>CM070566.1:10910871-11504432 GCA_036346405.1 Phyllostachys edulis
CCCGGCAAGCGTTTGGAAAGATTCGCTCTCTTGAGGCGCGTCACGATAACCTTCCCTCGTATGCTTGGTCTTTGCGGAGAAAACCAGACACGCTGCTAACTGCGAAGGACAAGCCATCTAAAAACCACGAGGTTTCACGATGTGCATAGGGCCATCGTAGCCCTTGATGCACATCGAGGCTTTTAGGCATATCTTTGCCGAGATCTCGATTATTTGGACCTTTTGGCCGAAATACAAGGCGAGCCTTCTGATGTTGGCGTTAGCGGGAACAATCAAACTATGTCGTTGGCCATCGCGTTAAATCAAAAGGTGAAATTCGGACGGTGGTTGTGGTTCCTTCACCATGTGAGGTGGAAGTTGTTGGAGCTCGTCGATGTGTGCGTGATCCATGATCGCCATGCTAGGATCTTTGAAAGCCATAAGAAAACTTCAGCCAAGACCCGATGAGCCGTTAACTTGGCGGATATGAGGTAGATGGTGCATCGCCACTTGGGGCCAACTTCTTCAAAGTTTCTAAAGCAACCGTTGGTGAAGCTATTCAAGAGTAGGCTATCACGAACTCCACCGATGCAAATTTGATTTGCTTTATGGGCGCTCTTGGATGAGCATAGCGAAACACATGGACCGAGAGGAACCGAGGGGACGGAGTTTGGACACTCTGGTCAGGAGGAGGACCTCGAGGAACATCGAGTGCTTCTCCTACTAGATCAAGGCCGAGCCATTGGAAAAGTGGTCTTTGCTACACAACACGGATGGGGCAAGGTACGGCATAATGACCACTAACCTTGTAGAGGTATACAACTGGGTTCTTAGTGGCCTTCGTTCTCAGTCCCTCGTCGCCATTGTGGAAGGTGTTCTACACAGCACAATCGGGTATTTTAGGGAGAGGCATGCAAATACCGCACTTCATGCTGCCAAACCTCAAACATCGTACTGCTCGAAGATTACGGCATACATGCAAGCGAAGAGAAGGACCCGGTTACACACGTGTGCATGATGGGCATCTGAACATCATTTCGACGTGCTCCTCCGGGATAGAGCCGGATTTGGGATGGCTCGTTCTCTTGTCACCCACGAGGTATGCCTTGGAGATTGTGAGAATGAACCTAGCTGTACGTGCAATAAGCCAAAGCTCTTACACAAGCTATGCTCTCATGTCCTCGCCGCATGCAGGATTATGCACATGGACCCTTCGAACTTTATGTCCAAGTACTTCTTGAAGGAGAGGGTTGTGCAGGCATGGACTGGCAAGCTTAGGGGGTTCAGGGTTGTGGGTAATTTCGCCACCTTGGATATTGTAAATAGGACCAAGATTCCGGATGTTGACATGCTGAAGGGTGGCAAGGGTCATCGGCAGATTCATCGTATTACCAATGATATGGGCAAAGTGCAAGCTGGGGCATTGGATAGGCAGCTGCGGTAACTGCTGACGAGGGACCACCCTGACCCGAGCGATGGAAGGCACTAGCTGAGGAGTAGGCACCGGCATGGTTTGCGGTACCACTTCTTGGAGTGTGCAAAGTTTGACCAAAATTGCAAATTAGTGCACATTGTCATCTGTCTTCATATTGTTTATGTAACTGTTTTGCTACTACCCAATTTTCATTTGATGTCGCATGACCGAGTAGCACATGTATCGTATGTTGCACATGATGTTTAAGTGTTGTAGTACTATCCCTTTTTCATTACTTTTCAAAGTACAGTCCTGGTAGCCTAGTACTGTTTTGTTTGTTTGTTTACAAGTTAAATTTACTCATGCTTTACATTCGATGTTTTATTTGCGTATATTTGCTAACTGTAAGTTGTTTTGTAGGTATGGCTCGTGACCCTCATGGATCCAACTGGAGTTTCGGCCTCCTGGAGGAGCGCATCGACCGACTACATCGCGTGTCACGTCGTGTCCCGCATCCTACGGGTGCATGTGATGCAACTATGTTGGGGGTGATCCGCACGCGGACACCTCGGGTGGCCTAGAGGCTAGACCCCAGGCTGAGCCGAATAGGTTGCTTGTACGTTAACACTATCTTCTCGCCATCACGTACCTTTCGTCTTGACCTTTTCTTGCTTCATAGGCTTAAGCGCTACGGTCTACTACCTCTCGCCGGGATAGTGCGAGCCCGCAGACGAGGCGACCCTTAAGCGGCGCTTGTGGTGGCGGCGATGGAGAACATCCATGTCTTGCGGGCCGGTCTGGCGCTTCCCGTTCAGCCGTTCCCTCTTGGCGGCTCTCGTGGACGGTGGCGGCGAGACTCACACTTTCCATCTCCTATTGAGAGATGGCCCCTACCTGCAGGGCGTCTCCCTGCGCTTGGCCTCCCTATCGCGGGGAGGTCTTTGCTTTCCATGAGGCCTGGCGGTGGCGTGGCGACCTTCTGGCGGGTTTTAGGATTCCTTCCTGGCTGCTTGGCGCAGTACTCGTCTTCCGGAGGCACAAAGTCATGGCCCGCCCTTGTAGTGGCTATCGCAGTTCCGTGTACATGTTCGACGCCGTTCCCATTGGGAGGGTCGTGCTCTCCTTTCCCTACTACGGTCTTACTATCTTTTTCCTTGTACACAGGTCGAGCGGATGGACCCTGCCACCAACGACCAACAGGTGTCACGCCACCTCGAAGCCTACTTGTTTTGGCTATTTGGTTGGAGTCTTTGTTCACCAGACCAGGCGACCCATCGGCGTCGCGACTCATTAACGTCGCCGGAACCGCCATGCAGAGAGGCCCCGGATCAGTTGGGGTTCAACTTGCCCGCCACCTATCGTGGCTTGTGCGACGTGTGCTACAAGTGGAGGGCGAACTCCGTCCTTGTGGGGTGTCCTCTCCTACTGTAGCTATGGTCGTTCTAGCGCTTTAGCCTCGGACGGCCCTTGTTGGGCAACGATTACTCCGTTCTGACGCGGGAGATATACAACATAACAAGGTGGATCGGTAGACAATGGGCTCTCTCTAGTCTTGGGGGGCAGTGCGTGCTACGTCGTGTGACTAATTTCTTCATATAACCGATCGTCATATCTAATAGGTTGTGTTCCTTGTAGTGCAGTTCATGCGTCGCGGGTGACAGGGTGTCTGAGCCATTCATGGAGTAGTTCGGCCAGGCTCTAGCGGATAACATCTTATTGGGAGCCATACTCCCCTCGGGAGTTCTGACCCACACTCCTCGACCTTTCCTCGCTATGCTTGTGCGGCGGTGGACTCTTGGTGACGTCGAGGCGTTTGTGTTCGACATCTTCGTCGAGGACTACGAGGCGCATCGTGTGATGCGCCATGATTCACAAAGAGTGGTTCGATGCGATCATGCGGACGATGCCCAACGGCGTGCCGCATGAGTGTCGGCATAGATGTCCTGTTTTTCTTTGTTGTCTCGTATCCACGACTTCTAACTACATGTTCGTCTTGCGGCTTGATAGGAAGAGTCATACAGCCACGAACTAGGGAGTAGGATGGACACGTGGGTAGAGGCGATGGGAGGCGTATTGTGTAGGATTGTGTGTGGAGGACACCCCCGACAAGTACCTTCACTAGTACACTCCTCATACACGTACCAAGCTCGTGACTTACTCTTGACTCGAGCCGCTCCGTGTCCCGGCAGACCGAATTCCACACATACATGCATTTCAGCGCGGGGCGTGCCTGATCGGTATGTTACATCCTACTTCGAAAACTTTGCTTGTGGCATCCCCACTTACAATTTTTACCCTGTCGTGTTTTCGTTGCAGGTGAGCATCAGTGCTGAGATTGCGAGGGACCACGCAGGGCTTACAATAGAAAGAAAACCTGTAACGGAAACAAAACACACGTGCGAGCCAGACGACAAACCCACAAGCTATCAGTGGAGGATGTCTCTGGTCATAAGGTCTTCAAAGAGCTCCCTTCATAGAGCCTTGAGCTCCTGGATCACCCTCCTCTGTTGATCAAATAGAGGCACAAGCCATGAGTACTTTGAATGTACTCAGCAAGCCGTGGGAAAAATGTATACAAATAATATTTATGCAAGGCTTGTCGGAAACAGTTGTATGGTTAGTTTGCAAAAAGCAGCATTTATTAGAAATACATTTAATATATTGCAAGGCACAAGTTGAAGGATAATACGTAAGTAAACAAGTTCTTTGAAAGAGGTCGTGAGCTCCGTGCTCACTCCCAAAACCACTCGTGGAAAGCCTGGTCGCACCCACGACCAGGACCACTCCCACGACCACTCGTGGAAGGCCTGGTCACACCCACGATCAAGACCACTCCCACGACCACTCATGGAAGGCCTGGTCACACCCACGACCAAGACCACTCCCACGACCACTCTTTTGAGAAAAGTCTACCCCTTGATTGAAATCTCCGGGCATGTCAATAGCAGAGGCCGCGGGTTATTCAATATATTTTACACTCTGCCCGAACCGACTCAAAATTTTGCTAATTAATTGGCGGGCCCACCCCATCCTAGACATGTGGTTGTACGGTAAGGCCGAGATCAATAGCTTACAAGGTTAAATCCTTAGTTGGCTGCTCAGTCGAGACTATCCACATCCCAATGTGACCCCAGAGCACCAACTCTGGAGTACCCATGTCGGACCCAGGAACGAAAGATCCCGAACCCTCTGTGTTCATACACCAGTCCAGGATTTCCGGTGTACACAGTGACAAAAATGATAACATAACCATGTCTCGCATTACATTAATAGTAAATCGAGTTCGATACAAATGGGCATGAAGCCAAACAAAAGATTAAATAACACGGCGGAAATAAAACGATAGTAGTAGGCGAAACGATCCGCCCGAAGGCAATAAATGCCTGAGGCGTAACCTAAGCGTCGGTGTCCTCACCGTCTGATAGTAGTCTTCTCTCGAAATTTGGTTGCATAAAGCAAGCATGAGCACAACTACTGCGTGCTGTAAGTTACACCCAATATGGAATTGTAATGCATGCATAAGGTAAACAAGGACATTGGCGAGGGTTATTTTGCGTAAAACAACATTTTAAATTTAAATAATCATAATAGATTGCAAGGCCATTTTTATACAATATTTAAAATCATAGATTTAATAGCAGTTGTATAATGTGGATAACCTCCAACAAAAGGTGATGGATATCCTCCAATCACAATGGCTAACAGCCCAATTTTCCCACAGACTAACCATCACGAAAACATCTGTTGAAATCACTTTTAAAACCAAATACAAGTCTAACTTAAAGTGGCTTTGCTAGCATGTCCATGACATGAGGCGCGCTATTGAATAGTTTTCTACTCTGCGAGTTTGTGCAACTTACCCACAAGACCACGAATTCTCTAGTTTATCAGGCATATCTATGCCACCGCTACTACCTTAGGTAGCAGCCTAGAGCACGTGACAAGGCCTTTACGATGATCTATCTCAAAGTACTCATGCAGCTAAGGTTTAGCCTTTGGACTAACCATCCCATGAGTTCGGGGCCCCCTCTTGCGCCAGTGGGACTATAGTCTAACCGACACCCACTCATACAAAATGGCACGAATATCTCGAGGTATCCCAAATTAATGAGCGAGTCCTCGCCCATACAGGCGTGTGGTGGTATGGTAAGGCATAGCAAAGGCAGCTCAAAGGCGGTCCTTAATTGACTTGGCGTCTTTCAAAAATAAACCCTAGGCTTTAATCCTAACAGATTAAACCCGCATAAACCTGCACCCACCATTCATCCGTTTTGCCCAAGTCCAAACCATTTAATTTTATTTTAGTGGAAACCATCTTTACAAACTCTCTATGGTAAAACAATACCATAGATTTAGTTTTAAACAAGTTGTAATGATTTGGCTAAATCCTCCCAAAATCAATATCATTGTCTAAACATTTGCTAAGCATTTCCAAACAATTTTACCTATGGTGACAAGGGATGGCATTTCAATATACAAAATTGGCCATACAATAACAACTGGAATAACTAAGCATTTAAACAGGGCATTAAAATAATTGACTAAAAATATGCATGCAATAATAAATTTAAAAATTGAATTAAATAACTTTAACATAGTAGGTGCAACATGGTCAAAGTGTAACTTGCCTTCGCTGAAGTCTTGAAATTCTAAATCTTCGGAAGAATCAAATTCCCCGGAATCGTCGTAGTCTAAACGTGAAAATACGACAAATCAATTGAAATTCAAATACATTCAAACAGACAAATTAGACTAAGTCCAAATAAAATAATTTTATTTTATTTAACTAGAAAATAATTTTCTACGATTTTAGCAATTGGAATCATTCAATTTGGAGTTAGGGTTCAAAAGATATGGATTTCACAAATTTACATCCTAAATTTGTAGTTTGAATCATTTCAAATTCAAACAGACAGTTTAAACTTACTCTAAATTAAATAATTATATTTTACTTAGCTAGATATTAATTTTATAAAATTTTAGAAATTGGAATCACCTAATTTGGAGTTAAGAAACAAAAGATATGAATTTTATGAATTTAAAGCCTAAATCGCAATTTAATCCATTTTACGAATTATTTTTCTAAAAAAATCTAATTATTGCATAATCTTGACATCAGCCTTGAGGTTTTCGATTTAAATTAAATCGACATGTGGGGCCCTCGTGTCGCCGACCGGCTCCACGTGGACTTAGTCCACGCAGCCTTGGCGCCTGAGGTGGCGTGATGTGCGTTCGTGTTGGCGTGGCCGCCACATAGGCGTGAGTGGCGCCCGGTGGCGCCTCTGCACGCCATGCCACATGGCAGCGGCAGACAGCTGCGTCGGGACCGAGGTCGCCCGGCCTTCTGATCTTGTGATGGCGGCGGCGGCGCGCTAGGAAGAGAGGAGACGGCGAAGTCAAGTCGCTTTCGCCCACGTGACGAGAAGGATTTCGGGAGGCCGTGGCGAAAATGGCGGTACGAGTGGAGTTGGCGCAAAGCAGGCGCTCTGAGGGTACTCGGCGACAGCGTGGCGCATCAAGCCAGCCGAGGTTGCGGCGTTGAAGATGGTGGCGGTGGCGAGGACCCGGTCGACGGCGGCATAAATCAAAGCTCAAGGCTTCGGACCGGCGCAGAATTTTTCGATTCGCGAGCACACGCGAAGTGGGTGAGGGCGTCGGGACCGGTGAAGAGAGGGCGTCCGGGGTGCCTTTATAGGGGCGGGAGCTCAGGCGGTGTGGAGAGGTGGAGGTCGTCTTGGCGATTAAAGATTAGGCGCCCGCGTCTTGAAAGAAAAGAGTGGGGATTGTGGCGAGGCGGGCGATTCTTCTCACGTCGCCGCGCGAGGCGTGGCGGTTGGAAGCAACCCGTTAGCAAAGCTTCGCCCGTCTTGAAAAATGGCGGTGGCGCTTTGACCTCATGGAGACAGG
The DNA here is from genome assembly GCA_036346405.1 of Phyllostachys edulis. NCBI lineage: Eukaryota > Viridiplantae > Streptophyta > Magnoliopsida > Poales > Poaceae > Phyllostachys > Phyllostachys edulis. The sequence goes on from CM070566.1 coordinate 10,918,172, forward strand.
CGAAAGGGACGGGGTTCTTGGGCCTGCGTCGTCGTGAGGAGAGAGATTGGCCTAGGGCACATAGCGTCTTGACCGTTGATTTAGATCAACGGTTGGCGTACCATGGGGTTGTGGGCGAGAAAAGTACGTGGGCTGGTCCGCAAAGATGTGTTGGCCCAAACTACTGCTTTAGGATTTTAATTGATTTGCGATTTAAAATAACCGATTAATTCATTTAGGCTCTAGAAATTAGTAGATTAATCCCAAAAATTCTAGGAAAAATCACATAAGTTCTTAGAATTGTTTTGGACTTAAATAAAATTATTCCAAGTTAAAGTTGACAATAGATTTTGAGATTTAATTAGTTTTGGCTCTAAGCAATTTAAAGAAATGTTTTTAAAATTTTAGAAAATTCACAAATTCAAATAAGTTTTAAACTTTAACCAAATTTGAAATTTTGGGCTGTTACAAACCTCCCCCCCTTAAGGGAATCTCGACCGAGATTGAGACTTGGCCAGCAAGGAGGTGGGGATACTTGCTTCGAGATCTTCTTCTCGCTCCCAAGTGGCTTCACTTTCCGGGTGGTGGCTCCACTGAACTTTGTATGAGCGTATGATCTTGCTCCGGGTGACACGCTCTGCGACGTCCAGAATCTTGATGGGTTGCTCCACATATGTGAGGTCTTCTTGAAGATCAATGCTTTCCAGAAGGGTCTGATCTTCAGGCACTCGAAGGCACTTCTTTAGCTGTGAAACATGGAAGACATTGTGTACGGCGGATAAAGATGCTGGTAGCTCAAGTTGATATGCAACTTCACCTCTTCTTGCCAAAATCTTGTAAGGTCCCACAATCTGGGTGCAAGTTTTCCTTTGGTCGGAACCTTCTTACTCCTCGGAGTGGAGTAACTTCGAGAGATAGACAAAATCTCATACGCAAAGGTCAACTCTCTCAAGCGATTATCGGCATAACTCTTTTGTCGGGCTTGTGCTACTTTCAGATGTTCTCTTATTGCTTTAACCTTGCTTTCTAGCTTCTTTAATCAACTCAGGTCCAAAAAATTAGTGCTCTCCTACTTCATCCCAAAGGAGGCGGAGTTCTGCATTTCTGCCATACAAAGCTTCAAATGGAGACATCTCAGGACTGGCTTGGTAGCTATTGTTGTCTGAGAATTCGCATAGGGCAAATTCTTGTCCCAACTTTTCCATAATCTAAAGCCTGAGGCTCGAAGCATGTCTTCAAGAATCTGGTTGACTTCGCTCGGTCAGCCATCGTCTGCGGATGATATCACGGTCACTAAAATTAGTCACAGTTCCCAAAGCCTCATGCGAGACTTTGCCAAAATCTGGATGTGAGCTGTGAACCTCTGTCGGACCACGATTTTCTTGGGTACTCCGTGTGATGCAGAGGCGATCTTGGCCATATATAACTCTGCCGACTTCTTTGCTTTCGGATAGAGTGGTCTTGACGGGAAGGAAATGAGCTACTTTAGATTAAGGTCAATTATCACCCGATGGAATCACATCTGATTGGGTCCTAGGAAGTCCGGTGATGAAATCCATACCAACTTCTTCCCACTTCCACTTTCGGGAATCAGATAGCAGTTGCGAACAAACCGGCGGGTCTTTGATGCTCTGCCTTGACTTCGTGACAAACATCTAGCAGACTCTGAACTCGGCAATTTCTCGCTTCATCTTGACCCACCAATATCTTTCCTTGAGATCTGGTACATCTTGGTGCTGCCGGGATGGATAGAATAAGGTGACTCATGAGCTTCCCTCGAGAATCATTGCTTCAAATCCTGTTGATCCGGTACCACACGATCACGGTTCCCGAACCACCTTGTTCCTTGCTCATCTTGGTGAATCACGGGGCTTTGCCTCTTCTCATATTCTTCTTGATCTCCTTGATGTCTTCATCTTCTATCGCTTCTCTCGATCGACTCTGAAGTGTTGATTGAACTTCCAGCGTTCACACATCCTTGATCAACAATCTCCAAGTTCGGATGCTTCAATTCTTCGTACAACTCCAGTGATTCTTGAACTAAGAGGGTATTGCAACGCCTTTACTTTCTCGGGGCATCTGCAACCACATTTGCCTTGCGGATGATAATGGATTCCAAGGTCATAATCCTTTATTAATTCGAGCCATCTTCTCTGTGGGAGGTTAAGGTCGATCGTAGGTAAAATGTACTTCAAACTCTTATGATCCGTGAAAACCTCACGGCGGTTACTAATGAGATAATGCGCGGATCTTCAATGCATGCTGTCATTTTGCTAACTCAAGGTCGTGAGTTGGATAATTCCCTTCATGTGGCCGCAATTGTCGAGATGCATAGCGACAACTTTGTCCTCTTGCATCGATTACACAGTAGAGTCCTTGACGGGATGCGTCATGAAAAATCACAAAATCCTTATGGATGTCGGTAGGATAACACAGTCTGAAACTAATCTCGTCTTGACTCACGGAAACTTTCCTCACAAGCATCTGTCCATTCAAATTTCTTTTCCTTCTTTAGAAGTTGAGTCATTGGTCTTGCTATCTTGGAGAAACCTTCAATGAATCTGCGGTAATACCCGACCATTCAAGAAACTTCTCATACGTGACAAACTTGGGTTGTTTCAATCCATTCTTTGCCGACTTTGGTGGATCTCTGACAACTCCTCCTCGGACACAATATGTCCAAGGAATGCCACTTGACTTAGCCAAAATTAGCACTTCTTCGAATTTGGCATAAAACTGATGCTCTCTGAGTTTTCCCAAAATTAACTTTGAGATGGTACTCATGTTCTTCTTCATTCTTTGAATAGACAAGGATGTCATCGATGAAGACAACCACAAACTTATCCAAGAATTCCATGAACACTTTGTTCATCATATTCATGAAATAAGCGAGGCGTTCAATCAAACCGAAAGACATTCTTGTAAACTCGCATATCCATATCACAGTGGTGGCGATCTTGGAATATCCTCAGTGCGATCTTGATCGGTGATAGCGGATCTCGATCAATCTTCGAGAATACACTTGCTCCTTTGAGTTGATCGAGCAGATCATCAATCCTAGGTAGCGAATACTGTTCTTGATTGTCACCTCATTGAGTGACCTATAATCCACACACATCCTCATACTATTGTCTTTCTTCTTGACAAAGCGATCTTGGTGCCCCCAAGGTGATGAACTTGGCGAATATATCCCTTGCTCCGCAACTCTTCAATTTGTTTCTTCATCTCTGCCAATTCATTAGTAGGCATTCTATAGAATTAAGCCGAGATTGGGGCGGTCCACAGGACTAAGTCGATTAAGAACATTATGTCCTGTCCGTTGGCATCTTGGGAGTAAATCATCGGGAAAACATCCGGAAATTCTTGCACCATCGGTATATCTTCAAGCTTTAACTCCTTCAAAATTTGTCGTTATGGAACTTCCTCGGTCGAGTCTTGGGCTTGAATTCAAGCTGTGACTCCTTCCTCATTAGTGAGAGTGATAGACCTATTAGCACAGATCTATCAGTCCTTGATTCTTGGCTAGCTAGATCCATTCCAAGTATTACATCCAGACCTTGAGAATGCGGGACTATCAAGTCTCGCCATGAAAGACACTCCGGATATCTCCAAGGTAAGATTCGGGCATAGAGAACTAGTTCTCATTTCTCGAGCAGGGAATGAATTATCATAGGGTTATCTAATGAAGAAATAGGTAGCCCATTTTTGCCCACAAACTTATTGGATACAAAAGAATCTGAAGCTCAGGAATCAAGCAGTAAGCGATCTTTGGTATTGAATTAACAAGGAACGTACCAAGGGCGACATCGGTCTTTGCTGAGCTTCCTCTGTTTGTGGCGTGATTCACCGTCCTTCGTGAACGATGATTGGCTTTGGGGTGCTTGGCCGTTGGGCGGTACTCTCGATCTCGCTTTGCCGGTGTCATGATCTTTGCTTCTTCGGGCATTTGTTGGAGTAATGCCGATCTCGTTACAATGGTAGCATGTCACACTGCTGCCGATGGAGTTAGGTTCTTCTGCTTTGGCCTTTCTTGGTGCATTCTTCTGAGCCGGAAGAACTGGGGCGTTGTCTTAGCGTAGAAAGATCGGAATCTACCACGTTGGGGTGGTGAGGCCGAGCAAGGCGTGGCTTAGGTTGCCCTCGAGTTAAACTTCGGCGGCCTCCTCGCTTGCGGTTCTCCATCTCGGATGTTTGGCCTCTGGCGAAAGCTTTATTCACTAACTTCTGGAAGTCGGTGTAGTCATTGGAGACCATTTGGGTGAGATCTCATCGTTCAAACCATCCATGAACCTTTCTCGCCTTTCTTCATCACTAGCCACATCTGTTTGGGCGTGGCGAGCAAGCTGGTTGAACTGTCGGCGGTATTCACCTTGTCGGGTTGCCTTGTCGGAGCGCGTGGAACTCTTTCTTCTTTAAGGTCATTATCCTCGGGGATATGTGCATGTGGAAAAGCCCGCACAAACTCCTCCCAAGTGATAGTCTGCGCATCGGCATGGGAGATGTTGTAGTTATCCCACCATTAGATCTTGGGACCACCGAAGTGGTGAGAGGCAAACAGGACTCTCTCACGGTCGATACTGCTTGCAATATCCAACTTCTTTCCGATAGCGGATCCGATCATCGGCATCCATCGACTCTGTCTTCTTTGGAGAAGGTCGATGGTATGCGCATAAAATCCGCCATGGTCAATCTCTGCGTAGGTGGCGGTGGTGGTGCCGTCCGAGCATTGCTGCACATTCGCACACTGTTGAGAGGCGAGCTAGGAGACTAATCGAGATGATTCTCGTTTTCCATCATCTGGCGCCAATCCGGTCCTTCAATGGTGGCGGTGGTGGTTCTTTGTCTGGGATCCTCCTGGTAATCCGCGTTTTTCGTTGCCCGACCTCGGACCTTTGCCCTTCTTGCGATGCGGTTGGTCACCATCTGCTAGAACTCCAAAGATTTAGGAGAGATAGGCAGATAGGAAGTTCTAAAGGGGTAAATTCTAATAGCCCAAGAACACAAAAGAGCACACAAGACAAAGAGTAGATTTTCCAAAAAGTTCCTTTATTAATTCATTTTATTCAAAGATTATGGCTACCACAAATAAGATAGTAGCTCATAATTCGCAACTAAAGATCGAGCTAAAAGGGAAGATAACTACTATGGGGTACTAGGGGTATAATCCGGCTCACTGGAGCTAGCCTCGCCGGCCTTGTAGCTAGCTAGCTCATGATTCACGGTCTTGACTTCTCCTCTGCCTCCTGTGATGCATTACGAGAAGTAAGCAAGTCATTCAAGGTGTTCCCATAGGCGTAGTCAAAGCCTTCGCCCGAGATCCACAGTGCGTCGGCTCGGGGAATCTTCGTCTCTAGCGGAGTTGAAAATCTTGTCGAGTCGGTCGGAATGTGCATCGGGTAGTAATGAAACCGGTGCCATGAAAGCGATGATCGTAGGTGTAGCGAAGATGGCGGATTGCCTCTCTTGCCGCATCCATGAAGGCCATCATCAAAGGTATCATGGGATCGGAGCGTCAAAGACGTGGAAGACGGTGTCCGGTGCAAGATTTTATTTAACTAGAAAATAATTTTATTTTATTTAACTAGAAAATAATTTTCTCGATTTTAGCAATTGGAATCATTCAATTTGGAGTTAGGGTTCAAAAGATATGGATTTCTGAAATTTACATCCTAAATTTGTAGTTTGAATCATTTCAAATTCAAACAGACAGTTTAAACTTACTCTAAATTAAATAATTATATTTTACTTAGCTAGATATTAATTTTATAAAATTTTAGAAATTGGAATCACCTAATTTGGAGTTAAGAAACAAAAGATATGAATTTTATAAATTTAAAGCCTAAATCGCAATTTAATCCATTTTCTCTAATTATTTTTCTAAAGGAAATCTAATTATTGCATAATGCTTGACATTATCCTTGAGGTTTTCGATTTAAATTAAATCGACATGTGGGGCCTCGTGTCGTGACACTACCTACGTGGACTTAGTCCACGAGCCTTAGCGCGCGCGAGGTGGCGTGATGTGGCGCGTTCGCGTTGGCGTGGGCGCCACATAGCGTGAGGTGGCGCCACGGTGGCGCCTGCTATACCATGTATTTGCACGGCCAGCTACGGCCGGCGTCGGGACGAGGGTCGCCACTACGATCTTGCGGCGAAGCGGCGAGTGTCGCGCTAGAAGAGAGAGCAGCGAGTCAAGTCGCTCGCCACCCACGAGAGAAGGAGCGGAGGTGGCCGTGGCGAGTGCAGAGTTGATGGCGAAAGCGGCGCTCTGGTACTCGGCGATGGCGTAAAGCGCCAGCCAGCGAGGTCGCGGCGTTGAAGATGGTGGCGGTGGCGAGACCCGGAGTCGACGGCGGCGGCAAATCAAGCTCAAGGCTTGGGACCGTGGCGAGAATTTTCGATTCCGGCGAGCACCACGCGGCGAAGTGGGTGAGGCGTCGGGACCGGTGAAGAGGGGCATCCGGGTGCCTTTTATAGGGGCCGGGAGCTCAGGCGGCGTGGAGGAGGTGGAGGTCGTCTTGGCGCCATTAAAGATTAAGCGCCCGCGTCGCGAAAAGAAAAGGATCGGGATACGTGGCGGGCGGACGCTGGTTGTGCTGCCTTGCGCAGAGGCATGGCGGTTGGAGCGGCAGATTGGCTCATTCGCCGTCGTGAAAATAAGCGGTGGCGGCTTTGACCTCATGAGCGAAAGCGAGGAAGGGGCGGGTTCTTGAGGCCAGGCGTCGGCGAGGAGAAGGGGCCAGCAGGGCACAGGCGTCTTGTGCTGGATTTAGATCCAATGGTTGGCGGCCTTGCAGGTTAATGGGCGGAAAGAGGCGTGGCAGGCTGGTCCAAGCCATGATGTGGTCGGCCCAAACTACGCTTTAGGATTTTAATTGATTTGCGATTTAAAATAACCAGATTAATTCATTTAGGCTCTAGAAATTAGCGAGATTAATCCCAAAAATTCTAGGAAAAATCACATAAGTTCTTAGAATTGTTTTGGACTTAAATAAAATTATTCCAAGTTAAAGTTGACAATAGATTTTGAGATTTAATTAGTTTTGGCTCTAAGCAATTTAAAGAAATGTTTTTAAAATTTCAGAAAATTCACAAATTCAAATAAGTTTTAAAATTTAACCAAATTTGAAATTTTGGGCTGTTACAACCCACTACTCACTCCCTGCCATCTCGCTTGAGCATAAAACAATTTTGGGTTCAACCAGGCCAGAGGACCACCCCAGTCCTGGCACAACAAATTTTAGTCTTGGCGACAGATCAGATCTTGTGGCAACACATGCCACGCTCCGCGTTACATGACAACGCAGTCGTGACAACACATGCCACAAATCATGTGCGCTGGGGCAAATTAACATTATTGAATCATGATTGAGACCATCGCAAGCTAAAGCAAGGCTAAGCAATATATGCACCCAAGGTTGGTATACAAGAATGTCCAACTAAAATAGCCCATCCTACGGATGTCTAAGGATACATGTCAACATGTCTTTTGCAAATTAACAAGGAGGCATAAAGACGAGTAGGTAATTAACTAGGCCCGAAACCATTTTTATACAGCTAGCCATGCAAGTTTATATCAAAACAAGATACTTTTGTAAAATGGGTTCAAAATGATCAAAGGTCCACAACTTGCCTTCGACACGAGTTGACGAGCTTCTAAGAAGGTAGCCGGATCCACGAACTCCTCAATGAAACCGGAATCTACACGTTTGAAAAGAAACCAAATGAATAAAGCAACTCCAAGTAAAAAACCGAAAAGAACTTAACTAGAACCAAAGGAAAAGAGGTCCACTGAGAGGGAGGTCCAAACGAAAGAGAGGTCCAATCCCAAGGAGATCCGAACCAGAGGAGCATAGAAAGCTCACCAGAACAGAGAGAGCTCGAAGGAGAGGGTTGAGTGAAGAACAAAGAGGAAGTGGGTGCTCCTTGGTGCTCCATTTGAAGGGGAAGGAGGAAGGAACACCACCTAGATGGAGTGATAGGGTTCGAGGCAGTGTGGCAAAGGTACACTGCTAGCAGGCAAGGGAGGGGACTGGAGTAGGTATAGGAGGAGATAAGAGAATGAAAAGGTCAAGGTGGTGGCAGTAGCATTTAATGCACGCAAACTTTTGTGACAGCAATGACACGACAAGAGGAGGAAAAAGGTGAGCAAGGTACTGATAGGTGGGCCAGTCAAAACTCCTGGGGAGGAGGTCCTGAGGAGGGGGTCCTGAGGAGGAGGTCCCCAGTAGGAGGTCCTAACCAAAAGGGATGGTCATGACCCAACGAGGGTTGTCTTTGCAAAAAGACCTAGGGGTGGTCTTTGCAAAAAGACCGAAAGGGAGGTCGTGACCAACGGGGGAGGTCTTGACCACGAGGGTGGCCTTTGTAAAAGGGGAGGTCATGACCAACAGGGAGGTCGTGACCCAAGAGGGCGGTCTTGGCAAAAGACCAAGAGGGCAAGGAGGTCCCGAGGACGAGGAGAAGGTCCTAAGGACAAGGAGGTCTGAACCAAAGGGGAGATCCAAACGGGAAGGTGGTCTGAACCAAAGGTGAGGTCCAAACGAGAGGAGGTCCAACGGAGGAGATCCAAAGGGAAGGAGGTCCAACGGAGGATATCCAAAGGGGAAGGAGGTCCAATGGAGGAGATCCAAAGGGGGAGGAGGTCCAACGGAGGAGATCCAAAGCGGGAGGAGGTCCTGAGGACAAGGAAGTCCTGACCAAAGGGAAGGTCATGGCCAAGAGGAGGTCGTGACCAAAGGGAAGGTCTAAACCGAAGGGGTAGTCTTAAACTAGAAGGGTGGTCTAAACCAACAGAGAGGTTACCAACAGAGATGTCTAAACCCAAAGGGCAGGTCTAAACCAACAGAGATGTATAAACCCAAAGGGGAGGTCTAAACCAACAGAGAGGCCTAAACCCAAAGGGGAGGTCTAAACCAACAGAGAGGCCTAAACCCAAAGGGGAGGTCGCGAGTCAAAAGGGAGGTCTTGGCCCAAGTGGTGGTCGTAACCCAAAGGAGGTGGTCGTGACTAGGAGGATGGCCTTTGTAAAGACAAGGAGGGTGGTCTTTGCAAAAAGACGGAGAGGAGGTGGCCTTGACCAAAAAGGGAGGTCCTGACTAGCAAGGGTGGTCTTGACCAGAAGAGTGGTCTTTGCAGAAAGACCAAGGGGGTGGTTTTTGCAAAAAGACCAAAAGGTGCTGAGGACAAGGAGATCCTAAAGACAAGGAAAGATCTATGGCGAGCGCGAGGCGTCAATTTTGATCAGGCGGTCAGTTAAAATGAGCGTTCGGATCGAGAACCTTTGCATCTCAATCGGGCCGTCCAAAATAAATCTAACGATCCTCGAGAGGGAAGAGCGCGGGCTACGCGAAACGAAATGAGAGGTCTGGACTCGAGGGGAGGTCCAAACAAAATGGAGGAGATCCAAAGGAGGTCTTGACGATCAAGATGAAATCCAAGGAGGTCTTGACGGTCAAAATCAAATCAAAGGAGGTCTTGACGGTCAAGATGAAACCAAAGGAGGTCCTGACCGAAGGGAGGTCTGGACACAAGGGGAGGTCCAAACGCAAGGGAGGTCTGGACACGAGGGTATGTCCAAACAAGAGAGAGGTCTGGACCAAAGAGGAGGAGGGCCGAGGGGAAAGCAGGACGAGCAAAGAAGGGGAGAGACAACACCAAAGCTCAAACAACTCCAAATAAACCAAACTTTTGGATTAGTTGAAGTTTGATTTAGTCATTTTAAATGCTCTAATTCAAAAAATCTCAAGTTAAGCTTTAAAGCTTCAACAAAACCAAATGGTTCTTTTTATTTTGAAAATTTTCAAAAAGGCTGGACATTTGGGACGTTTCATCGGTGGTGCGAGGGAGGACTGGAGGAGCTAGAGCCGACAGCGTGAGGGAGGCGTGGCTCCAGCATGGAGGACGCTTTGGGTGGCAGCGACGCTCGAGTGGGGAGGGGAACAAGCGAGAGTGGAGTCGAACAGGCAAGTGACGAGAATAAGGGCATAAACCCTAGTGGTTCGCCTCCTTATAAAGGGATAGCACAGACGGTTCTATAATGGAACCGTCTGTGATAAGTAATCACAGACGGTCCTATTATAGAACCGTATGTGATATGGCCCATATCACAGACGGAATAGGACCGTCTGTGATATGGGCCATATCACAGATGGTCCTATGATGGAACCGTCTGTGATGCCTTATCACAGAACCGTCTGTGATGTCTTATCACGAGCGGTTCTACTTGGGAACCGCCTCGTGCTATGGTAGTTCATTCTATTTGTCCACATGAACCTGGTGACAAGTACCTGGTGATAAGTCCATAACACAACTCTAAATCATTTGACTGAAAATTCATTTGACTTCAAAAATTCATATCTAATTCAACACAACTCCAAATTAAGTGAAACCAATTTTGATACTCCACATTACAATGGATTCCACATTGACATCAATATCAGAGATGACAAGTCCATAACACATTAACACATGACAATTCTACGTTGACATCAAAATAAGAGATTACAAGCCCATAACACATGGCAAGTTCATATTGACATGTCTCATGTTATGGAATAAATTTTTAATTAAAATATTACCCTTCATGATGATCGACGCGCATATAGCTAGCTTCCTCATTGGGTTCTTCCTCGAGCCTGATGCCATCTTCGAAAGGAGACAACTCATCAAATTGATTGTACTCTTCCTCATGGACGACATTCTCAACTTCGACAATCCTTCTTTTTCCATGAAGAACTACATGGCGGTTCTTATTTGCTGGGTCTGTTACATAAAAAACTTGAACAACTTACTTAGCAAGTACGAATGGTTTATCCTTGTATCCGACATGTTTGAGGTCCACAGTAGTGACGCCGTACTTATCGACCTTCACACCCTGCGGAAGTTTAACCCAATGGCATTGAAACAGGGGGGTCTTGAAAAGTACGTAGTCGAGCTCCCAAATCTCCTCTACGAACCCATAGTAGGAGTTCAACCTATGTGGCCCGGCGGTATTGAACTGCTCATGAAACGCATCTATCCGGACACATTTGTTATGGATTTGTGCTCTTCCTATCACGGTATGTCAGATAGAATGTGTACCCATTTATGTCGTATCCTTGCCATGTCACAATTGTAAATTTTGGCCCTTTTGCCAACCATAGTAGCGTATCATCACTTGATAACCTCCTAGTGAATCGCACCTTTAACCATTCGTTGAACCGACGGTTGTGCTCTCTCGTGATCCAAACCTCCGATTGGTCTGGATTCTGTTGGTGTATCATATCTTTGTGCTCATCGATGTACGGAGACACTTGGGTCATATGTTGTAAGACCGTGAAATAGGCTTGAGCGTACGTATCTAGATCGGGATTGATTGATTTCCTTACGATGGTCCCGATACCTTCCAGTCTCCCCTCATGATGAGATAGAGGCACACCTATCTGTTCCACCTGAGCCATGTAGTCGACGCAGAACTCAATGACCTCTTTGGTTGCATAACCTTCGATGATGTTGCCCTCCAGTCGAGATCGATTTCGTACGTAGGACTTGAGAATTCCCATGTACCTCTCGAACGGGTACATATGATGTAGGAACACATGGCCGCATATCTTTATCTCTTTCACAAGGTGAACAATGAGATGGACCATGATATCGAGAAATGACGGAGGGAAATATATCTCAAGATGATATAGAGTCATCACCACCTCGGCCTGCAAAGCATCTAGTCCTTCGGGATCGATGACCTTCTGAGCAATTGAGTTAAAGAAATAACACAGCCTCAAGATTGCCACTCGGACTTTGTTCGGCAAGATACTCCAAATTGTAACAGGAAGCATTTATGTCATCAGCACATGACAATCATGGGACTTCATACCAATTAATTTCAAATCTTCAATGGAAACAAGTTTCTTAATGCTGGCAGAGTAACCAGACGGAACTTTCACACCATGCAAGCTCTAGCACAGTTCATTTCTCTTAGCCTTGGAGAGAGTATAGTAAGCGGGGGGAAGGTACGTTCATCCTTTGTCGGTCTCTTTCGGTGCTAACTCGGTCCTTATGTTCATATCAACCAGGTTACACCGTGCATTAACATCATCCTTTGTTTTGCCACTAATGTTCAGTAAGAGACCAATGAAGCTATCACATACATTCTTCTCCACGTGCATGATGTTGATGCAGTGGCGAACTTCTAAGTGCTCCCAATAAGGCTAGTCCCAAAAAAATTGGCCGCTTCTTGCAGATGTTCTTCTGACGGGTCCTTAATTTATATCCCTTCCCAAGCACAACATCGATATCCTTAACCATATCATAGACCTCTCCCTCTAAAAGCCCTTGGAGCTGAACCGTCTCCCTTATTTTCGTCGAATTGTTTCTTCATCTTGCGGTATGGGTGAATCCTGGGAAGGAACATACGGTGACGCATATACACAATTTTGCGCGAGTTTCTTAGCCATACACTCTCCGTACCATCTAAGCAGTGCGGACAAGCTTTCGCTCCTTTTGTACTGAAGCCCAACATGTTACCAAGGGCAGGAAAATCATTGATGGTGCAGAACAACATAGCGTGTAAAGTGAAGTTCTCTCGTTTGTATGTATCCCATACTTGTACCCCTACGTTCCACAATGTCACAAGATCTTCCAGCAATGGTGCTAGGTACACACCAATATCATTCCTAGGTTGCTTCAGCCTTTGGATAAGTAGTGACATCAAAATATATACACTTCATACACAACCAAGGAGGAAGGTTGTACATACATAGATTCACGGGCAGGTGCTATATCGGTGCTCAAGTTACCGAAAGGATTCATTCCATCTGTACTCAACCCTAACCTTATGTTCCTCGGTTACGCACGAACTCTTGAAGTCGAGCGAAGTTTCTCCTTTAGGCGAGAATCGGTAGGGTGTCTTAGCTTTCCATATTTCTTCGCTCCTCAGGAGTGCCAGCGAGCAATCTTGCCTCCTTTGGGTTCGCAAATAAACGCTTTAAACGTGGTATCACAGGCAGATACCACAACATCTTAGCAGGAGGTCCTTACTTCACCTTAGCAGTATTTTTACGCTTGTATCGGGATGCTTTGCACACGGGACATACATGCATGTCTGCATACTCTTTACGGTAGAGGATACAATCGTTCGGGTATGCATGTATTCTTTATACTTCCATTCCTAATGGACAAAGAACCTTCTTGGCTTGGTAGGTAGTGCTGGGCAACACGTTTCCCTCCGAAAGGATGTTCGCCAGGAGACCTAACAACACCATGAAACTTTTGTCGGACCAACCATTGCTTGCCTTCAATTTCAGCAGTTCTAGCACGGTTGACAACTTTGTGTATTCCGGCTTGCAGCCAGGGAACAAAGGTTTCCGCAAGTCCTCCATTAAACCCTCGAATTGACAAAACTCTCTCTCACTGTAGTTCCCTTCTGCATCGCGTCGTCATTATTAACTTCCTGAATAATCTACTCTTCACCATGACTGGTCCAACATGTATACTCTTTTTTGAAACCCCTTCGAATCAAGTGCGCTTCGATCTGCGCCGGGTTGTCAAACATCTTCACATTACCACAATCAATGCATGGACAGTACATAAATTTTATCCCCTTCTTCAACATATCCTGCATGGCGGCTCTTCTAAAAGCAAACCGCCATTAATGTACTCTTCACTCTACACTGTTACGCACAGTACATCGATTCGGTCCATCTCGCTATGCACGTAACAAATTAGTGTTAAATTAGATTAATAGACCGCAAGTACACTAATTAGTGATTAACCTAGAGCAAATATAAAGGGTTACAGATCGTTACCCTCGGAGCTCACGTCGAAAATCCGAAATATCCCACGAGATCCTACTCCCTTTCTTCCTAATCTCCTTCTCCTCCCTTCTTCCCTCCTTCCTCTCTGATGCTCTCTAAGGTGGCGCAATGGGGGAGGAGGTAGCAGGGTGGCGGCTCAAATGGGAATTAGCAGGGGGGGGGTCCTCTCTTTAGCTTCCTCCTTTCATTCTCCTCCCAGCCTCCTTCCTTCCCTTCCGTTTCCTCTCTAAGGTGGCGCAATGGGGAGGAGGCAGCAGGGGTGGCGACTCAAATGGGAATGGGTAGGGGGGTCTGTCGGGCTAGGTCTATATGATGCCTGCATATCACAGACGGTTCTTATTACGAACGGTCTATGATATGGGACTATCACAGACGGTTTTTAAATAGAACCGTCATGATACTTCACAGACGGTTCTATTTAAAAACCATTGTGATAGTGCCATATCACATACGGTTCCAAAAGAACCGTCTGTGATAATTTCATCACAAATGGTTCCAAAGGAACTTTCTGTGATGAGGCGTCTGCTATAGCCTATTTTGTAGTAGTGATAGTAATACTACTAACACGCTCTAAGGGCAGGCATGTCCAGTAGTAGAGGCGACTCCTGTCTATATAACCCTCCATGTCATCTAGAGACAAGAGTAAAGACAACTTGTACAATAGTTTGTCTATTAATTTTGTTTCTATTGGACCTCATAATCTTTTAATTGTTGCATGAAAAAAGTGTTTGTTATAGACAACAACTTATACAATAGTGTTTTGTGCTATCTATATGCCTGTCTCTTCATAAAGATACAACTGCATTCTCTCTATCTCCCTTATTAGCAAAAATCATACATGAAAAAACTTATAAACGACTGGCATCATATCATTGTATATGCCCTAGTCGGAAAAAAGAGCTAAGCGCTGCGCCAACTTGTTAAAGTGGATCACAAGATCAATAACGGTAAAACACTTATAACCAAAAACAGCTAAAAAAATTATAACATTGAGCGAGCGGGTTGGAGTGCAAGTCTTTGGCGAGCGGATCTTGCCTCACGATCGGCTTTGCCCTCCTTTTAAGTGATTGTGCCATAGAAACCTCTAGATTGTGTGCGACGACGCTACCACTACTACAAAAGCGAGGCTATAGTAGACGCCCCATCACGAGGCGGTTCCTTTGGAACCGTACGTGTTGGGTCTATCCGGAGACTCATGGTGGCGCCAGCCTGCTTACTCTGAGGCCTATCACAGACAGTTCTTATTTAGAACCGCTCGCGATAGTCATTATCCTGCACGGTTCATTAATAGAACCGTCGTGGAATTATCACGACGGTTCTATTCACAAACCGCTCGTGATAATCCGGCCAATCACGAGGCGGTTCTCAATAAGAACCGTGCAGGATAGTACGACGCGTTCTCAATAAGAGCCGAATGCAGCGATAATTAGTTATCCTGAGGCGGTTCTAATTAAGAACCGTTTGTGATATCTACTTTCCTCTACGCACTGCTGCTTGCCAAGCTGCCCGCCTTGCGCTCTGGAGGTCATGTCCTGAGCGGTTCTTTAATAGAACCGTCGTCAAATGATCCTGACGGTTCTATTAAAAAACCGTCAGTGATAAAGTGTTATCGCGAGCCGGTTCTTAACAAGAACCGTCTCGATTGTTGGGCGAAACGAAAATTTGAACATAATGGGTGAGGCCAGAACTCTTTTATATAACCTCCATCTCCTCCTCTGCGGTCTCTCCTCCTCCATCTCCTCCTCCGCCATTTCTCCTCCTTTGCCATTTCTCCTCCTCACACCTTGCGCCCGGCCTCCGATGAAGCTTGTCGCCCATGACCTCCTCCAACTTGTCCGGCCTCATCGTCCCGGGCCTCATCAGAACCATCACCCGGCCTCCTCCACTTTCGACCTCAACCACACACGACCTCCCATGACCTCGTCGCCTTGGCCTCCTCCACCAAATGCCGCCCGGCCTCCCGACCTCCTCCTCTCTCTCCCCCTTTGCTTTGTGATGTGGATTCTTGAGTTGATGCTCTTGTGATGTGGGTGATGCTCTTTGTGATGTGTGTAGTTCATGTTGAGTTGTTTGGTTTGGGCAAAAATATGGATGGTAGATCGCAAGACGGTTCGGTAAAATCATCATAACTTTTGCATCACGAACTCCGATTATGACGCGTTCTTTGGCTTGTTGGAAAGCTAACGAAAAGCTCAATCCGAAAATCCATAAGTCAAAGTTAGATTCTCTTGAGGTCTCGAAAAGTGAAAACCCAAAAAGGTCGTTTAGGGCCTCTAGCGGCCTCCGAAGTTTTGGCCGTTTTCGGTTTTTTTTTGCGAAAGGGCTATCACGAGATGCGGTTCTAAACAAGAACCGTCTGTGAAAATCTCATCATAGACGGTTCCGAACAAGAACCATCTCGTGATAATAGCCTTCCGCGAGCGGTTTTAATGAAAACCGCTCGTGATATTCTCGAATCCGCGACGGTTTTTTGATGAAAACCGTGCAGTGATAATAGCCTTCCTGACGGTTTCAACAAAAAATAAATGCATGATAGTGCGTATCGCTGAGCGGTTTTGAACCGTGCAGCGATAATCGCTATATCACGCAGACCAACAAATATAGACGGTTGAAAGCAAAATCGTGATGACGATTCGAACCGTCTGTGATGAGGCTTCTGTAGTAGTGTCTGCCGCAATCCACTTGGTGATCCAGAAGATCAAGACATTGATGCACATGTATATATCTATGAACACGTAGTCGAGACGCGCCTTGTGCTTTACGGCGCTCCAAGCGCTAGGGTGAAAAAAAGCTCGGGGCTCATGAAGTCGCTCGGCTAAATAGCGAGCTCGGGCGGCTCGGCTTCAGCTCGTGATTTTTCAAGCCTAGCCGAGCCTTATTCCCAGCTCGCCAAAACAACAAGCCAAGCTCGAACCGCTCGTTGGCTCGTTTGGCTCGTGCCTCTTGCTTGGCCCACGAAGGCCCAGTCCAGCGCGGCAGCGCCCTTTCCTCTTGCTTGCCCTAGCCAGGACTTGGAGGAGGCCGCTAGTCACCCAAATCCTCTCGATCCCTTGAATCCCTTCCCTTCCTCTCGCCGTTCACCCGCCGCCCTCTCCCACCGCCGGCGGATGAAATCCAGCGGCAGGGCTCGCGTGGCCTCCCATTGATGATGTCGCGCTCCTCTAGGCCGTCGCCGCACACCGAAAGATGCACAGCAGGCTTCCATCTCCCGATGACCTCGTCGCAGCTCTCTCCCACTGCATCGTCCGGGTCAAGGACGATGACCTCAAGATCTACAAGCCCTCCCTCGCCCGCCCCTTCATGGCCTTGACCGGCCCGCGGACCTCCCGCCTTCCCATAGAAGCGGTGAGAACCTCCTCCCCGTCGCCGCCTCCCGTCCGGCCTTCAACGAGAGTCAGGACATCTTTGCGATAGTGCCTCCAGGCCATCATCGAGGGCTCTAGCCTGGGCCACCGCAAGCGCGTCCTCCACGAGCTCAACTCCCTCGTCTCCGGGCTTTGGCTCAGGCACTGCCCCGACGAGGCCGCCGAGGAGGAGGCCCTCTCCTTTTTTCCGCTTTGGATTATTTTTTGAAATGTAATGTTTTTTTGATCTTGGATTCCATACATCGACTCAACAGGTTCATGATTTGCCTCTCCATTTCGATGTCAGTTCCTTTGTTTCCTCATATCGATGTTGGTTCATGCTTTGGATTGTTTTTTGAAATGTAATGTTTGTGTAGTTGTATTGATTTTCTTTGAGATGAAGAATTTATCATAATGCGACGTTGTTGTTATTCATATGACGATGCTTTTCTGAATAAATTCATTATGTTGATTCTCGTCGGTGGTCAGTTCTGGAAAAGATCAATGAGAAGATCCACCGCGAGCTAGTTTCTGGGTGGTCAGTTGTTTGGATCGCGAGCTGAGCCAGGCCTCCTCACTGGCTCATTTTCGAAACAAGCCGAGCCTACTGTTCACTCGAGCCAAAATGAGCCTGGCTCGGTTCGGCTCATTTCCACCCCTAAAAGCGGCGTCGAAGGCCAGCATCTTGCTGATTAGCGACACCCACAAGTAGTGCAGCGACACCACGAAACTCTTCCATGAGCCGTTAGAGCTTGACGCCTTCCTGTATATGAGTAGGATTACCGCAACCACGGAGCTTGCCAAGGCAACGACGTCGAGGAAAAGGAAGCATTTGAAGATGAGCTTGTCCTCCAATTCTGCCTTGCCGCCTTTGCCTCTGTACCCGCCAGGCACGTTGAACGCCGCGGAGAAGGCCACGGTGGTGATGAGCGCGGCCACCAAATTATAAAAGGGAAATGCTACAAAACGGTATACCGTTCGGCAGTACAGGTGCTCCAAGTCTCCTCACCTCCTTCATCGCTCCTCTCTGTCGTGCTCCCACATCGCTGCGCCGCTCCTCCCCCCCGCCTCCTTCATTGCTCCCACATTGATGTGCCAATCCTCTCCTCGCTCGAGCGCTCTAGCTCTCCTTGTCCCATGTCTTCTCGAAACTCCGGCGAGAGGAGCGGTGGCTCCGCCGCTATGGGTTCACCGTTCCCCACTGGTTGTAGAGGGAGGCCGAGGAGGCAGCGGCCCGGTAGTGCGCGGAGGCGGGGGGTGTTGGGCGGTGGCGGAGGGAGGCACGAGAAGGCGGCAGCGCTAGAGAATGTTAGGTTGGGTAGGGTGAGGGTGGCGGGGGGGAGGCAATGACCTGACGCGGCGAGGCAGCGAGGTTGCCACCAGCTACCGGTGGGGGAGGAGGTGGTGGGGGGAGGCGGAGGAGGGGTGCGGAGCAACAACCGTGGGGGAGGAGAGGGAGAGGAGGGGAAGTTGCGGTGGTGGAGGACTGGAGGCAGCCGTGGTGGTGATGGGCCTCCCGACGGTATAGCGTGTGGTAGTAGCTCCCATTATAAAAAGCCAAAACAAACAGAACCTAAGCCCACGGATCGAGACTGACCGTTATTTTTCTTGTGTTAGTAGTACTCTATGATTGCGTCACTCTTAGCATAATGACAAGCATCAAATTACCTAGCCTTCTTATATTGGAGTGGCCCGGGTTTGAAATAACTAAAGTAGGGAAACTTTGCATAAATAACTCTTGGGGTTGTTTATGTATAAGGTGGCTGAAACTTTCTTAAGCATATGTCATATTTTTATTAATCTTCGTACAAATTGAATAGTTACAAAAATTGACTTAGGCTTTTAAAAAAGGATTAAGTACATGTGTCGTCCCTCAACTCTTGCCCTAATTTAGTTTTCGTCCCTGAATTGTAATACCGGATAAAACACGTCCTCCAAGTATCAATACCGCGCAAAAGATATCCCTTCATCTGTTTTAGAGCGGTTTTGACCGGTGTTTGACCCACGTGGCTTTCCAGTCAGATAAAAAATTACCAGGTCGGCCTCGGTCACGTCTCCTCCCCATTCCCATTTTCTTCTCTCTCCCCATGGCTCTCTTCCTAGAGCTTTTACTCTCCATGGCTCCTCCTGCATCCAGCCTCCTCTCCTCCTGCCGCTTTCCCCTTCCTCCGGTCAGGTCTACCACGGCCCCCTTAGCTCAGCTGCCGCTCGTGCGTCTGGTTCTCCTGCCTTCGAGCGCGCCGTGGTCTGCCCGACTGGTCTTCCCTGCGCCTGGCGGCGCCTCGGCTCCTGCGCGTGCCTCCTCTCGGCTTACCGACCTTTGGCTCACCGTATTGCACCAGACAGGAGCCTCGCCCATCTCCACGGAGCTCCACGCCCTCGGCCTCTCCCCGTCCCAGATCGCCAACCTCGCCAAGATCGTCGGCCGCTACCTCCTCTACCGCAGCTTCGTCTCCAAGGTGTGGTTCTAGAGTCGGGAGCTAAGAGAAGGCGTGGAGGCAGGAGGATTTGGAGTCGGGCACGTGCTGGAGGAGAGGTGGGAGGATTTGGAGTTGCGCTCACCGCGTCCGTGCTGCTGATCCTGGGCACTCAAAGGGAGCGAGAGGGCGAGGTGCTCGGCACTGTTGAGGGCCACGATGAGCAGGAGGAGGCCGTGGGAACCCGCCGCAAGCCTCTTCTTCTCCATCTCCGACCAACACTACTTCTCCTCCACCGCAACATCTTCAGTGAGGCATAGTCCAATCCTCGGCGTGTGAAGCATCTAGCAGTAACTCAGGAGCGCACCATTTAGCCTAGAGCGTCTCGGGTTTGCGAAATGCAATGTTTGCCCGAGGCTCGCCGCCGCTCACCTGCGCCACGCCACTGCATAGGACCACTGTGGACCTCGCCACCGGTACCAATAGGTCCGCCCCGGTGAGGCGGTTCCATTTTGGCCATTAGCCCGCGCTACCATGCTCCCTAACGCCGACGACTAGCCAGAGAACCAAGCGCTTGGAAGCTCCTCTGCCCTGCCCCGGCTGCGCCTCACCCAAAACCATCCGATCCAGATCTGACGATCCAGACCATCGGTCCGAATAGCCCAACCCTCTCACTTACGCACGAGCCGTTCGATCTAATTTCAACCGTTCGGATCGGTTGGAACGTTCGGACCACCCGAACGTCCCGCGCGATCCTGACTGTTATCAAAACCCAATTGGACGGCTCGAACTTCACACCGCACCACTCTCACTTGATTGCACCGCACCAAGTCGCAACTCCTTGTGCGACTGACCGCCCGAGCCCGTGCGTCAGGGTCGTCCTCAACCTCGGGCAGGCCCGCATAGCATAGACTGTGTTCGCCACGCGCCCACCGGTGGTGGAGTGGCAGTGAGGTGGCGATTACGGTTGAAATGGATCCAGAGAGATGGGGTGAACTGAAGGGAGGTGGTGGCTTGACCAGAGCTGGTCGGCGGCGGCCGGGAGGTGATGAACGACGGCCGGCTGTGGAGGTGAAAGGAGGGCAACGGCGTAGGGTGGAGTGGTTGATATTTAGGAGGTGCATGAGCAACAGGAGACCGAGTGGGACTTACCTGTGTGCTCGGAGGAAGCCGAGGGCGACTCAGTTGGGCCGGCGGCGGCGACCATGGGCGGCACGGGTGCTCCAATGGTGGCGACGACCTGGAGAAGAAGAGAGCACAAATCAGAGGTAGAGGGAGGTCAAGGGGTGCTAGGAGATGCTCAAGGCGAAAGGAATCGAGCTCGGGCTCACTGGAGAGGAAGTGGCGGTGGTGGAGGCAGGTGTGGCCGTTGTTGGAGAAGATGCCGAGTGCACAATGCTCCAGTGGAAGAATCCTCGAATTGGCGGAGGTTATTTGTTTCTAGAGGTTGAAGGCGCGCCGTGACGCGATTGTGGGTGTCTAGGGCTCCCCAAAGCGGCGTGGGTTGCGTGGCGGCTGGGCGGCGTGGAGTTGGCTCTGCACACTCGGGCTCTCAGAGCTCAGTGAACGTGGGCAAGAGACAAGAGGTGACGGCGAGGCGGGCGGAGAGCTTGAGGAGGCGACGGCGGCAGGAGCGGAGGGAGCGGTCGAAGGAGGCGGTGTGAAGGACTCCCATTGCTTTGTGGTGGACCGATGGCGGGGCGCGGGCGGCTCTGCGGGGAGGCTGCATCGGCAGGAGGAGGAGGCGGCCAGCGGCGGAGGAGGCGAGGGCGGTGGAACCCAACAAGCATGCAGGCGGCGCTTGGTCGAGGCCGAGGACGGTGGCGGTCTTGAGAGATTTAGAAAGACGAAGAGCATGGGGAAGAAGAGAAGGTTTGCAGGTGTGGGCGCTTGGTGGCAGGGGAAAATGATTTTTTTCCACGTGGCACGAAACACTAGTCAAAACCGCCTCGACGCACGGAGGACTCCTTTTGCCCGGTATTGATACTTTGAGGTGCGTTATATCTGGTATTTCAGTTGATGGACGAAAACTAAACTAGGGCAAGAGTTGAGAGACGAAACTTGTACTTAATCCTTTAAAAAATTTGTAATAAACCTGATAACTCTTTTACAGGTGCATGCATACTCTAGACCACACACACGCAACTTTCAAGTTTCAACAACAAGCTCCTGTAGGCAAGTTTGCTGTGGTCTATAGCTGAGACGATTCCCACACCGAAAAACGCTAAAATATTTATAATTTGACAAGTTTTATTATTTTTACCACATATTTTCGTACTAGAGTCCCTCGCAATTCCCTCTCTTTCACGATAGTTTGTAGAAGACTCACGTGAACACATTAAAGTTTTATGACACCGCAACTGCTTGGCGTCATTTTCTCTGCTCTGTGTTACTATTTCTCTTCTGACTGAACTCAACTTGCTTACAGAATAGATACTAGAGTACTTAGTGCGGTCAGCGGCTAACAAACTTCATCCGCAACCCATGCAACCTGAATAAGCTCCACTACTCACAACGTGCGCCTTGACCCAATCTCTCTATATATGCAGCTACATGCAAGACTGTGCCTTGACTCAATCTCTCTGTATATGCAGCTACATGCAAGACTGTGCCTTGACTCAATCTCTCTGTATATGCAGCTACATGCAATATAATTCAGGAAAGACTTGACACGTCAACAGTGCCATGCAAACATACGAAACCTGACGTGGGAAAACAACAAATGCAGCATGATTACTACAATAGGATGCAGGTGGACGCATGCCGTCCGCAAAGCCAACCCATGATCGGGACAAAAACAGTAAGTGGAGGCCCTCGGAAAAGTGAGTTCGACATTTTGACATTATAGCGACGCTAGGAGGTTGTTACCATAGTATGTCAGAATGTATGCCTGCAATGGACCTCGATTTTGCATTTATTTCTACATTTCTTTGAAGAACCTTTAGACATCTCTCGATTGGATAGCACCAATTACCTGCAGGCCCATTCGTGCCTCGTCGGGGAGGTGCAAAATCAAATCTTTGCATCGATTGAAGAAGCGGGTGGAAAGATCTTCTCCAACTTACGAGCAACACAGGTGCCATTCTTTCCAAGTCGGCAATCACGGTCAGGATAACTCCTTGGCACAAAATGGCGAAGAAATAGCTCAACTCTGCCGGCACTAGCGGACATGCTTTCGAGGACTAGCCTCGAACCATCACGGGAAGAAGCCGCTCAATCCATATGTGGTAGTCATGACTCTTCATCCCTAAGACTACGCATAGTAGATAAGTTCCTCCCCTCCTCGATTATTGCATGCAAGACAAAATCGCCTATATGCAGCTACATGCAAGACTGTGCCTTGACTCAATCTCTCTGTATATGCAGCTACATGCAATATAATTCAGGAAAGACTTGACACGTCAACAGTGCCATGCAAACATACGAAACCTGACGTGGGAAAACAACAAATGCAGCATGATTACTACAATAGGATGCAGGTGGACGCATGCCGTCCGCAAAGCCAACCCCACAAAAAACAGTAAGTGGAGGCTGATCCTGTGGCTACCGCCGGACGCGATACCATCGAGTCTTGCTCGATTCACAAAGAGACAACTACATTATCTCTCTTTCTTTATATCCCATATCAGCAAAAGTCATACATGACAAATTATATAAATAGTTGACATCACATAATTGTACATGCCCTATAAAGGCGAGGGGGCAGGCGCACTGCCACCTTGTATGCTGTGTGTGATGTCTATCGCACGCAAACCCGGTAAAACAATTATCATAACCAAAATGCCAAAAAATTTATAACACTGAACAGAAGCAGGTTGAGTACGTCAGCGCCGGCGAACGGATACTGCCTCCTGATACGCCTCTGCCCTCCTTTTAAGCGAGTGCGCCATAGAAACCTCCACATTGTGTGCAACGACGCGGCAGGCGCAATCCACTTGCTGATGAACAAGATCAAGACATAAATGCACACGTATATAGCTAAGTACACGTTGTTGACTGTCCATGTGCTCGCCGTCGCCACCGTTGCGATCACAGCGGCGTAGAAGGCCAGCATCATGCTGATTAGCGACACCCACAGGAAGTGCAGCGACGCCACGAAGTTCTTCCACGAGCCGGCAGAGCGTGACGCCTTCCCGTAGACGAGCAGGATCACCGCAACCACGGAGGTTGCCAAGGCGACGGCGTCGAGTAAAAGGAAGCATTTGAAGACGATCTTATCCATGAGATTCGCCTTGCCGTTGTCTCCGTACCCGCCAGGCACGTTGAACGCCGCGGAGAAGGCCACGGTGGCGATGAGCGCGGCCACCACCGCGAGGCTATCGGACGTCGTCTCTATCCCCTTCGCTATGTCGCGGCCGCTCCACTGCTTCATACGGTCTTGCCTTCGCGGCCGGGACTGTGCCCCGAAAGCAACCAGTGTCACCACCAGGCTTACCTGCACGTACACCATATGAGAGTTTTTAGCGACAGTGTTGTATAGCAAATCCGATTAAGTAATATGCCCACCATGGTGAAGAAACTCGTCGATTTCGCGGCGAGATCTAACGGCGTGTGCCCATCCTTGTTCATAACATCGGCTCGCGCTCTGCCTTTCCAAACCAGGGCCTCCGCGACGCCGGACGAGCCCGCGACCACCGCGAGGTGGAGCGGCGTATTACCGTCCCTGTCCTGCGCGTTCAGGAGGCCGCCCAGCATCAGGTCCTTGATGGCGAGCGACACGACCGAGAACGCTTTTCCTTGGCCGCGGCGTGCAGGAAGGTCCAGCCATGGTCGTCGCGGAGCTCGGCGGCGTCAGGGCAGTCCTTCAGCAGCTTCTTGACGACGCGGTCGTGGCCCATCAGCGCCGCGACGTGGAGAGCCGAAGGCCGTCCGAGTCCTTCATGTACACCGTGTTCGGTGGCGCGGCGCGCAGGATTGCGCTTACGATGGAACGGTCGCCGTCGGACGACGCGAAATGGAGCGGGCTGCTGCCGTTGCAGTCGACTTCGGCGGCCAGAGATGGATTCCATTGCAGTAGCAGGTCAACCATTTCTGACAATTAATGGAGTGAACACATTATTCTTAGGCACTTGGAAGTTGTAACTTGCGAAAGCACAAAAGATGAACGTGTACTACCACAAATGCGATAAAGAACCCTGAAAGAAGCCACTAACCTGAGCTCTGGAAGACGGCAGCGTGCAGAGCATTCTGCGAGCTCGGGCCGACTGATGATGCATCCCGGCACATGGTTATCGCTCTAACGGCATGCACCGACGTGCTCATCACCGCCAAATACAGCGGCGACATACCGGCGTTGTTCAGCTCGGACGCCAGCTCCGGCGCCGCCGAGACCAGAGCCTCCACCGCGGCGCCATGGCCTTGCCTCGCCGCCAGATGAAGGGCCGTGTCCCCGGCCTCGTTCTTGCAGCCGAGGATGCTTTCCCCGCAGTCCTGGGCCAGCTCGACGAGGAGAGACACGGCCCTGTCTCGCCCCGCACTCGCCGCGCAATGCAGCGGTGTGTCCAAAGTCGAGTTCCGGGAAGAGAGCAGAGTATTGTCCCTGAACCTGAAGTAGAGCTCCCGCATCAGCTCGTCATGCCCTTGCTCCGCAGCTACGTGAAGAACCGTGTTTCTCCCCGCGCTCACCTCGTGTATGTCACACTGTCCATGCTGAATGCCTGAAACAAATATATTTTGTACGGGTTCTAAGTTGTTATTCGGTTAGGACGTAGCTAACATCTAAAGTGGATTTAAGCTATTAATTCTATGGCGTTCTTACGTTTTATCAATATAAAAGCGAAAAAGAGCAGTTCTTACCAGTGGCTTGATGTGCTGCAGCACAGTGTTGTCGCTGCAGAAGCAGTGCCATGACCTCCTCCATTTGCCCTCCGGACACGGCAAGGTAGAGAGAAGAGCACATGAACAGGCGCGCGCCATTCGACGGCTGCGCCGCCGCCGCCGCCGCCGCAGATGCTGCAGGGGGAGTGAGCTGGATGAGCTGATAATCCATTCGATCGAAACCAACTCAAGAGAGATGGGGCTACGTGTTTTAATACATATACCGTTATGTCGAATGTTCCAGGAAGCGAGCGGAGAAGTTGAATGTTCCAGGAAGCTAGTGGAGTCCCGCGTCAAGATAAGCACGCAGGAAAATTCCAAAACAGTCGAAAGGACTACTGTGCATATAATTCAGATTTAGACGCTACCGTGGTCTAGTCGACGAAGCACGTGCTCATGCGTAGCAGCCGGCCGGCTGCCTTTGCTTTTCCTGCGGGATCATCAATCTGGTATATTAACATGATCACGGATGTTCCGGGCAGCACGGTTTGGATAAGCCGTTTTAAAATTCGGATTTGCTAATTTTTAGTTACCTGAAATTTTCTTATTTATCGATTCTTACAATTGCATTGCGATCTTAAGTCTAAAATTACGATCTGCGGCGACGTGCAATTTTAGTACAACTCTACTGTAACTTTTAGTTCTATTTGTTTTTTTGTATTTGTAGGGTTGCAGGGTTCACTTAGATTTACTTTTGTCTAGTTTAGAATTTTTTTGTATTTTCCTTGTAATATTTTTGTCTATTTTAGAAAGAGACAATCTGGCCTATAGAATGTTGATCCAACGGTGAGAAAAGGTGACTGATGAATAAAGAAATTTTAGTCACCTGAAGCATAGACACTCCCTGAAAATTAGGAGAAGAGAGGAATCAATCCTGACGACTAAGGATCGTTTTTTATATGTCCTAGCACCCTTAACCAATCAAGCCAAAAGCTTTCAAAAGTAAGACCCCAAAAATCAATCTTTCTTTCACCAAATCGGGCAAATTGAACTTATAATAGAAAGTAGCTAGATGGATGAGATCTGGTCTCCAAGAGATAGATCCATCACTTACACGTTCTAGGTACAAAGCAAGATTAAGAGTGGAGGAAAGAACACAAAAAACCAAGCCTAATCAAGAAATCAATACTTGATCATATGAGATAAAGACTTTAGACGAATTTGGAGATTTGATTTCTTATTGGAGATGAATGTTTCCGGCCATTCCCTAGGGAGGACAAAGCTACTAGGGTAGCACACACATATAATTGCTCTCATATCTCTCTATACATCTTCCAAACCCTAGCCGCCGCCTCTCTTAACTTTCCTTAAATTTCACATTATGGTTCCTTGGCTTAGGTGGGTGTGCAAATCCTGCACCACCCCCTTATGTAGTGCAGGCTAAGTCAAACTCACGCGCGTTTCTCAAAGCATCGTCTTCATCTTTAGCTCCATTAGGCTAAATCCATCATGCTTTGCCCTCTAGAGAGTATCCTTGACTTAATCCACTTAGGCCACCGTCGTGGTTTCACACACCACCATTTTTTCGATATTAGACAATTTACCAAAATGTCCCTCTACCGATCTTTCCCGGTTCCTTCACATCGAAGCATCGCCTATGCTTCGCCATCATCCATGTGGCCCTAATGACTTTCCACGAAGCCTATTATGTGTCTGGATCCCACCGAACCGTCTTCACTTGCAAACGGACCTAAGTCACTTGGCGTACCATACGCCTCACCATGAACCATGACTGCACCCAGCTTCCATGACTGTTCTGGACCTCGGCTCCTCCCTAAGCTTAGTCCCACTCAACATTGCCATTGAACGTCAAGTCCATCACTGGTAGCTTCACTCCGGCTCCTTGTCTTCTCGACTTGTGACCACCCTGCTAAGCTCGGTCATATTCCGGTGGCACCTTGATCATTCTGGACCTCAGTTCTCCTAACCTAGTCCCGATCCTGTCCGCCTCACAATGACTTAGCTCCGGAGTTCTAAAACCATCACCAACAAGCAAATCATCAAGTATCACCTCACAACACACAAATCATCAATTTACACAATTGATGAGTCAAGAACACATAGCTTCAAAGCTTCGCTCCCAGAAGCATCACTTTACCTCAAAAGGTCTTTGTTCAAACCTTGCCTTCTATGGTTCTTGTCCATCTTGCCCCTTGCTTGAGTCCAGCCATCTCACCCGGTATCCATGATCGTTCTGGACCTTTTTCTCCTAACCAAGTCACGGTCCTTCACGCCAATGACCATAGTTGACTCCAAACCACCTACACAACAATAGACCAAGCAAATATTTACGGGCACAAGTTCTTCACAACTTGACCCACATTAGTCCAAATATGCTATATGTAACACATATACAACATTTCCATAACCCTAGGTCAATTCCACAAGACCATCACACATCACTATGCATGGTCACGCCATGGACGGTCTGATCGCCGTCCTCGGCCGGTCTGACAGCCAGCCAGTTGGGTCGATCTGACTACCACCCTATGCGGTTTGACCGCCCACCGGTCTGACGGCCGGCAAATGGCCAGTCAGACCGCTCTGGGAGATTTCCCAAGTCCCAGACAACACCTTCTCTAAAAATTTCAAACTATATTTAGTTTCACCTCGAAACTCCATTTTCTATGAGACCTAGTGCAAACACATCACCTCACCTTCCTACAAGTGATTTTTGACAATTCTAAAAAAAATTCAACATTTTCAAATTGGCTGGACAGACCGCTAGCCATTGGCCAGTCCGACCGCTAGAGCCTGACTACAGCAGGAACTTGGCTAAAACCAAGGATTTTCGAAACACCTCGACACTATTACCAATTGTTCAATCACACTAAGATTAAGATCATCTACCCATGATCTCCACACAAATATATTTTGTACAGATTTTAAGTTGTTATTCGGGTAGGACATAGTTAGCATCTATTATATAATAAAAATCAACGATAGATGTTTTACAACTGTTTAGAAATTCTCACAAAAAGAAGAGTCATCTAGCCTTAATACGATGTACCCTAATTACCTAGAAATATAGCCATTGGATATTATTTCTTAGAGATATATTACTTGATAATTTTAAAACTAAAAGGGAAGACAGTCCTTTCAATTTGTGCCATACAGTAGTTATTAATGAAATCAACTTCCCAATCTTTTGATCTAGGGGTGAAAACAGATCAGATAGTTTCCGACCGATCCGGATGAAAACGGATTCGGATTGTCCCATATCAGATTTTGCTCGGATAATTTTCGGATCGGAAACGAATTCGGTTTTTTTTTCGAAACGGAAACGAATACGGTAGGCATGATATCTGGCGGAAATGAATACGAATACGGATTATCCGGATAAGCCTAATCCAGATATCCGGAATTTGAGAAGTGAGGTTAGGGGAGGAGGGGAACTGGGCAGAAACCACATAGCAAAACAACCAACTTGTTATAGCTTGCTGCTCTCCTCCCGTTTCCTCTCTTCGACCACCCCTCATGAGCGCAGCAAAAGAGAAGCGAAGCGAATGGTGGGGGACAAGGGCGTCGTGGCGGCAGCCACCACGGAGCCGAGCGTGGTGCGGTGGCTGTGGTGCGTGGTG
The DNA here is from genome assembly GCA_036346405.1 of Phyllostachys edulis. NCBI lineage: Eukaryota > Viridiplantae > Streptophyta > Magnoliopsida > Poales > Poaceae > Phyllostachys > Phyllostachys edulis. Next base: position 10,947,106 of record CM070566.1, read on the forward strand.
CGCGTCATGCTCTACATGATGCGCCACGACGTGGGCGTGCCATCCGGCCGCAAGCTCGCCACGAACCTCCACGTCGGCAAGATCGCCGGCAAATCCCTCGGCGACCTTGTCACCTTCCACCACTAGCACCATCACCACGACGCCTTCTCTGTCGCCGCGGCGGTGGGCTTGTCCTTCTCGTGCCGCCGACGCCGACCCGGCGCTTCGCCGTGCCACGAGCCCTCGTCTTGGTGAGTAGCGGGCGAACCACCAAAATAGCCAGCGGCGGCGTGAGGCGAGCCAAGTGATGCCAGCTGGCCCAAAACAGCCACGCCGGTGGAGGAGAGGAGACGGTAGGGAGCGGTGGTTGCACCAGGCGGAGCCGGCCGGGAGAGAGGACTAGAAGGCACGGTAGGGAGGGCGGCGGCACCAGGCAAAGCCGGTCGGGAGAGAGGAGGCGCCATAGGGGGAGCGAGCGGAGCCCGCGGCAGCGCCATAGGGAGGTGGCACCAAGGGGAGAGGGGCGGCAGCCTCATGGAGGTGAGAAGAGTGCTGGAGTGGAGTTGGTGACCGGCGGAGGCAGCTAGGCCGGCAGGCGACAGACGGGCCGGGAGAGGCCGATGGTGGCGTCGGCAGTAATGGGAAGAGGAGAGAAGAAGACAAGCTTTTGGGGAGAGAAGAGGAGCTGTGGGGGAGGAAGAAGGATTTGGTTTGGGGTGCTGTGTGCGTGAATGGATGAAGGGGCCAGCCGGGTATAGAGTCTAGAGAGAGAGAGAGTGAGGTTAGGAGATTAGGAAATTAGGGATCAGGGAAAAATCTTAGGAAGTGTGTGATTTCTAATAATCGTTATGAGTAATGTCTGTAGCAATATCAATTAATCAGTAAAACTTGCTCAGAAGTACTTTACAAGGACTATGAAGTAACTGTAGATGCTGAAAATATGAACACTTCATGAATGTTTGCATCAAACAAACTAGTTATATGTTTTTGTTAATTTCTAGTATGCAATTTAAGGGGTTTTTATGTTCCAAAAAAATATCCGTGATCGTATTCGTTTCGATTCGTATTCGCTCCATATTCGTATTCGATATTATTCGCGTCCGTATTCATATCCGAGGTATCCATATTCATATCCACATCCAGGAAAAAAATATGAAAACAAATATGGCAGAGCCATTATCCATCCGTATCTGATGCGTTTTCACCCCTATTTCGATCCATCTAATTTTCCAATAAAAAACAAAAGAAAAGAGAGGGAGAGAGTTCGGAGGGCTGTATGCTCATCCTCCTTCATTAGCCCTCAGTCCGGCCTCCTTCCTGTTTTTCATTCTCTTGTGAATTCTTTACACATGTTCTATTATTCCACTATTTGCTTCCTTGAGTCGAATTTGAGCAGTAGCCTGACATTCGACAATTTCTTGTATACCTTCAATGAATCTTTGCGGGCGAGTGAGCTGGATGACCTGATAATCCATTCTACTCTGCACGTATCAACATATGCATCAGCAAGAGAAGATGGAGCTATGTGAATTAATATATACTAGAATGTGATCTGCGCCATTGGCGTAGCTATGACTGGTGTTAGGCAGAGGAAATCAGATTTTTTTTTTGTGATCTTTTTTGTAGAGTGATGGTATGTGTTCAAATGGGATTACCAAGAAAGATCATACCATGTCAGACTAAAAGAGAAGCTCCTCAGATATGATAATTGACTTTGTAATTTCAATTTTAGTGAAGTAGTTTTTTTTGTTTTTAAACAATATGTCGACAACTTCGCATTTGCACACAACTATTAAGATGTTTTTCTGTCTAAATTAAGGTGTAGAAAATAGATACAGTTATTCCACTCCACAATGAATGACGAAAATTGAAGAAAAACCCTGTCATTCCCATCAAACATGGATGTCAAGATAATGAACAAATTCGAAGAAAACAGTGTTATGCAGCAATTTCATGTTCTAGGAACTTTATATATAATTTTTTTCTATGCATACAAATCTAAAAATGTCCCTAATATGTCAGGCTTGATAAACATTACCTATCAAACGAAGTGCTGGATGAAGCAAAAGCTACTATGAAAGGATTGAGGGTGGTTTACATAGCTGAGTATCTATACAACTGAAAGGCATACATAAAAGAGTACTAAACGTGTTGGGCGTGCGTAGCATATTATAGAAAATGGTTTACATAGCTGAGTATCTATACAACTGAAAGGCATACATCAAAGAGTACTCAAACACGTTGGGTGTGCGTAGTATATTATACAAAACGGAAGGATAGAGATGTGAAAGCATGTCTTCTAATGAGACAGCAGGATTAGTGATTACAGCTGAGTCGGGAACATGCACTTAAAAGGTTCGACAGCATTAATAGCCATACCAAAAGGATAATGCCACTATATATCAGTGCCAAATAGTGTTATAGAGATATGTACATGCAGACTGTCTATTGTTGCTGCAGAATCTTTGATTGTGTTGCTGGTGATAGCGTTTATAGGAAAGGAAAAAAATAAGGGAGTTAGATAAAAAGAGACAATATAGTAGGTTGGGAGGATTTTGTAAGTGTAAAATGATAGGTTATTTTACGAGGCTATCTTGATATTTTACTTGAGGTATGCGATCTTATATAAGCGATCTTGTGACTCGTAGATGTTGTGGGTGATTTCTTTTTTTTAGTGGGCTGTTGAAGCTCAGAATGGTAAGGGGGCGACACATTTCTGTGTAATAAATTAAGACGCAGTGTTATGACACACAAACTAAGATGAACTAATTAACAGAACATGTGGAACTATATGCGTTTTAATTTGTTAGGAGAATATACCTTTTAGCTGGAAGAGCTTGTGGAGGCTTCTCAGCTGGTATGGGTGGGTGCTGAGGGTATGACTCTTCAAGTTGTTGTTTTGGACAGGAGAGCTGTAATATAACCTTTTATTATAGCGCAGTTGATTGCCGATCAATCGCCGTGTCCACATCACCCCTTTTTTTTGGCCGCCGGATTCCCCGCGTAGCCCGTTCCCTGCCGCCCGATTTCGCCGGCGAAACACGCGCTTCGCTTGGGGTTCGCGAGAAGCTTCGTGTCCGCTATCCACTATCCACGTATGCCTTCGACGCACCAGAGCCCTCCCGTCCCTTCTCTTCCCCTCCTCTCCGTCGCCTCCTTCCGGGTTGCTGCTCTTCCTCGCAGTGCCGCCGCTCCCTCTACCCCTGCCCCACCACCATCTGTTCTTCTCTCTAGACCGTGGCCTCCCCTTCCCCTCCCCGCCAAACCGCCTCCCCCTCTCCCACCACGGGCTTCCTCTCCCCCCACGTCGGCGCCTACTACCGCTCTCTCTACCCCTTGCCGCCATGTGGTCCCCTCTCTGTGTCGGCTCCCCTTCCAAAAAAAATGCCCCCCTCTCCCATGCATGCTCCCTATTCCCTGTTGGCGCCTTCCCTTTTCACTTGACCCGTCACCATCTGCCCCTCTCTCCCCACCGCAGCTTCCCCTCCCTTCCCATGACATTGCACCCCCCCTCTCCCACCGCGTTGTTCCTCTTCCCCAGATCCGGCGCCCTTCCCGTGTGGTCCCCTCTCCGCACCGTCGGCTCCCCCTTCCCAGTGAAAATGCCTCCCCCTTTCTGGTCGGCCTCCCGCGAGAACCTCCCCTTCACCTGCGTCGCCGCCACCTACTCCCCTTGCCGCCTCTTACCTCGACATGCCGAATGACGACGCCTGCAAACATGAGTGCCACCGCGCCATCGACGCCACTGTTGCCGATCTCTCCTCGCACGTCCTCGCTACTGGGTGAGAATCAAATTCCCCAAAAAACTCTATACTAGGAGGCGCACGCTTGAATAGATGTGGGATTTTCGAACAGGGGTGAGGGTATTTGGTGGAGTCGGTGTTGCGAAATCCCCTGCCCCGCTGCTCTCTCTGTCGCTGTATCCAAGTATCCCCCTTCTCTCTAATCCAACAGCTTAATTTCTTACCTACTTCAGCCCTCACTCTCTCTCACACACAATCATTCACCCCCTCTATTGTAGGTCTAAGGTTTGCTATTTTGGTTTTCTTCATAGTTTGATGGAATTATTTCTGTTGAACGTGTCGATGTCGACCGCTTATGCACAGGTATTAAGAAAATGCAGCCATATTTATTCAGAAGCGTATCTTTATTGTCAATTTTTGGTTACAGAGCATTCCTCACTCTACCTTTTCCGTATAGGTTTTTATGCATCGTAAGTTCATAACTATGTTTTGTTCCTCTCTGTGCACAGATAGGTTGTCTGTTTGCTTCAATCGCAACTTGAAATTTTCATAGGTTTAAGCGGTCCAAGATGCCTGCTTCTTTTGTGTCTTCTTTTGCTATAGAGGTGTTGAAAAATTCACAGGTATGGAATCCTTCCATTGCGACTGTGATATATGGGGTGTCTGCGATTGTCATATATGGGATGTCCTCTATGTAGTTTTTTGTTTTAGTTTTCGATAGTGAAACTTGCTACCATCTGCATACACATGATAAAGAGAAAATTAGATTTTCTATCATCTGTGAGCCAATTGCCTTCCTTAAATATAAGGACATATTTAGTTGAGAAATAAAGAAATTCTGTTGAGCTCATGAAAACTATTTAGTTGAGCTCATTGAGATCTAAGGACATATTTAGTTGAGAAATCAAGAATTTCTGTTGAGCTCATGAATAATGATTCCCCGTAAATGATTTAGCATAGGATTGATGCATAGCAAGGGGAGCTATGCTATTATCTGTTCTCTAATTGGTTTGATGACTATTTCTTCGATTTTCCATTCCACCACTATTTCCTTTAGCTACTAATTTAGCATCTTAAAGTATTTTGCTTTCTAATTGGTAAATCAGATTCGAAAAACTCTTTTTCCTCACATGGTTGGAATTATTTTGCACAACTGCCGAGTATGTGCATCCAATGGCTCTTCAAGGTGATCCCATGGAGGTTGTACTATTCCGCGCCATTAGGAACTACAAAAGGAATTTCAACAGATCGTTGGAACATTGGAAGATTTATAGCGCTGGAGCTTGCTTCTGGCAGTTTTGGTAGGTACTTTTTAACCATGCAAATTTAGTTTTCATTTCTACTTTTATCATGTTCATGTCCTTTACTTCGTATTACTTTAACACCAGTTACTCCTTTGATGTCATTGAATGTTGGTTATGATAATTATGTTGCTTCCATGGCAGCTGGGTCACAGTAGGCAATAAATAAGTTCAGGGAATCTCACTTTATGGCCTCTTTGATGCCTTTTTTAAATTCCTTGTGTACATAACATATATGAAACTCTCCAACAAATCATATAAACCTCAACAATGAATGATAGTTATTACATTCTTGACTATTACTACTGAAGGCTATTCAAAACAAATCCCTACAATCCATCTGCTTTTCTAGTTTTTGATCGTGTACACTACTTGAAATGTATATGCTATTTTACTATTTCTATTTGTTTTCCTGTTGCAGCTTGGTATTCAGCTAGCAGCTAATATTCCTAGTACACCACAAGAAGCTTGTGATGAACTTATTTCTCGCATTTCTGGTTTTTTTACCTGATGAGCCCAGTATTTTTTGGGTTGATCTTGTTATTTTGCAAACATGCAGGTGAGGTTTATTCTTTAGTCTTTTGCACAGGCCTGTCGAGATGTATATGGTCTCTCTAGACTGCTGCTCCCTTGTTGTCCTATTGTTGTTTAGGTCATCAAAAAATTGCCCCGAGGCCTACTTCATGTGTTAGGGGATCTAAGAATGCATCCCCAAAAACGTAGACTGCAAGCACATCAATGCTTACAAGAAAGTAGGTGTTGTTGATTATAATTTAGCTTCCTTTCTCTTCGAGTTTTTCACATTTTGTTAATCTCCTTTGTTCCTGTTTTATATTAAAAAAACGACTAGGGATTGCATAATTGGGTTTTCATGGGTGCTGTTCTACCAGAGGGCACTGTTATTGGCTACTATGTTGGTGGAAAGGTTGTTTTCTTGTTCTTTGTTATGTAGCTTCTCATTTCAGCCAGTACATATAATATTTTGTTATTAACACTGGTAGTGACAGCTTTCTAGAGGTTACTTGATGGATATATAAAAGAATTTCAAATCTAATGTCACTGCTGCAACAAAATGATTAATTATAGTCTCTTTCATTAGATGCATATTGAAATTCAATGGCAATTAAAGCACCTCGACCAAGAAATCAGCCTAGACCTTTTGGTTTTGTGTCAGCCATATCACTATACATAGTCTGAAATTCTTTATATTGTGTGAAAAGGTTAGCCCTACATAGTTTGAAGCTCATGCTGGCCAGGCTGCTCAACACAAACTCGTGAGTTTATTCTTAGAGTTGCATTTTTTTCTAACACTGTTCAAATTCACATTCCTTTCTCTAACGCTATTGCAGTTGCAGTTACCACAACATTTATACGTCGAACATGTTTCGCTACATTAACTATCGATTTCACTTTCAAAAGGTCGAAAGATGTCAGACAAACAAAGTGATGACTTCTACAGCATCAGTTCAGATAGTAGTGAGTTTCTCCTTTTGTGATACCTGTCCGAGAGGTTTTCACAGAGGTAATGGAATTATGCTAGACAATAGGAGATGTTGCTTCTATGCTCAATTAGGCTAACCCTCACTCTTTAAGGATATGCTATTGTTCACATATAAGTTTGCTGGTGGAATAGCTGAATTTTCTGTGTTTACATTGTGTCGCTATGTTTTTTATTGATGCTTAGATCTAGTCCTCAGAATGCCTATCTTCGAGAATATATCTAAGTTGGACTGTAGCAGTATGTCTTCTTTGAAGTTCAAACTGTACATGAAGATTCATGTTGGATTTACTGTTTGCTTGGTGATACTGCTTTTTTGTCGATCATGTTCTAGTATTTCTTACTAACATCTTTGCATTTCTTATTCGTCATGCCTGGTGTTTATCAGGAATTGTTCTTAATAGATTGCTTCGTGAATTTCTTCAAAGTATTACAACGATATTGTTACAAAGATAACTTTTTGTTACAAAGGACTGCACGGGCGTGACGTAATTTTTTTTCACTTTATGTATGCTGGTTTTCCATGCACCTACACACGTTTATTGTATCATTGTATAGGATGTATTTGAATTGTAGTTAGTTACCGAGAAGTGCTAAATTTTATTGCACTACTACCTTTAATGCAGCAGGCCACTCATGAATTCTCCTTTTGTGCAATATTGCAGTAATGCACATTAGCTAAGTTTTACTCTTGCAACTAAACCCATTCATTTATATAATTGTCACGAACTCAATCCATGCATTCCGAGACTCTTTATCCAACATAGGCATTCCCACTCTCTTTATCAACATAGGTATCCCATTGGCCAGTGCTTTCCGCTTTCGAATATTGCTCTTTCATTGATGCTACACAATGAAATTCGTGAAAATACATTGTATCATGTCATTTGAAATACAGATCTCAAATTAAACCCGATTGTTTACTTATTGGTCTTCGCTATTAACGTTCTAATTCTTTTTTACCTTTTGGCTATAAAAATCTTATATACAGATGTGTGCCGATGCTATTTGTTGACAGATAGTCCTGAGGTTAATTTACAGATAAACCAAAAGATCTTCAAGAATATCTTTATGCAGGTATACATAACTAGGGCATTTAAAAATAAATAAAAGATAGCTTCTTTGGACGTTCATTCTTGAGAATTTGCGTGTCTATTTATTGAATACAGTATATTATACCTGAAGGATAAAAAGAGAGAATGATGTTGGGCTATCACTGGGCTGGACCGCTGTCCACCATGCAACATCTAGACTCAGGTTTCAAACATAGCCTTTTTTATTCTTTTTATATCCTGTTTACTATATTTTTCATTGTTTTCTTCATTGGATGTGACATCTCTTTTATTACACTTTTTCTTACAGGTATGCATAACTAGGACATTTAGCTTTGTTTTTGTGTTGTACTTTCATTTTGTTCTCCAAATTAATACATATTTGCTATTTCCATCAACCTATTACTTAAAACACTCTTCTTAATGTTTTAATCTGTTTTACAAAGTCTATTAGACATATCTCAACATAGATGATTTGTGTAGGATGTTGGTATCGAGCTTGCCAAATACGACTACTAAACAAAAGTCAAATAGTGTCATTTCTAATCCATATAATACTTTGTTAGCCCTACTCCTCATGTTCCATACAATACATTCGGAATTACATTGTGCCGTATTAGGCACTCTACAAACCATGACCAAACATCATATATTCCAAGGCTGAGCGCGGCGTAGCGCGCCTAACCACCTAGTAGTATTAGTTAGGGAGTAGTAAGGAAAAAGAATAAATCTATATATGTAAGATGGCAGGAAAAAAGAGCTTTTGATGGTAACACAATCTAAAGAGCTATATATGCATGGAATAGTGCTGGTATTCTGTGTTACATTATGTGTTCTGCTGCCTTTTTTTCGTATAAAATTTAGTTTGTGGTAGCGTGCTATATAGGTGTATTTGTGGTTGCATAGTGTAAAACGGTAACATAAAAGTGGTAGCGTTGTAGGAGACTATAAATGCTTATCTAATTTTTCTATACAGATATGTACGTAGATCTTCGGTTTGTTTGTAGAAGAATATAAATCGTGGAGACTGTACATAAATTTTGAAATGATGCCGACTAATATAATGTACATTCGAATTGAATCTTTCATGTAAAATTATGAGATATACTGTGTCCATGGTTTGTTTCGCAGCTCACGATCGATAAATAAGGTTCTATGAGCAGGTGTGATTGAAGGATGGTTTTCTCCTTGCATTCAACCTAATTTGAATGGCTATATTGTGAGTTCTGAATAGGAAAAATAAGTTTGATCGTAACTTAGATCCTCAATCACAATATCATTTTAAAATTTAAAGAATAGGCTAACTCAAGTATATTTAGAGTGCAACACTGGAGTTTTCTAAGCTGATCTAAATAATTGCAATGTTTAGTAAAATAAGAGTGATTTAACTATGATATGGACAATTAGTCTTCTCATTTATAGTGAAGTACTAACAGAAATAGGAATGGGTATGTTTAAAGTGATTAATAGCCTCTGCAGTATGGTACAATTAAACGAATCTTGTTTTTCTCATTGGTGATAGGATCGTAACACGCACGTAAAAATTTGGAAGTGGATAATCACACACACACACACACACACACACACATTTGAGAAAGGTAAGTGTTATGGTCTTTGAAGCATTTGAAAACATTAAAAGTCAGGCTTGTAGAATATATATATATATATATATATATATATATATATATATATATATATATATATATATATATATATATATAAAAAAAAAAAGTAGATCTATAGTGATATTATGGAACTTTTTAAACACAACTAAGTAGTTCCATCCAGTAGCAAATGAAGCAATATTGTGATATAGAATATAAAATTGCACGAATTATACTTTACCTCAAACATCACTACTTGGTGTGAGAGATCGCGAAATCATATGAAGGCGACGTGGCATGCACGACTAGTAGCCCTTTTCATCCAACCACATTGGCAAAAGGTTTAATAAAAATAATTACTGAAAAGCCTAAGTCACTGGCACTACTAAGAGATTTTCAGATCACCTATCATCGTGACTATAGCTAATAGACATGAAATTTGTAAGCACAGGGTGAATGACATCTCTCTAAAGATGAACAAACATTTGCAATTAAATTCCTGAAACACTACAGTCCTCCAACGGCACAGAGCAGCGCGAAACTAAGGCAAAAAAAACCCAAAAAAGCCGTATAGAACATATTGAACTGAACTAATTAGACTAACACATTGTTAAACTGGTACAAAAGAGTGTAAAAATCCCCACATACTACAGCTGATAAGCATTAACAACACCCAAAAAATAGTCTATAGAAAGCAAATATAAATACAGTAGCAGCTGTATTAGCATCTCTCCAGAAATTCCAATAAGTTATAAGTTAATCCCAACAAAGCAGCACTACTTGATTAGATAATGGATGCAACATAAGAAGATCCAAAGTGTCAGCTAGGTATCTTGGTTCAGAATTACTATGGTAACAGTACTTTAGGATTATATAGTAGAAGGTTGTTTGTCGCTACTGACAAAAGGAAGAAAATGGATGGATACTATATGACCTTAGTCAGAATAAGTAGATAGCTATCTAAAACATGGTAACATACAAACTGTAAAATAAACATAGAAAGTAGGATGTTGCATATCACTAAATAATGACATCCTAGCACAGCTAACGCAAAAGAAATACAATTACCTTTGATTGTTTTCATACTCAATTAACCCTCTTAGTTTTTTCGCGCATATCACTGCAAGGGAAAAAAATTACAGAATATATTATGTTTTTGCTAGCCATAGTAACATAGCAAAGAGATTGGTCTATAGAAAAGTCCAAAATTTCCAACTGCTACCAACCTTATACGCTCATCTAAGGCTTGCTGCTGCAGACAAAGATTCCCAACCTCTGTCTGAAAAAAGAGCTTATACAAAACTGAGATTTGATATAGTTATCCTAGTGCCATATTTCTAAGAAAACAAGTGCACTTAGGATTAGTATGACAATTTCTATAGGAATAACAAATGGCAGAATGACAAATTTATAGGAACAGATACCTGTAAAACTGAAAGGACATTATCTAATTTCAACCTAAATCATCCCAAGCCGGTACTGTTGCACGAGATTAGCACAATAATACAGGAAAAAACGGGTTAAAGAAATAAGACTATCATGATAATATAGGAAGACACAGGTGAAAGGAAGAAGACCTATTACTTCCAACAGATTCTGTTCTTAAGCACGTTTTCCATAAGGCCAATTCCTTCAAGGATATTTGTAATGTCATATATACGCTGATCATAAATCTGTATCATACGAAACTATGTGAATCTATACCAAGTGGAAGAGAAGAAGTGTAAGATGAAATAGCAAACCTCCTTGATGGAATACTTTGAGCAATAACTATTATCCAGATGTAAGAACATTGAGCTCATCTTCACTGGCTGTAACAAACACTCCTTAATCCTCCAGGCTTAAACAAAATCAGATTGAGTCAATGGAGTAGGAACATATCTTAAGCAATAAAAACTATCTTCAATCCTCTCACACCTGTGAACAATTCTTAAAAGAAATGCGGACTGTGTCTGCATAATTCCAATTAAGCCCACAACCAATGACATGTAAAGCACCAGATAGAAAGCTCATAAACTTACCTTGGCCAGCAAACAGGAGGCAAAAGTAAAGCCGCTGAACAACATGAATCAAATCTTCGTTCTGCAATGACAAATGCTTACTAAGGAGATAATCAGCCATTCTTTTAATGATTGCATGACTCTCCCAAGACTCAGGATCCCACACTGCAGTTTATAAAATAGCATCCATTAAGAACCTTTTCTTTTCAATCTACTTCAAATGATTCAGAGGAAATGAAGTTACCCCAAATTCCTGATTCAACACCATCTGTTCTCCTTCCAAGGAGAAACCTACCTGGCCTTCTGTTTGACAAAATCGTGGGCCATTACAGTCAATCGCGAGAAGCTTGGACTCCTCATTCTTACTATCCAGCAACACAACATAGGAATGTTTCTGCAAAAAAAAAAAATGCTTAAACAAAAGTTTCAAACTTTCTGCAAGAACATGGTGGAGGTTCGATGCCGAACATGGATTTGGCCCGCGCTTCCTAGACTCTCCGCTTCCACCCTCTCGGCCGTCGGCACACGCCATGCTGCTCGAGTTACCTCGACTTGTCCTCTTGGCCTCCGCGCTCCGGCCATCAAGCCTTGGTGACTTGTCCTCTTGGCGCCACTACTCTAACGCCATCAAGCCTTGTGCCTTGATCCATGGCGGAGAGGAGGAGGAGGCGGAGAGGAGTCCGGAGGCGAGGCGAGGACGCACGGAGCGAGGAGGGTGCATAGCGGAAGAGGAAAGGAGCGAGGAGGCGAGAGGATACCGCTATTGGTGGAAGATGGCGTTGGCGTCGGCGGGGAGGAGGAAACGCAGACCGGCCTCGCACGGGAGAGGACGGCACAAAAGGGGATAAGGGTGAATGGAAGCAGCGAGAAGACTGGAGAAGAGGAAGGAGCCGCCTTTACACGACGCGCAACACGCGAAATTGTGCGGGCGCGGGGCGATATGGGCGCGATCGAACGGCCAAAGGATAACGGGCGACATGGAAGTGCGGTCGGGGGAGAAATCCTCCGGCTGTTAAATTAGTTACTACCTCCTGTTTTAAATACTTGACGTCGTGTAATGCAAATTATAACTACCGAGCGTCATACTTATCCGAACGGAGGGAGTAACTAATAGGATGGGTATATGTTACCCCGCGTCACTGGTGGTCAAAGGGTTTGCACGGGTTAATTGCAAGCAGTAATAATTCAGATTGCGACCGTAGGAAATTCCTGTGGACCCATTCCATGGAAAATTTAAAGGAATTTTCGAATGGCGTTCCTTTGTTCCAAACGCAGTCATGGGGCCAAAATTTGCAGCCCTGGCCCAGCCCAGCCCAGCCCAGCCCAGCCCAGCCCAACCCAAACCTGGAGCTGCGTCTGGGCTGTTTGGTCCTGCTCCCCACGGTACTGGGCCGATCGCTCATCCCCAAGTTTCAACAACCGACAAGGCCCACGTTCATCTCCCGAAAAAATAACAAGACCCACCCACGGTTTCGTTATCTCAATTCCATTCTACCAGACAAGGTTTCGGTAGGTCCCTCCAGAAAAAGAAGAATAGAAGAACCAAATTTGGTTTCGCTTGTACTGCCCAAACAACCCGCAGTACAAGGTTTCTGCAATTGGAAGGTATCAGGAAATTTATTTATACATGGCAAAACTAGACGTTGCCAGCAGAAGAATTTTCACCGTTTCGATCTCCAATCAACGATCTCCCTTTGCAATTTGCGAGCACTTAATAGTAGCTTATTGCTACGTGAACAATTTAGTAACGAAACGGCCGCAAGTGAACTAAATATAATTTCTCGCGCTTTCTTTTCAGAACAAACTCTTCTGAGATACATCGCGATTCCGAGTGGTTCGTGTGGACATCACGTGAATTTTGGTTACTACCACCGACTCACTGATTAGCGGGCTAGCGGCGCACTACAAATCAAAACACAGCAGCAAAAGTTAGTAGCAGTCACGTAAGATCACGATTGCTACTGTAATCCGAAACTGAGACTAATCAACATTTGATTTAGATTGGAAAGACGGGTAAATTTGAAACCGGTCAAACGGGCGGTCAGGCCGGCATGCCCATTCCCAACCTCTGTCTGAAAAAAGAGATTATACAAAACTGAGATTCGATATGGTTATCCTAGTGCCATATTTCTAAGAAAACAGGTGCACTACAAATCAAAACACAGCAGCAAAAGTTAGTAGCAGTCACGTCAGATCACGATTGCTACTGTAATCCGAAACTGAGACTAATCAACATTTGATTTAGATTAGAAAGACGGGTAAATTTGAAACCGGTCAAACGGGCGATCAGGCCGGCACGGCCTATTCGGTCCACAAACTAAACGAACCATGTCGTGTCATGGCCCAACTTTCTTTTGGGCTGGACCGTACCGATCCGAGTCTACTTAGCCCAATGCCGACTCACTTAGCCGTTAGGCCCTAAAATTTAAAAAAAACTATAAATAATCAGAAATAATCCTAGAAAATATATATAATTTTAATAAAACCAAAATGAATTCATATATACTTATAAAATGAACTATATAAAATTCAAAAACTACAAAATAAAACCATATAAGTATTAAAAACAGAAAAAAATCATACAAATATTAAGAAATAAAAATAAAATCATTTATTTATTTATTTATTTATTTATATATATATATTAAAATGAACGGACCTAACGGTGTAGATCCGAGCGATTCAGTATCATGTCGTGCGGACCCTATCATCTTGGGTAATGATCTAAAACAAACTCAGACTATCGTATCGTACCGACCGTCTCATAAACAAAATCATACAGTATCTACAGTACCGTGTCTCTCGGACCAACCCGTTTGCCAGCTCTACTCGAAGCAGATCTCGGACGTGCTTCCTACCCGCGGAGCCGGTGGTCCCCTCACTCGCGGTCACAGTCCCACACTTCACCGCCCGCCTCGGCCTCCGGCGCCGCCGACGACGATGCCGCGCAAGGCCTCGTCCACCCCAGGTTCGTACGTCTAACCCCTCCCCATGCCCTAATTCTCCGACCTGGTACTAACGCTTGCCCTGATTCTGAACCCTAACTCCCAGATTCGCGCCTCAAATGGCGGAAGCGGAAGCGCAACTCCAACGCCTCCCCGTCGCCGTCCAACCCCTCCTGGTCCGCCGTCGCGGCGGACCACTCCGACGACTCCGACTCCGCCGCCCCGGCCACCGCGAACGATGACGACGACATCGCCGTCCCATCCGCTGCGACGGCGGACGACGACGAAACCCTAGCTGGTGCGGCGTCCGATGACCCCGTGCTCGACCTCCGCGAGGCGGAGGTGCTCTCCTCGGCCGATCCTGTTTCCGCCTTCCCTGTCGCCGCCCGCCGCGTAGTTAACCGGCCGCACCCGTCCATCCTCGCCGTCATCGCAGCCGAGCGATCCGCATATGCGGGTGACGACCCCGCCACGACGCCACCGGCACTAGAGAACATCTCGCACGGGCAGCTGCAGGTGCTCTCCGGGGTGCTTCCTGACCACCCCTCCCTTTCGACGGATCCTGACAAGCCGTCTTCTTATGTGTGCACGCCACCGCCCCTCATGGAGGGGCATGGCGTGCCCAAGCTGTTCCAGGGCCACCTCCATGTCGTGCCCAGGCACTCAGGTTTGTTCTTTGCGACCAAAACCTGAAGTACTGAGCTATACTAGGAAGGAACATGTGTTGTTTTTTTGACAGAAACGGGTGTTAATTTAAGGATATTACAACACCAATTGGTTTGTGATTTGCAGATTGGTTCTCCCTGGGCACGGTGCATAGGCTGGAAAGGCAGGTAGTGCCACACTTCTTTACAGGGAAATCGCCAGGGCACACACCGGAGAAGTACATATTGTTAAGGAATAAAATTGTTGCAAAGTATTTGGAGAACCCAGGAAAGAGACTTGCTTTTGCTGAGTGCCAGGGGCTTGTTGCGAACACAGGTGAATTATATGATCTGAGTAGGGTTGTTAGGTTCTTGGACACTTGGGGGATCATCAATTACCTTGCGGCTGGGTCGGTGCACCGGGGTCTGAGGATGGCAACATCGCTTCTGAGGGAGGAACCAGCAGGGGAGTTGCAGTTGTTGACTGCGCCATTGAAATCGATTGATGGTCTCATTTTGTTTGATCGGCCAAAATGTAGCCTCCAAGCGGAGGACATTTCTTCGTTGGCATCATCTTCATCGAATTCGGAGGTGGTGGATTTTGATGCCGGGTTTGCAGAATTGGAAGGAAAGATTAGGGAGCGGTTGTCAGAGAGCTCTTGTAGTTATTGCTCAAATCCTTTTTCCAGTCTGCATTATCAGTCGCAAAAGGAGGTGGACATCTTTGATATTTCCATTTACATGCTTTCTTCCTTTGTCATGTGTAGGAAACCCTTGTCCATATCTTTAGAATTGTTGCTTACACTATGTGTTTCACACGTAAACACAGAAGGTATACTTTTCAAAGATTGGGAAAGTACATCACTGTAAGCTGAGTGGTAGTCCTGTTGCTAACTTTAGCAATTTACAGCCCTACTTTTTGTTCAACATTGAGAGACTACAATTTGTTATTGAATTATAAACTCTTAATTTGTCTTGTTTCGGGCTTTGCCAACCAGCAGATACTGATCCACATATGGTTTTTCCAAATCTTTCTTATGCATCATAATGCTGAAAGCCCGTCTTACTTTATCTACCATTTTTAATTTGGGAAAAATATTTAGAGCACCAAATCTTTGTTTATTAATAGTGTGATATATTTGTGATGCAAATATGACTTGCTTTTAGGTGCACCATAACTTTATCTTAGCTGTCGCTTGGGGAAGATATGTTTAGTCTCAAATATCAATATGTCCTGTTTTGTGAATGGTGTATAAATTGATTACAGTATTATTTCATTTTTTTTCTTCGAAGTGAAGATTAATGGAAATTTTGTACCATTCTTGTAATGTTAATACATTATTCTGTGTTCCTGTTTTCGTTCTTTTCTTGGGGGCAAGAAGCTAGCAGTAACAAGATTGTTGTTTAACTGGTTGAACAGACAGATATTGCGCTCTGCTCTGATTGCTTCCATGATGCTAGATTTATTACTGGGCATTCAAGCTTAGATTTTCAGAGAGTGGATGGGGATAAAGATGGATCAGAAAATGATGGGGATAACTGGACTAGTCAAGAAACATTATTGCTGTTGGAGGGCATAGAGAAGTACAATGACAACTGGAATGACATTGCAGAGCATGTTGGAACAAAGTCAAAGGCGCAATGTATTTACCATTTTATTCGTCTTCCAGTGGAGGATGGTTTGTTAGAGAACATTGAGGTACCAGATGCATCTGTGCCATTTCGAGCGCAAAGCAATGGATATCCACGTTCAGCTTCCAATGGCAATATTTCAGGTGTTGTACATCATTATGTTGATATTTGCTCCACCGACAGAATTTTCGATTTTCGTTTTATTTTATTTCTACCATTTGTAAATTATACCTGATTCCGTCCTATTTTTAAAGTTGATGATTGTGTTTACTCAGGAAATCTACCTCAAAGTATTCAACATGGAAACCAACTTCCGTTCATTAATTCTTCTAATCCAGTCATGTCACTGGTGAGTAATTGTTCAGTACTTTTTTGTTTAGAGAACCTACATACCATTTATTTATTTTAGAAAAGTGAATTGTGCCATTCAAACTTGGGTGCCGAGTTCAGTAGTAGCTATGGTTATCTGCACTTCTATTTGATATTGATATCTTCTTAGTGAAGTTTCATCAAGCATGTTTTTTTTTCTTTAACAACAGAAAATGTCGGAAATGAAAGCTTATATCACTACTACAAATAAAAAATGTCAATTTTGAATTTTGAACTGGGAGCAAGTAGTAGCTGACCTTACTCCTTTTATCTAGAGGTGGAGGGTACTGGAGACTTAAGCTGGGATGTTATAGAACATAATGTTAAAGTACAGAGCTTATAATTGTTGATTGACTGCCCAAACAGGGAAAACAGTTGACATTGATTGACTGCCCAAACAGCTTATAATTGTTGATTGACTGCTCAGGCATCTAGTATTCTAGCCCCCTGAACTTTGCAATCCCGTTTATTTAACCCCCTAAGATGGTTTTACATAGTGAATTTGCCTACATGGCATCATGAGTGGATGGTTTTGCCATGTGAGCTTACACACAAGCAAAAAAGGATGAGGTGGCGCTAGCGTGAGCCTACCCTATCGTCTCCACCGCGCTGTGGTCGTCATCATCCCCGGCGATGGTCACCGTCGCTAGCTTGTCTCCGACCACCCCAAATCCTCCGCGTGGTACCATGAGCTTCGCTGTAGCATGATGTAGCTCATGTGCGCTTTAGTTTGATGTAGCTCGTGCACGCTTTAGTTTGGGTGGGACCACGCCGTCGCTGTCGTGAGCGGAGGTCGACGATGGTAGCAGCGTCCTGGTGATAATCACAGCTACGGACCGAGGATAACAGAGCACAGGGAGGCGATGAAGCTATGGCTTGAAGGGATTTGACTCTAGCTCCCTGTGGGTGACAAATTTGGTGCGTCAGTGCTCCTGCCGGTGATAGAGAAGATGACTCGGTTCGGCGGTTGTGGCGGGTTTTCACTGAAATTGGGAGAGGGGAAACACATAGGGCGTGACTCAGCACCGACCGAGTATGGCAATCGACATGGTGCGGCTTTGAGCAACCTTTGTGCAGCGCATGGCGTGGCATGGTTCCTGTGCGCTGTCACCCATGTCGACGCCACATCGGCGCCACCTCATTCTTTTTACTTGTGTGTAAGCTCACGTGGCAAAACCACCCACTCATGATGCCACGTAGGCAAAACCACCGTGCAAAACCGTCTTAAGGGGTTAAATAAATGGGATTGCAAAGTTCAGGGGGCTAGATACCTGGTTTTAAAGTTGGGGGTGTTGAGTGGACTTTCGATCAAAGTTCAGGGGGTATATGGACTTTTTCCTATTGTGTTTTGCATGTACTCTTTCATCTGTAGTTTCATGAATACTGCTCTTTTCTTGCTTATTGTTGAGGATGGTGTATCATTGTACCTAGTGCACATGTTATCCTGTACAACCCTGGTCTTAACAGCTTCACAAAATCGATTAGTAGTGGAGAGAATGAGAGATACTCTACCTGCTTGCAAAATTTCATGCTTAGAAACAAAAATGATTAAAAAAAACTAAAATTGTAGTAGATTCAGATGCTATAAACTAAAAATACTAATAGGCAGAATACAATTATAAGTAACAACAGTCAGAATTACACTGAAATAGTTTTTATTATCTAGATCACGTTTGAATCTGAAATTCTTGCAGCCAGAAAATCATATATGCCTCTAGCTAAACTAGTTTCCTTGGACTTTTCTTAGGCCTTTCAGGGTGAATTGAAAGTAGGGGTTCTGTAATATGTACTTCCTTATGACCAAAACATTTCTAGGCTTCTGTGCCCTGTATTATATATCTAGTCTTACTGTTCAGAAATGTTGTGTAGGTTGGTTTTTTGGCCTCTGCAATAGGACCAAGAGTTGCAGCATCATGTGCAAGTGCAGCATTATCTTTTTTGACGAGAGACGACGATTCCAGGTTAGCCATCTTTACTGAATGAATGAAATTTAGTAACATAAGCCTTAGACTTGAGATAGAAACTTTTACATCTGGTATTGACATGCGGACCTTTGTTTTGTTTCTAGTTTCCTCTGACCTTCTCCTTCTAGAGTTAGGTTTCGACTTACCTTTTGCTAAACATTGAAGGGCGAGTTCAGAAAGCATGCATGCTGATGGTAGGGGCCATGGTGCACATCCATACTTACGCGATCAAAATGGTACCTGTTTCGTAATCCCCCCCCCCCCCACCCACCCAATTACGACAATCTATTTTGCTATCAAATCACATTTATTTATTCATTAAAGTGATTATTTGTAAAGAAATCATCCTATCTTTGAACAGGTTCTTCATCGTCCATTTCTCCAGAAAATGTGAAGCATGCTGCCATGTGTGGTTTGTCAGCAGCGGCGCTGAAGTCTAAACTCTTTGCAGATCAAGAGGAACGTGAAATCCAAAGACTTGCTGCTACTGTAATAAATCATCAGGTTAGTCTGCGAGTTGCCATCTTATTTGCATGCACAATTTGTTCTCCATTTTTTATGAACTGACACTGCTGATTTATGTATAGATTTCTACCGTACTACCGTGCACTCTTGCATGGTCAGCATTTGACCTATTGGGTCCCTTTAAATCTGAGTTTCCTTTCAATGAGAATTGGAATTAGCTTTTAAAAAAAGCTGACTAAAATTGGAATCTCCTGGACTCATTTCCCTTTCTAGCCTAATTTGATGGTAGACAGGGAAGTTTTTTTAATTCAGTGAATTCAGAGTAAAGTTTTGAAAACCCAGCCGGGCAGCCCCTGGCTTATTCCTACCAGGTAATGGGTACCAGTTTCTGGCTAGTCTCCAATGATAGTCTTGTGTCGGATGATAACCTGGTCAAGGGGTCAGGAACCGGCTGAATAAAGATAGCCAGTCAATGGATTGGGAACCACCTGCGTAATGATTAAGTGATGCTGTTAAATTAATGTTTGCTTGCTAGTTGCTATAACAATACAAAGCTCAGTCTGGTTGATAAGTTTGACTTCCTCAGCACACAAGGTTCTAAAACGTATTTCCTCAAACAGCCTGGTTTACCCAATACGGTTTAGTACCTAAGTAAAAACCATTTAGCTTTGGTAATAGAATATAAGTTGCTTCACCACCGAAACCAGGGTTTGATGATCAATGTTTTGATCTGCCATTGGTCACACGTAGTTTTTTTGAAGGAATTGGTCACAATTAGTTACTAGGCTATATTTGTGGATGCCATTATTCTTGTTAATACTTTATATGCTCAATATGCAGTTAAAGAGGTTGGAGTTGAAGCTAAAACAGTTTGCGGAAGTTGAGACTTTGCTTTTGAAGGAATGCGAGCAAGTGGAGAGGGTGAGGCAGAGGATTTCAGCTGACCGCACCCGGACGATGTCAGCCCAGTTGAGTTCCACCAGAAATAGTGTACCCGGAGGCAGTAGCACCATGGCCTCCAACCCAATGAATATAAGCCCTAGACCGGTCGCGGTGCCAGGCTCCATGCCTCAGGCCAGTATGCCAGCCGCATACGCCAGTAACATGCAGGGGCATGGGCATCCTCAGATGCCGTTCTTGCAGCAGCGGCAGCAGATGCTCTCATTCGGGCCTCGACTACCGCTCTCAGCTATCCACACACAGCCATCCGCGCAGGCGCCACCGAACATGTTCAACACAGGCATGCCAAATTCAGTAACTCCTAATCATCACCAGCTGTTGAGGTCGTCTTCTGGAAACAATTCAAGTGCAGGATAGAAAGGAAAAAAAAGATTCATAAGATTTCTGATTCATAAGATTTCTGGCAATGTAGTTTCGTCAACTGTAGCTTTATATTGTAATTCAATTGTCAGTTGGTCGTATAAGTATTTATTATTAGGTTCCCATCCTTTCAACATTTGCTGCGCACCTCGTGTCTGATTTCCTTCATATATCGAAGGATGTTCCTGCTGCTTTACTTTACCTAACTCATCCTAAATGTTACGACAGACAAAAGTGTTCTTTGGGATGTGGGGTCTGGATCATGGTGGAGCACTATAATTTGCTCCTTGATAAACCATAGTACACTAGGCTTGAGAGCGCAAATAACAATCCAGCTTGAAACTTGTGGTAACAATGCTATGTTGGAGCTCAATTTGAGTGCTGTCACAATCCAGCTTACGCCATTCTCCAAGATGATAAAATGACAGTGCACGTTATTGAAAAATACATAGCCTCATTTAATCCTTTTGGCCACGGTAGAAGATAGCAACGTCTCAAGGCTACCCGTTTGCGAATCGAAATATGCTCGACATTATGCCAACGAGGTAACGACGCAATACAATAAAATTTGTCACTCCATCCGGAATGATAATAACACAAAGGGGCCGACTATAGCCTAGCTATAACCCAGTCACTTTTTTATCTCTTGGATAAGCATCGAACAGCTGATATCTTTCTGCGTTATTTGACGTACGTTGGGCCTTTAAGTTGTTTTGCTTATAATGGATCCGGTATTTACAATCTTTGACCCGTTGGGCTGGTGCACGTAATTGGCCCAAGAATTGGTAATGTGGCTATGATTTGGTAACATGGATGTGGGCAAGATTTTTCAGTTGGGCTCTGTTGTTCCAGTTAGAGTCGTCAGTGCAGTGTGCTGTTCTAATAGGCTAACAAATTATAAATATGAAAATGTTCAACCAAATTCACTCTACATCTGTAAGAAACAAAACTATGGGCTCTAAAATGCGATCAACTGAAAAGAAATCAAAATTGGTACCAAATTATCAAAGAACAAACAACACTTTGGGTCTCCTCTTGGATTTTTTTTTTTTGAAATCTCAATGTGATGTACATCTAAATCCTTTGGAATTTTCTGCAAGTATAATGGGTAACAAAGTATCAAGGAACAAGATATAACTGAGTTGGTAGTCTGGAACATCTCAAAGCAAAAGATATACTAGTCTAAAAAATAATAATCATGCAACTCCTTTTCTCCTTCCTTCACTTGTACATCATGTTCTTCACATTCTACCTAGTCTTTCTTAGCTTTTCTTTAATTCTTCAGTAATGATCATGAGATCAATTGGAAATTTAGGCAGCATCCTCCACAGTGTGTCATTCCATCTCTTGATTGTCAAGTCCTGGTAGACACTCCTACGTAGACACAAACAAAGATACATTTTTATACGTGAACACGTTTAATCCCCTTACCCAAACTTACCACATTTGTGATCGATTTGGACATGGCAAAAAGTGCCAGAGAGCCCCTACAATATTGACTTGCGTGCTATGAGATTCTGACTCTAGGTTATTTCTCATGCAACGGAAATTTGTACTTGTTGCTGTAATCAAGTTCTAGTACGTTAAAACGAGTGAATAGTACGTACTTGGCCTCATATGTAGTAGCGGATCTAGGATTTATTGGATGGGCGTCGGAGTTAATAAAATATTGTTAATGGAAAAGACAAGTCAGCAATAGCAAAAATCAAAGTACAATTTTTTTTTGTATCAGAGACAACACCTCAAAGAATTTAAAGAATTACAAAATAACTAAGAAAATATTGTTGGATTGGAAATTTGGGATTGAGGAATTGAGGAACGGGGATGCACCTGTGCTGCTATTGACGTGTGTGGCCTACCTCATCTGCCCCCGTAGCCTGGTTGTCACCCCGCGGTCCCTCCCTAGGGCCATGGTTCCCAGGCAGCCAACTAGGTCCCTCTCGTAGTCCACTTTCTTGGCACTTGCTACCTTACTCCTGCATCCTAGTCAATACACCGCCGCTCTTCACACGTCGCCATTGTGGTCAACCGAAGCTTGGGAGCCACCCTCGCCTTTTCACTCGCCACCAAACTGCCTCGCCTGACGCCTGGTGGCCCTCATGGACTCGTGTGTCAGCGCCGCGTAACAGCCTGAGAGAGGGAGGGAGGGGGAGAGAGAGGTTAGAACTTGGTTTGAGAGGAAGGAGGCCTCCGATTGGGCTCAAAGCTATTGGGTCGGTGAGCTGGCCGCCTTACTTGAGACAAATTGAGGAGGGAGAGGTATGGGAGTGGGCTGAAAACTTTTGTGCAGGTCTCTTCGGAGCGGTCTCGGCAGTGCTTGGCCTTTGCCATCCTGTTCTCTTTTGCAACAATCTAAGGAATTAAATATGACGACATAATGTCCTTGGATTACAGGGGTCTTTTTTCCAAGATCGTTTCATATGGAAGCAATGCTTATATTTTTCTAATTATCGTTACTCGATCAAGCATAATCGATCATCCGTAGGCATCGAGCAACAAGGATTTCAGGCGAGATACACCGTATCGCACGACTTGCGTTGGCTGGCTTAGTCGGCATAGCATCATGCTTGTTTTCTCGATGTTGTTGTTGTCGATCTCCTCCACGTACATGTCTAATCTCTGTCTCTCTCTCTCTGGCCCTAAACTTGCTTTGATTTTTTGGGCGACACAAACATTATGTGTCCCATGTTCGAGCTCCATTATAGAAGCGCTACGTAGGGGTCCATTTCGAGTACAAATGAGAAACGAAGACCTAGTCTGGCTTGACCAATCGATCTTCCAGTACGGAGAGTCGCTTCAATCCGACCCAATTACATACGTCCGTCAGACCTATGTTATTACGTACCGCGACTCGTGGCACACCTCGAAGGCATGTCATTAGTCTTGAACCATTACTCTTAGCTTTACAGGTACACAAGAGCACGATAAGTGGTACATTACATAAGGATATATTACAAAAACCTCTTTAAGGTAGAGTAAATTATATCACAATGTATACACACTACATAACTGTTGAAGTATAAGTGGATTGTCCGTCTTTCCTCATTAGTTTAAGCTTTTGGGTAAATTAGTTGGTGCATGCAACTTAATATGGTATCAGAGCTAAGAGGTCTTGAGTTCAAGACTGTCGACGATCGAATCGCCGATCTTACGAAAATAAACGAGGAAAATGGCGTGGAATATCACGGAATGGAATAGGGTTAGCTCTTTATTGATATGAACTGGATTTACAAGATGTGGCTAAGTACTACCTGAATTACCTTGAATGGAGGAATGTAGCAAGACAATCGGACTTAGAATATGAATCTAAGGCTGATTATCTAGCTTCTAATTCCACCGCTTAGGCTTCTGTGCATATCTTTGCCTTGGCCTTGTTTTGTGTGTCGCCTATCGTCTCCCTTCTTGTCCCTTGTGCCTTCTTCGTCTTCTGTGCTTCACCTTTAAATAACTTCCGAAGAGATGGCAGTTACTCCTGGAGAAGACGTCCCTGGTGAAGCGTTACGACTGGTCGGAACGGTAGAGAAGTTAGCAATGTGCTAACTTCCTTGCGGTTGCTTGTGAAAAGCTTAACCGTAGGGTGGTTAATAGTCGATGTCTCGGGGTTGTACCATCGCATGGTTTGGAGCGATAACACGTGTTCCATTCATCATACGATAAGAAATACCGATTCGATAATTTTACGGCGGTTATCGGTGGGGATTAGGCACAAAGCCTCATCCGGCCGAGGTACCCATTAAGTAACCTCTGAATACTAACGACCGGGGAGGTCGTTAGTCTTAGGGAATACGACCATGAAACGTATGGTCTTTTATTATGCATTTAAAATAATACATAGAGGTTTTAATCCTCGTCGGCTAGCCCCTAACTTTAAATGAACCGGTGGTGTATATACCTTTTCCGATGAAATCGTATTAGGCGAACCCCATTTAATGTCGTGGTATCTGAAGTGGTCGTGTTCACTTTAAAGTTGAGAACTTGCCTTGGGAAGCGAAGAGTTCCTCTCGTCGTTTGAACAAAAAAAGCTTTTTGTCGGTTGGACTTTTGTGGGAATCCTTGAAAGTATCGGAAGTTTATAAAATCTTCTCTCATTGGGCTCTTAGAATTTTTATGCTTCCAAAATCCTTCGATCCTTTAGCTTCTCGCCAAGAAATCCTCCGAGTCTTTTCTGTTCTTCCGACCACAAAGTCTCCAACTTTTGCTACTCATTCTTGAGGATTTTCGCCATGTCGGAGCAGATTACAAAGTGGTTGCCTTGAATTGGGCAAGAAAAAGCTTGAGGCTTTGGCGAAGATGGGAATGCTCCCGATAGGAATCGATTAATTGGAGACCGCGATGGAGAGCATTTTCCGAGCCGTGAAGATGGCGAAATCCTGTTTTCTTGCCTACATCGAATGTGAAATTTGAGACTCTCGGTACACAAATTCCTCCTCGCGTTCTTGAACATTACGGGGTGGAATTGGTGAATTATTAAATTCGATCGCAAATATTAGTATTTTCGCATATTTGTGCGAGGCATACACAGAATACAACCGAACTTGAAGCTCTTTAGTTATTTCTACCGCATGGTGATGGGAAAATCTGCGGCGAAATCTGAGGCGCTCTGGGGAATGCACATTGCGTCTTCATGACGGGAAGGCCGATGGGTACATCTTCATGTCTGCTGAAATCTTCGTGGTCGTCGTGGAAAAATCTTGGTTTTACATAGCGGTTACAAAAGACGATGGCCTCTACTTGGCGGAACTAGAGCAAGTGAAAACTCAAGTGGAAGGAAACCGTAAAGAAGACGAGGATAGTCAAAAGATGGGCGGATGCCATCTATGACTTCTTGAGTCGAGGGCCGACTTCGTGGCATGTGGTGAAGGATTTCACCTTTCGTCGAGATTAGCCCATTGAAGCTCCGACTCATTCCTGCTCTGGTGCCTTGATCGTGATGAAGCTACCTCAGAAGGTGGTAAGTCTTTGAGATAAATTCCGATCGGTATTTTGATTTGATTAATGTATTACCTTAAAATCTGTCTATTCTTTCTTCTGTTAAAGCTCTTTCCCCTGGGGAAATTAGAGATCGAGTCAGGATGATCTGTACGGGGGAGCCTGGAGAAAAGGCTGAATGCCCCAAGATCTTAGCCGTAACTCCTATTGAAGGAGGCAGCAAGGCTTAAGGTAATTTAATCAAAAATTCCTTTTACCATGTGTATACATATATTCCACCAGATTTCCAATCGTGCTCTACTTTTGCGATCGGTCGGGATTGCGAATCATACAATCTGGTGAGGATCAACGTCCCCACCTTAGTTCCGACCGAGTCGTGCCTCGAGGCACTTGAAGGAGATGAATCCTCGAGGTAATAGAACATTTGGAATCATATATGTACGAATTTTTTTAGATAAAAGGATTTCTTCACCCAATCAATTTTGTTCTTTGATTTAGGTGGATAAGCACGAGGACCCGAGAATGTAGCTGCGGAGGTCAGAACTCCAGTGGTGGTGCACGACCTTATGGTTATTCTTGAAACAAGCGATCCGGAGATTGATGAAACCACTCCCTCAGGCCGGATAGTCGGGAATGCGGTCCTTGATGAACGGTCGAGGACATAGCTTCCGACATCTTGTTGGAGGATGTGAGGTTCAACAAACCTTCTTGGTCGAACCAGCAAGATTGGAGGAGAAGAAAAGGAAGGCTAGCGGCACAGATTTCTCTCTTGCGCGTTTCAGAGTCAAATCCCGGAGATTAACAAGGTATGTACAAATGAAAGTGGTCGTATAAGTATGTACCTCTAATAATTCCTTGATGATTTGATACTTTGAACTTCCCATCTTCGGTTTGCATAGGTCTTACGGTGTTCGGTCGTTTCCACCGTGTTCTTCTGAGGACACGCACTGTGGAAGTTCAGGCAGAGCACTTCTCGGGACAAAGTTCTGAGGAATAGTGGTCGAAGAAGCCCCGGCGGTGACAAGGGCAACGGTTGAGTTGGATCCTTTGGTGATTGAAACCCTTCGTGGAGGTAGATGCCTCTGAGAGGTCTCAACAGGTTCCGATCACTGCTGATAACCCTTCCCAACCTAACAAGTTCCCTTTTCGTCCCCGATTCATCGAGGATAAGGAGCTTGATGAGGCGTGGCAGAAAGTATCGGATACTCAGCTCAAGATGCACCCTGATTTGATTTTTGCCGGTTATAATGACCAGGCAATTCGGGTAAGTATTCTCGACCACTTCATAGCTCTTCTTTAAAAGTTTATAAGAAACTTAAGAAAGAGAACGCTATTTGTGTAGCATTTGGTCGAGAACTTTCTTTGTGATCGGAGGATCGACCCAATGAGTTAAGGACTTGGAGCAAAAGCACTCGAGTTGGAAAGTAAGAACTTTTCCTTTTGAACTTTTGTTTCTTCTTCAATACTTTGCTCCTCTACAATTATTCTCCTTATCGCATTCGATAGATCCGGAGAAAATAAAAGAGGAGGTTGTGGTGAGAAAGCCAAGACGGCTTTTCTTGAAGAAGAAATAAAAGCTAAGGACCGATCATTTCTTTGAAGCAAGTTCACTAAAGACCTATTGATCGTTGAAACAACGACCAAATATGAAACACTTAGCAAAACAAATGAAGGTAATATGTCGTAAGCTTGATTTTTCCTTCATTTATGCTTGTGTTCATTAAGCGATTTGTTTTTGCAGAGCAAACGCAAATCTTGAGCAGAGTAAAAAAAACTCGAAATTTGAGCGAGGATAAGGGCGGCTCTTGCTCAAAATATTGATGAAAAGATTCATGCTTTGAACAAGATGATCTTTGATATGGGATCGAGGATCAAGCTGCCTTCCTTAGGAGATCCAATAGAGAAAATGAACTATTTGGGTCAACTTCTAGGGGATCTTAAAGTTACGCTCAAAACTACTCGGACGAATTATGCCTGGCCCTAAAAGCAGGCGTTGCAAGTGGAGTTAGTTTTGCTTTGGCAAAGCGAAGATTCCGACCCTCCATAGATCTCCAAGCTGTTAAAGATGACTTCAATCGCCCACTGAGGAGGCGACCAAGTTCATGGAAGAACTCGGGCCACTCGGAGATATAGTTGTAGAGGAGATGGAGGTCGAATCTCCGACAAACGATGAGTTAGGTGGGAATATTTCTTAGAGTAGGTTCTGCAAGTGTAAAAATATTTGAATATCTATGAAAACTTACCTTTTATGTCATTGACAAAGCTTTTGTTTATCTGTTTGACTTTTTAAAATTCTCGTATATTTCCTAGCCCCGATTGCTTTATAGTAGAAGAACGTTCTTGTACAAGCGGTGAGCCAAGAAAGAGAATAAAAAGAGGTCGGAACCATGTATGTGAGTTTTGAAGGTATGTTTGGACATGTAAGACAAAAGCGATCGTTGCGATTAGGAAATCAAATGTGGTCGGGACCAACAGATGATTTCGACTAGTTATAGATCTTTGTTTGTCATAATGGAAATACCCATAAAAACACTATATATGGTCGGAAAAAGACTTTGTCAAACTTGACATAAGAAGAAATGCAAATATGTATGCAACAAATTATAAGTGAACTTTGTTTATATCTATTGTCCCATAATCTGGTGGAACTAATGCTAAGACACGAAGGCATACAACACATTTCTTGAAACGTGTTCAAATTCTCAGATATCCATCGGTAGCGAGGATCGTAAGAAAAGAACCGTCGCTAGGAAGCTCCTTCGATTAAGGTGACCACGTCGAAAAAGGAGAGACTTCGACTAGGAGGCTTTCCGTGTCCCACCGATGAGCTGACAAGAATAGACCGAATCTTAAAATAATGAAGCATAATCTTGAAATCGTAAGCATATCATTCATGAGATAGTTAGTTGTGTGGCGCTCGATTACTCATTTTCTTTGAGAAAAGAGTGTAGTCGCGTGGGAATCATTTGAAGAAAAATGCTCACGACTAGGACCATAGAGTATCGAGATCCTTAAAAGGATATCGGAGAGAAAATGTCTTCTCCACCGGACTAACAATAATAAACGACTGTAATGTAGGTGTATATATATAAGCAAAGTTGCACTTCTTAATTAATTAATGAATTTAATGAAATTGAAATTGAAAGAAATGAAAGAATGAAAATTAAACATAGAACTTACGCAATTGATCGATGTTCCAAGAATTTGACAAAATTTGCCCATCGACATAGCCAATCGTCGGAACTTTGATCGAGTTACTTCGACCACGATGTAAGGACCTTCCCATTTAGGAGAAAGTTTATTGCGATTTGTTTGGCTCTGAATTTTTCTCGAGAACGGATCACCTCTGACAAAGGTCAGCGAGGTCGCACCTTACGACTATGGTACCTTCGCATGGCTTGTTGGTAGGCTAGCGATCGTATAAGGGCTTGGTTTCGCTGTTCTTCAAGGAAATCGGCGTCGTCGAGTCGTCGTTCATTTTGATCATTTTCGTCAAAACGATCGATTCGAAAGAGCCAATTTTGAGTTACGGAGGAAGCATAGCTTGAACCATAAACCAAAAAGAATGGAGTTTCACGGTCGCACGACTGGTCGTGGTTCGAACGGCCCATAACACAGAGGGAAGTTCTTTAACCCAAGCGCCTGACCGTTTGATTAACTAGTCGAATACTCGGCGTTTGATCCCCTGCATAAGGATACCATTAGCCCGCTCAACTGCTCCGTTGCTCTGCGGATATGCAATGAAGCAAAATGAACTTTGACACCAAGTTCATCGCAAATTCTGGAATTGATCACTTTGGAACGGGAACCATTATGCGTGATGATCTGATGGGTACACCAAATCGCGTGATCATATTTTTCAGAGAAATCTCTTAGCGGCCTCGGTTGTTATTTTAACGGTCGCTCGGCTTCAATCCATTTTGTAAACGTGTCAATCATGACGAAAAGGAATTCGAAGCCCCCGGGTGCTCTTGGGAAAGGTCCTAGAATGTCCAGTCCCCAGGTTGCAAAAGGCCAAGAAAGAGGAATTGTTTGTAAGGCTTGTGCTGGCTGGTGTACTTGTCGGCTATGAAACTGACATTGTACACACTTCATCACAAGCTCTTTTGCATCATGAAGGCGCTTGGCGATAATAGCCTTGCTTGGAAGGCTTTACCGACCGTGGTTCTCAGAGGAATGGTGTGCTCCACGACACCTTCATGGATTTCGTTAGCAATCTAATGCCATCCGTTTGAGATATGCATCTCATCAACACTCCATGAGATCCTCGTTTATACAAGGTACGTTCGATTAGAGTGTATGATTTGGCTTTTCGTGCTATCGATCGGCCTCTACATCATCTTCTGGAATTGTGTCATCTTTGAAGATAATTGTAGATCGATGTCATCCGATCTCTACCTTGATCGTGATGCGCCAACCGTCAACGACACGTGGAGCATCCATGTTCCCTTGATTAGTTTGTTCAACTTGCAAAGAATCATGTATGTTCTCGGAAGGCTCAACTACCGAGGGTGAATTGAGTTGCTCGAGAAAAACTCCAGGACGGGGCCGACCTCGTGGAGGCCATCCGTGCCAACCGGTGCGCGAGAAAGTTTTCCTTTCTAGGAATATGTTGGATCTGAAAACCGAAGAAGTGCTTTTCAAGTTTTCGTACTTCCGCCAGATAAGATGACATCTTGGTACTAGAGCATTGATACTCTTTCCCCACTTGATTCGCTACTAGTTGAGAATCGCCTTTCACTAGTAATATGCGAATCCGGCGAGCGAGTACGCCGAGTCTGCCAATAAACCTTCATATTCGCCACATTATTGGTGGCGGAAAATTCTTGGATGGCGTACTTGATGTGTTCGCCAGTAGGGGATATCAAGACCACTCCAGCCCCCGATCCTTGTAACATCAAGGAACCGTCGAAATACATTGTCCACTCGTCGTGGTGTTCGTACTCGGGTCCTTGGGTGGATTCGAGGTTTGTCCATTCGCAATGAATTACGCTATTGCACGGGACTTTATTGTTTGTTAAGTGAAATAAAATGGAGATCGAACGCCCTAGCTCGACCGCCCATTTGGCTATTCGTCCCGATGATTCCTGTTTCCAAGGACTTGACCAAGGGATATCCGGTGAAATGCGACCACTTTGTGGGCTCGAAAGTAGTGCCTTAGCTTCCTTGAAGACATAAGGAGGCCATAGAGCAACTTTTGTACTGTGGGTATCTTTCCTTTGGTCCATGTAAGACTTCGCTACGTAATAGACCGTCGTTGGATATTATTCCTTTCTACAACGACACCGCTAAGCGTCTGCGTGGTGTTCTTTGCCACGTAAATTAGCAATGTTTCTCCGGTCTCGGAGAAACTAAAACGAGGTACTTGTAAGGTACTTTTGAGTTCCTCAAAGGCATCGTTTGCCTCTTTAGTCCACTCGAAACTCCCATGTTTCGAAGAAGTTTAAAGAAAGGTAATCATTTTTCCCTAATCTTGCTATGAACGGCTTAACGCCCATCTGACCGATTAGTTTTGGACTTCCTTCTTCGTGGTCGGGGGCGATCAGTCGATGGCCGCAATTTTTCTTTGGATTAGCTTCAATACCTCTAGCGAAACTAGGAAACCAAGCGGTTTTCAAACAGAAACTCGAACACACACTTTTAGGATTTAACTTGAGGTTATGTCTTCTCAAGTTGTTAAAGGTTTCTTGTAAGTCGAGAACGTGGTCGGCGTTGGTGGTCTTTACGACCGGATCGTCAACATAAGCTTCTAGATTCCAACCGATTTGTGGACTAAAAGTTTTTGCATCAACCTTTGAAAAGTTGCACCAAAGATTTTTGAGACCAAATGGCATCTTAATATAACAAGAAGTACCATATGGGGTGATGAAGGAAGTTTTCTCCTCATCTTCTTTACACATACTAATCTGGTGGTACCACGAATACGCATCTAAAAACTTAGTAACTTCGCACCCGTAAGTAGAGTCTACTAGTTGATCAATGCGGGGAAGGGGAAAGTCATCCTTCGGACAAGCTTTATTAAGATCTGTAAAGTCGATACACATTCGCCATTTCCCATTATTTTTCCTAACCATTACAGGATTAGCAAGCCACTGTGGGTGGTCGACTTCACGAATAAATCCTGCCTGGAGAAGCTTGTCAATCTCCGACTGGATTGCTTCCTTCCGATCGGGTGCAAAACGTCGTAGTTTCTGCTTGATCGGTTTTTTATCAGGCTGGAGAGCAAGCCTGTGCTCGATCACCTCCCGGGGGACTCCAGGCATATCGGACGCTTGCCAAGCAAACACGTCTTGATTTGCTCGGAGGAAGGAGACGAGCGACTCTTCCTATTTAGGGTCGAGTCTTGCCTCGACCAGAATCTTGCGGGCGGTTGGATCTGGTTGTCCTGACCCATGTGACGACTTGACGTTGTCCGGAGAAGCGCTTTTGTCGAGTAGTACCTCCTTGGTGCAGTCGGATGGTTTGGGCGTCATCTTTGGCTTCGAGTGCTTGACTGCATGGGAGACGGATTAACCTCTCGGTGGAAGTTCATCAACGATGCAAAGGATTTCGATCGCATCGTAAGCCATTTTCGATCTCCTCGAATTGTGATGACTCCTTCGCCCCGGCATTTTCAAACTTTGATAACCGTAATGCGTGGCTATCAAGAATTTTGCTAATCTTTGGTCGATCGAGGATTCCGTTGTATCTTGGATTCAAGTTTACTACATCAAGCGGGATCTTCTCTGTTCGGAAATTGTCAAGTTTTCCAAACGTCACCTAAGAAACTTGTCCTATCGGTTTAGCGGTAGAACCGGAACTATGCCATGAAAAGCATATTTCACAGATTTCACCTTTGACATGGGGACTGCATTTCTTCTAAAGCTCCTACAAATAATATATTCAAAGAACTACCCCATCCACTAAGACCCGATTAACCCGAGCAATTATTAATAGTTGGTTCAGCGGCGATGGGGAACCTACCCTCGAGTCGATGGGATGGTGCGATCGTCTTTCTTTGAAGAAATGCGGTGTCCGACCACTTGAGTGCTTGATTACAGCTTGGAGATTCGACGAGGTTGACCTCCGCTCCATGGCCTTGAGATGACGTCTGGACTCGTATGAAGAAGATCCTCCAAAAATCATGTTGATGTGTGTTGGGGATCCCGGTACTCCATCTCCTCGTCGCCATCCTTGTCCTTTTGGAGCTCGTTTCTCCATGTTCTGTATTCTGGTCGAAATGGTCCTTTACTTGCATAATAATCCTCCGCTTTCTTCGCGAGACACGACAGTCGCAGATCATGCCACTCGTTTGGTGAAGTGGACACCACTTCTTATTAAATGCAGAATCCTTGATCGGAACTTTTGCTTTGCTTCGACCAAGATAGTCCTTCTTGCCCTTCCTAATCTTATGCAGGCGGCGAGGACTTCTTTGTCGTCGGTCTGCGGTTCTTTTTCTTCTTGAGAGACTTCTTGTTCTTTTTCTCCGCTTGTCGGCACCGGTGGGGAATCTTGTCTTCCGATCGATGGCTTCACACCACTCGATTGCTTCACTAGCAATGGCATATTTGTCCGCCATATCAAAAAGCTCAACGGTTGTTCTTGGAGGGTTCATTGCTATGTCCTCCGTGAAACCGCCGATTCATTAGACTGTTTTAAAAGCCCTGAATAACGAGAGGACTCTGCGACTTGGGTATAGAGTTACGAACTGGTGAACCTCTTGATATATTGGCGTAAAGTCTCATCGATCCTGCCGGATTACGTGGAGATCGTCCTCCTTCCTGGCGGTCGTCGTACCACGAAGTTGGCAATCGAAGATCACTGAGTTGTTCCCAAGTATATATGGATCCGACCGGTAAGTTTAACAACCACGACCGTGCGGACCCTCGAGCACGGTGGGTAAATAGTTGGCCATTACATTCTCATCGCCACCAAAGAGCCACGATAGCGGTGGTATATATTTGGAGAAATTCCAATGGGTTTTGAGTTCCATTGAATTTGTCCAAGTTGGCCGATCGGGCCGGCTAGGCCAACGCACGCCTTTGGAGCCCAGCAGAGAAGGCTCGACAACCTGTGATTGATTCATGGCGTCTTCTGCGAAGGTGCGGATTATGTCGATCGGAGACCGATCCCTAAGATTGGAACAGCTGAACTCCGGTGTCTCGATCCGGCCGTGGACATTGATATGATGTCCACGATCGCCCACTTGGTTCAAATGATGTCGAGATCGTTAGGTCCTAGTGGTGGTGGTTCTTCTCGGCGCAGGGGGGAGTACCCTCTTGAAATAGCCTTCTCCCTCGTGACTCCTTGGTGGAATCGTCGAGGAGGTCTTGGTATCGATCGCTCTCTGGTATGACCGTCTTTGTCCCCTCTTGAGGAGGCGTTGGGGCGAAGTCCTAGTCGACTTCTGAACCCCTCTGTTCTCGTCGCTTCCATTATTTGCATAGTGCATTAGAGAATTTCGGATACGACCTACGAGTTGTACAAAACTAGGCGTTCTGCTAGAGCAGATCGAATTATTTAACATGTTTTGAATACGTCGCAAGTTTTGTCAGATTCAAGAAGGTCTCGTGGTTCATCTTGGTCGTGGGTGTACCTGTCTCGAACCTTCCCCGACCTTCGGATTTGTTCGATCTGTCGGTCACACTTTGGGTGGGGCGATGCGAACGAGTTAAGCGATTGACGTCGATTAGTTCCGTTGCCTCCGGAAGTTGGTGCTTGACGGCCGGATCATCTCTAACAACACGTGATGGCGTGGTAGAGTGTAGGACCGTCGCGGGGCATCTTGATCTTCATCTCCGATCGCGTTGACCTCGTGCTTCCAAAGATTGATCTTCCGATGAGCTTCCATCATAACTAATGGAGAGCTTGTCGGTAACGCGCGAATCTTCCACGATGGAGATCGGTCGGAGATGAGCACTTCTCGAGGTCTTCTCGGCGATCCGACGAACCGCCGATCGTTATCTTCGAGTGTGATCATCCCCACATGGCCTCGACCACTGGAGGTTTCATCGACACCGCTTACGGTGACGGTTGACTCTGGAATTGCCGGGTCGAAGGAGAGTATCTTTCGACCATGATTTCATCAATGGTATAGAGTTTTCGGGTGATGGAGCTGAAATTTCTTCACTGTTTCTCCGTCGAGAAGACCGGGCGAAGAGATCCTCGGCATTCGAATCGGGTCGGAACGGCGGTTCTCTGGTTCGCCACGGTAGTGGCGGCGCATCTTCATCCATCCGACGACCCTCGCTAACGTCGGCGACGTGCGGCCGCGAGAGGAGGATGACTGCCATTTTCTTCCATGGCGCGATA
The DNA here is from genome assembly GCA_036346405.1 of Phyllostachys edulis. Taxonomy (NCBI): domain Eukaryota; kingdom Viridiplantae; phylum Streptophyta; class Magnoliopsida; order Poales; family Poaceae; genus Phyllostachys; species Phyllostachys edulis. The sequence continues at coordinate 10,981,842 of CM070566.1, forward strand.
CATCCTTCCATGTCGAGGTTGGCGTAGTCCGCCGTCGAACCGATTTTCTCATCCCAAACTCGGGTATAGTCGCATGAGCGATTGCGAGTTTTTGGGCGAGGATTTTCTTGGCGAAAAAAAAATTTCTTGAAACTTCGCCTTCTTCCCCACGGACGGCGCCCGGTTGTCGGCGATCGAATCGCCGATCTTACGAAAATAAGCGAGAAAATGGCGTGGAATATCACGGAATGGAATGGGGTCGCTCTTTATTGATATGAACTGGATTTACAAGATGTGGCTAAGTACTACCCTGAATTACCTTGAATGGAGGAATGTTAGCAAGACAATCGGACTTAGAATATGAGTCTAAGGTGATTATCTAGCTTCTAATTCCACCGCTTAGGCTTCATGCATATCTTTGCCTTGGCCTTGTTTTGTGTGTCGCCTATCGTCTCCTTCTTGTCCCTTGTGCCTTCTTAGTCTTCGTGCTTCACCTTTAAATAACTTCCAAGAGATGGCGATTACTCTGGAGAAGACGTCCTGGTGAAGCGTTACGACCGGGTCGGAGCGGTAGAGAAGTTAGCAATGTGCTAACTTCCTTGCGATTGCTTGAAAAGCTTAACCGTAGGGTGGTTAATAGTCGGTGTCTCGGGGTTGTACCATCGCATGGTTTGGAGCGATAACACGTGTTCCATTCATCATACGATAAGAAATACCAGTTCGAGAATTTTACGGCGGTTATCACGGTGAGGATTAGGCACAAAGCCTCATCAGGCCGTGTACCCATAAGTAACCTCTGAATACTAACGACCGGGGAGGTCGTTAGTCTTAGGGTTACGACTATGAAGACGTATGGTCTTTTATTATGCATTTAAAATAATACATAGAGGTTTTAATCCTCGTCAAAGACCCGGCTAGTGCAATTAAGAAAATAACTGCATTCTATTTCTATTCCACGTCTTAGGCCTGAGAGAGCCTACACGTGAGGGGAGTGTTGAAGTATAAGTGAATTGCTCGTCTTTCCTCATCAGTTTAAGTTTTTGGGTGAATTGGTTGGTGCATACAACTCAATAATAACAACCCAAATTTTGTAAAAATTTTAAAACCAAAACTCCAAAGTTCACTCCGTAAACTTTTCCTGATTTTTCCAAAATTTGTTGAGGTTTATTAGCTTTCCCCAAATTAATTCTCTATTCAAAATACTTCTCGGAAAAAACCTAGGACTAAATCCCCAAAAAACTTTACTTGGGTCGGCTTATCTCCCATTCTCTCCCACACCCACAACCATTTATCGGCGGTATTGTTGTGTTACAATAACCTTAAAATATCCACATTTGTGAAAATCGGGAAGGGTCAACCTTTGGATGCAAATTTGTTAAACTACACTTGATTCGCCAAACATGGTCGATTTTTTGCAACTGATTTTACCATGACAACTTTGAAAAAAATAAGCGTAGCACAACACGCACAACAACCACAAACTAGCCTATATTAATAGGCCAAACATATAAACCAATGCATACTTTTTTGCAAGAAGCTCCTAGAAGAACTGGAGTTTGGATGAAGGTGATATTTAAAGAGAATATCCTAGAAGAAATTTAGTTTAAGGATGGTAGAAATAGTATATAAGAAATAATTAGGATATCAAATTATATACATGTACATATTTTGGAAGAAATTATATATATATATATATATATATATATATATATATATATATATATATATATATATATATATATGTGTGTGTGTGTGTGTGTGTGTGTGTGTGTGTGTGTGTGTGTGTGCAGCTTGAGTGGCCGTGAAATTTTCATCATTTTACGGTCGTCAAGTGCCGCCGAGTGGTGGCGTTAGCCCCTTCTTGCGTGGCTCGTCCCAGCGGGCGCTTCGTCGACCCTCGAGTGAAGCAATTAGCGGCCAAGCAACGCTAGCGACGCAGGCCGCATCGTCTTGGCGCAAAGCGCATCTTGGAGGCAATCGACGTCTTGTGGCGAAGCGGGCGACGTGGCGTCGTGACCACCAAGCGCACCGGGTGCCGAACGTGCGGGCGTGAGGCGCGCACGGCGCGATCGAATGGGCGCGTGTTTCCGGACGACGAACGCACTGGGCCAAGTCTTCCGACGGCGCATCGAGCCCGTCGGACGGACGCGAAGCGCGCGGAGGCGATCGGACGAACGCCATTTTTCGGACGACATGGCCTGACGAGAGGGAGAACTTCATCGGTACATTAAATAAACTAGCAGCCAGCAAGGCTTCATGCCACACAAAAAAACCCCGGCGATGGGACCTGGCGATTTAAAGCGGCAAAAAAATCGCCGGGCGAGAGGCGCGTTCAGCGGCAAGGCCATGCAGCGTGGGGCGTCGTGGAAAGACTCACAAGCACGAAGGAAAACGCACAGTGAAACCAGAAGGAAATCGAACGGCAGCGAAGGCATTCCGTATGGGATCCGACGGCCCAAAAAAACGAGATGATGTGGATGCCTTCCCTGAGCCTCGAATCCGCAAGCTTTTATATATAAAGATAAGATAATGGTCTTTGAACACCAAATAGTTGATCTCACTGGACTGATCTACAAACTCGTGTTCTTCTTGCAGCACTGGAAGAAGCTGTTGACGGATGAGCAAGCCACGAGTACTGAAGCGTTGATGGAGCAAATGAAGCTGCAGTGTCATCATGCACACAACATGACTTTGTCATGTCGTTTTGTTCTGCCTCGTTAGGTTACAATAGCCGTTTGGTAGTAGCCTTTCTTCGGTACTTTTAGGGCCATTTGGAACGCGGGAAATAAAAATGTAGGAATAGGAAAAACACAAGAATTGGATGTCATGTGCGGTGAAATCCTGTTTGGATGCTCCACGGGGATTTCAAAGGAAAATGTTTCTTGATTAGAGAGAGAAGAGATGGACCATGAGAGAAAGGGTGCATTTTGAGCAGTGTGGCTTTCTGGCTTGACTTCATTGTCTTTGCAGGGTGAGCAATTTGGGCTAAAGAGATTTGGTGTTTGGCTGACTAGCTTTTAGGTAGGCTGGCTGCAGCTTCCGAGATGAGAAATATCTAAAATGCCCCTAAGGATAGTAACGGCTTGTTTGATGTCGTTTAACGCAATTAACAACATTTAACGAGAACTAACGACAATTGACGATAATTAACGACGCTAAACACAATTAACAACATTTAAAGACAATGAACAACTATCACAATTAACGATAATTAATGACGCTAAACAAAATTAATGGCATTTAAAGACAATGAACAACTAACACAATTGACGATAACTACCGCAATTGACGACATTTAACGATAATTAACGACAACTATCGTAATTAGCACAATTGGTCGTATTTGACGATGACTATCACAATATACCACAATTTAGCACAATTAGCGCCATAAACCACAATTAACCTGTACAACTGCCGCAATCAACGGCAACTACCGTGACTAACAACAATTAACGCAATTAACGATAATTATTACATAATTAATTACAATAAATAATCATTACAATTAACAATTATTGCAATTAACAGTTATTAAAAAAACAATTATTACAACAAACAATTATTCAAATAAACAATTATTACATAAATATTTAATTTCCAACTGAAAAAGAAAAGAAATAAAGAAAAAGGCCTAGGGTTACTTGTGTGCACGACATGAGGAGGCCCATGCATGGCAGTGGTGGAGGCTCGGCGGTGGGAAGGAGCAAAAGCAGGGAGCTGTGCTTGAGAGAAGAGAAGAAGGGGCAAGGCCGGCTCGGGGAGGAGGTTGGGGTGTCGGCGGCTGTGAGGAGGAGAGCAATGCGCCATGACGACAGGAGGAGGAGGAGGGCAGGCCAAGCAAGAGAACAGAGGAGAGCACACCACATTGGGAGGGGCGGAGGGATGGGGTTTTGTACAAAGGGGCAAACGCGGGTAATTACCCCCCAACTTGGGAGGGAGGGGGTAAACCCGGAACGGAGGGCTTCCGACTTGGGAAAAAGCCGTGCAAAAAAGCCGCCCGTTTGGTTCGCCTTCCAGCTTTTTGAGCGAAAAGCAGAAGCCGAAGCCACCCAAAGAGTGCTGTTGCATTGGACTTCTCAAAGGAATTTTTACAAGAGGTTTGAGCTCATGTTTAGAATCTTCCAACGTTTGGAGGAAAGAGAAGCTTCCCATAGGACTTCTTGATCTTTTTTAATAACCTATTTTTTTATTAATATGACAAAAATAAATGCACTGATGTGGCAACTCCTGTCGCTAAAACATTTGACAATAAGATCTATCACCAATTGATTTGGCAACATGAGCTTCCTCACCAGCCCGTCGTCAATTCATTTGGCGACAGATGCCCTCTCGTCAAATCATTTGACTACAGAGTATTATTTGGCTAACAAACTGTTGCCACCGATTCATTTGTCCGACATGTTCATTTGACAGAGATTCCTGTTAGCAAATCATTTGACGACAGCTATTGCCTATTGGCGACAGAACTGCCCCTTCAGCCTGTCACCATTAGAATTGACGACAGGAGCTTTGTCGTCAAATGAATTGGTGATATAGTATTATTTTTGTATTTTTTTCTAGGGTATTTATTTTTATCATATTAATAAAAAAGTGAGTTACTTAAAAAAAATCCAGAAATTCTTTGGGCCATTCCTACATTCCAAAGGCTTTCATAGGAAAAAAAATCCTATGGAATCTCAATCCTACAAAATTCCTTTGTTCCAATTGAGCCCTTGTGTGAAATACTATGTCTTTCCAAAAAGAAGAAATGTGCTCAAAAGAAAAGGATACTACGTCTGCTCGTGTCCTTTTTTCTTGCTTTATAGTTATCACTACGGTTCGAAACACATGAATATTTCAGACATCAATCTGTGGACGGTTTTACTGTGGTGCCACATAGGCAATTGAAATTGTTCTGTATGGTGTCCCGTACAAATTACAGCATGAGCCAAAACGACATGCTAAGGCGTCTTTTGAGCTTTCCGTGAACTCCACTATGCTCGCGGAGCGCAACACGCCACGTACCAAAACCATACAAACGGTTTGCATCAGAGCGGTTCACGCACGCATTACGTTACGGTGACCTACTCTGGGCCTCTGGCTCGACTGAAAGTCGATCGACTACGAGTCAGGTACCATTATGTATCGGTCGGTAGTCCGGTACCGACAGTCGATCGAGTTCGGCCCGTGAGTCCGAGGTCCCCACGGCTTGCCTTGCCTACTCTCTTCTCTTCTTCACCCTCTTCAGGACTTCAACCACAGCAGGAGTCAGGGGAGCTGCTAGGCGCGCAGGCCCACCCGTCTTTTCTTTTGTGTTTAAAAAAAATTCAAAGGCATGCTTTTTTAATCGTGTTTGAACCATCGTGTACCTTACAATGAATTTTACAAAACTAGGTTCATATTACATATATATTTTAGCTTAGTGATGATAACATATGTCACGATAAAAACAACAACAACAAAAAAGTGGTACAGACCAAACATGATGGTAGAATATCCACCCAACTCTCAACTTCAGATGCTCTGGTGGATAAAATGAAATATTCTACATATCTTTACTACTTAAAAAAGAGGAGTTGGTGAGATTGGTACGTTATCTCCACCCCCTCTCTCTCTCCCTTTTCACCTCCTTAAAAAAATTCATAACAAATAAACAAAATAAGAACCTCCTCAGCAAACAAACTTCACATCCCTAAAAAATCTCTAAAAACAAAAAATCCATCTCCCAAGAAACATATTGATTTCAATACAAATAAAGTTTGGTTGGGCCTGTCGATGGAGCCGAGGGCATGGTGTAGGTCAGGCACCTCATCGGAAACGCGACACTAGCTTGGTCGGAGCTCCGACTAAGTGTTCAGGCAGAGCCGATGGCCTAGAGCAGCCTGATCCTGATGATGACAATGTGTTGGAGTAATATTTTATTTTATTTATCTGTAGCAAAGCGCGGGCATTCAACTGGTTAGTTTCAGATGTTCCAGTGCTTCCAGAAGATGTTCCTGTGCATATTTTCTGTAATTAATTAGGGGACTTGGACAAGTTTAGAGTGAGATCACTACTATAAAAATGCTAATACTGGACGCCTGATCACAGACGGTTCATCGAAACCGTCTGTATTAAACACAATCACAGACAATTTTTGTTTACCAACCGTCTTTGTTACTTTCTGCGCTAAAACCGCTGCAGGAAGAGGTAATATCACGAGCAGTTCTGTTGAAAACCATCCGTGAAGTATCACGAGCGGTTTTTAGAGAACCGCTGTGATACTTCACAGACGGTTTTCAACAGGAACCGTCTGTGATATTAATACATATCACAGACGGTTTTTGTTGAAAACCTTTCGTGATAATTAACTCATTACAGACGGTGCAGTGTAGATAGCTCCCCAACAGAGTCTTCTTGATCTCCATCTCTAGTGCTACTAAGAATCATGGAGATCTCCAAGCCCGTGAGTCCATCGCCACTCCGTGCGGGCTTGAGTATCGCCTCCCTCACGAGCTTTCGTGTGGTCCATTTCAGCTATTGTCGCCCACACCGAGCTATCACCGTGGACCTCTCTGTCACCACCACCGCCATCTACGTCAACTCTTCTCCGATGAGTCCTCGACCCCACCAAGGTCGATTTCCCCACCTATATGTCCCCCTAAAACTGTGCATGTGCTTGGTTTCAGTTTATTTCTCCTGAGAAGACCTGTCACCAAGGAGCTTGCTGCCGTCGCCTCTGTTCACCGACGACCAGCCGCCTTGGACCTTTCCCGACTTCGGCTAGCCGCCTTGGACCTTCCCCAACTTCATTGACACCTTCCTCGTGATCGAGGTGAGCTACTAGAGCATAGGCATCCTTTAATTTGAGTAGTTTCAGGCGTTTACGCCGAAATCGCTAGTGAAGCCCATTACGCCACCACGAGACATCACCGTCGGTTCGCCTCAGGCGACCTTAGGGCCCTGAGCCACGACTATTAGCAATGCGATGTCACCCTGAGCCCAATTTGAGCTTCAAATCCTACTATTTTTAATCATTTAGTTAATAAACTAACGAGTCTATGACATGTGGGACCGCCATAGATTTTATAAATAAAATCATGAAATAAAAAATGAGTCACTGACAAGTAGGGCCCACATGTAAGTTAATAAAATCCAAAAAAATGTAAAAATAAAAAAGCCACCTTTAGTTCAGAGAAAAATACGCTTTCACTGTTGGAAAGCGTAATGAAGCCTAAGAAAATACGCTTATTTATTTCCAGGGTTTTCAATACGAACTGTGTGATGGACTGAAGCTAGATGTACGCTGAGAACTGTGTGAGTGAAGAGTACATTAATGACGTGTCTGCTTTTACAAGAGTTGTCAATGAGGATATGTTGAATAAGGGGGCGGAATATATGTATTGTCCATGCATTGACTGGAAGAATCTGAAGATGTTTAAGAATCGAGCACAGATCGAAGCACACTTGATTCGAAGAGGTTTAAAAAAGGGTTATACACGTTGGACCAGTCATCGTGAAGAGCATATTATACAGGAAGTCAACGATATACCGCCAGATAATGTCGATTATGGTTCCAATTCGAATAGGCTGCACGATGACGACAATCTAGATCAAATGCTTCGCGATGCAGAAGGAAACTGTGATGACAGGGAGTATGTTAAATTCTAGGGCTAGATGGAGGACTCAGAGAAACCTTTGTTCCCGGGCTGCAAGCCGGAATACACAAGGTTGTCATCCATGCTTGAACTGCTGAAATTGAAGGCAAACAACGGTTGGTCCAACAAGAGTTTCACGGGGCTGTTAGGTCTCTTAGCGGACATGCTTCCAGAGGGAAACGAGTTGCCCAAAACCACCTACAAAGCCAAGAAGGTTCTTTGTCCATTGGGAATGGAAGTAGAAAGAATACATACATGTCCGAACGACTATATCCTCTACCGTAACGAGTATACAAATATGCATGTATGTCTGGTGTGCAACGCATCCCGATATAAGCGTAAGAATCAATCAGATGACGACGAGGGAATCGAGGTGAAGAAAGAACCTCCTGCTAAGGTGGCGTGGTATCTTCTTGTAATTCCCCGTTTGAAACGGTTTTTTGCGAACCCAAAGAATGCAAAATTGTTGCATTGGCACTCAGAGGAGCGTAAGAATGACGAAAAGCTAAGACACCCTGCTGATTCCGCCCAGTGGAGAAACATCGATAGGAGGTTTGCAGACTTCGGTGCAAAACCGAGGAATATAAGGTTTGGATTGAGTACAGATGGAATGAATCCTTTCGGTAACATGAGCGTGACATAGCACTTGGCCTGCGGACGCCTCAGTATCTACAACCTTCCTCCTTGGTTGTGTATGAAGCGGAAGTATATTTTGTCAGTCGACATCGCTCCTGCTTGTCCTTCTCCTCGACGTCCAAAGGTAACCAATGCTGAGTTGCCGACCCCAATGCCACTTTTCCTCACTCTTTCTATCAATAATCTATCATGTTGTCATAGTCCTCATTGACTCATGATAATTGCGCTGGTATCTGGTTCAAACACCGAGTAGTGTGAGGTGTTGTACTTGTTTTAGGAATTTGTATTTGTTCTAGTCAGTGTTTCATATGTTATTTGTTTTGATATTGCTACTGGAATATATTGCAATGTAGTGTGGTGGGCTTGAGATGAATGCTATGTGATGATAATAGTCTTGTACTGAAATTGTTTTGATGATCGGGTTTGAACTTGAGCTCTAATTGGAATGTTTACTCTACATCTGAGAGCAATATCAAAATGTTAAATCTTAGCTTTATGCTGATTTCATTTGTTCACATGATGTTTGTGTTGAGCATATTATTCCTTTTAAATGACTTGGAGGATTTACATGTTTATGTCAATTATGTCATTGTATTGGTCCTAATTTTTTCCCTACATATCCCAATTATTATTAATTGGTGTGTATACCCATACACATAGAGATCGAATCTTATGATAATATGTTCATGCGTGTCAGAACTTCTATTTCTTGTGAAGATGTCTTCCGCTCATTCTTCGTCATCGTCGTCTCATGTGTCTGATGCACCGTCATTTGGAATATCTAAGCGCGGTAGAAGAAGAAGAATATCGAAAAGGCCAGCGAGCCGATTTACCATCACGGAGGTCGATTAGTCTGGGACCCCTACCAATCCTTTCCGAGCAGTGTCCGCATTCCAGAGAACGGTCGAAATAGTTGCACGAGAACAGGTCAACATCACCTACGATTCGTGGAAGGAGTTGACTAAAGAACAGAAAGGTGAGATGTTGACGGATATTTTCCAATCGTTCGAGATCCCGGAACAACACCATGACTCCGTGCGATGACACGCGTTGCTACAGGCATGCAAAGCGTGGAAGAACTTCAAGAGCACGCTTATCAAGAACTACGTGGAGAAGGATCTGAGGCCCTTCCACAAGTATCCGTTCTTGAAAGAGTGCTGGGCCGAGTTTGTGGCGAAGAAGACGACAGATAATTTTAGGAGTGAAAGTGCGACGCACAGGGCCCTCTAGGCAAAAAACAAGCACCTCCGCAGACTCGGCACCGCTGAATATGCGAGTAAAATCCCGATATGGAGGGATCAGGATCAGCTGGCAAACTGTTCGAATGTCTCCCCGCCATTTGCCGAGATTACTGATGAGCGCGCCCGAAACTGGTTAATGGGGAGGTTATGTACCCTGTCTACGGGGAAAATCTCCTTTCCAAACCCCGTAGATGAGGAAGTGTCCCAACGCTTGGTAAGATATCGAACTACCTAGTTTGTAATTACTCCATAACTTTATAGGAAGTGAAATGACATATCGGGCTATTACAGGTAACGCTGAGTGCACAATCTTCCCAAGGCTCATTCCAGGCAGACAGGGAGAGAGACATATTCTCCGTGGTCCTGGGAAACAATGAGCACCCGGGTCGCACGAGAGGCGCTGATCTTTATGTTCCATGGAAAGATTGGTTTCGAGTGGACTCCGAATCGTACCAGAGTAGGAAGAGAGCTAAAGACGAGCGCTATGCAAAGCTACGAGAGGAGATTCGTGAATCCCTCAAAGATGAGATCACTGGATCCCTCAGAGATGAGATCGATGATCGCGTCAAAGCTGCGACGCAACGGCAGTTGGAGAGCTTTGAGGAAAGGCTTAGGGAAGTTCAGTTGCAAGTCCCAAATCAGTTGCAAGCCCTCGCCTTCATCAGTGCTAGCCCCCCAAACTTCCGAGTAGCTACGCGTCCAACCCTAACCCTACCCCAGTAGGCGACGACATATTTCCTGTCGATGATATCCAGGTAATAATTATTATCTCTAGAATACTTGATCCATTGATAAGCTTGTTGGAGTAGCTAATTTTGTGTCATTATGTAGGTGGCTACGAAGTGCAAGCTTCAAGTGAGATATGCCTTTGTTGCCCTAGATGCTGCTTGGGGCTAGGTGTATCCGTCTAGTGTTGAGGCTTTGGTGCACAGTGTAAATCTAACGCCAAGTTTCGCAAAAGTGAATGTGGACGGTGTTTATGCCAATTTCGCGGTCGTCCCGCTGCATATTCCCCCAAACGACGAGGTCATGACTCTAGAGCAAGCCGTTGGAGCATTCATCCAGTGGCCCAAGAGGGACATCTGCCTAGAGCTACCTGCTCCGGTGTCAACTTCACAGGAATATCCTGCAACGGTGTCAAGTCCACAGGAGCTGACTACACCGGAGCTACCTGCACCAAAGCGACAAGGGCCCGGTGCATTAGATGCATTTACACCTCGTGCTCAGTCGACTCTTGTAAAGTCGACCTCTACAAAGCGAGGCAGCAAGGGCAAATCGAAGACGATTGACTCCTATTCTAATATCCCCTTCTTGTCGTTGGCCCGAAAATTCGTGCTAGGCGAGCCGTTGGTCGAGAGGTTATACAGCCCTACCCTAGGATTTGCTTGTACGAAATTGCATACATGGTACATGGAAAAGGCCAACAAGATGGATGAACAACGACGCTCAGGTGTCTCTGTCAAGTTCAAGAATGTTCATTTTAACCACGAGGTTCAAGACTGTGTCTTCACGGTGACCTTCGAGGACTTGTTCTGTCTCTTCAACCTCGACTCCCTCGACGCCTCACTCATGCGACGTTGGACACTGTAAGTGTGTACAATCACGCTCAATGTTCGTGTAATACCGATAAATGTTATATATAAATCCTTGCTTTTGTATATAGATACATGTTTTTGGAAGCCGAATTAAGAAATTCACCGGTATGTTTCCTCGACCCACACTTGGTCTCCGAGCAAACCATCAAGGAGAATGCAAAATTCATCGAGGATTACATTATAGAGTTTTTGCTGGCTCACCGCAACAAGGAATTCATACTTTTGCCCTACAACTAGGAGTAAGTGTTGCACTACTAGCTATACATGTTGATTTGTATTTTATAAGCAACACGACCTTAGGTTTAATGACCATGGTGACATACCTGTGTAGGTTCTACTGGATTCTAATCGTAATTATACCAAAACGGAACACGGTAATATACCTAGATTCCCTATAGAGGGCCAAACACAACTTCATAGTTGTCCAGCATTTAATCAACAGGTAAACACATTTCGTCCATGGAAACTCTATTGTAGTCTTTCCTTCCTTTGCAATGGCTAAGGCTAACTTCTTGGAATCACGTATGTTGTTCGTCGTGTACTTTGCTAAAGGAGGGAAATCCAAGGGAAGGATGCTGCGATGCGATCTAAAATTCCCGGTACTCGCTAGCTAGTACACATTAATCCTATATAACACTTCGTAGTAATGCCTCTCGAACTAACCAATTCTATTTTTGCAGTGCCACCAGTAGTCGCCGGCCTGCAACCTCTGTGGATACTATGTTTGCCACAACATGCAACTACTCATCGGTTTCACGATAACCAATGATCCTCAGTTTTGTCAATCTTGCAACAATTATTTCATCCTTACCAATTTATATAAGCACGAATTTAATCTTCCTAGCGACAGGTTGCGAGCATCACCGAAACTGCGTTGGAACAGAGCCAGCTCATAAAAATTCGAGGATAGTTTGCGGCATTCTTGAAGAGTCAGGTCATAAATCTAGATGGGGCATTCCACAATGTAGATTGAAATTGATTGGGATAAAATTGAACTTAATGGCACATGTGTGTAAATGTACACGAATGGTTAATTTTAGTTAACTGATTTGTGAATTGGATGTGTTTGTTTCTGAAATGAATGCAAATTGGATGTGCTTGTTTTTGAAATGAATGTGAATTGGATGTATACAACTTGTTGTGTTTCAGTTTGTTTCAAATGGCATGGCTAGCATTTCCTGAGGCTAGCCAATAAACAGAAATAGATTTAGCCATACAAAAGAATATCACAGACGGTTCCTTAGGACATACCATCTGTGATGCATCATCTATCACAGACGGTTTGTAGATGAAACCGTTTGTGATAGTCGACTGTGTCTTTCGACTTCTCCCCACGAGAAAGCTTGTTGTTCAAGACGGCTTCCGGGTTCTACGAAGCAAAAGCCGGCTGGGAAGCCATCCCTAACGAGGCCATGAGGGCGTGTTAGGAACGACTTTGGCTTTGGCTTTTCGCTCGAAAAAGCCAGAAGTCCCCGTTCTGAGTTTGCCCCTATACTTGGGAGGAGGGGTAATTACACACTTTTTGCCATCGATCAAAACCCCCCTCCCCACTGCGCCCCCTGACCCAAACGCTCCCTCCCTCCTCCCCCACACGCCCCCGTCCTCCCTCCTCCTTTCCTCCCCTACCACCGGCGCCCTACCTCTATCCTCCTCTCCTCCTCCCGCATCGCTGCTCCTCCCACACCGTCGTCCCGTTGTGTCCTCCTCCCTCCTCCGCACCGGCACTGCCAAGATCTGGACCTGCCCGCTCTGCTTCCTGCAGACTCCACTGCCCTCCTTCCTTCCCTGGCGCCCTCCTTCTCCCTCCTCCTCGGTGCCTCTGTCAGACCGTGCCATCGCTCGTGTCGTCCTCCTCCTCCCCCGACACTGGCGCCACCCTTCTCTTCCTCCCTTCCCCGACACCACCAATCTTCCTCCCCCCAGCACCCTCCTCCTCCCTCCTTGATGCCTCCGCCGGCTTACGTCACTTCCTGCACTCGCCTCATCCTTTCCTGACGCCGCCAATCTTCCTTCCTCCCCTGGCACCGTCCTCCTCCCTCCTCGATGCCTCTGCTTCTTCTTGCTCCTCTCGCCTTGCCTCCCTCTTCCCACCATTTGAGCCCTTTTTTTTTCTTTCTTTTTTCTGTTCTAAATTAATTATTTCTGAATAATTGTTTTTTAATAATATTTTATTGTAATAATTATTTATGTAATAATTAATTGAGTTAATTTGGTCAATTGCGTTAATTGTCGTGAGTTGCGTTAATTGTCAATACTTGCACTAGTTGTCGTCCATTGCGTTAATTATTGTTAATTACGATCAATTGTGTTAATTATGATGGTTGTCGTTAATTGTGTTAATTGTGGTTACTTGTTGTTAAACATCGTTAATCGTCGTCAGTTGCGTTAATTAACATTAAACGGCATCAAACAAGCCATTACTTGTCTCAGGAGCATTTGAATTGCTAGAGACACTACCCTGAAGAGTGCCAAGAAGCTATTGAAAGCAGTTTGAATATCGGGCAGAGTCAAAGAATGGGGCATCTGAACCTGCAAAAGAATCACCCTCATGCTTTGCATTATTTGCAATGGACATTGTATAAAACTTCTTATTCATAGATGTTTCATTACTTGTCTGAAAATCTATTGAATGATCCTAACTCGTCAAAGCATCCATTTTATTGAGAATATGTGTTTCACCAGTACAATTTGAAGCTACCAAGTGTAAAGTACCCAAGCCAGTCATGTGCTAACCAACAATGAAGCTTCCTATCAGCATGTTCAACTAAGTTCACATGTCAGCTTGTACAACATTTAGATAGCCTGATTGAACGATCCTGACTCGTCAAAGCATCACTCATGCTTTTGTGTCGAAAATTTAGCCATGACAATGATTTAATATTTTTATTCAGAAATGTTTGAATCACATGAGCTAGCACATGAAGACTATCAGGTCAATGACACTTCTCAATATTCAGCAAACATGACACTTCTAAAAAAACATGAAAAATGTCAATCATAGCAATTCTGAATCTATTCTCTTATTTGAGCAATTATGTACTTTAATAGGAGTCAACACATCCTGGTACTGTCCAAGACAACATGGCATACACATATGGTACTTCCACAAACACAAGAGCGCTCAACTTAATTTATACAATAATCTTCAGCCATTCAGTGATTACACATTAATCAATATAGTGTCACAATACATCTTCAAGAACAAAATAGTGCATACAAGATCTATTACATTGCAAGAACAGAATACTACATTCAAGAACAGAATTCGGCTTCTGAAACAATACTTTAGATTCTGAAAATGCTACAATATCTGTCCTGGAACTATTTAGTTATGAGCTTTGAATATCTTGATGTATGCAATCAGCACAACAGCCAACATGTAATTCAGGCAATGTGGATGACAGGTGCTACTCTACTTGAACTTCAGACCAAGACCTTACCAGAAAAGAACTAATACATCAACAACAGATTGTGCCAAAGAAACCATTTTGCATTCAACAATTCCTTCACGAATTCATACATCCAGAATGTACAACAAAAAGATCCATACATCCAGAATGTATAATGTAGCTAGACAAAACCATGGATTGCTCAATCACGAATTCAACAGAAAGATCCATACATCCATTTCTGAATCAATAATCTAGAATCCATACATTTTTGAACTACTACATTTCTGAATCCATGTACCTACACAAAACCATGCATTGCTCAATCACAAAATTCATACAACACGAAACCTGTAGCACATTCACTTATATTCTGATAATACAGAATCAAATACATTCAACTCAGCAAGGCAAACAACTTCATGAGGATTACCCTCCATCAGCCTCCATTTCATCCAATTCCAGCAGCCCAAGTTCCGCTGCAACCGAAAGAACCAAAAATCAATTACCACTGCAGCCCAATTTCATCCCATCTAAGTGATTTCAAGAAAGAACCAAAAAACAATTACTAGTACAGAGCAGGGGCTTGGCTTGGCTCGGCGGGCGGTGCAAGGGCTCGGGCGCCGGCGGAGGGGCGGCGAGGCACAGGGTGGAGCCGCAGGGTGGAAGCGTAGGGGGCTGGCTCAGGGGAGGCACGACGCAGGGTGCCTCTAGAGGGGAGGTGGCGCAGGGGCTCGACGCAAGGGGAGGTGGCGCAGGGGGAGGTGGCATGGGTGGCTTGACGTAGGAGGAGGTGGCGCGAATGGCTCGACGCTCAAACCCTAACACGGGTCAAGGCTGGGAGAGTGGGAGGGCGGCGGAGGATGAGAGCGAGGAGGAGGGCGAGTCTTGCAAGGAGGGCTCAACGCGAGGGGGTTTCCGCAAAGTGGCGACGGATGGAGGGAGGCTCGATCGTGTCCGCTGATTTCGCGATGGAGAGCCCAGATGGCTTATATCCATATGTTCACAAAGGAGATCATATGCAGGAGATGTGCCGCCCACATTATGTGCTATGTTTCTCTTACGTCGAGATCAGTTGATTGACTAGGACTACTTTATTTGATTGGTAATTTAGTTCTGAAGCCAAGCTTTCCTTCGATTTTGGTTAGTACCACTAGCAACTTCCGTTTGTTCAATGAGAAGTCTAGGATGCCTTCACAGTAACACAAGTACAGTAAAGGTTATATGATTAAAGCATCTACTCACTAGTTCATCACGAGAGAGAGAAATATATGCTTCGAACAAGGCTTGCCATGGCTGACAATGTGGCCCCACGACGAAGCCAGCGCTTTTACGAGCACGTGAGGGAAAGCAACCGCACATGCCTGACGCCACTGTAAAGCGCTCCCCCCCCCACCCAGGCGAATGCCCGTTGGATCTCCCAGCCCAGACACTTACACGCCGGCCCCACACCAGCAAGGCTCCCGTGGGCCCAACACGTCAGTGGGCTACTTCTCCGAGACGCCACACCGACCGGGGTTTCCCCACGTGCCCGTTGGTCGCCGGGAGGGACAGTACGGAGAATTCGCTGCTCGAGGCGGCTCTTTTTGCAGATTGGCCCTTCCGTTTCGTTAATATGATGTTTTCGATGGCGCCTCAGCCTTCGTCCAGGACAAACGGGCGCTAATCACACGAAATGAACCACCTGCCAGCTAATGCTTGTCGTTTTATGCACGGGGCCCCCCAATTCCTTTGCTTCCGTTGTAGAATGCTTTTCTTGCATGCATGCATTATTTGGTTGTTAGGAGGACATTGAGTGTGATGTTGTTGCTTTAGGTCTGACATTTCGAGCTCAATATTAGTTTTCCTCGCTCTCGAAACTTCATGCTCAATCAGCTAGTTACTCTAAACAAAAAAACATGAGCTAGTAATAAACTAGCGCACAATGACAAACCATCAATGAACCACCCAATGGCAACACAGTACAGGACCTGTCTCTTAGTAGGGTGGTAGACAGTGATGGAGCTTGAGCACAATTGTACGGGGGACCAAAGATCAAAGGCAAAGTAAATTCAAAAATATTCAAGTGCCAAATCATAACTCATAATACTACCACATGGTACAATTTCAAGTCTTTAAGAATCAAGACTCAAAAGTAAAGATACTAAAAAATCAAAGAAAATACCAAATTACCAATTGCCCTGGTCCAGCTCCTGGCTCTTGCTTGTGCTTGGTTGCTCCAGTGGGGTCCGTCGACGACCACGCCTTGGCGCCGGCCGGCCATGGCCGCTTCTGCTCTGGCGGTGTGCAGCAGGTGCTCGTGCCCTCAGCGATCAAGCTCGTCGACTAAACTCCGCGGCGTCAGTGGCGCCGGGCGCGCTAAGCGCCTCCGGCCTCCTCAACTTCAAGCAAAGGCAGGGTCAAGCTTGAAGTCAAGGTCGAAGGCCAAAGGCATCAACAACTAGCGTCGCGATCGCTACATGTATCTGACAATAACAATATAACATGCCTCTGCTTTGATGCTTTCCATGAGATGAAGATCGATGAGGCCATGTGGGCCAAGGGCCGGCGGAAGGGCCCAAGAGTTCAGCGCCCTCACTCATCTTGCATAGTGTATTACATGTCTGCTGTTGAAAATTTTTCCCAAAACGCCAAGGGCACCACGGCACGTTCGCGAAAGCGTAAGCTCAGTCCCCAGTGGTAGAGTTCTGGGTTTACGATTTCACCTACTAGGAATTAAATCCTGGTGCTCACCGTTACGTATACACAAGTGCGCTTTAGTACAAATTTTGTAAGGCCGCGAATTTATCTCGTACCTTTGTCTTTTTAGACGTGTGTGTACATATGTGTCTTCCTTGTGATAATATTGATTGGCCTTATTAAGGTACTAGCTAGCAGCGTCTTAAAATGTTACACATAGTAAATTAGCTAGTTTGTTAGTTAACACAAAGTATGATTTACCATCGTTTTGATAGGTTCCAACTTTAAAATTGTTCGAAAATGGTGCTACCTGATTATTATTTAGTGAACTAGCAAATAATACATTTTCTAGCCAAAATAGCACTTTATATTGAGATGAAACAATTCCAAATCAAAGTGAAAACTTCCGTCTACTAGAAAAAGGTTTCTTAATTACATATTTCCATTTCAATTTTGCATTTTCTTTTAAACATAACGAGCCGTCCAAAGAAACACAATACTTGACCTACTTGGCTACTTACCGTACCGTTGGTAACAACAATCCTAAAACTAGTAATCAGCATGGGCGAATCCAAGTAAATCTTTAAGAGTGCACATGACACCGGTTTTAATATCGTTTTACCTTATCAAAACCTACATACTTATAGGTGCGCAACCTATAGTTTATGTTCATTCACTTCACATACATGTGGTATGTATGATGACATCTGATCAATTTCGTTTGAGATCCACCACTAGTAATCAATATCTAGGTTATATCTGCATGTTGCCCTTGAGCACGAGTGCTATGAGCAAAAGAAGGTATCATGTTACGTGCATGTGCAAACAAAAGAAATTCACTGACCGACAATTATATATGCCACTACTCCCTAACTAATAGTAGGTTTAGCTAGCATATCACCGGTGTGTTCGATCTTGACACGTGAGTTTAATTTTAGTAGTACTACGACTGCATACAAATACGTGTTATTTTTAAATTGTAAAACTTGATCACTTTGGTCACATCAGAATCTACATTTTTAAAAGGTAGTCTTCTATGGATTTGGATCCTCTGCATTATATGAACAGTGTATCGAGAGAGCAAACAGTGCTATGATGTAACTGTAGCAGATGCTGAAGAAACAGTGGGGAAGTACCGAAGTGGTTTTTATTGTAGCGAAAGCAAAAGACACTGTAGCAATCAGTATGGATCTTATATTTTCCTATTGGCAGGTCGATTTGTCACCGCACGTTTCTAAAAGGGAATGTAATTAATTTCCACTGCACCACCCAGTGGCTGTCCATTTCCATAATAACGTGACAAAGGCAGGAGGGATCCGCAAAAACCACCCTCCCTCTCTCTCCACTTCCCCCGTCCCAAAGGCCAAAGCTTTCACATCTCTCTCCTCTCTCCACTCACTCTCTCTCTAACACACACACCCACACTGCGCAGCGCAGTGGGCGAGTGGAGCGAGGCGAAGCGTCGCCTCCTTCTCCGCCGCCGCCTCCGACGCCAGTCGCCGCCGGACACCGCCGCCCGCCTCCGGTGAGTCCTTGCTCCATCCCTCCCAATCTCCCGCTCATCGAGCTCTCGCGGGGCCGCGAGGCGTCCCGGCGCCCAATTCGACCAATTCGCGCGGGTTATAGGGGATTTACGAGCGTTTCGCGGAGTGTGGCGGTCGAGATCTCGCGTTTGGTGTGTCCGTCGGGGAGGAGGGCGGCGAGATTCGGGCGGTTAATTCGTATGATCCTGGCGGCTTCGGTTGTCGCTTGCGCTCTGGAAGGGAGGGGGAGCGATCTGCGGGGAGGAGTTGATTAGGAGTTTCGAGGAGGGAGCATAATTCTGTAGGAATTCTATCGCAATCGCTGCTCTCTCTCTCTCTCTCTCGCGTTTAGCTGTCTGTGTTTGTGAAGGCTGTGTGTTCTGATCTAAGGTAGTGTAGAAAAGGCGTGTCCTTTTGTAGGGGCGATCCTTGTGATGTAGTGAAACAATGCTTACTGGAGGCAGCTGTGTTATATTGTGATTTTGGAGAAATTTGCCCTATGGAATGGTAGAAAGTTGCTATTTTTTATTAAGTCGGTTAATGCAGGTGCAGATAAGGATAACTCCATGCATGTGAGCTAGTTTGAGCATATAGGGTGGCAGCAGCCGCTGCTGGAGATTGCTGTCTCTTAGGAGTTGAGGGGATTTGGCTCGTGCAGAAGGGTAGCATCTTGTTCCCTTGATTTTGAAAAAAGACACCTCTCCTTTTCATGAAATTGGACAAATGCTAGGTTTTTTGGGAGCTCATTGTTGTATGCATTTGTATAGCAAAGGTGTGTGCCTTGCGTGTTGTAGGTCTCATTGCAGTTGAGGTGTCTAAGGGGATATGTTGCTAGTGAAATGTCAGTTTCCGCCTAGAATCCAGGGATTGGACGATGGGCGGGAATTTGTTTCGTCACTTTTGGCAGTTAAATAGGTGGAAAGTATGCCCGTTTTGTCTGGTTTTACCATACGATTGTAGCATTTCAACTGATTGACTGGGAGGAAGGGGTAGGGATTGTGCTTGAAGCCGTCTCCTCTGCTTCCATGGAATCTTACATGTGCCAAATTCCACTTCGTGCCTCTTAGCACACAAAATTTGCAGCAATTCTGTCTGTTATCGTGTTTGACGTGTTTTTATTAACCATCTCCTCAGTTGTATTTTGCTACTGGAGCAACTGCTGTCATTCTCAGATCATGTGTTGTAATATCTTCACAACTGATATCTTTTTTGAATATAGCCTCATTGGTGTTGTCATATTTTGTGAAAGTTGGTTCTGGTATAGTCATCCTTTTGTTATTTATCTATTACTCGGAATAGAACGTTTGGCTTCTGATCTTTGATTTATTTTTAGGTGAGATTGACATTTCTGTAGAAGATTTAGAATGAAATATGGGTTTCAAAGACACGAGCTTAGGTTGCTTAATGTTGGTGTTCATTTTTTTTTTGACGTAAATGTTGATGTTCATAATATTTGCTTATAAAATGTTTGAGCTATGGTATACTCCTCTCTTATTTGTGCTGTTAGAACTGTACCTGCTGACTGTGTATATGATACATCTTTTAATTTATTAATTTTAAACTAACATGAATATCTTATTATATTGGTATTATGGTTAATTAATGTGAAAAATGAATTACACAAGCTGGCATTATCATTTTCTTATGTTAAATACTTTCAGTTTTATCTTGTAGGACATATAGAAAATCAAGGTGGTAAAAGTTGGTAACTACTTAATCATGCCGATTCCCAACTCATCAGAACGTCGAGAACCTTCTTCACCTGCACCGTCCACATCATCTTCTAGATCAAGGTATAACAAATCTCAAATTTTTCCTTGTTCTTTTATTATGTTTATGAGTTAGTGCTAATAAGGAAAACATATTGGTTTATACTGGAATCTATTGCTATGCATAAATTAGCCTAGCTGCTTCCTCTTGTTACATTCTCATCTAGCAACCTTTTGTGTTTATTTGAATCTTTTCTCTCTCTCACTCTCTCCTTATCTCTTTATTTCATGCACTCGATTTCCTTCTTTGTTGGACTGGTATAGCAAGTAGCAGTTAGCATCCATCCTATTTAACTCATTATTTGTTCATTGCTATATAGGGAAACAAGTGATCTTGCAGAAGTCGATGATCCTGAAAGTGCAATGTCCACTGTTGCTCGATTGTTGGAGCAGCTCCATGCTAGCCCAACATCTCTATCAGAGAAGGAAGTGACAACCAAAAGATTACTTGAACTGGCTAAAGAAAAAAAGGAGGCAAGGATTTTGATAGGTAGCCATTCTCAGGCGATGCCACTATTTATATCTATCCTTAGAAGTGGGACATCTTCAGCCAAAGTAAATGCTGCAGCCCTACTTAGTGCACTCTGCAAGGAAGAGGACCTGCGTGTGAAGGTCCTCTTAGGAGGCTGTATACCACCCTTACTCTCTCTGTTGAAGTCTGAATCTGCTGAAGCAAAGAAGGCTGCTGCTGAAGCTATTTTTGAAGTGTCTTCGGGTGGACTTTCGGATGATCACATAGGGATGAAAATATTTGTGACTGAAGGTGTCGTGCCGACTCTGTGGGACTTGCTCAACCCGAGGTCACGCCAAGATAGAGTAGTTGAGGGCTTTGTGACTGGGGCCTTAAGGAATCTCTGTGGGGACAAAGATGGTTATTGGAAGGCCACGCTTGAAGCTGGTGGAGTTGAAATTATTACTGGCCTTCTTTCATCCAAGAATACTGCTTCACAGTCAAATGCTGCCTCCCTCTTGGCACGGTTGATCTCTGCTTTTGGTGATAGCATTCCCAAAATTATAGACACCGGGGCTGTTAAGGCCCTCCTTCACCTTCTAAATCGAGATAATGACATTTCTGTTCATGAAAGTGCGGCTGATGCTTTGGAGGCCCTATCTTCCAAGTCTAGTACTGCAAAGAAAGCTGTGGTGGATGCAGGTGGCCTCCCTGTTCTGATTGGAGCTGTTGTAGCTCCCTCGAAAGAGTTCATGCAAGGGGATACTTGTCATTCTCTACAAAGTCATGCTGTTCGTGCTTTATCAAATATTTGTGGTGGAACAACTTCTCTGTTGCTTTACCTTGGAGAGCTCTGCCAAGCACCCCGGCCGCCTGTTCCCCTTGCTGACATTCTTGGAGCACTGGCATATACGTTGATGGTTTTTTGTGGCAGTGATGGTAAATCCTTTGAACCAGTTGAGATAGAAAATATTTTGGTTGTGCTCCTAAAATCCCATGACAGTAAGCTTGTGCTTGATCGTATTCTTGAGGCTTTAGCGAGTCTATATGGGAATGCCCATCTCTCTGGCAGACTCAATCACTCAAATGCAAAGAAGGTTCTTGTTGGGCTGATCACTATGGCTTCCACTGATGTTCAGGAACATCTTGTTCGTGCCTTGACTAGCTTGTGCGGTGATGGTCTTGGAATATGGGAGGCTCTTGGAAAGAGAGAAGGGGTTCAGTTGCTAATATCATTACTTGGGCTTTCTAGTGAGCAGCATCAGGAGTATGCAGTTTCATTGTTGGCTATCTTGAGTGATGAAGTAGATGACAGTAAGTGGGCAATAACAGCTGCTGGAGGTATCCCTCCGCTTGTCCAGCTACTGGAAACAGGATCTCAAAAAGCAAAGGAGGATGCAGCCCATATCATGTGGAACCTATGCTGTCACAGTGATGATATCAGGGCATGTGTTGAGCGTGCCGGGGCTGTTATGGCACTGCTTTGGCTTCTAAAGAGCGGTAGCCCTCGTGGACAAGAGGCATCAGCCAAAGCACTCAAGAAATTGATACGGTCTGCTGATTCTGCTACAATTAATCAGTTGTTAGCACTACTGCTCAGTGACTCACTAAGCTCAAAGGCCCATGTCATTGCAGTTCTTGGGCATGTCCTTGTGATGGCCCCTCAGAGAGATCTAGTCCAGAATGGAGCTCCAGCCAATAAAGGGCTTAGATCTCTTGTTATTGTTCTTGACTCATCAAATGAAGAAACTCAGGAATATGCTGCAACTGTGTTGGCTGATATTTTCAGTATGCGTCAGGATATTTGTGACATCTTAGCAACTGATGAAATTGTTCAGCCATGCATGAAGCTTTTGACAAGTGGAAATCAAGTTATTGCAACACAATCCGTTAGAGCTTTAGGAGCACTCTCACGCTCGGCTAATGCCATAACAAAGAACAAGATGTCATGTATAGCTGAAGGTTATGTGCAACCTCTTCTAGAGATGGCAAAGGCATCATCCATTGATGCTTCTGAAACAGCAATTGCTGCATTGGCAAATCTCCTATCAGATGCACAGATTGCTAAGGATGCGCTAGATGACAACATTGTCCTGGCTTTGACTAGAGTGCTTAAGGAGGGGAGTTTAGAAGGCAAAATTAGTGCCTCACAATCGCTTTGTCACTTGCTCAACCAGTTCCCCTTCAGTGAAGTTCTTCCAGATTACTTGCAGTGCTGTTTTATAATTCATGCACTGCTGGTGTGTCTAACTGGAATCAGTTTGGAAAGTGTTACAAGTTTGGATCCCCTGAATGTGCTTGCATTGATGGCTAGGACCGGCGAGGGTGCACATTTTAGCTCCCCTCTGTGGACTGCCTTTCGTGCTGTTACAAGTTTGGCTCCCCTGGATGCGCTCGCATTGATGGCTAGTACCAAGGAGGGTGCACATTTTAGCACCCCTCTGTGGACCGCCTTTATTGAAGTTCCAGAAAGGTTAGAACCTTTAGTTCGTTGTATCAGTGTTGGGCTTCCATCAATTCAAGATCAGTCCATTCAAATCCTTTCAAGGCTATGTCAGGACCAACCTTCTATACTTGGTGAGCATTTAAACAGAAATCAAGGATGCATTGTTTCTCTTGCTAGTAGACTTATGGAGTCAACAAACATGGAAATAAGAATCGGCAGTGCAATCACCCTCATATCTGCTATGAAGGACAGCAGAGTACAGTCGGTTGATGTTCTTGAAGCATCAGGACTTCTGAAAAATCTAATATCTGCACTCATCAATGTGTTGAAGAAAGATTCTGCTTCAACATCTCTAGACATTGAAGTCTGGAAACCTCACACGGAAAAGAGTTTGTATAATTATGAGCAGGATGTTTTGGATGTGCCTGAATCAGGATGGGTTTTGGAAGAAACTGTTGCACTTTGGTTGCTCTCACTTATTTGCTCTTCTCATGCGAGGAGTAAACTTACTGTTATGGACCTTGGTGGTGTTGATGCTGTATCTGATAAACTTGCTAGCTACACTGCTAACCGACCGGTACATGTTTCAAATTTAAACTTTCTATTTTCCAATGTGCTGTTATTACATTATTTTTACAACTCAGTCTTTAACTGAAATCAGTTGGTGCTAAATTCAAGATGTTTACTTCTTGGAACTGCTTTGTTGTTTGAGTTGAGAAATACACCAGGATAAATAACTTTAACACTGTTGTCTTTGTGGGCCAAGTTTTTTTTGGTTCTACGTGAATTACTTCAATCTGCTACCTTTACAACTTAGGTGATTTTTTTTTGTCGAAGATCACTGTGTCCTTGTTAAATCCCTTGGTATCTCAATCTGTTCATATTGCTAATGCGGAGATCTTAGTTTCAGCTTGGGCTGTCGTGGTGACCAGTGTGCAAAGATGAAAACTGTGGCTGATCTAAGTTTTCCTGTTGTTTTCTGTACTTGCTTTGATTATGGATACATAAAGATAGCTCATCTTAGTATTGATGTTTTTTGCTCATGTCTGAAGTATGTCTTAACTCTGAACTGGAATCCTGTAAAAGAATGAGCTTGTTGATCAGTGTTGGGACCTACTTACTTACACATGGAATTATGCAAAGCAGATTCATCAGGACTAGGGATGGCAACGGGGCCATTCCCCGTCGGGGAGTGGTGGACCATCCCCATCCCTGTCGTCGGGTACTATTCTTCCCTGTTCCGGGGCTCTATCCCCGTCGGGTTATCGGGGCCCCATCCCGTCGTCATCCCCGTCTTGCGCCATTTCGGATTTCTACCAGAGAAAGAGAAATTTCTCAAGCTATGGATTCATGAATCTAACAAAGCTCATAATAGAATGGCTGGCGGACAACTTTCGAGCGCTACGATCTGCGGCGGCAAATCCATTGCACTGTGAGTACGAGCAGATCGACAACAAACGCTGGAAGCACGAGAGCGAGAACAACATTCTTTGGAAAACATGAGAGCATTTCTACATACTGCACAACAACACTTAGACAACTAACACGATAAAGAACATACTAGCAAGCAGTAACCATACATCATAGGAGTGGTAGAATTGCTGGGCATCTATCAGAGTCCAAGTGAATCACATTTTCACAGAACGAAAAAACTTTGAAACTAAGTGTTATAAGCAACAACCCAGACCAATATCCAACTTTCTGTAGCAAATTGATAAGGTTATCCGTTATCTGGTCTAGTATTAGCTTTATTTTGCTTTGTAAAGTTCATACTTTATACAGAATAAACATAGCGCAAAAAACATGATTGACCTCTTACTTCTTCACCCTCAGAAACAACAAAAAAAAGTGCTAGAAACAATTGTTGAGACAATAGCAATGCAGTTCTTATCATTCACCCACAAGTTATATATACCCTGCGTGTTCTTATTGTCGGCAGAGGTGGAGGCCGGGTCGGCGGAGGCGGGGTCGGCGGAGGTCGAGGAGGCCGGGTCATGAGGTAGAGGCGGGTCAGGGAGGAGGTCGGTGAGGCCGTCAGAGGCGGATCGGAGGAGGCGAGATCGTGAGGATCGATCGTCGTGAGGCCGAGGCGACGAGGCGTCGCGGCGGGTCCTTGGGGAGTTGGGGCCTAGGGCGTCGGTTGGGAGCTGAGGCTGGATGGGGCGGTGGTGGGGGGAGTGGATGGGAAATGGGGATTAGGGTTATCGCGTCTTGACCTGACTTAGGGAATAGGATGCACTTTCGGTTGGGGTGGCTATACCTTTGTGTTATCGGGGCCCATTGGGTGGCGGGATGGGGAGCGGGGAATAGCCCCGTCCTCGCCAAACCCGATGGGGAATGTTTTTTTCATATTAATATCCCCGTGGAGAATGAAGTAGTCCCAAACCCGCCCCCTAATAGGTGAATTTCCCATCGGGGAATAGGGAATAGGGCCCCATTGCCATCCCTAATCAGGACATCTAAGTACGGTAGGTCTAGCAGTTTAAGATATTTAAAAGCAAAATTTATGGGCATATAATTGAATTCTATTTTTTTTGGACTATTGGTTATTCAAACATTTAATGGAAACTTCTAGGACGAGTTTAACATACATCTAGCAGATGTATGGAAACACTGTCCTAACTATGGAAATAAAGGTCCTGTCGGACATCTAGCAGATAAACTGTGATTACTTTGCAAGGTTTTAATCTTTTGGTCGATCTATGTTATTTTTTGACCCTTGTCAAATTGCCCAGTAAATCAGGCAAAGCCGTATACTCCAGACTGGCACCCTTTGTTTTAAATAGATGAGTCGTACTGCTTGGTTACCAGGTACTAAGGTGTACCAATAATGTTATGCATTATTAATAGCGAATTATCCGGAGTCGAGAACAAACAAGAAGAAGAATCACGATGGTCCTCCTATATTATAGCTGAATTATTCTAGACACCACAGATCTGATTTATAACATATGGCCATGCCTTCTTTTCTTAGTTGCATTACTTGTTCATATTTTATCGTTTCTTCTCCCATGCCAAATTCCTAACCATGGCTCTATGTTACAGGAACAATACGAAGATTCAGAAAGTGTATGGACTTCCGCCCTTCTCTTGGCTACTTTATTTCAGGATTCAGTGGTTGTTCAGTCTTCAGCAATAATGCGAACAATACCTTCTTTAGCTTCATTGTTAAAATCTGATGAGATCATTGATAAGTATTTTGCTGCTCAGTCACTGGCTAGCCTTGTTTCCACTGGAAGCAGAGCTATACAGCTTGCTATTGCAAATTCTGGTGCAGTTGTGGGTGCTATAGCTTTGATCGGACAGATAGAGTCTGATATGCCAAACCATGTTACAATGGCTGAAGAGTTCAAGTTGGCAGAGAATCCAAGTCAAATAATATTGAGAAGTCTTTTTGAGCTTGAAGATGTCCGTACAGGTGCTACTGCCCGAAGGTCCATTCCCTTGCTAGTGGACCTACTTAAACCAATGCCTGACAGACCAGGCGCACCTCTGGTTGCTTTGCACCTTCTGACACAATTAGCGGAAAGTAGTGAGGCAAATAAAGTTGCTATGGCGGAGGCTGGAGCTTTAGATGCTTTAACTAAGTATCTATCTTTAAGTCCTCAAGACTCAACTGAAACTACTATAACCAATCTACTAGGGATCTTATACAGAAACCCTGATCTCCTTTACCATGAATCCTCACTTAGCACTTCGAATCAACTTGTAGCTGTCTTACGTTTGGGCTCGAGAAATTCTAGGCTTAGTGCAGCAAGGACATTGCAGAACCTCTTTGATTCAGAGAATATAAGAGACACTGAAGTGGCTAAGCAAGCTATTCAGCCATTACTTGACATGCTTGAGTCAGGAACTGAAATAGAACAGCAGGCAGCACTTGGTGCGCTAATCAAGCTTTCTGCTGGGAATATGTCAAAGGCTTCAGCTATGTTTGATGTAGAAGGCAATACACTTGAAAGCCTCTATAAAATTTTATCCTTCAGTTCGTCATTGGAGCTTAAGAAAGATGCTGCTCAGCTCTGCTATATTTTGTTTGAGAACTCAACCATACGGGCGTCACCAATTGCCACAGAATGTCTTCAACCCCTGATATCATTAATGACATCGGGCTCTAGCTTGGTTGTTGAACCAGCTGTTTGTGCACTGAATAGACTGTTGGATGAGGAGTACAATGCAGAGTTTGCTGCAACTAGTGAAGTTGTCGATCTTCTTGTTAGTTTAGTTCCTGGGACAAACTACCAGTTGTCTGAGGCGTGTATTGGTGCTCTCATAAAGTTGGGTAAGGACCGCCCAAATTGCAAACTTGACATGGTTAAAGCTGGCATCATTGAGCATGCCCTTGATATGATTCTTGATGTTCCTGTTTCCGTTAGCTCATCCATTGCTGAGTTGCTTCGCATTTTGACAAACAACGGTGGCATTGCTAAAAGTTCTGCTGCTGCAAAAATGGTGGAGCCACTTTTCTTGTTTTTACGTCGCCCAGATGTCACCATGTGGGACCAGCACAGCGCATTGCAAGCACTTGTAAATATTCTGGAGAAACCTCAGAGTCTAGCGGCATTGAAATTGACTCCCAGCCAAATAATTGAGCCGTTAATATCATTTCTTGAGTCTCCCTCTCAAGCAATCCAACAACTGGGCACTGAGGTGCTATCACATCTTCTAGAACAGGAACATTTTCAACAGGATATCACTACAAAAAATGCAGTTGTCCCTCTGGTGCAGCTTGCTGGTATTGGAATCTTGAGCTTACAACAAACTGCAGTTAAAGCGCTTGAAAGCATATCTCAGAGTTGGCCCAAGGCTGTAGCAGACGCAGGTGGAATTTTTGAACTTTCAAAGGTAATTGTCCAGGATGACCCTCAGCCAAGCCAATCATTATGGGAGTCTGCAGCACTTGTATTATGTAATGTTTTGCGTTATAGCTCCGACAATTATGTCAAAGTCTCAATGGCTGTACTTGTAAGATTGCTGAACTCCACCATGGAGAGTACTGTTACAATAGCTCTCAGTGCTCTTCTTGTGCAAGAGAAAAGTAATTCACGCTGTGCCGTTGCCATGGCTGAGGCTGGGGCTGTACGTGCACTGTTGGAGCTCCTTAAGAGCCATCGTTGCGAGGAATCTGCAGCAAGATTGCTTGAAGCACTGATAAACAATGCAAGGGTCCGAGAAAAAAAAGTTGCCAAATATTCTATTGCTCCTCTCTCACAATACCTGTTAGATCCTCAGTCTAAGAATCAGTCAGCTAAGTTTTTGGTGACTCTTGCACTAGGCGACATTTTCCAGCATGAAGCACTTGCAAGAGCAAGTGACTCTGTATCTGCCTGCCGTGCTCTTGTAAACCTACTTGAGGACCAGCCTACGGATGATATGACAATGGTTGCTATTTGTGCACTGCAAAGCGTAGTGATGCACAGCAGGACAAATAGGCGTGCCGTTGCGGAGGCTGGAGGCATTTTGGTCGTGCAGGAATTGCTTGTGTCTCCAAATGTAGATATTGCAGGACAGGCTGCTCTGCTAATCAAGTATCTATTTTCAAATCATACACTTCAAGAGTATGTGTCAAATGAGCTCATCCGATCTCTCACTGGTAAGTCACCAATCCTTCTGCTAAACTGAGTCTTTTTTTAGTTGCCTGCTTTTCATGTTCTAAGTGTAAATTCTCATGCCCTTCTGTTGTGAAAATAAAATATTTTCTCTGTTGGCATTTTGTCCTCGATGGGCAATATCTAATCTGCATTGGAGATTGCCCCCTAACATCAAAGCTATCCATCAACATCTGTCACTTTCAACTGATTGATCAGATGTGTCAAGTAATAAAATAATGAAATTGCAAGTTCTTAATGTGTCTTCACTGCTTAATGATCCATTCATATTATTATGTTGTAATCTGAACTGCAATTTCTGACAGCTGCCTTAGAAAGAGAGCTGCTGTCTACATCAACTATCAATGAGGTTATTTTGAGGACGATATACGTGATATTCAGCAACTTCAAAAAGGTACGGTTTTCTGAAGCAGCAACCTTGTGCATACCGCATCTTGTTTGTGCCCTGAAGGATGGAAACGAAGCTGCGCAAGAGAGTGTGCTCGACACCCTTTGCTTGCTGAAAGAATCTTGGCCACAGATGAATGAAGACATTGCTAAAGCCCAGTCCCTGATTTCAGCTGAGGCCATACCCGTACTACAAATGCTTATGAAGACCTGTCCTCCCAGTTTTCATGAGAGAGCTGATAGCTTGCTGCATTGCTTGCCTGGTTGCTTGACCGTGACCATCATACGTGGGAATAACTTAAAGCAGACAATGGGGAGTACTAATGCATTTTGTTGTCTGCAAATAGGAAATGGTCCTCCAAGGCAAACTAAGGTAAGTTCTTGTAGACTATCCTACTCGTTAATTCGTCTATGATGCACATGGTTCGTTTGCTCTTGCACCCAATAATTCCATCAATGAGCATTGCAAGACTGGGGAACATGGTTTTGAAGCTGGATACCAGTAGATATTACTAACATGCAAGTATCAATTTTTCTAGGAAGATGCATATTATTTAGCATTCTTTGCATATTCATACTTGATATTTTTGTTTTCTGCGGTTGCTGATGTTTGCATTGATTGTCAGGTGGTTAACCACAGCATCTGCCCAGTATGGAATGAGGGCTTCACTTGGTTATTTGACATCCCTCCAAAAGGGCAGAAGCTGTACATCTTGTGCAAAAGCAAAAATACATTTGGAAAGGTATGGTATAACTTTGTTGCATGTGTTGTTCTCATGCTGCTTGCCTGTAATCTTTTTCTTGTTTCTCAAATGTCACCTCTTGCTTTGCAGTCAACCCTTGGGAGAGTCACCATCCAGATCGACAAAGTTGTCACCGAGGGAGTATACAGCGGGTTCTTCAGCCTCAGCCACGATGGTGGCAAGGATGGCTCGAGAACACTAGAGATAGAGATTGTATGGTCAAACAGACCGTCCAACGACAGTATATAGCATGGCTAATTTGCTTGGCGCGCCAATGTTATAATCCTGGCTTTCATGTAAATCAGCCCCTTAAACATCCAAATTCATTGTATGTAGAAAGTTAAAACTCGTTTACAAACATCTGCATCATTCAGTTATTTCGAGGTCCTTTCTGGGTTGTAACAGATTTTGGACCGGCTATTTTTGTACAGGTGAACTATTTCCTGTAATTATAATTTAGAGTATGATGTGTGATGTTATTTTCGTCAGCGTGTGCGCCTTTCATTGTAATTAGGGAACTGTAGTGGCCCCATTTTGAATTTTGATCATACCATTTTCAAAGGGAATATTAGATTCTTCAATTGCATTGTCTTTCAAATGACTTATCTTCCGTGCAAAGCTTGTTTTCTATTCCTTTTTTCCCCTCCTTGAGTCAAAGATTTCGTGCAACTTTGCAGTTGTAAACTTGTAATCTTTGTTTTGATCATCTACAATTTTACTGGCTATAATGTATTTTTAATCGTTCAATAGCTTACCTGATAGGACCAGTAGAATATTGCTCAGCTTGATGGATTTGTCATGCCAATGCCCAGTAGACTAATCGCCATCCGATGTTAAAGCTGTACTGGTGGTTGTTTTTTTGTGAAGGAACTGTACTGGTTGGGTGCCTGGCTAAACAACATTACACTGGCATCAACAGTCCAAGATTTCCAGGGGACCAGAATGGTGGTCAACACCTGGATATTTAAGAACATCTTGGAGGTGGAAAGCAAGGACCGGAGCAGCCATTCTCTTGTCTGCACACGAGGAATGGGAATCCGAGCCCCGAAAAGTAAACAAAGGCTTTGCATGTTGCATCACCCAACTGACGGGCTTCTTTTCTTCGAATTTTTTTTAAATAATCATTTTTTATTCAAAATTACAATAATATACCTGCGGTTTTTTTTTACAAGATTATACGTTTGTCATCGAATCGTTAGGCGACTAGTTTTGCGGTTTTTTTTACAAGATTATACGTCTGTCGCCGAACCGTCGAGCGATTGAAACCAGTCGCCCGACGAACAAGCGATACCAATATAGTAGCTGTGTCGTTGGGTGACAGAGATATAGTCGGTCAATGGTCGGATGATAGGTTATGTCGCCCATGACCTAGTAGTCATTGCATCCTGTTGTCCAACTGTTGGCGACGAGGAGGTCAAGTTTTTTTTTATTATTTAATTCCTTTTTAAAAATATTTGAAAGTTAATCCCTCTCGAACTATTCTTTACTTAAAAGTAGAGAATCGATGTGTGAACCATATATAAGATCATCGTTTTAACTGAGCGTAAATGCATATATAGACTAAAAATCTTTTTTCAGGATTGATAACCTTTGACACTTCAGCATATATATCCTTCATAAACAACTGTACAATATTTCTAGACCTTGCCCCAGAAGTGACACATGTTGTTGGATACCTTTATAATGAATCTGGGAATAACACGGAAGAATTGAATGCGAAAAGACGAGGAGATTTGATGTTGCGAATTAAAATAGATTTTATAATGAAGCTAGAAATAACACGGCATATAGGGTTTGGTTACGTGCATAAGAAACAACATTATGCACGATGCAACAAACCGAAGTACTCCTATAATACATATGCGTCTTTTTGGAATGGAAATAGATTCGACCTTCAATGGGGAACTAGTACATAATGGCCAAGAAACAACATTATGCACGATGCAACAAACCGAAGTACTCCTATGATACATATGCGTCTTTTTGGAATGAAAATAGATCCGACCTTCGATGGGGAACTAGTACATAATGGCCCGACCTACTGCGTGGACCGGAGCCATTTTTCCTTCCTTGTTAGCTCAGCGTTGAACTCCTCGCCGCCCTCTTTGGCCTTGGCCGCCATTTCCCTCTTTTTCTCGCGCTCCCTCTCGCGAGCCTCACGCTTCCTGCGCCTACACGTCTCGAGATGAGTTTTCGTCTCCCGACGTATGTGCTCATTTTGCTCGTCGTTGTGGTGCTCTTCCTCCCGGATCTCGCGGGCCCTTTTGGCATCCCACTCGTCGTAGTCGAGAGTCCACTGGTCATGTGGGTGAATCTCTTGGTCGATCCACTTGCGGTAGCCACATAGCGGATCCGGGGACTATGGGTAGACGAAAGAGGTTGTTAGTGCATACTTTTGAAATAGAAATAGTAGGGGAACACACTGTAACTGGTCCTTACTAGCTGCCGATAGCTGCGCGTGTCCCAACGTTGGTCGGGATAGTCACTGGAGTAGTTCGCACAACCCTAGTAACGTATGCCCAGGCTCAACCGCTGCTTAGACTTGAAGAACTTGCATGGGTCCCTGCACCAACAGAGGGGCGGCGTCTCCCCCTCTGGTGGGTGTTGCGGCGAACGCTTAATTGGAACGTTCTGGTAGGGATTGCTGCTACGGGGGGCATCATTACGAAGAGCGGCCATCCTGGCACGCTCCTCTTGTTCGACCCGGCCGCAGCAGCCCTTGCTTGCTCTTCCCGGGCCCCAGCAACCCTTGCTAGTTCGCGGATCTCATCCCATTGCCTCTTCATGTTGTCCATCCCGACGTGGTGAAGCAAGCTCTGGTGTAGTATTGGGTTTAATTGTGTAGTGTTCTTTCCTAGGTCTCTGCCACCTCCTTTTATAAGCCAAAAGGTTGGTATAGAGTGTTATCCTTGGTCTTCTCGTTGAAAAAAGCTGTCCCGTTAGGTCTTGTCACTTCGCAAAGCTGCCTCGTCTGGTTTTGTCACTACGCAAAACTGCCCCGTCTGGTCTTGTCACTACGCAAAGCTGTCCCGTCTGGTCTTGTCACTGCGCAAAGCTGCCTCGTCTGGTCTTGTCACTGCGCAAAGCTGTCTCGTCTGGTTTTGTCACTACACAAGGATGTCTCCTTTGGTCTTGTCACTCATAAAGTCAGTCTTGTTTGGTCTTGTCCTTTGCTTGAGTGCCCGTCGATCTTATCCTTTGCTTGAGTGCCCGTTGATCTTATCATGGCGCAGAGATGCCCCGTCTGGTCTTGTCACTACGCAAGGCTGTCTCCTTTGGTCTTGTCACTACGCAAAGTTACCCCGTTTGGTCTTGTCACTGCGTAGAGCTGCCCTATCTGGTCTTGTCACTACGCAAGGTTGTCTCCTTTTGGTCTTGTCACTGTGCAAAGCTGCCCCGTTTGGTCTTGTCTCTGCGCAAAGCAGCCAGCCCTATCTGGTCTTGTCATCTGCAAGCTAACACATTACCCGCTTTGTTAGCCTCCCCTATGGGCTATAAAATGCACGCGACACGCTCCGAAAGTAGGACCACTCGACCCTTCAAATTATAGGAAGAAGAACCTTCTCCGTCATACAGTAACATACCATGACAGACACCGAGGGACCAGTTCAACCGGGGTCGCTGGAGCAATACCTTCCCCTCGAAAGGAGGGAGGACTTCGGCCCTAACTACCGATTGATGCCGAACAAGCGTGCTCAACTGGTATGGTGGACACAGGGAGGACGTTGTCGTGCAGGTCACGGACATCCCTTTCGATGGCGGATGATGTTTCTTCCGATGCCCACACTCTGGGGTACAATTAGCAAATAGTTTGCTTCATGTTACTGCTAATAGAGCCTTCATGTTAACCGTCCTTTGCAGTAGATGACGAAATGCGACTTTGTTCACTAGATCGATCCTTCGCATGAACGACATGTTGTGATGTACGTGGATACATTGTGGGACCGAATCTTTCAGTTGGAGGCGCGGATCGACAATCTCAACAAGCAAAACGATAACCTCCGCCAACAGATGCCGCGCGAGAGAGGCAACGAGAAGGTCGTGAACATAGGAAGTTCCTATGATCCTACATGTTGCTCCGCGAACCTTAGTTGCATATGTACGTGCCACTACAACGACGACCAGCCACGTCCGAGGCGCCCCCCTGTACAACACTCTATGTGTGTAGTGGGAGGCACCTTCTATCATTAGGCACGATCGGAGAAGCTTGTACCTCAGTAGTCTCCCCTTCTGTACGCAATTATGTTCAATCTCGTAAAGCATGTAACTAAATGGCGGACATGTCATTGTGGTTGCCTTTTATCGAGTTGACTGTTGCATCGATGTGTCACGTGCATTAAGCTATAGGCGTCGATATGCATTGAACAAACATGCATTGTACGAATGAGTACACATAAGAACACAAAAGTATTACAGGCATCACACATTAAGTGCAAAATTTAAGTATGACAAAACGAACAAAAGTACAGCCAGTGCAGGGGGACACCCCCTACTAGGCCCCCCAACCGCACCCCCAGCATCCCCTCCCACGTCGCCACGACCCACTCCACCTCCGCGTCCTCCCCTACGGGCTCGCTTGGGCCCCCTCTGCGCTGGGTGTCGGGGCCTCGGCCTCGAGAGAGAAAGATGGTCTGGAGGCCTGGTCCGACGAGGACCGAAAGGCGGAGGGGTGGACAGAACTGCCTGCTATGTGGGTACTGGCGCACCGGCGAGCTGTGACCCAGTGTAAGATCGAGGAGGCCGACTAGAGGGGGGGTGAATAGGCGGTTTCAAAAACTATTTTGGCTAAAACTGAGTTTTATGCGGAATTGTAAATCAATTCGGTTTTGCACAAATAAAACCTAAATCAACTAGTCTTTACTAAGTACACCAACAATATGAGACTATATAAAAGATAGCAAACATACACATACAAGTAAGCAATTAAATACAAGGAATGTAAATTGCACAATGTAAAGCACAAGGAATCAAACCACAATGACACAATGATGTTTTACCGTGGTGATCGGAGACTTGCCGGTCTCCCCTAATCCACGTTGAGGTAAGCCCAAACTAATTGGACCGGCTCCACGAATTAAGCCAAACACCTCAATTCCACTAGTGGTAGCTCTTTCCCGCTCCGGGTAGGTGAGCTCCAACCTTCACAACACGCCGGGCCTTCTCACAAGCTTCTTGAGAAGATCATCGATCCACGACGCTTCCACGTCGTCTAGGTGTCGACAAACACCAAGAGTAACAAGCCAAGCCCCTTGCTTGACTCTCACCACGTGCAACGAATACACAAGCTCAAGTGGATACAAAACCTACCTCTAGATGCAACACATGCAACTAGAGATCTCTCTCCTTGCTCATAAGGTGCAACACATGCACAATTGAGAAGAGAAGCTCACACTAGCTCAAGTGAGTGAAATGGGATGCCAAGGGTTGTCTCTCAACCGGCCAATGGGGTATTTATAACCCCTACACCAAAAACTAGCCGTTACAGACTTGGTGCGGTACTACCGCCCTCACAAGGGCCGGTACTACCGTTTTGTGCGGTAGTACCGCTCTTATCATGGCGGTCATACCGCAGCTCAATTTCAGCACAGACGACATTCGGTAAAAAGGTCATAACTTTTGACTCCGATGTCGGAATTGAGTGATCTTGGACTCTATGGAAAGCTTATTCAGAGGGATACACAACCCACCTATTTTATTGATCTCAAACACATTTGATCAAATC
Organism: Phyllostachys edulis; assembly: GCA_036346405.1. Lineage (NCBI taxonomy): Eukaryota > Viridiplantae > Streptophyta > Magnoliopsida > Poales > Poaceae > Phyllostachys > Phyllostachys edulis. Next base: position 11,017,627 of record CM070566.1, read on the forward strand.
AAAAAGCATAACTCCAAGAGCCACTACCATGATCTAAGTCCAAAGAAATAGCAATAAGCAATCTTAGACTATGCCAAGGAAAAATGCATGGGTCCCAACAATTTGTAAAACACATTTATAAACTTGGATCATGCCACAAGGAGTAGGTACATGGACTTCAACCATTTGCAAAGTAGTCACATGCTACAAGGATTAAATGCATTAGCCTCGACTATTTGCAAAACACATTTGCAAATAACAGCATCATGCCAAGGTGAGCTAGAGCAAGCGAGATTGAGCAATCAACACATGGTGAGACTCAAGCTACTAGACAAGACCCCTCTTAATAGTACGGCAACCTATACTAGCAATCCGGTCTTCCAACCAAACACCAAGATCGGTAAAAGACTAGGAACACATCCTTAACCCTAGCTAGTCATACATTTGCCTTGAGCATTTTCTTGAAGGTTGATGACGCACATCTTCACTTCAAGTCCGGGTCATCATCTTGACATGCATCAACCCATGATGCATCATTTACTTGACCTCTATCAACACATGATGAGTCTTCTCTTGACTTGATGATCAACTCATGATCGTCTCCTCTTCGAGATCTTGATATGCATCAACACATGATGCATCCTCTTCTTGAATCCTGACTTGATGAGATCAACTCATGATGTCATCCGAAGTCTCCACTACCCTGGAACATAACCTATTCATCCAACTCATGGAAAAAGTTAGTCCCACAATGAGTAACAATAATTACCAAGATATACCTGCAATAAATGCTTCTAAATAAGCCATCGCAGAAAGGTGCGGTACTACCGCCAACTAGAATCCGGTAATACCGCTCTCTGGTCGTACCATTTCTCATGTGCGGTACTACCGATTTTCAAGGAGAGGCACCGAACCAAAATACACCTCTACTATTTTTATTGTACCGCCAACTAGAAATCAGAACGATCGCAATGCGGTAGTACCGCTGCAAGAGCCGGTCGTACCGCATTAGCGATTAGTTGGCTGAGACATTTAGACCACGGTAATACCGCCAATGAATGCGCGGTCATACCGCTTCAAGCAGTACTACCGCCAGCTAGCCTCCGGTACTACTGCACATCGGTAGTACCGATTACCAAATGCGGTCATACCGTTTTCCACTGAACTTTTTCAGAAGCTTTTTGAAATGCAATGCATGACTCCTTTGTCTTGAGCCATGTCAATCTTTTATCATCTTTGCATTTCCTTTTCATGTCATCATTCAAACTCCGGGATTAAGCCTTGAATACATCTTAGCACACACATTAGTCCCACAACACAATTGCAAATAATTGAATATAAAGTAATATGAGTATATATGAACTACACAAGTTTTTATATACTCAATGGATATATTTCAACGTAGAGATCCCAAATATATGTGGATAAAGAAATATGGATCAATACTAATGAAACCACAAAACATAGAGTGAACTCCCCCTAAATGTGTGTATACACGAATGTGTAATAAGAACATATGCACATATTCAAGTTAGACTTTTGGTGGAGTTCAACCTATATTTTGGATCCGAGGAATGCAACAATATATAAGAATATGATGTCGAATGCACACCTCTTCGATTTTCACCTTTTAATCCAATTGGGACTAAACATAAGATATAGCAATAGAAGAGTTAGTCTCACAAATAGATTTATCATTATGAATGCATACCTGTTTGGATTTTTTCCTTTTATATTCAAGCTGAGACTAAACATGATATAACAATAGAAGTGTTAGTCTCACAAATAGATTTGTCATTAATTACCAAAATACTCCATTAACACATAATGGCGGATCTAAATTCTTCACCCAGAGAGAACCTCAGCGGGTGTGGGCTGAGGTGGCGGGTCCTCGCCCACAAGGAAGTCGTGCATGTCCGCGTCGCCTGGGGATGCCCCTAATCCATCATAGGGCAGAACACCTGCACTGCAAATATTGTTAGTTAATAAAAAAAATGCGATGCGTGCTGACACAAAGAGACGTGACGTACCCTCGACTAGCGCCATGGTGCGTGAGAAGGAGTCCGGAGGAAAGTACGGCATGTCGTACGCGCCCTGCGTGTGCTGCGTGTGGAAGGCGAATGAGTCCGGAGGACCGACGTACTGCGACGCTGCCAGTGTACGGGGCTGTGCCCAGCCGGACCCTCCGGCCTCCTCAAGCCGCGGCGGTGTCGGACATAACTGGCCGTGCCTCGGGCTCGTCGAGCGTCTTGCCGTATAGCCATCTTGACCCCGCTTCTTTGTCTTTGCCAGACGGGACGGTGTCGGTGGACGTACGGACTGTCGACCAGGCGTAAGCGTGTCAACCTCTAGGAGCCTGGTGCACGACAACAGGCCGACAACACGTGTGGCTTGAACAACCACACGACGGAAAGCCTGGGCCGCCTCCTCGCATGTGACCTCCATACCGTCGGTGAACCTCTGAAACAAGGAGCGGTAGTCCCTCGCAATCTCAGCACCGATGCTCATCTGCAATGAAAACACGACAGGGTGAAAACTGTAAGTGGGGATGCCACAAGCGAAGTTTTCGAAGTAGGATGTAACGTCTGCTTACGATTGCACGTCTGGGCGAAATGCACAGGTATGTGTCGGTCGGTCTTGGACACGTGGTGTGGGCGGTCGGCAACAAGTCTGAGCTGATGCGTGTTTGAGGCGTGCAGCAATGAAGGTACTCGTCGTACGCACTGTGGTCGTAGGGAGTGTCCTCCTGCACACAGTCCTGCAGCGCGCCCTCCCACTACCCTATCCACGTGTCCATCCTACTCCCCGAGTCCGTGCCGCGCCGGACTCCCTTCCTACTGAAGCTGCAAGACATAACATGTAGTTAGAAGTTGTGGGTACGAGACAACAGCAAAAAACAGGGACATCTATGCCGATTACTCATGTGTGCATGCTGTCCAGCACTGGCCGCCTGACTGGTACTGGAACCATCTGCTGTAGACCGAATTGGCGCATCACACGATGCGCCGCGTAGTCCTCGACGAAGACGTCGAACACAAGCGCCCTATGGGTCAGCCAGTAGTCCCGATCGCGTAGGCACAGCGAGGAAAGGCAGTGAGGAGCGCGGGCCTGTAACTCCTGAGGGGAGTATGGCTCCCAGCACACGTCATCCACCGTGAGTCGGTTGAACTGCTCCACGAATGGCTCGTACGCTCGTGTCACCTGCACGTGCACGAACTATACCTGCAAGGAACACAACCTGTTAGATAGGACGATCGGTTATATGAAGAAATTAGTCGCACGACAGAGTCTGTACCCGTTGTTGGCACTAGAGAGAGCCCATTGTTGGTCGGTCCACCTCGTTCGCGTTGTACATCTCTACCCGTACGGAGTGCTGTTGTCCAACAGGGGCCGTCCGAGGCTAAAGCGCTTGAACGACCACAACTGCAGTAGGAGAGGACACCCCGTGAGGACGGTGTTCGGCCTCAACCTGCAGCACACGTCGCACAAGTCGCGATAGGTGGCGGCAAGTGCGGCCGAACCCCAGCTGATCTGGGGGGCCTCCCCGTTGGCGATGGTCCTAGTGTACGCGATGAGCTGCGTGTCGACGGTGTCGCCGTGGCTGCTGGTGAACAGCACTCAACCAAATAGCCACAACAAGTAGGCCTCGAGGTGGCATGACACCTGTTGGTCGTCCGCGGCAGGGTCCATCCACTCGACCTGTATACAAGAAAAAGATAGTAAGACCGTAGTACGGAAAGGAGAGCGCAACGCTCCCAATAGGAACGACGTCGAACACGTACCCAGAATTGCGGCAGCCACCGCAAGGGCGGGCCGTGCCTCTATGCCTCCGAGAAGACGTAGTACCCGACCGCGGCCGCAGGCGGAAGGACTCCCTGAAACCTGGCTAGAAGGTCGTCGCGCCAGTCGGTCGGAGACTCCTGCGGGAAGGCAACACCTCCCGCGATAGGGAGGCCAAGCAGCAGAGAGACATCTTGCAGAGTATGAGCCATCTCCCCGAATGGGAGATGGAAAGTGTGAGTCTCCGGCCGCCACCGGTCCATGAGAGCTGTCAGCAAGGAGCGGTCGAACGGGAAGCGTCGTGATCGCTCTGGTCCAGCATGGACGCCTCCGTCATCGCTGACAACAGGTGTTGCCGGCTCGTCCTCGTACGTGGCCTACACCATCTGGGCGAGAGATAGTAGACCGGCAGCGCTAAGCCTGCGAAGCAAGAAAAGGTTAGTACGAAAGGTACGTATGGCGAGAAGATAGTGTCGATGTATGCTAACTTGTCTTTCCAGCGTGGGTCTAGCCTCTAGGCCACCCAAGGTGTCCGCGTGCAGATCACGCCCAACGCAGTCGCGTCGGCTGCGCCAGTAGGATTCGGGACACTACGTGACGCGCGATGTAGCCGGTCGATGCGCTCCTCCAGGAGGCTAAAACTCTAGTTGGATCCGCGAGGGTCATGAGCCATGCCCGCAAAACAATTTCAAGTAAGCAAATATGCGCAAATAAAACATCACATGTAAAGCAGGAGTAAATTTAACTTGTAAACAAACAAAAAAAATAGTACTAGGCTACCAGGACAGTACTTTGAAAAGTAATGAACAAGGGATATTACTACAACACTTACATAAACATTACATGCAACATACGATACATGTGCTACGGCAGTACGCACATCAAATGAAATACAGTTACATAAATAATATGAAGTACAGATGACAATGTACACTGATTTGCAATTTTGGTCTCACTTTGCACACTCGAAGATGTGGTACCGCAAACCATGCCGGTGCCTACTCCTCAGCTGGTTCCTTGCATCATCTGGCTGTGTGGCCCTCCTGGCCGTAGCGCCCGCAGTGTCTACCCAACACCCTAGCTTGCGCTTTGTCCATATCATTGGTAATACGATGACTCTGCCGACGACCATTGCCACCCTTCAGCATGTCAACATCCGGAATCCAGGTCCTGTTTGCAATATCCAAGGTGGCGAAGTTACCCACAACCCTGAACCCTCTAAGCTCGCCAGTCCATGCATGTGCCACCCTCTCCTTGAAGAAGTACTCAGAGACAAAGTTTGAAGGGTCCATGTGCACAATCCCATATGCGGCGAGGACATGAGAGCATGGCTTGTGTAAGAGCTTCAGCTTGTTGCACGTACAGCTAGGTTCATTCACATGATCTCCAAGGCATACCTCGTGGGTGATAAGAGAATGAGCAGTCCCAAATCCGACTCTATCCCAGAGGAGCACGTCGACACGATGCTCCGTATTGTCCATCACGTACACCATGTGCGACTGGCCCTTCTCTATCTTCGCCTGCATGTATGTCGTAATCTTCGAGAAGTACGGTGTTTGAGGGTTGGTGGCATGAAGTGCGGCATTTGCATGCCTCTCCCTGAAATACCCGATTGTGTTGTGTAGAACACCTTCTACGATGGCGACGAGGGGCTGAGAATGAAGGCCCCTAAGAACCCAGTTGTACATCTCCGCAAGGTTAGTGGTCATTATACCGTATCTTGCCCCGTCCGTGTCATGTAGCAGAGACCACTTGTCCAATGGCTCGGCCTTGATCCAATGGGAGAAGCACTCGATGTTCCTCGAAGTCCTCCTCCTCAGACCAGCAGGTTTAGACTCTGGTCCCTGGTTCCTCTCGTTCACGTGTTTCTTGCTGTACTCATCTAGCAGCGCCCATGAAGCGTCAAATTTGCATTGCTGGTTCTGCATAGACAGCCTCTTAAATAGCTTCGTCAATGGTTGCTTCGAGAACATCTTGAAGAAGTTGGCCCCCAAGTGGCGAATGCACCATCTACTCCTCATATCCGGCCAAGAGAATGGCTCCTCGGGGTCTTGCTGTAGTTTTCTTATGGCCTTCAGTATCCTGGCGCAGCGATCATGGATCACGCACACACTAGGACAAGCTCCAACAACTCCCACCCTCACATGTCGAAGGAACCACAGCCAGCTATTGTAATTCTCACATTCGACGAATGCGATGGCCAACGGCAGAATTTGATTGTTCCCGTCAACGCCGATGGTTGTAAGGATCTGCCCCTTGTATTTTCCGGTCAAAAAGGTCCCGTCAACTGAGATCATGGGCAGCATATGCCTAAAAGCCTCGATGCAGGCACCGAAGGCGCCGAAGGCCCTATGCAATATCGCAAAACCTCGCAGATTTATAGATGGCTTGTCCTTCACAGCAGTGTACGTTCCCGGGTTTCTCTCCTACAGCACCCAAGCATACGAGGAAGGTTGTCGTACGTCGCTTAAAAAGACCCAAACCGTCTTTCCAAAGCCTTTTGCTTCGCACGCCACACCTTCGCGTGGCTGATCTTGTACTTGAATTTCTTCTCAATAGTCACCATAATGTGCTTGGCCTCTACATCCTTCTTCTCCACTATCTCTCCATACATCAAATTGGTTATGAAGGTCGATGTTAGGTTATGATGCCTTGACAAAACACTGCTGCACATGCAGGAGTGCGGCTCCACCTTCGAGACAATCCAGTGAGTCTCATACTTCGGTCTATGTGCATGCACTCGCCAAGGACAACTGACCTGCTCACACTTGATGGTGTACTGTTCCTGGTTAGATTTGACGACCCAAAACGTCCGCTGCATGGACATAGCCCACAGCTTAATGGCATCCTGCAAGGATGTCTTATCAGCAAACATTAAGTGCAATAGAACCTCCATGGCATGGTACTCCCACGGCGATTCATGTTCGTCATGCGTAGCTACACCCTCAACATCAAATCTGTTCCATTCCTGGGGGATGGGAGCTCCGTCCTCATCGGAACTGTCCTCCTCGTCCTCCTATACAGCTTCCTCTTCAGCCAAGGCCATCCGGTCATCGCTATCCATTTGACGTAATATGTACTCCCTATGCTCTCCTTCATCAGCCTGTCCTGTAGGCTTACCATGCGGTGACCGATCTTCCTCTCCTGTATCTACCGTGTCAGGCTCGTCACGAGCAACATCCTCCAACCCTTCGTAACACCGGCCTCCGGGTCCTGTTCTTCACCAATATGCTGGGCACCCGAGCTGCTCCCACCACCCGGATGATATCCGGTGGTGGGGCTCTGCACAACTTCTTTTGGGCATTCTTGCACAAGCAGCACACACTCGTATCCATGGCGCTGATAGCCTTCTATAAAGCCCTTCCACACAGCAATGCGCATCAGTCTTTTTAACTCCCATCTAATGTCCGTGGAAGACCGGCTCCAAAGCCCTTGTATGACGACGCTGCACACCTCAGGGTCCAAGGAGAAGCTGTGGGTGAGCCAGTGCATCACATCTGCGATTCGTGCATTCTCACCGTCCAGGTGTACGAGAGTGGCTTACGGAAAATTGCTCAAGTCAACACCGTACGGACCTTCACGAACGGTGCCATCACCGTAATGCACTTTCAATGTAGTGGGTACAGGCATGACTGATGTCTACCTGCAAATATTTTCAATATTGCAACTAGTCAGATCACAACGCACGATATACAAGTACTGCTACACTGTAATCTACATTTGTACGACCCTTCGCCTATCGAGAACAACTACACTATAGCATAGTCAAGGCGTCATTCGTTCCCTCAGGCAGAGGGCACAATGAACGTGCAGTACACTATTCTGATTCAACCTGAAAACCGAGCTATTCCATACCAGGCATTATCCGATTCTGACGCCAACTTGCAATCCGACATGCTACAAGTGGCGTTCCAGTCTTCTATAGAGTTATACCAGTTACCTAAGTCAATTAGTCTATACTAATTAATCTGTACTAATTAGTTCATACAAATAATTCATCCTCCTCATGCACTCGGCCAGAGTTTACCCACTACCACTTATCAACTTTCTAATTATTCACTGAATAATAATCGGTCACGCATGCACTGACAAAACTACAATACTTCTCACAAACAGCACTACTTCTCCCTCACGGACTACTTTCTAAAGTTTTCTACCGGTGCTACTTAGATATAAATTAACAACATTATGATTTCTACTTTTTTCTCTAACTAAAATTTCCTATGGGTGCTACTTATACTACTATTTTAACTACACAAACTATTTACTAAACACGAAGAAATTCCCTCTCTTCTTCTCCGTCACTTTCTTTCTTTCTTTCTCCCGTCGCTCGGCGGCGACTCACGCGCTCCTTATATAAGGCATCCAGTCGCCCAATAGTTCGGCGGATCGAGGCTTGTCGCTAATCAGCTTCAGCGATAGATCCTATCGCCTAACAGTTGGACGACTGCATTAATGTTGCCGAACAGTTGGACGCCTGCATTAATATTGCCCAACGGTTCGGCGACCGCATTACTATCGTTTGTCCGTTGGGCAACTGGTTCCAGTTGCTCAACGGTTCGACGACAGACATATAATCTTGAAAAAAACACTGACATATTATTGTAATTTCGAATAAAAAATAGATTATTTTTTTAAAAAAATTATCTTTTCTTCTTGGTTCTGCACTTATGCATGGAGTATGATGTATCTTGGGCTGATGGCAAGGCAAGGGGCTGGAATAAATTGGCTAATGCCTTCTTACCTCCCAACACAGGCACCGCCGTTCCGGTTTTTTTTTATCGAACTAACATAAGAGATGAAGGTTTTTTGGTTTTTGAGACCAAAGAGATGAAGGAACCTTATCGAACTAATACAAAAACATCACCGCAAAACGAATTGACGAGCTAGATCAAAGGCAACATAGTGGGTGGACTTAGTGAGAGTGTTGTCGTGCTGATCATGTATTGTATAACTAGGATCGCATTGCCTACGATCAAACACTCAGCTTTGACAATGGTGTACAGTGTGCAGCTACTATCCCTATATATAGGGAGAGGTGAGCAGGGACGGAGCTTCGCCTCAGCTAATATGGGTCGTTGCCCTCTCAGTATTTCAGAAGAAAAAAAAATCAACAGTATGTATACAGTCCACAACTAGCTTAATTTAGTTAGATCAAGTCCATCTAGAAGACATATTATTAGAGCCTACTACTAGTTACGATACTACTTAGCGAGACAACGACTTTAATCGTGCGGTGGCGAAGCACGGAAGCAGCAGACGAGACGACGAGGCGCTGGCCACTGGTGCGTCGTGGGTTTGCGCGGCCGGGCCCGACAGTGACGACAGATGCGCAACCGACGGCTGGAGAGTCAAGTAGTGAACAATATGCTTTTGAATTTACTTTGATCTTTGACCCCTTGTTATTTCAGTCAAGCTCTGTCACCGGAGGTGAGACGTCGTGATACTAGAATAAGTAATATATGACTAAACTACGCTAATAGACCTAGTTTAGGTAAGATGTCCACACCCACGGAGACTAGGGCAGATATATGGTCTGTTTGGTTTGAATCCCCGAGTCGCCAAACCAAAATTTTGGCAATACCAAAACCTGGGTAAAAAAAAATAGTGTTTGGATTATAGCCGAGCTCACTGTGTGCCAAGCCAATACTTTGGTGCAGAATTTTGGAACCAAAACTTTAACAGCACAATGGCTTGGGAGACTAGGGCAAGCCAAATTTTGACTTCAAACCAAATGGTGGCCAAATTGTCAAGATAACATTAAAATTTTGGTAAAGCTAAATGGGACACCAATCCAAACAGCCCCATACAACCAGTGTACAGTTGGTTCCGAAGCCGCTCTCTGTCTCTTGTGCGTTCAAAGGAATAATGCCAGTGCGTAACTCCCAAGTTTCGACAAACGATGTTTAGCTGAACTTGGAAGCCGCGTAGTTGGACTTGGTTGCCCAGGCGGCTAAACATTTTTCCAACTAATGTCAACACTCAACAGGGTTAACTATTATTCTATTAACTGTAGAATAATGATGCTTGACCCTATCAATTAGTCTTCTAGTACAATCTTGTTTTAACGTAACAAGAAATCGCCTCGATGCCTAGCTTCTAGAAGTGCTCCTAGCTAAGAATTAGGATGCCAATTAATGGAGGTAGATATGAACAAGAGCAAACTATATATGTACTTAGACTAAGGATACAACCCTACTATATATATCTCACTAGGTTTAATTTTCCATTTTTATACGTCAAGTAACTTACTTTGATATTGATAAATCTTAACATAAGCATCCATTTTGGGTTTCTGTTCGATCCGACTTCTCGTGCTGACAGAGTAAGGGCTTCCTTCTTCTATTACTTGGCCCAAAACTGTCTTGTCAGTTACTCCCTTTGCTACGTATGGATGACGTGCACATAAGGATGAGATGCACTGGATATACACATCTAGCAAGGTTGTCACGTAGGTTGAGACAATGCATGTGCGGAATGTTTCACTATTTCATATGCTGACGACCTTAAGTCTAAAATTGGACGAGGGTTATTATATTAAACAGTACTCCCTCTGTCCTACAAAGTTTGACGTCCTGTAATTAAAATCATAACTAACCAATGTCATGTATTTAAGAATGGAGGGAGTATGTGATATAGGGTGTCTGATCTTCATAACTTAAAATCTTAGATACACTGTGAAACCCAACGAATCAACGAGGCTAATCAATGCCAATGCAACGACCTACAATACGTGAACTCGCTGAACCACACGCTGACCTACAATGCAAATTACGAATGGACAGACCTAATTATTTTTTAATGTATACAAGTGGATCATATGATCATATTTCAACTTTACAACATCAATCTCATGTAATGTAGACAAAGAAAATTGTTTGTGCCTTTCATGCTTCAATTACGCTGCTCTGATTCCTTATACATAATTATACAAAAGTTGAACAAGTAGGCAATATAGTAAACCGAAACCCTAATTCAAGTTCTAGAGATCAAATCCGTCTCAAATTTTTTGGAAAGCTAGACATTGAATTCAATTCGAGGCAATTCGGATGGAGATATCCAACTAGCACACGACAACGACTCTCGGTGAATAGTGCCCACCGCATGAACATTATCCGACACAAACTCCTTGCACCAATTTTGTTCGACCAAATTGAACCAAACCAATCGGAATTGCTAGAACAGATTGGAAACAAAGAAATAATAAGCTACGCAAAAGAAAAAACGAAACACTAACCTATCAAACCCACTAAAATTCATATTGGAGCTACGGTTTGATGAACATATAGTTTGATGAACAATCCTCTACCGCGGCTCACAATCCTCTGTCGTGGCAGCCAATCCTCTGTCGTGGCATACAATCCTCTACCGCGGCTCACAATCCTCTACCGCGGCACACAATCCTCTACCGTGGCAGCCAATCCTGTGCCGTGGCAGCCAATCCTGTGCCGTGGCAGCTAATCCTCTGCCGCGGCACACAATCCTCTGCCGTGGCAGCCAATTATCTATCGTGGCAGCTAATCCTATGTCGCGGCACATGATCCTCTACCGTGGCAGCCAATCCTATGCCCTGGCAGCTAATCCTTTGCCGTGGCACACAATCCTCTGCCACGTCTCTGCCGTGGCACACAATCCATGGTAAAATCAGAGAGTAAGAAAAAAAATTTAAGCCGTGGTAAAATTGGAGAGTGAAAAATTTTAAGCCATGGTAAAATTCCAAATCACAGACGGTTTTTAATATAAACCGTCTATGATATACAGAGACATCACAGACAGTTTGTAAATAGAACCATCTGTGATACTTCACAGACGGTTCTTAACAAGAACCGTCTATGATGACTGAGATTATCACAGATGGTTCTATTTAAAACCGTCTGTGATAGTTATATATCACAGACGGTTCCACAAGAACCGTCTGTGATGAGGCGTTTTCTATAGCTTGTTTTGTAGTAGTGGATGGAGTTAATCCAAATGTAGTTAAGCTAATAAGACAATCAATATTCAGTTCACAAATCACAACTCAAATTAGCATGCTCTAATATGATGTAGATCCATGGAAATTGCAGCACTACACCAAATTCAGACAATCAGAGGATTGATGGAGTTAAGCCAAATGTAGTTAAGCCAATCAGGCAATCAGTATTCAGTTCACAAATCACAACTCAAATTAGCACAATTCAGAATCATAGGCACAACACAATTCAGTATTCACAGTCAAAGGCTCACAGCAGAGCAGCAGCGCTGGGGGCAAAGCAGCAAAGGAGGGGGAACTGTGGCGCTAGGCGGAGCAGAGAGCAAGTAGAGCAGTAGCGCAGGTGAATATAGGCGAGTCAGCGCAGAGAGGGGAGGGCGGCGACGCGAGGGTGGAGCAGAGAAGGGAAGGGAGCATCGGAGGGGAGGGTGGCGACGTTGGAGAAAAGAGGGGAGAAGGGAAGGCGGCGGCGCGGGAGGGGAGCAGAGAATGGAGCATTGGAGGGGAGGGCGGCGGCGCGGGAGGGGGAACCAGAGAGGAGCGAGAGCAGAGAGGGGAGGTCGGGGCGTGGGAGCAGAGGGGAGCGGCGTACCTTGATTCGACGGCGTAGATGGCAGGACGATCACATTTCGGAGGCAGCGAGGTCGATTCAGCAGCGGAGATGGCAGGGCAAGCTCGATTCGGCAGCAGTGAGGTCAAATCAGCGACGCAAGATGGCCGGAACCCGAGGCGAACTCGATTCAGTGGCGGGAGAGGCGCGATGCGGGACCTTGAAGCCCCGAACCCTAGCGCGCCGTGACGATTGAATGTTTGGGGCATTGGGCGTAGTCCTTTTTAGCTCTCGCCTCAGCGCCCGCCTCGCCTAGAGCCGCCGCGCGTCGCCGAAGACAGGCTTTGACCGCCTAGCGGGTCCAAGATGGCCCTCCCACCTAGCACGTCGCCTTGGGTGAAATCACTGAGACAACGCTTCACCTCGCGCTTAGGTGGCGCCGACTAGGTGCCTAGGACCGACTTTTAGAACCTTGACAGAGATGATTGGACAGTGGCGAATTTGGTGGCAGAGGCGCTCGGTGGCCGGCGACAAAGAAGCTTCAATTGTGGCTATGAGAGAGGGAGAGGGGAGCTGATTTTTTTTTTTGGGGGGGGGGATGAGTGAAGAAATGCGCATTCGGTGCTCCCTTTTATAGGGCAAGGGGAGGAGATCGACTGGCGGCCATAATTCATCGGAATGGCGGTGGTGCAAATGTGGCTTAAAGACGAGAAACGGCCAGGCATTAGTGCGGGGTGAGCGTGGGAGGGAGAACGTTGTCGTCAATGGCTTTAAGTGCGCACGATTGGGGTAGTAACGGTCGGCTTCAAGAGCTCGGGTGCACGTTAATGGCGGTGGTGCGGGAGGAGGAAGAAGAAGGAGAGGTAACTGATAGGTGGGCCCCATTGGCAGTGAGAGGAAGGAGAAAGGGAGAGGCGGGCGCAAGCGGGCTGGTGCGAAAAAAAGGCCGTGGGCCGGAGGGAAAAGAAGTGGGATGTGGGAAAGAAATTGGGCCCAAAGCGAAATCGAGATTTTTAATTGTTTTTTGATTTATAGAAATTGAGATAGTTCAAATATGCTTTTAGAAAATAGTAATTAGAGTTAAAAATTCTAGAAAAATTCACAAAAATTTTCTGAATTATTTTGAACATAAATAACATATTTTCAACTTAAATAACATATTTTCAACTCAAAATTGGTATTTGGATGTGCAAATAATTTATTTTGGTTTTAAAATAAATAGAGAAAACCTTTTTCAAATCCAGAAAATTAATTGAATTTTCTTTTTAGCAGAAATAGAATTTTGGGATGTTACACATGGTGCATGCGCTTGCACTCTCTTGGCTCTTCTTCTTCTCTCTTGGGCCTATATCCCTCTGCCCCGTACTATTTATAGGGCGTCTAGCATACCTAGATTCACACAAGCAAAGTCGTAGTTGCATTCTTTCAAGCAAACAATACTTATGAACATTAAGTTTAGTTTTAATCTTATGATAGTGTTTGGACTCTTGATGTGTAGGTATGTATGTCATGAAGCTAGAGCAATCCTCGTCAATATGATTGGCATATTTTTTAAACTAAATAACAAATATAGCCCCATCGCATCCGAAATGATAAAAATGGCACTCCTACCGTAGGAACGTGCCTGCCCGCGGTACTCACGTGCGCTTGCCACCCTGCCGCGCACGTGGATCGCAGAAGGTGGCTGCCGCGCGCAGGAAGCGCGGTTGGGGATACGTGTCTCCTGCTTAACCTACGACGATGCTATTTTTGTTATTTTGGTCGCAAGGACTAGATTTACTATTTTGTTTCTAAAAGAGACTAAATGAGCCGAAATCTCCCCGGTAACATTGAACCAAGAACCAGGGACAAATTAAACCAAATCTTTCTCGTCCAAAGAGACGAAGACAACGACGTCAGTAAACAATAAACACTATGGACTATCGGCGTTGCATGGGAGCCATTGCCAATGAAGAGGGAGACTGACTATCCGTAGTTCCGATCCTTCGATTACTTAACGCGCTCGATACGCGGCCTCAACTCTCAGATGATCAAAGTCTTCAGTCTTCAGTCTACACTGGATAAAATATTTTTTTCCCAGGAAATCCACACGGGATCGTCGATCCAAGTTGGATAATCTGTTGAAAATTGCGGCCTGCTAGAGCGAGCAGTACTATTTGTTGTACCAACCATTAGAGATGTCATCATACATCACGTGCTGAAATGGCATGTACCTGGAAATGCAGATGATGCTACATGGAGATGTGATTATAGTAAATAGGATTTCTATAAAAAAAAGGATTACAAGTAGAGAAAATTTCGCGAATGATTCTACATTTTTAATGTATTTTAACAGCTATATATTATATTGTTAAGATAGAGAAAAAAGAAGTCACCATGTTCGCTTTGAAAGACTAGAAATTATCATGTTAATCAGAGGAAGAAGAAAAAGAACTACACCGTTGATTGTGGTGGGTTCAGATTATAACGGTGTAGATTAATGTTTGCTATCAATGGTTTGACATTAGCATGTTGAGAAAGGTCTACACGATTATGGTGGGTTCATATTATAACGGTGTAGATTAATTAGATGTATATGCGAGCTTTTAAAGTAGTATGAAAAATACAACAGTCTTTTCAGTTATATATAAGTATTGGAATTGGATAACAAATGTAACACTATTTCTAGAGGTATTTTAATAGCTAGCTGTGCAATTACACCGGAAATTCGGCTAGTGAAAAGAAAAGTAACAGTTGTATGTGCGGCAGCCTTTGTTTCGGCTTGAGCAAGAAGCTTGTCATGCACGCGTCTCTCATCAGTTAATTAATTCCTAGAAAATAGCTTCTTTAAATTTAAACATAAGAAAGAAAGAAAATCCCTTCTGTCAACTTGAAAACCATCGCACGCGTCTCACATCAGTTAACTAATTCCCAGAAAAATAGCTTCTTTAAATTTAAATATAAGAAAGAAAGAAAATCCCTTCTGTCAACTTGAAAACCATCGCACGCGTCTCACATCAGTTAATTAATTCCTAGAAAAATAGCTTCTTTAAATTTAAACATAAGAAAGAAAGAAAATCCCTTCTGTCAAGTTGAAAGTTTCAAAATCGAGTTCGAAGTTTTGAAAATCGAGATGACAATTCCTGATTTCTCAAGTTACAAATACTATATTTGATTATTTGTCACTCTAAAGATGTGCAATTCAGAATTTATCACTCCATGTGTCTATAATATATGAGTCCTGAAACCACATGTCATAGACGCATGAGTGACAATCCTGAATTCAACATCTTTGGCAGTGGCAAATAATCAGATCTCTTAAAAGTATCTACAATCAAGTTGAAAGTTTCTGATTCTTCGAGTTAAATTTATTTTCACAGTTGAGTTAAAAAATTTGCAATTAAGTCCAAAGTTTTTAAATATAGAGTTGAAAGTTTCTTATTTTTCTTGAGTTGAGACGAGGTGCACACGGAGAACGAGGGAGTTGCATCTGCGTACGCCCGCAAATTAGATATACTCACTAAAGATATATTCCCTCCGTTCTTAAATATATAACGTTTGACTAAGCGTACAGTCAAACTTATCTAACTTTGACTAATAATATATAAAAAACTATTTAGATTGATCATGAGTGAATAGTATCATTAGATTTGTCATGATAAATATTTTCATAATATAATAATTTTGTAATTTTTTACTAACAAAATCATATAAAAAGTAATGATCAAAGTTATATAAATTTGACTGCACATTTGATCAAACATCATGTATTTAAGAACAGATGAGTACCATGTTTGTTTAGCCCACAAAACCAATCCAAAATCCAAACCCAACGCCCACAAAAACCCATTACAAAGTTATCCCAATGCACGAAATCTAGAACTACACAAAGTAAAAAGATAGAAAAAGAAAAGGAAAAGGAAAACGGTAAACGGTAAACCCTGAGAAGGTTCCAAGGAAGCGTGTTGGCCTGTCCCCTTATAAATACCACATCGCCTTGTCCTCGTTTCCTCCTCTCACCAGCCCAAAACAGCCGTTCACACTGCTCCTTTAGTGATCCGCCGCCAATCCGCCATGGCTTCTGCCAACTGGGCCTCGATCTTCGCCCTCCTGCTCCTGCTCCCGTTCGCGCCTGCTCCAGCGCGCGCCGCGACGCTGGCGAGGTCGCCGCCGTCGTCCTCCTCCTCCGCCGTGTTCCAGCTCCAGGGCGACGTCTACCCCACAGGGTATGCGATGTCCTCCCCTGGTCAAGATGGATTAGTAGCCTTCTTGGTTGCAAAATCGGTTGCTGGGCTGATAGATTATTTTGTTTATTTGAGTTCTTTTTTGTTTTAGATAAAAATTCTGATCTTTTTGCAAGGATATTTTCGTTTTTCGAGTATATTTGCGGGTTTGGTTGGTTTCTTGCGAATGCAAGTAGTCGTCTCCGTAGCTCTGCGGGCGTTGGTCTTAATCTGACCAAGTCGCCTGCAGACTTCGATTTTTTTTTTTTGACTTTGCGAATAATCGGATGATTTTTTTGTTTTGCATTCTTGGCTTTCAGATTCTCTGAAGTTTTGCTCAATGCTTGTAATGTTCAAAGCACCACACTTGATTCGAACCAAGTGTTATTGCAAGAGATTATTATTATGATTGCTGTGTTGTATTTAGGCAAAAAAAAAGGGTTATCGTTTTGTTATGTGCAGTGCAAACTTCTCTGCATGAAATGCTGCAATTCGATCCTTTTTGCGAGCTTTTCTGAAACCAGTTTCAGGTTTTTGCATGAGTTTATAATCGTTAATTGGTCTCAGTGCATCGAAATTCGTGTGCGAGTTATATTTTTGTTTCCAGATTTTCTCTATGCTTTGCCTTTTGTTCATCTAATTCTGATATGCTCTTTTTTCCTGTAATCCCACTTGTTCAGGAAAAAAAAACAGTTCTGCTTGTTCTTTGTTCATCCAATTCCACTTGTTCAAAAAAAAAAAAATTCTTGCTTTACGGTTCTACGCAAGTTCTGATCTTCCTTGTAAAGATTGTAAGGTTTTATACATCAACTCCTGTGCAATAGTTGACATTTTTGCTCTCTCTGCAGCCACTTCTATGTTACCATGAACATTGGGGACCCGGCGAAGCCGTACTTCCTGGACGTTGACACCGGCAGTGACCTCACCTGGCTGCAGTGCGACGCCCCCTGCCAGAGTTGCAACAAGGTGAACTCGATGTTGCATACTAATTCTCTCAGAATCGCAGCAAAATTCCAGTCTTGATTACTGGAGGCGTCTTGTCTAGCCAAAAAAACTTTGCTTCTATGGTATTCATGTCAGAACTCTAAGCCCCTATCTTTTGAAGTTCTTGGTCCTAAATTTATCATGGCTCCAAGCCTCCAATTATGATGTTTTATGTGAACAATAGAATCTTGATGCACCAAACATGAACATGGCAATGTTTTAGCTCTCTAGGATTTTTGTGGCATCAATCTTAATCCAATGTTCGGTGGTGAAAACTTGATGCTTAATTCTAGTCCTAGATTTGGTATGAAATGCACAATCTTGGCATGATCTTTAGTCCGATGCTTGATGTAGTCTTCCTGATGGTTCTTGCAGGTGCCACATCCATACTACCGGCCAACAAAGAACAAGCTTGTGCCATGTGCAAACCCACTCTGCACTGCACTGCACAGTGGACAGAGCCCTAATAAGAAGTGCGCCTCACCACAGCAATGTGACTATGAAATCAAGTACACAGACAGCGCATCTTCTCTCGGCGTGCTCGTCGCCGATAACATCTCGCTACCCCTGAGGAATTCATCAATTGTCCGTCCCAGCCTCACCTTTGGGTATACCACTTAGGGAAACATTGTCTAATTAGTGCCACTGGATGTACTTGCTGATGGCTACTTTGTTTGTGCAGCTGTGGGTATGACCAGAAAGTGGGGAAAAATGGCGCGGTGCAAGCGGCGACAGACGGCTTGCTTGCGCTTGGGAAGGGATCGGTTGGCCTGATCTCACAGCTCAAGCAGCTAGGGATCACCAAGAATGTCCTTGGCCATTGCCTCAGCACGAACGGAGGGGGCTTCCTCTTCTTTGGGGATGATATCGTGCCCACTTCGCGTGTAACTTGGGTACCCATGGCTCGGAGCACATCCGGGTAAGCACGCTTGTCCATGGAGTTTGTTTTGCTGTTGTATTATATTGATCATGCATGTGGCTTGCTTGTGATAATAAACAATCGATTTACTTTCATTTGGTTTTACGCATTATTCTACATTTTTTTTCAGGAATTATTACTCACCTGGCTCAGCAACACTGTACTTCGATAAACGTTCGCTAGGCGTGAAGTCAATGGAGGTGGTATTTGACAGTGGTAGCACCTATACGTACTTTGCTGCCCAGCCGTACCAAGCGACTGTTTCTGCGGTAGATTTCAACCACAATACATTCTAATTGACATGAGTTTTGAGAAACAGCGAACTAATGAGATGTGGATCTTGCAGATCAAAGCTGGTCTAAGCAAGTCGCTAAAACAGGTGTCAGATTCCAGTCTGCCTCTGTGCTGGAAAGGGCAGAAGGCATTCAAATCTGTGTTTGACGTGAAGAAGGACTTCAAGTCACTGTTCTTGAGCTTTGCCAAGAATGCCGTCATGGAGATCCCTCCTGAGGACTACCTCATTGTCACTGTAAATATTCGATAACTCAACTGTACTACCAACAGTGAACCACACTTTTTTATTGAAAATGATGGCTAAAATGACTTCTTATACTTGTGCCAGAAAAATGGGAATGTGTGCTTGGGCATCCTTGACGGATCGGCCACTAAACTGAATTTCAACATAATTGGAGGTACAAAGTTCAGACATGCAGTACCCAGTTTCTGAAATTAGGATAGCAAGCATCTTTGTGTAATAACTGTATTCGATCTTCTGTTTTGTAGACATTACAATGCAGGAACAGATGGTGATATATGACAATGAGAGAGGGCAGCTCGGATGGGTCCGTGGTTCATGCAGTAGGAGCGCTAAGTCTATTACGTCTTCATTTCCATGATCATTTCCTTTCCATTGATGGAGTTGGAGAAAGTTACTGCTGACCTCACGTCCCAGGAATCATAAGTACTGTTGTAACTGAAGAATGGCAGCCTGTTGCCATCCAAATAAAGTCTGTAATGTATTCACATGCCTGAGGAAAATGAGGGATGAAAGGACAGAAGGATGAGCAAGTAATGTAGGCAGATGAGAAGTAACTAGCATGTATGCTCCTCCTGTTCACAATGATACTTTATATGTTTAGCCCGAATTGTTCTATGTTTGTCATTTACTTGAAGCACTAAAATTTTGATACGCGATATGTGATGATTGTATGCTTTACATTGATTTCAGAACTGAACAATGCACTGTGATTGTAGAATTTCCTTATCGGCTTATCCGCTGCAGTTCATGTAGTATGTAGTTTCAAGCGTGAGTAGAACACTGCAGTAGCATTTTTTTTTTAAGGAACACTGCAGTGGCATTATTGTGCATACGAGTTCCATCTCAAGTCTGAAAAAGTTGAAAACAATGCTGCTTGCCGACTCATGTATATATAGTGATGTAATTATATGCACACTTGGAAGTCTGGACTGAGTGGGTACAAAATTTTCAGATCAAACACTAGGTATTATTAGTTTATTACACATGCTGACCTGTTGCTCTGAGCATAATTTCTCACTTAATATTCAAATCATATGATGAGTTGTGGCTCAGAAAAAATATAATGGTTTTGCTATGATATGAAATTATGCACAAACTACTGTGGTTTTACTGGTTCTTGGTCTAGAAATTGACAGAACAGGAATATGATCATGAGACTGACAATTATTTACTAATCTCGTGAGCTCGTGACGCGTACGAAAACTTGTAGAAATTTTACTCTAATTTTCCACACACCAATTGGAATCGAACTTCTATATCAAATGAGAATTCCATTCTGGTGTGGCTGTGTATAATAATAGTCTTGTCTGTTGTGATAGGATATTACTAGCATATATTTTTATTGGCAAAATGCTTCTTTGAGTTTTTTTCCTCTCTTTTTCCCACTATTCTCAAAATCAAGCACTATAGCAAAACATAGCAAGTTCCACGTGTAGATGCCCCCAGGCTATCTGATATTGTGATGGAGACAATAATTTCCAAAAACTTGTTGGTTGATGGAGATTGAAACCGGCTTTGATACTCACCTACTATTTCCACAGTTTCCGCAAGGAGTCATTTCAACATATTCTGCAATCAAATTGCAAATTTTCTTTTTTATTCAAATTTCAGTTATTTTTTGTTGCAATTCGTATGCAAATCCAATTGTTAATTTTTCTGGTCCCAATTTTTTTCAATTCCGAATAACAGCTATTTACATATTTCACTTTGGAATTAGTATCAAAATAGAATTGCTTATTTTATTTTATTTTTATTCCAAATTTTAGTTATTATGTTGGAGTTCAGTATACAAGTTTAATTGCTAATTTGTGTTAAATGTTTATTCCAAATTATATTTGTTTAGGGATTTTACTTAGAAATTCGTATCGAAATTAAATTACTAATTTTATTTTATTTTTTTATTCTGAAATTCAGTTATTTTTTTATTGTACTTGACATGAACTCTTTTTTTTTAATCTACACTGTTATAATCTAGATCCACCATAATCGATGGTGTAGATCTTTCTCTTTTTTTCACCGATTAACATAAGAATTTCTAGCCCTTCAGAGCGAACGTGGTGTAACACTGACGCTGAACACTCGTCGTCGCAGCTCTTGGCTCCTTCAGCTCTGACCTCTCTTCCATAGTTCCAGTGAGCAGCACAACATTGTTATTGTCAAACGGCTAATGTGAGCACGACATTATCCTTATCTCCGCCGCCGCCACTTCAGCTCTTAGCTTCCCTGTGGATCAATGTTTCTTGCAATTCTACCCGTTCGTGGTCTCCTCCGACACCATTCGTGCTATCCTCGTTATAACTTTTATTTTTATTCAAAATTTTATTTATTTTCTATTGGAGTTTGTATGCAAATTAAATTGCTAATTTTATTTAATTTATTCTTAATTTTAGTTATGTTGGAAGAATATTTCATTCCCTTACTAGTGGGACTCACTCCTCAGGAAAAAACACTGCTTAACATATCAAGAAATGTAACTACCCCGCAATGGTCGATTGTACCCCTCACTTGTACTCATAGGGTAGAAATCCCCCAAAAGGGTATTTTGGTCATTTGTACAGGCTCAAGAGCTTATAAATACCCCATGTATCTCCCATTTCAAGAGAGAGCTCTCTGGAGCAATAAAGAAAGATATTAAAACTGGTGAGCCCTCGAGGGCTCCCTCTCTAGAGGTAACTCCCCGTTGGCTCACCGATAGAAGTAAGGCGGTCCTCTCGGACCCCGAACCTGTATAAATCCTCGTATCATTGTTTACTCTTGTGGACGATAGCCCGTAAAACGACCGACGTCCACCCCCTCACTCGTGTTCGGTTTTTACACCTACAACATTGGCGCCGACTGGGGGGACGTAGCTAATTGACGAAAGGCTATGTCTCCTATCAAAAAAATACTCTAAGTCTGCAAAGCCTCCTCCGGCTCCGGAGGGTAATGATTTCGTGGACGGCCCATCCGCTCTTTGAAGGAGCCCCAACCGAGCACCCTCGTCGGAGATCAGGGCCAACCACCCCAAGATGGATAACGTCCTACATGCCCTGGGCTCCCTCGTGCGGGTCGATGCGAGGCCCAGCCAAGGGTAAGCAGTTCGAGGCACCCTCGCAGCCAGAAGGCTAAGGATTCTAAGGCTAACCATCACCCTCGGGACACATGACGTCCATGCGGCGCGAACGATGAAGGCTCGCTACGATGGCTGCCCCCTAACGCGCTATGGTTAGGGGACAATCCCGACATATAAATCTCGTATGGGCTTTCGAGACACTTTCCCTCTAAGGGATTCCACCCTCGCGGTGCATAGGGTGTACGACCTCTGCGGTCTCCCCTAGCAAAAGTCCAAATTGGCTTGGGCGCCCGTCGCCTCCACCATGGCGGCTCGTGTCCTACTGGACCTAGGGCATGAGCAACCACCCTCGTGGTGCATAGGGCGTACGACTTTCGCGGTCTCCCCTAGTAAAAGTCCATGGTGGCTTAGGCGTCCATCGCCTCCACCATGGCGGCTCGTGTCCTACTAGACCTAGGGCATGAGCGACAACTTAGGCCCAGTACCAAGTTGATGGATGTGCTGAAGACTTGTCCCCCTTAGACTCCAGGCCACGTGCCAAATGACCTCCGGGTCCCCGCACGCCTAGCTCTATTGCTTCGCAAGGGTTAACCATTCTCATGCATTCCCGATCACCACAAAAACCCACCTATGGGGTAAACGGGCTCCATTGCCCTCATAGTTCGGTGCCCCACGACTTAGCCTCGTGGGTGCCACCGGTGTGCCAGTGACTTACTATCAAGGGCACACGTTCAAGGTACCCATGAGTTAGCATCATAGGCACCTCTAAATCCACTGGGGGCTACCACCCCTAGTGGCCATTCGGTGCCCCACGACTTAGCCTCGTGGGCACCACCGGTGTGCACGTGACTTACTGTTAGGGGCACACGTCTAAGGTGCCCATGAGTTAGCCTCATGGGCACCTCTAAGACCGCTAGGGGCTACCACCCCTAGTGGTCATTCGGTTCCCCACGACTTAGTCTCGTGGGCGGCACCAGTGTGTCCGTGACTCACTGTCGGGGGCACACATCTAAGGTGCTCATGAGTTAGCCTCGTGGGCACCTCCAAGTCCACTAGGGGCTACCACCCCTAGTGGCCATTCGGTGCCTCACGACTTAGCCTCGTGGGCACCACCGGTGTGTCCGTGACTTACTGTCAGGGACACACGTCTAAGGTGTCCATGAGTTAGCCTCATGGGCACCTTTAAGACCACTAGGAGCTGCCACCCCTAGTGGCCATTCGGTGCCCCACGACTTAGCCTCGTGGGTGGCACCGGTGTGTTTGTGACTCACTGTCTGGGGCACACATCCAAGGTTGTGGCTAAAACAATAAAGCGAGTGAAAGTCGTTTGTAAATCAGAGTTGTCAACCAAAAGTTGTGGCTAAAACAATAAAAGAAACATTATAGTACTAACAAGAAACCCATATTTTGTTAGTTGGCTTGGTCCCCATACAAAGCGGGTGCTCACTGAGGTCGTAGTAAATCTTTTGTAGTGATGTAGTAAAAGGTTGTGTGGGGCGCACGCGAGGGTTATGGCTGGAGCATAGAATAAGCTATTCTATGCTCAGGCGCTGAATAGAACTACCGTGTACACACACACACACACACACACACACACACACACACACACACTCTATTCTGTAGCTAAGCGCATAATAACTATTCTACGCGCAGCTAGCCCACTGCGCCAGCCAATCCAATGGAGCGTGCACACGCTATTCGGCTCTGGGCGGCCCAATAAGAACATATATGGGCCATAAACCTCTCGCGCCCTTGTGCAACACATATTGGTAGTAATCGGTAGTGTCTATGACAATAATTCGTGTAACATTTTTACTGTCAGTCTATCTCGTAGGGTACTGTGTTTTTTTTGGGTCACGGTTACACGTCCGCATACGTGTGATAGTAAAACTACACAATGACATGCAAAGTAATTATGTTAACATTTTTACTACTGAATCACATATAATTGTAATTTTTTTTATCAGGCCACGATCCTCCTGATGCGCAAGGTCACATCCGGTAGTAACTTGCAATGTATGTGATAGTAATTACGTGAACATATTTCCACCTACTCATCATGCCACAATGGACTTTTCGTGTATATTGGGACAAGGACCCATGATCTCCCCCGCGTGAGATGTCACGTCTGGCAGTAACAAAATGTACCACATGTGAAGTAATTTTGTGATAATGAGCCTATGAGTAAATGTCTGGCAATAACAAAATGGCAGTAACAAAATAGATCATAAAATATAGTAAATCTACACAACCACGCAGTAAAAGGAGTTTAAGAATAAACGAACAGTAAATTAACATGGTCGCGAGCAGTGAAAGGTATGTTATGTTGCCCCTTGTGCATCTCGGACAAAACGTTCATCATGGCGTTGTTAGGGACCCTACCAATCTGCATGGTGTTGACGAATTACATCAAGGACGGATCAAAGTTCTTGTGCGACTACATGAACGCGACCAAGGACGGCATCCTAGCGAGGGGATGGTTGTGCTCCAACACAACCCTTTCAATGCAGACAGAGGCATCCTTCAGGCTCTTCCTTAGCTTCACGAATGCCCTGCACCCAATCCTTTTAGAGGTTTTGCAACGTTTACGCTCCTTCTCTAGCATGTAATAGTCGTGTTTCCCTTCCAGACTGTAATAGAACTCTTTGACCATCTTCCCGCTCCTGTTCTTCATGACTCCAAAACCAGTATGTCGCGCTGTACCAATAGTAGAGCTAGTAAGTCTCACCCAAATTATCAAATCTTATGCAAATCTGTTATATATATATATATATATATATATATATATAGAGAGAGAGAGAGAGAGAGAGAGAGAGAGAAATGGGTGATCTGAGCACAATATGGAATACTGGTGGTAATAAAATGACATGTTGATAGTAAAAGATCGCATAAGGCATCCTTCAGGCTCTTCCTCAGCTTCACGAATGCCCTGCACCCAATCCTTTTAGAGGTTTTGCAATGTTTACGCTCCTTCTCTAGCATGTAATAGTCGTGTTTCCTTCCGTATCGCAATAGAACTCTTTGACCATCTTCCCGCCTCCTGTTCTTCATGACTCCAAAACCAAGATGTCGCTGCCAATAGTAGAGCTAGTAAGTCTCACCCAAATTATCGAATCTTATGCAAATCTGCTCAACCATATATATATATATATATATATATATATATATATATATATATATATATATATATATATATATAGAGAGAGAGAGAGAGAGAGAGAGATAGTAAAACGGGTGATACGAGCACAATATGGAATACGGTGGTAATAAAATGACATGTTGATAGTAAAAGATCGCATAAAGAATCGTAAAAAACAATATACGTGAGTATACAATCGATCTGTGTCTGGTGTCCTCATCTCCCTCGGAGAAACAGCAGGGAGGGGTGACGTCGAGACAGAGGTGTAGAGCAGAGGATCTCGGTTGTTGGGGGGCTTACCGCCAGAGGCACAACGTTTACTGTTGGCGTAGTCGTCTGCATCTAGGAACTCAGTGTGTCCACCGGCCCGTCGGCCATGGTAGTAGACGTGTGGATTCTGCATGTGTTAGAGACAGATCTGGCTGATGCGGGGGACGTGGATGGGAGGATATTTACGCTCTTCGATTTTGTGTCGGATTTTACGTTCGGTTATGTGGGGGAGCGCGTTTGGTGGGAGACATGGGATCACATGCTTTCGCTTTTTACTTGGCACGCGCGGGAGGATGCGGTCTCTTTTACTTGGGACAAGGACCCATGATCTTCCCCGCGTGAGATGTCACGTCTGGCAGTAACAAAATATACCACATGTGAAGTAATTTTGTGATAATGAGCCTATGAGTAAATGTCTGGCAATAACAAAATGGCAGTAACAAAATAGATCATAAAATATAGTAAATCTACACAACCACACAGTAAAAGGAGTTTAAGAATAAACGAACAGTAAATTAACATGGTCGTAGCAGTAAAGACAGTGAGGGTACACAGTAAAGGCATGTTTTCTAGGTCGCGAGCAGTGAAAGGTATGTTATGTTGCCCCTTGTGCATCTCGGACAAAACGTTCATCATGGCGTTGTTAGGGACCCTACCAATCTGCATGGTGTTGACGAATTACATCAAGGACGGATCAAAGTTCTTGTGCGACTACATGAACGCGACCAAGGACGGCATCCTAGCGAGGGGATGGTTGTGCTCCAACACAACCCTTTCAATGCAGACAGAGGCATCCTTCAGGCTCTTCCTTAGCTTCACGAATGCCCTGCACCCAATCCTTTTAGAGGTTTTGCAACGTTTACGCTCCTTCTCTAGCATGTAATAGTCGTGTTTCCCTTCTAGACTGTAATAGAACTCTTTGACCATCTTCCCGCTCCTGTTCTTCATGACTCCAAAACCAGTATGTCGCGCGTACCAATAGTAGAGCTAGTAAGTCTCACCCAAATTATCAAATCTTATGCAAATCTGCTGCACCATATATATATATATATATATATAGAGAGAGAGAGAGAGAGAGAGAGAGAGGACAGTAAAATGGGTGATACGAGCACAATATGGAATACGGTGGTAATAAAATGACATGTTGATAGTAAAAGATCGCATAAGGCATCCTTCAGGCTCTTCCTCAGCTTCACGAATGCCCTGCACCCAATCCTTTTAGAGGTTTTGCAATGTTTACGCTCCTTCTCTAGCATGTAATAGTCGTGTTTCCCTTCCAGACTGCAATAGAACTCTTTGACCATCTTCCCGCTCCTGTTCTTCATGACTCCAAAACCAGTATGTCGCGCGTACCAATAGTAGAGCTAGTAAGTCTCACCCAAATTATCGAATCTTATGCAAATCTGCTCAACCATATATATATATATATATATATATATATATATATATATAGAGAGAGAGAGAGAGAGAGAGAGAGAGAGAGGACAGTAAAACGGGTGATACGAGCACAATATGGAATACGGTGGTAATAAAATGACATGTTGATAGTAAAAGATCGCATAAAGAATCGTAAAAACAATATACGTGAGTATACAATCGATCTGTTCGGTGTCCTCATCTCCTGAGAAACAAAGAGGAGGGTGACGTCGAGACAGAGGTGTAGAGCAGAGGATCTCGGTTGTTGGGGGGCTTACCGCGAGAGGCACAACGTTTACTGTTGGCGTAGTCGTCTGCATCTAGGAACTCAGTGTGTCCACCGGCCCGTCGGCCATGGTAGTAGACGTGTGGATTCTGCATGTGTTAGAGACGATCTGGCTGATGCGGGGGACGTGGATGGGAGGATATTTACGCTCTTCGATTTTGTGTCGGATTTTACGTTCGGTTATGTGGGGGAGCGCGTTTGGTGGGAGACATGGGATCACATGCTTTCGCTTTTTACTTGGCACACGCGGGAGGACGCTGTCTCTTTTTTTTCACAGTTACGATCGCGCTAACATAGCATGAGCTTTTTGTTATACAGTAAACGACATATTATAGTAAAGTAAAACATAGTAATACAAGCAGTAATTACAAAACATACAAATGGCAGTAATACTTCGAGACCTTTATAGTAATCTAGCTCAAATCAAACAGTAAAATCACATCACACTAGAGGGTGTAATATGCCATGTATAGCAGTAAACGGGTGGGAGGACAAAAAATGCAGGGAAGTCGACAGTAAAAAATAGGTCGAGATACGGTGGAGGGAAATGCGTCCATATGTGCTTCTAGGGACATTCTTACTGTCGGTACATGTGTTTTCGGAATATTTTTTTACTATCGTCTGTCGTGCGATGTGTGGGTTTTACTATTGATTTTGGGGGGAAACGACTCGAGACTTTTACTGCCGTTCACAACGCACGGCATTCATGTTTTACAGCCGGTTCTGTGGGGGTAGCGCTGAGGCGTGAGGGAAGGGGAGCGTGGGCTGGCACGCTGCGTAGCGCAGCCCATGCTACGGGCTCAGACGCTGAATAGCATTACATGTATATATATAAGCCAAGGTGTTGATTTTTTTTTCTATCGTTTTAATAATATAATAGACAGATAGATAAGGAGTTGATATTTTACGCATGTTTCACCTGATCAGTTGTTCCATGCGTGTTATTTACGCCGTGCACCTCTGTGGCTCTGTTAACTTTGAAATGCAAAAAATACGATGATATGCTGTACATGGAGTTGATATTTCTTGGCCTATCAAAATCACCACCACCACCACCACCACCACCACTGCCGCCTCAACCTCCACAAAGTCCTCCCAACCGCCGCCGGAGCAACAACGTCGAGGTCTCGAGGGAGAGGACGCCGGTCGCCGGAGATGTGGATGACACTTGATAGGGGGCCGCGGTTTGGGTTAGTACAATTCGTTGGACGGCGGCACTGACGAGTAGATTCTGAGAGATTCACATCTCACCACTAATTCAACACCAAAGTCTAATGTCGTTGCACTTAAAGGGAAAACTCGTTCTTTCCATTCATCCTGGAGTTTGTTTACTTAGCAATTGAGAGGCACCCGTTGGTATAGACTAGAAACTGAAAATTCCACTTTGCTGGTAGTGCCTATCAGGTTCAGGGGAACGTGGAAGAAAGATGAACGCGTCATGACCGGTAGCAAAGAGCTACAAGTTTTGCAGGTGCTCCTATGAAGAAGAAATTCATGGCCGCCGCAGTTCGTTTCAACGAAGATGAAGAAGACACTTTGGAGCTCGATTGGAGAGAGAAGCAAAAATCGTTCTTTACTCTCAATGTGGGACCAAACAAATGGGAGACGTTGCATTTTGATGGATGGTGGATGAAGGGGTAAGGCAATTAGCTTCTCAAAGGCAGAGGATACGCGTCCGCTGTACATGGGCTTCTGAATTGGCCACCGGACTAGAGGTCAGAATCCTGTGGTTGAGGTCAGAATCCTGTGGTTGTTTCTTCCTGATCAGCTTGAGTTCATCGATCATGTACTAGTTGCAGCTTCAGGAATTGGCAGTACACTCCATTTGCATTCTTGCATATTACATTCTATAGCAATCTGAACAATCTGAAGCTAAAATGCTAACTCATGAAGATACAGTGATGTTAGATGAACATATGTGGGGAGTCTGCAACTGACTGGGTAGAGTAGAGTATATCTGATCAAACACTAGAAAGAAAGAAAGAAAATCAGAATCATCCCCACATTCATGTCTAGTCTCTTACAATTTTTCCCTTAAAATTGTTCAGGCTGCCTGCTTTACCCGCCGTAGTACCCGTAAAAAAAAAGAATTATCCTAAAAAAGGTCTTGTACAGTCCCTTGTAAGTAGGGGCGGAGTCAGCACTGGCGTAGACCTCGGGCCGGTCTACTGTGCTTTGGTTCAAACTACTACAATACATGGTGAAATTTAGTTTTTTTTGTGCAGTTTTTTACTGACCTCATACCCCGGGGTGGCCCGCGGCCCAGCTCCGCCCGTGCTTATAAGTGGAGAGAAGAGAGAGTTTGCAGCTCGAAACCAACAAATTAGTGGCTTAGTGCCACGGTAAAAACATTCTTATCACCACAGATTACTAATTCCAAGCAGATTAAAGAGTGGAGACTCCCCTCGTAACTGTAAACATGGAACCGAGGAAGTCAGTTCGGCGAAGGAAATGCCAAGTTGCGAACCTTGGGGGAATGAAGCAGCGGCCGCAGCCAAGAGAGGCGGCCTGCGGAAGTGGCGTAAGAAGGATGCGCACGGTCGGGAGGCGGCGGAGCTCCGGCGGCGGGGGGAGACAGGGAGAAGAGCCGTTCTTGAGGTGATGGCGATGACAGGTGGGACCCAAGGAAACTTCGGCCCACATATCAATGAATCACCGCCGTATGGGCCAGAGGGTGACCGTCCGATCGATTTTGCACGGTCCAGATCGAGAAAGTGGAGTGGTTTATGGTTGTTTTGCAGTACTCACCCTCGAATTACCTTGCGCAACATAGTGTTTTTATGTTTACTGACTACTTAAATTTGTAACCCTTAGACCTGTATCCAATGGATCACCTTTCTTTCCCTCTCTCCTATATAAACCCCACGCCACCCAAACTCAAACTCTATGTCCTAACTCCAGTCCTCCGTCCCGCTGCCACCCACCCTAGCCCCGTCGCCGCCGTCCCGCCGACGAGCCCCCACCCCAAACCGTGATCTGTTAAGAATCGGTTGTTGTCGTGATATCGGTGTAGATCAATCTTACAAGAATAATAAGAACAATCACACAATAAACACCAGAGAGAGACAATGAACACAAGTATATAGAGGAGGATCTATAATCTTTATTCATTTGTATTTAATTAGTATATGTGGCTCCTCATATTTATAGCGTACGAATGATAAAAACCCTACATAAACGGTTTAGCTTTTAGCCTTTTGCACCTACAATTAGTTTTGGGAACACCATCGATTTTGTGCGCTACGCCTACGCACCAAGACACGTGACACGTGAGACGTAAGCCGGCAAGTTTGGCCCACGGCGGAGTAGCGGGTATCGCTCGAGCCGTTGGATCAAGCCTGCACGGTCCAGATACACCACGCCCACCAACGGGAGATTGCCGTCTCCGCCTCCGCCGCCGCCGCGACGAGGCAGCTCACGAGTCTCCACCGCCAGTCGGCCACCCGCTGCTCGGAGAGTGGGATCCCGCTGTCCTGCGGTTGCTGGCGGCGCCGGGCCGGTGCGGCAGCTCTCGTCGATCGCGTCGTGGAGAATTGCTTCCAGTTATCAGTACATACATTCAGGACTCAGGAGCACCGGTGATGATCTACTCCAGATACCGGTTAGTCTTGTTGCCGTCGGTCGTTTTCAGTATCAGTGTTTGTACCTCTAGGCACTTGCCAATGAAAAGATTGGCGATGCAAATATGCAATGGCTTGTCTGGATGCTTTCCAGAGCTTGAAGGTAGCTAGTAAAAATCCTCTGTTGAACAAAACTACTTACATCTCTTCGCAGAACTCTGCTAGTCTTTGATTCACAATCATGGTCCAAAGGTGGTAACTCTGTGGCATCTCCAAGTTGCATATGAACAAGCTCCCATCTGAAAGAACAACAAAGGGTACCAACCTTCTTGTCATCCAAGCTAAGTAGCAAACACAGCAGGCACAAACTTTCTGCAGAGCACTGCATGCACAGAAGTCACAAGCATCTGAACACTACTCTCTTTTTGTCGCTGTGCACTTATGCTAATGACTTAGGTTAGGTTAACTATCTGGATCAAAATATTCACATGGGAATACAAGATGGCCCGGAACATAATTAGGATGCATAAAAGAATTGCTTCAGGTCACCCCGAGAGAGAGACCAGACAAAGAGACTATTTACATCGTATTGTAATTACTAAATCACACGAACACACTGGTGACCTGAACTGGAAGTCTGAATTCTGAAACCCCTTGTACTAGACTTGACAGACAAAACCAGCAAATAACCACACCTAAATTCAAGAATTCGGTTTCTTTTTCTGGAATTTTGTTTCCTTGTAAACTACCGGCCCTGTCAACAGCACAACAAAAATTGACCGGTTGGATAAACTTATAAGTTTTCGGTGCATAGCTGTGCAATCTCTGAAGCTTACCGATGCAAGGCTGAATCCTACATGACTAGTAGTGTTCATGAGGTCAACAAGCATTGTGTTCAGTGCTGGCTTTGAACTGAAGTGCTAATAGCTATGTAGTTATAGACAACGAGCGGTGCAGTACCAGTATACTACTGAATTATCTGCAGACTGCAACAGCTGAATTGTCTCAAAATTTACAATAGGGAGTTTGTATCAGAAGTGTTCCTACCTACGTTTGTCAACACAAAGATTTGCAAGGCAATGAATAGCTCTTAGTGCCTTCTGGAGCTCGAATGTACTACTAATGAACAAGTTAATTAACTTCAGAAACCTGCGTTTAGTGTATGGATGGCACACAGTCATGACCCATGATACCCCTAAAAAAATCATGACTTATGCCCTTTTATGGTTCAAAAGTGGAATGCGTGCATGACATATCCCAGTTGCATGACTGGATTCAGCATCAACCGATTCCCCATCACAAAGTACAAAAACCAGACCAACCTTTCTCCGTCATGCCCATTCAGCCATGCAAGCAAACATCAGCAGAGCACTAGCATGGCACACAAGATGGATCTCATATTTTCTTTATCAGTGTGTACTTCTGCCAGCCACTTTTGTAAACTTTACGGATCAAGACACTCAGTTTGGGAAGAAGAAATTAAAAAGAAAGAGGAGGGCACACATAATTACAATTCACAGCACTGTTTATTACGATAATTGCATTACAAAATTGGCTTTCCAGGTCACGCGAGGAGACCACTGATGAAAGCGACTCTATTACATCGTCACCTTGCAATTACATTACACAGGACAAAACCTAAAGCGTCAGCCAGTTGCCACGAACCTGAACCAATTCTACGCTAGCTACACAGCCGCTGAATCCAAAATTTTAGTTTCTTTTTTTCTGTCTTTTTTGTTCTTTCGGAATCTATCAGGCGTGCATGTCAACTAACACAACAGCAATCGACAGGTTACATCGACCCGACGGCTATCTATCGACGAAAAAAATACCAAGCCACATCTACTGTGCTTGCTATTTTCCATGCGGCAGCCAATAGCAGGATAGGGACTAGGTACAAAGATCTTTGCACCCTTATGAGATGTCATGTCAATATGACATAGTGAACCTCTTATATATATGGTGCGGAAAACTCTGCATCCGATCGCGAATTCGCGATTAGGTATTGGTGCACTATTAACTCTCTCTTCTTTCCATTGATCTGCCGCGGGAGGAAGTGTGCACGGTTGATTTGGTTTTGATGTACCTAGACTGGTAATTAAATTTTCCTGAACCGGATTACACGACCTGAACATGTTAGTGTGCTAGAGTACGTAGTACGTGCAGATCGATGCTGCGTTCTTTCAGAACGGCTTCTGCAGGTACGTGAACATGTCCCCGAACAAGGCGCCGTCCCGGGCGAAGACGCCCGGCGACGGCGCCTCGAAGAGCGAGCTGTCGATGACGAACCCGTCGTCGACGCCCCAGTCGTCGCCCGGCCATCCGCCGCCGGTGGGCTGGCTCTCGGCGTAATCCAGGTCGCGATCGCCGTCGCTCGGGAAGTCCGGAGACGGCGACAGCACGTGATCGGAGCTGCTGGAGTCCGTGTGCAGCCGCGGCATCGACTCCCGGTCCGCCGACCCCGACCGGTCGAAGCACAGCATCTCCGTCGCCGACGTCGGCGGCGGCGACGGCGGGTAGTAGCCGTAGTCGGACAGCTCGAGCTTCATCGCCGTCCCCGCCGCCCCACCGGCGTGATGCCCCGGCCGCGGCTTCTTGGCCGCCGCGGCCTGCTTGACGTCGCCGGCGGGCACCGTGTCGTACCGCTCGATGACGCCCTTCTTGTTGTAGATTCGGCACAGCACCCAGTCATCCAACTGCAAAACCACACAAGAAAAAATTGCAGCTTTTTAGCCATCGAGAATTCGAGATTGATGGACTGATCGAGACGTACATGTAAAAGTAATTACAGTTAATTGTTATCTACGATTCGAAGTGTTGTAATGTTCGGTGGATGTGGTCATGGGCTCATGGCTGTACGTGGACACGAGTACACGACGGAGAACGATAAGGTTGGCGCCGTTGTCTCTGTCTGCGAGTGCGTGAGCCGTGACGCCATGCAGCCGAGGTTTTTTACATGTCTCTAGTGCAATCAAATCAAAGCGGCTACAGGCTGTTACGAAAGGGACAACTTGAGCATGCTGCAACTTGGCAATTTGGCACACCTTTTTATTTATTTTTCCTATGGAGGATGGAGCCTCTCCTGATTAATTTAGTAATTTACATATGCGAACCTAACAAATTGACCTTACATATGCGAAAGATTTCTTGATTGATTTTTTTTTCTTATAGTAAATGTCAATACTGTGAGTAAAAAATGTTTTTTAAATAAAAATACAAATTGGTAGTAAGAACAGTGACGCAAATAATTACAGGAGGATGGATTAACCGGCGAGAGCTACTGCTGAGGTAGCTATAGCTTACCCTGAGCGCGTTGTTGGACTTCTTGCGCGCGGCGGCGGAGCGGTCGACGTCGGCGAGGCGGTACTCGTGCATGATCCAGTTGGTCTTGACGCCCTTGGGTGGCTTGCCGGCGTAGAAGACGAGCGCCTTCTTGATGGCCACCGGCCGCGGCAACCCCACCGGCTTGTCGGCCCCCGTCGCCTTCCAGTACCCCGTCCCCGCCGCCCGGTTCGGCCGCGACCCGTTCGGGTACTTCCTGTCCCTCGGCGAGAAGAAGTACCACTCCTTCTCCCCTCCCATCGCCTTCTCTGCGACCACACACACATCCATCCATTGTTAACACAAATTAAAACTTAACATAATTACCATGATAATAAAAAGACTAATGAAGAGTTTAATTACAGACCTGGGAGCTCCCATGGGTTGAACTTGTAGAGGTCGATCTCGGCGATGACGGGCGCGGCGAGGGGCAGGCCGCCGCACTTGCGGCAGAGGTAGCACATCACCAGCTCGTCGTCGGTCGGGTGGAACCGGAACCCCGGCGGCAGCTGCAGCGCACCACCGCAGTCCATTGCAAGCACCAGATCACAGCAAAAGGTTGCTTATTAATGGTGGATTAGGGGATCAGGGAGGCTGGTTAGCTGCTAATCAGGATCTCTGGAAAGTTTGGACTGGAACATGAGCTCGCCGTAACGGGGGTAATATATAGACCGGAGGACGGACGCGTGTCGACGAGGGGACGGGGGCGGGGGCGATGTGACGCACGTGCAAGTTGGGAAGGGAGGCAGGCTGACCTGAGGTGGCATGGCCACGTGGCGCGCATCGGGAGAGGATGGGGACGTGTGGGCGGTCGGATGCGAGGGAGGGGGCCCAGCTAAGAAGCGATTGTCACGGATGACTTCAGCAGTTTTGACGCCGCCCGGGGATGAGGGCTGAGGCGCATCTGAACCGTGACGCGTACGTACCTACCTGTCAGGTGGGACCGGGTGACGAGGGTGTTAATTTAGAGATGGCCAAATGGACGACCCGCTGTGAGACGTACGTACCTACCTGTCAAGTGGGACCGGGTGAGGAGGGTGTCAATTTAGAGATGGCCAAATCGACGGTTCGACCAGACCAAACTAGCTAAATGGGTCGTGTCGTATCGATCCATAGGCTCGGCCGCCGATTCACACACGACACGCTGAGCCTAGAGCTTAGGACAGTGACGTGTTGGCCAAGGTACGATTAGCCCGATAGGTCAGGATAGGCCCGTGTAGCTCATTTAGATAAAGGCCGCCGACGCCACCTCCTCCTCCACCGCCACCTTCGTCACGTGCCCCCGCCTCCGCCACCTACTCCGTCACTCGTCGCTGTGCGTTGGCTGTGCCAGCGGGATCATACCAGGCATGGTACTCTGCTTGCCATGCTGGGCTAGGGCCAACAATAACGTGCCTCAGGCTGGTCCTGCAGAGACAGCCTATTTGGCCATCTCTAGGTGTTATGTTGCGTCTTAGGGGTTACCCTGCTATGTGGGCCCACCGGGATAATCTGCGAGATCAGTTGTGGTTGTTTTTTCCCTTGTGCCTTGGGATCGTGGATGCGGTGTGTAGATTTGAGTAGGTTTGACACATGATCACGATGTTTAGTCTAGGGATAAAAGGAATAATTCAGAATTTGCCCGAGTGAATAGATGGATTTCAAAATTTGCCTCCTATGTGTCTATGACATGTGGGCCCTGGACCCACATGTTATAGACACATGGGGGGTAAAATCTAAAATCTATCTATCTCATGAGGGCAAATTCTGAAATCCCTCAGGATAAAATTGGTTTGGACGAGCATGCTTATAGTAGTTCTTTTGTTGAGACCCATTGGTAAGTCTGAATAAAACCGTGCGCCCTCGCCATCGCTATCTGTTTGCCCCGACGACCTCATGTCACTCATCTCGCCGATGCCCCGTACAACGAAGTGGGACAACAAAGAGTTTGCACGAGTGTGCAACGGCGGCAAGGGGGAGGTTGCCCGATTATCACCGAAAATCGGTGAAAATCGTTTTTATCGGCCCCTATTAAATTTTCAAATTGCTTCCAACTTGCATGAATTTTAACAAATATGGAAGAAATTTGTGCCAAAAATTATTTTCACAAATTTCGGGTGATATTTTCAGCGATTTTCTGTAGATTTTTTAAAATTCAAATATTTAAAATTTTCAGCTGAAGTTCACAAAAAAATTCTAATTTTCAGCCAAACAGGTTGTACCGGGCCCCTGCTAAAATTTTGATATCGGTTATAACCCAAGTGCCCAACAGCGGTAGGAGCGGTATCAATGCGTGCAACAAGCCGGACGGTGGCTCTGAGATGAGAGGTGAGTCCTCGCCAAAAAAAACAAGGTTGGTGGAGGTGGTTGCATGATCTTTTGTTTGTACTGACTGACGCTCGGACATACTACGATTTGATTTGCGATTAGATTAAAATCAGACTCACACTTTGGCATTATTAAGAATGCTTCCGAACGTTGACATTATTAAGAATGCTTCCGAACGTTGCCACCGTGTGCCGCGTCTTGCCGTTCGATAAGATCTCGCGTTATGAGGTTTAGTCGTCTAGTCTCGGTGTGTTTTTTCTTCCTCTAAAAACAAGCGAAAGTAACTCTATGCAACATCACACACCCGGCGCAACAAAAAAAAAAACTACTCCTCCGCCCGATCTCCTCCGAAAAAATATTGAGAAAAATAACTTATTCTCACCGGAATTGCATGGAAACTATCAGTATAAAACCTTGCTGCGCTTAAAAACTAATTCAAATATATCAATCAAACAAATTTCGATGTTACAATATTGCAACATTTGAAAATAATAGTTGTAACATCCGAAAA
This sequence comes from Phyllostachys edulis, assembly GCA_036346405.1. Lineage (NCBI taxonomy): Eukaryota > Viridiplantae > Streptophyta > Magnoliopsida > Poales > Poaceae > Phyllostachys > Phyllostachys edulis. Next base: position 11,054,413 of record CM070566.1, read on the forward strand.
TAATTGTTACAACATCAAGAAATTTGCAACATTTAAAACTAATGAAATATTTTGATTTCATGTGTGCAACAATCGGCGACAGTGGTTGCAACAAAATCATTTTCCTACAAAATTTTAGGAAGATATACTGCAACAAACCAAAGCACTTTATGCAATAATGGAGAAAGGCTATTGCAACAATTCGAGAGAATGCATGTAACATTTAAATGGTGATGGGGTTGCAACAAAATATTTACTATTGTGCAACAAATTAAAAACACAATTGCAACAAAAAATACCTCTTGCCGCAACATTTGTCTCTGTGGACTTGAAGAACTCAGTGTGGGAGGTGTACGTTGACACCGAGATTCGCCGCACCGCGTCGTCGTCCTCCTAGCGGACGCGCGGGGCCTTGGCGGGGGTGGCAGTGGGGCCGGCGCTGGCGTCTCCCGACGTTGAGGACGTGACAGAGGAGATTGGAGGGCAGATCGTAGAGGCACGTCTGGAGCTCGTGGAGGTTGCTGCCTCGCGGTGGTGGAGCTCACGAGCGATGATGTCCTCCTGTGGCCTTGGACGGGACACCCGCGGTAGGCCCTCACAAGCTAGAGCAACGGTGGCGGCCTTTGAGCTCCCAGAGAGAGAGATATGTGGGGAGTCAGGGAGAGAGATGAGAGGAAACGGTCCATGAGAGAGAGAGAAAGATGTGGGGAGTCAGGGAGATATATGGAGAGGGATAGTCATGGACTGATTGTGCAAGATGCTAGTGGATTAGAAACGAGTAGGTTGATGATAAGAAACGAGTGGACTGGTGGTGTCTGATTTTATTTTTCCTGTTCGGAGGTCCGAGTGTTAGCATTATCCCATTATTAATTAATTTTTTAGAAGAAGATTCACACTGTCACAGATCGCATTGGCAGCAACACGCCAACACGTAGCAACGTGCTGTGATCCTGAGCAAGATTCATCCATGATCCATGTAGGCGGCTGTAGGCTGGTCGAGTCGACGACGACGACGACTCGACTCGAGCTTCGCGCGAACTGCGAATATCCGCGAGCATCCGTTGCTCGCGTGGTGGTCCCAGCGAGACGACGGGAGCTCACGCACGCACGTGGGGACCCGCGGCGGCCGACCTGGACTCCAGGCGCGCCTTTCGCGCGGCCTCGCGGCGGCCAAAGGACGCTTCCCGATGACGTGGCGCTGGCGGCGTCACCACGTACTCCCTGGCCGGCTGTGACGGGCCCACCTGCCCTCCTCGGGCCAATCCGGTCGCCTGCACGTGGCGTTGACTGTTCCGATGCGGCGAAATGCGGTTGCAAGATTAGTACGGAGTAATTGCTTTTGTTTACAGTAGACAAACGGTCGCGGGCCACAACGTTTTGACTTGACCCCACTGGTCAGTGGGAAAGTCGCACCGGTGGCTGCGCAGCCGCGCGTGCGCGAAGAAATCGCGTCCCTTCCCGCGCGTGGTTCCACCCGTCGGCATGAGCTGTCTTCCCGTCGTTCTTATGTACAGTCACTGAACTCCTCCTCGGTTACTATCTTCATACTGACACGTGGGTCCGCGAGAAGATCTGACCCCACCTATCATGGTAATATTTATTCTGGCACTTGTATCAAACAAATCTGATCGCATGCGGTGCGGCGGCCTGCCAATGCCGACTCCCGTGATCCGACCCCCAACACGACCAAACTCTACTCGCTTCACGCTGACATGCGGGACCACACGCGGCGGGCACCACCTGACATGGAGAGAGTACATGGAGAAACGGGTTTCGTACGGTCTGCTGCGGAGGATCTCGCGGGCTTCTTGGTCTCTGACGCGGCGCGCATGAGCCGCCCGGGCACGGACTCTGGCTTCCCGCGACGACGATGACAACGACGACGGCGACGGCGACGGCCACACCAGCGCACGATTAGAATACGCCACCTCTTGCTTCCTTTCCGTCTACGGCGCGCCATGTCGCCGTCGTCGTAATATAGTATCCAAAGCATGACGCTCGAGATGACCCTTGGTGAGTTCATTAATTTGGCCATGGCGACGCCCCTCGACGCATGACAACAGATTTGGATTCCTGCGCGGCTACGAAGAGCCGCTGATTTGGAATCTTGGGCTTTTCTTCCCTCCTGTTGGACCAAAGGGCTTGAAGTCTCCGAGCAATTGCGTCTGGAGACTGCAATATAATTTCGTTGGTGTCATTTTCTGCTGTGCTGGAGTTTTAATCATCCTTTCTACTTGTACTTGCAATTAGATTATTGTTGTGTGATCGAAAAAGAAGCCTCGGTGAACTCATCATAGGCTGTGTTAGCTGGCATCGGGAATTCAATAATTGTGCGAAAACTCACATGGATCTCCGACCGGAACTTTTTATTATTATTTAATTTATTTTAAAAAGTATTTTAAAGATAATTTCTTCCTAACTTTATTTCTAATTCTCACCCCTTTAGTCACGCCACAACGCGTAGCGTGTCAAAAGTACGTTGTCACACCATGAACCTCGGCGTGACAAACGAGTGTTGTCACGTCACTCCTCTTGGCGTGATAGGACTTAGCCTAAAAATAGACGCGTGTTAACTCAGAGGACTATCGTGGCAGGTTTAGTCATGCCGCGGTCGGTGGTGTGACAACACAATTTGATCACGCCACGGATCATGACGTGATCGAAGGGTTCAGAATTGAAAATAAAGTTAGAAAGAAATTATCTTTAAAAATATTTTTTAAAAAATAGATTAAGAAAACTCCTCCAACCAGCACTAATTGGTCAAACATTTCAAATTAGCCTCGAAAACATTTATAGAACCTGATAAGCTTCCCCGGTCATTCCAATGGTTCTTACCGTGAAATTCAATGGGGGGCATATGGAATATACCCTTTCTAGATCCAATGGCCTTGTTGGTACACCTGGTTGATTCCGTCATTTTTATTCAAAGAAACCCTATTGGCTATTTGCCTACACTGTTGGATTCAAATGCAAGGCAATGGAGATTCCATGTCGATATATCTAGATCGATGTGTGTACATCATGCATGATACTAGCATGACAATTGGTAGCAGTAATATTAATGCAAGAGGGTTGCAAATTGCAATAATCTAAGACCTTAAATCCCATGCTCACGTGCTTGGGCTTGGGCACCTACCACTTTCCATTGAGATGGATTATCGTAGGTGACATTATTATGACTGTAATTAACAATGGATTAGGTGGAAACATATATTACAGCGAATGAAACAAGGACGAAAGCACTCGTTGATTAAACAAAACTTATGTGGCGTTGCGGCGCGCCGTGGTTGCGAATCAGCGTACACCTGGGTTTGTTTTTCTTATAAACTATATATAGATTCTTGTAAGCTCGAGATGCATCTATATGTCAACATGTATGACATTTAGACAAAACGATGCCAGCTAGCTTAAGATAACGATGAACTACTGTTTGTTCATCATTGATAGTCTAATCGGCAAGGCAACCGATGGCTTTGCTAGAGTGATAACCAGAGTTCAAATTAATCCAACCACCTGCCTAATTTTGTAGGTTCAAATTGCACCACCTATGTTTTAAGTTTTGTGTGATTGACTTTCTCGCTTATTTAGTGGTATCTCGGATTTAATCTTGTGGCCTCTTTGGTTGCCGAGTCTTTCAAGTTCTTAACCGACTCGTCTAGTAGTTTCTCCCTCCGTTTCATTATGTTTGTCCATGGCATCGGGAGTCCCCGTTTCAAAATATTTATCCATTGCGGAATCAAGGGTGTAGTTATCGTAATGTTTCCACTCTTTACCCTTCAAAGTGCTTTGGAAGAGGTTAAGCGGTTGTACTATGTCATTTAATAAGGATATGCGCGATCATTTTTCATTATTATTTTTTATATTGAATGCTTCCTTATTCTATTCGCACACGGTGAGTTATGGATAAATATTGTGAGACGAAAGGAGTAGCAATTAATTGCGAGATAATTACACCAAATAAAACAAACTAAACACTCGAGTAAAGTAATGGATATATATTAGTTGTGGGCTCGTGGCGCCGCGGTTGCGATCGAATCAGCACGAGGGTTTTTTTCTCATAAGCAAGCTAGATGCGTCCATACGTCAACTTGTCCATGTCGCCATTCCTTGTGGGCCCCGCCGGAGTAAGAAAAGTAGGAGCATTAGGCTTAATTTTGTTGTTTGGAAGTGCAAGGCTCGCGAGTCGCGACCATTGACTGCATCTTAGAGCTAGCCCAAGGGACACATGTATGTGTTCATGGTAAGGTGCAATGCACCGTTGAAAATTAAGATCAAATTATTGAGCGATAATGCTTTGTTTTAAAACCGGGTGAAGTTGGTGTCTTTGTTCATGGCCATTCATCGATCCAAACTTGCATGCTTCGATTTACATCAGTGATTACGTACGTAGTGCTGACGTCAACTGTTCGGTCGACACAAGTTATTACTTTTGGCATACTAAATTATTATGTTCCAAAGAACATTCCTGAGAAATAATGTTTGCCATTCTTTCTGTTTGATGGATATTAGGTTAAGAAACATTTGCAATGAGAACATGCCACCAGTGGCTTGGTTGTGGGAGACTGTTCAACACCTCGCGTCACTACTAGAAGTCCGGATTTTCCCGAGTGCCAAAAACACTCGGGAAAATAGAAAAAACACTCGGGAAAATAGTTTCCGAGTGTCACACTCGGGAAATACCACCCGGGATAGATTGGTCGGGATAAAAACAGTTTCCCGAGTGTAACACTCGGGAAACTCTATTTTCCGAGTGTAACACTCGAAACTCTATTTTCAGAGTGTATTAATATACACTCGGGAAACTTCGAACACTTCGGAGAAAACCTCCTCAACGGCTTCTCCAATCGTAACGGGAATCTTTACCGAGTGTCGACACTGAGAATACATCAAGAAACACTCGGGAATGTTTCCATGTTTGTGAGCGAAACTAGAGAAAAATGACACGCGTGTCGATCTTTCCCGAGTGCATCGCAAAAAGACACTCGGAAAGCTTCCGGCGAATCCCACAGAAACTTGCACGGTCAAATTTTCCCGAGTGTCGACGCTCGAAATATTTGGTCGATTTCGAGTAAACCTTGACATAATTCAAATTTGGGGGAAAATTGTCGACAAAGAAGAAAATTTGGTTGGTTTCATGCACCGATTTTGCAATCAAATAAACCAAAATTCCACAACAAGAAAAAAAAGCACGATCATTACATATATAGATTGAACATTGACATAATTCCCGAACTCACAATATATATATAGATCGAACATCCACAACATTCGAAGTTCAAATTCGATACATATAACAGCCCAAGTAATAATTTCATTACATATATAACCATTTTCTTCGAAAAGCAGGATGTTACATTCATCAAGACGTGGGTATAGTAGTTGATATCTTGTTCATCAAAAGCAAACCCTAGCTTCACATTTATTTCTTCCAAAGCTTCCTCACTTTCAATGATTTGGAACAACACTTGGGTCAAATGATGATAAACACACTCGTCATTCTATCATGAACCAAAGCAAAGAAAGTCACCAAGCACCTAAAGTTGAACAAACCCAAACCTTGAAATAATGGTTTACATGTGAAAGTCTCGGTAAACTTTCGTGCTTTTTTCCTTATATATGTAATGAATTTTCCATATACGAGAATTACTAGTATACTGTAGTCAGCCTGCACACACTATGGTCAATGGGTTTATTTGAGCATCTATAGAAGAACCCTAAGGTCCCATATAAAGTCGTGTATATATGACCACTAGTATTGAACAACTTTTGACAGTTGAACAAACCCAAACCTTGATATAATTGTTACATGTGAAAGTCTCAGTAAACTTTCGTGCTTTTTTCCTTATATATGTAATGAATTTTCCATATACGAGAATTACTGTATTGTTGCTGAAGATACTGTAATCATAATCATCTATGATTCAGAAATAGAGAGTACCTCAAGATAAGTCAGATCATGAAGAGAAAAGACGGAGCAGAGGGTCATTCTTGACATCAATCGCATGTTCTTTAGCAAGCTCTCTGTAGATTCCATTCTGCCTGATCCAGATTCTTTAGCTTTCCCATCTTGTGAGTTTGAATCAGCAATTTGCGCCTCCAACGCATAAAGAGCTTCTACTTTGTCAAGATGGTGCATGTGCAGAGTTTCCTTATAGAACAAGGGGAAAATGTTAAGCTACTTCTCTCCAAGACTTCTTTTGGAAGCACTGGAACACTACTGAACGAATGGAAATCCATTTTGATGTATTCTATGTATTCAACACCTGGCATTTTAAATGGAAATTATCATAGGGAGCGGTGGTGGCGTCCCGGAAGCCAAATGCATGCAACATATGCTCCCGCCGCTAGTATCGATATGACGAAGGAAGGAGAAAGTATGCAAACCTACAATACACTTGAAAGGTTTTATCCTCTGTCAAACGATACAAAGATTTATTTATATGGATCAAGATGAATGATGATTTACCTCCCATATATGGACTCCTGAGGAAACCTTTGGAGTCGCGCTTTGCAGTCTGAGACAGAGAGGCTACACAATGGTGTTAGTAAATACGGTACTAAACTAATCTTGTAAGAATGAAAAGTTCTATAGCAAAAACAAGGGCATAGAATACAAATATCGAAAATTACCATTGCACTTGATGGCATGTGTGGTTGGCGGTAGGAACTTGCTTTAAAAACCGACATGACCAAGTGAGATGGGAATAACAATCATTTAAGCATTGAATATTAGAAGTGTCATCCATGCCAAGCATGCAATTCCACAAAGACCAACAAGTCAAGCCAACACCCACTGTGCATATAAGTTCCACAAATGATGTACGGTTATTTTTTCAAAACTTTTGATCAAATTCCAAATTCAAAGGACAAAAGGACTATATTTTTACATGATGTAGTAAAGCGATCTTTTGTCCACGTCACAAGAATCTATAAATAAAAATGTGATCAACTATTAACCATGACAACATCGTGAGCATTGAACAAGATGTTTCATAATATCCTGATATACTCTTAACACACTTCTCTAGAAACATAAAACTAATACCTTCTAACTAACTTGCGAACTCATCCTTTATTCATCGCAAAGAATGTGAAACTGTCACATACACAGGCACCAAGAATTATGTGCACATACAACAAGCAAGGAATTGGATGTACCAGGAAGCTAGCAAATTTTGCAAAATGACTCGGCAGCTGTTTAATATTTGATGAAAATTATGAATCAGTTGCTATGTGAACCACAATGTTGAGGAGGATTGAATCAGGTACTACCCAAAAAAATTAGAAAAACAGAGACTAGAAAATCAAGAAGGATTCAATCTGCAAAACGTATGGATTATGTATAATATTAAGATCAAGCAGGATATCAAAATCGAAAATTTCTACACTGTTTGATCAATTTATTGATAAATTTAAAGAGCTTTAGCTGACTACCTAACCAAATAAAATTGATTCAAAACTAACCTCTACTAATGCTGTCCACCTCTCAACATACAAGCCATGGTCAAACCCACCAAGCAGCAATATTTAATGTTAGTTGTCACATAATCATATGCATTTAAACCACTTCGCTTAATGATAAAGTCATTCTGTCACCAAGAGAGACAGGCTTAAATGTACAAGTTGCTCATACCTCATTTGCAACATTCTTAACTCTAAAATACCCCTCAAATTCTGGTTTGGGTGTGTACTCCAAATCTTCAATATCTTCCCTACACACTACACGTAACGTAAAATTAATGAATTATGCAACCTCTCGTTGATTATCGGGTATCCTTGCCCATCAATCATGTGTTGGAGTACTGTACTTATAGCAAAGCAATGAGTTTCTACTCGACCCTTGACATTTACAAAGAACATCTACACACAAATCATGAGAGATAAAAGACAAGAATAGCCCATCTAACAAAATGTTGCACAACTTACTTCGACAATAGCAACGTCAACATTTTCTCATGAGAATAGAAGAAATGAGATAGCAAGAACACCGCAAAATCATGCAAGTAGTTTTAAAATCCATGATTGCCTAAGTGAAATAAGAGCATATGCATATTAATGCCTACACCGCCTTCAAGGTTTAATGCAATGAGACTAGATGTAAACTAATGAAGGAAAAACCATGATGCAAGTGATTATGGGAGTTTGTTCCTATCTTCAAGTATATTAAAATTGTAAGCCCTCATTTGGGGATAGACAAAAATGTCGAATTCACATCGGTTTGCCAAGCAAAAACTAACTAACTTTGCAATTAAGAAACAAAACTACCTCAAAGTGTGTCGTGGCTCCATTTTCTCGATTCTATCGATTGATCAATAGCTTCCTTATTCGATCGAAAAGATCCTCAACAATGAAGTGAAAACAGGCCTCCACATTTTCCAACGTAAATGCGTTCTCGAATTGTTAGAAGGCGTGAAATGCGATAGACAAAGATGCAAGATGGAAGCATGTGAACTATCTAACAATCAAATTGGAGAACAAATAATTAGCCAACATGGTACACGATTTCTATCATTAAATCAGATCATAAAACAAATCAAACGTCGAATTTATGTACAAAGAATCGATATAGATCATCTCACAAGAGCATCTATACATATATCTCTTAGTTCATCACATATGCATCACAGAGCGAGGAAATGGAGAGAATACATGCAGGTTCACCTCGGTGCAAACATCAAGAGCCATGGCGGTGGTAGCCCGCATCCAACACAAAGATTCACCACGATATCACCTAGCAACCCACATCCATCCGCCTCTTCATGCATAAACAATCTGAAGCCACATCAAGAAGGGAAATCAAGATACCAATGAAAGCAAAACAAAAATGAAAGGGGTGCTGCTCGAGTGGGCGAAGGCGCCGAGGCCGAGCCGAGCCGAGGCGCGTCGGCCCACGGCAGCGCCGGCGGAGGGAGGCGAGGCCGGGAGGCGCGAGGAGCCGGGGGAGCCGGCTGGCTTGACCGAGCCGGCAATGACCGCACAGCGCATGGCCGATCGGCGCACAAGGCAAGTGGCACACAGGCGCTGGCGAGCGCAAGGTGGAGCTGGGACGCGGCGATCGGGCCGAGAGGTGGTGACGCATGGGCCAAGACAGCGAGGCATGGCTGCCCAAGGTCAAGGCCGAGGTGGGGCGGAGCTGAGAGGTGGCGCCACGAGAGTAAGCGATGTGGCGCCAGAGGGAGAGCCAAGGCGCCGTGAGGCGGCTTCGCCGGAAGAGGGGGAGGCATTCAGGTTCAAGTTCTAGGACTGGCTGAAGTGCCTAATTCCTTCTTCAAGAAATGTAAAACTATCAAATTGACACCATTCAACCAATTAATATATACAATTTCAGAATCTATTGAACATGTATCTAATTTAGCCTTGGATCCGCGGCTGACTCTAAACTAGGTACTACTATTTGTCTGTATAGATATTAACACTATTGGCATTTCCCTATTTGAGCGACCTTAATTGAATCTACCTCCATGTATGGACTAGAAACTAATACTACATTTTCATAGTAATTAGACTCAGTCACTCCACTCAATGCTCTAGAACTTGCATGCTGGTTTAGTAGCTAGCTTGTAGACTTTGCGATATGATACTAACCTTTATTGTTTCCTAAATTCATCTAGAATAGATTATATTAACAGCCAGTTGGAACTGATTATTAAGATACAGGAGCAGTAGAACCTAACCGAGGCTAGCTTTATTTGGAATCTCAAGCTCTCGATGCTGCAGCATGCTGTGTTGCTGATGGTCCCTGCCGGACATGCAAGTGGATATAAAAGATATATCCGAGTCAGAGTCCACTTACGATCGATGATTCCACCATCGATCGTTTAACAATTAATTGTTCCAACTTGCAAATGGTCCCCCTTATGTCTGCTTGATTCATTGCCAAAATAATGTTAGTAGTAAGTGGTAAACATTTAGGGTATCTTCAACCAGCTGACTCGAAATTTCAAACTTTATCACCCGTCAAATCTACTGTGTTTCTTTATGAATAGTTCAGCTCCACGCCACAGGCCCACAGGAACCCACGAGGGACACTACCAGAAAACACGTATTTCCCGAGTGCCTATGTATTTCCCGAGTGTCTGAACGAAAACACTCGGGCAGATCCCGAGTGTTTCATAGGATACTTGGGACAAGAAGTAAACACTCGGTAAAAGAAACTTTCTCGAGTGTTTCCCATAACACTTGGAGAAAAATATATAATCCCGAGTGCATCGGAATGCAAACACTCGGGATCTTTTTTTTCCGTCGCGCATTTTTTTTCCGCCTCGCACCTTTTTCTTTCCGTCGCGCCTCTTTTTTTCCGTCCGACACGTCTTTTTTCCGGCGCCTCTTTTCCTCTAACCCTAATCCCATGCCTCCTCCTCCTCCTCATTGTCATTGCAGTGCCCCTCCCCTCCCCTCCCCGAAGGCCGCCTCGTCCCTCCTCCTCCTCCCTCCTCCGGCGCCCTCCTCCGACCCTCCGACACCACTGCCGTCCTCCTCCTCGACCGCCATCGCTTTTGCCTTCCTAGCACTCCATCGCCACCACAGCTGCAGCGCCAATCCTCCTCCTCTGCCCTCCCGTTCACTTCCTTCTCTCTCTCCTTTCTCGACGCTTCTCCTCGGTGCCGCACCACCGGCCAGCGTGGCTCGCGCCCGCCCGTTTGACTCTGATGCGGCCTTGCCTAACGCCTCTAGTGGCTACCACCACCTCCACCGCCAACACGCCCGACTCCGCCACTGCGCCTCGATTCGGCCCGACGTCGCTTGCCCCTAAGGTCCGGCGTGGCCGGAGGCATTGCCGCTTCCCTTCGGCCAGCCTCTCTCTTGGTGCCACCTCCACCATCCTCACGCTTTTCCAAAGGGTTGGCGCCACCCCACCGTCCTCCTCCTCCTCCTCCTCCCTCCTCCCTCCTCCCTGATCTGCACCTCCACCCGCACACGACGCCTCCTCCTCCCTCGACCGATCTGGTGCCTTCACCGCCTACGCTGCTAGTGCCTCGGTTGCTTTTATTCTCTCATTCCCCATTGCTCTCTCTCTCTCTCTCCCTCTCTCTCTCTCTCCCATTTTTCTCCCAATTCAATTTCTTCATGGAGCTTTACCTTGGGCTAGATGTTCTTGGTGCCGTGGGCACTTCGGCTGCTGCAGGCTCTGCCCTCTCTCGCTTTGATAACCGTGCTTCTCTCCCGACTCGGCCCTCTCATGGCGCCGCCACCACCAGCCTCTCTTCCACACCGGCTCGGCTCTCTGTGCCCTCAATGTAGTGGCGACTCGCCCGCCTTCGCCGCTCCGACAAGTCATAATATGGCTTGATTACTATATTGTTATATGCTGCATACTTGTTCCTGTCCATCCTCTATCTTGATTACAATATGTTGTCATTCTTGTTCTTGTCCATCCTCTTGTTATTATGATTTTTAGGTTCCTATCGTTGTAGCTGTGTGATTTTGGGGGAGTGTTATGTAGATTGGCTCTGAGACTTTTGTATGTGCATTTGTTTCATTTGGGAGGCGGAGGATAGTATTTGATTATGTGTGTGTCTGTTTACAGATTCGTAAGATGGACCTGGAGGCAATGCGCCTGCAGCCAAGCATGAAGGCCGGTTTGCTTGCAAAGCTGAGGGAGTACAAATGTGAACACCCCCTCTATATTGGCTATCAGTTTTGCGAGGAACTCCTTTTGAAAATGATCACAGGGTGGTTAGGATCTCTATTCTGCAATTAACACTATGAGTTGTATGCTTCAGTCTTGATATTTCCTCTTGAATTTCCTAAATGTTATATCTTGAACATGAGCGTTTGTTTGCTACTTACCATAGTTTCTTTACAATTGTGCTTGATGCATGCTCTTAACTGTTACTCTGTTAGTATCATTTATCACCAAATTTATTTACTTTCTTTTGCAGCCTACAATCATTTTCTCAATGTTCCTTCTGAGGTAGCATGTCTGAACAACAGGATCATGTTAGTAAAAGCCCTTGTTCAAGTATTAGCAGCAGTACTCACGAAAGTGAGGATGACGTGACCATTGGTACCCTTCCAATCAAGCGAAGAACAATGGGCTAAGTCTTGGAAAGCGCTGTCCCACTTAGATTCCATCCGGTACCAATCTATCGCTTAGTGAATGCATGTTTCGATAATTTGGTGCCTTCGCTTCCTTGAAATTTAGCTTTTAGATCTGCCATATTTATGGCGAGAGCTATTCCTCTGTTGAGTTGTTTGGCACGTTAAAGAAATAAAACTTGTCTATGTAGTAGCATCCAATAAAGCTAATTGATGGCAACGAACATTGTAGTACAGAAGTGTTATCTACATTCATTATTAAATCAAATTATTATGTCAGCAAGTTCCTTACCTTTCAAGTACTTGCCCTTGTACCAAGTTACTGATGTCGTCCTCATTGGCAGCACACTCCTCGAGTTAATGAGGAAATTCCTTATGTTAATAATGCAACATTAGACCATGAAACATTATTAGAAAGGTAAAGGTTGCATTGTGTTATGGCTTTTACCCTCTGTTTTATGTTAGGTTCATTTACCCAGACTTCTTTATGACAGATTGGGCACTTATGGCTTAGCTGAATTCCAAATAGAAGGAGACGGGAATTGTCTGTTCTCTCTACAGTTCTGAGCTCTCTTTCTCCCTCCCTCCCTCTATTTCTATGATCGATATATTTCTTGCCTTAACAAAACGTGTTTATTCTATGAATAAATAGGTTTTTATCTTAGTTACATCCTTCTCCATCTAGTTTCATGGATACGTGATTGCTGAAATATTATATATCTCCCTATTTTAGGTAAAGGAATACAGGAAACACTATGAAAGCTATGTACCAATGGAATATAAGGTTTACTTGAAGAAAATGAAAAGGTTCCAGTCGATAGTAGATTTGAGATGCCTATCATGTGACAACTTTCAACAATTGGAACGCTTTACTGCAACCAAACTGCATTATTTGTAAAAAAAATTCGATGAGCCTATTGTTGTGTTGGTTTCCCTAATTTTCATATATCTGAAGAATATGGCACTTAAATGTTCTTGGAGTTTTCATCTTATGCAAGGAAAGAAAGATCTCATGTTACTTCTTCTGCTCTACTTAGAGAATGATATGAAACCTTGTAATATCCAGGATTTGCATTGTTTGATGAACTTAGGTGGTTAATTATTTTGATACAGAGGGCACATTCCCTATCGTGATAGTAAGTTGACTCGCATTCTGCAACTTGCACTTGGAGGCAATGCAAAGACATCAATCATTTGCACTGCTGTTCTTTATTATGTGTTGTCTTATATCTATTGTTTTAAAATTTTATTATTTCTTTAAATGTGAAAAGTACTCAATATAAATTGTTTAGAATAAATTTATGACAATTGTCTGGTGCTCATACAAATATTGCATGTTTCAATTTTGATTATGCGCTGATAGAACAATCTTTGGGTTTCTTAGCTTTGTTTCGTACTAAATTTTATTCAGATCTTTCAAGATTTTTATTAGCAAAACAGTTTTCTCATGCTAATGGCCGGGCTTGTGGACATTTTGGGCAACTATATTACTTGCTTTCTACTCTAACTGCTACAGAGAGTTTAGGCATGTGGATATCATGGGGATATGTATTGCACGATCTTAGGATGGTGTTACAATTGGCAATGTCGTTAATGGTTTGTCGAAACACGAGTTTTCGTCAAAGTTTAATGTGTCGTCAAGATAAAGGGTCGATCAAGTTAGAGACGCAGATCGACCGCCTTTCAATGGCGGTCTGACTGGGCTCTTGCTGATCATCGGCCAATCGGTGGCGATGAGTATTGGGTTAGGTCAAGTTCATGGGTTTCATGGTATATGTGTTGCATGATGCATGTTTTGACTAACGTGGGTCAAGTTGTGAAGAACTTGTTCCCGGAATCGATTTCTTTGTCTATTGTTGTGTGGGTTGCTTAGAGGTCAATGACGGTCAACGGCGAGGATGATCGGGACTAAGCCTGGAGAGCTGAGGTCCAGAACGATCGGGGATGCCAGGTGAAGTCAATGGAGGCAAGCATGGTGCAAGAGGGACAAATGTGACCGAACGAGCAATTCGGTGCGACGGGTTAGATCAAACGGCGCGGGGGTCGATGCAAGTGCCATGGTGGTTTCAGTGGGAGCCGGATGGGAGAGACTTGCCGACATGATGAGAGCTACTGGATTAACCTACACGTGGCGAAGCATGGAAATACTTCACGAAGATGAGACTCGGTCTTTGCAAAAAGATCGAGAAGGGGTATTTTGGTAATCTTACCAAATACCACCTTGGTGACCTTTTGCCAACCCGCGGCGCAAGACGGTGCGTGGAGAAGCGGATTAGGTCAAGAGGAGATGAAGACGACGCTTTAAAATACGTACGTGTGTGACCCGTTTGTGTGTTGGCCTTAACGGGAGCCCATTAGGGTTCAATCTTCTAGAAGCTCTAAGCCTCCACTATAAATAGAGGAGGAAGGTGGCTGCACCCCCTTTAACCCTTCCATTATTGAAAAACCCTAGTTTTGCTTTTATGCTTAGGGAGAAGATAGTTGGAGGTTAGGGTTCTAGAGAATTGGATTTGATTTCGTGCTCATGTATTGAGTCTTTATCCTCCATTGATGGAGTGGCTGTAAACCAATACCATATCAAATCAATCCAAGAAAAGATTGCTCAAAGATGTGTCTATTTGCTTTCTTTCTCTCTATTTGGTGATTTGGGGTCTTTCTTTGATCCACGAGTTTTTGCTTGGTTTCTTGCCTTGATCTAACTTGTTGTGATATGTGGGAACCCATCTAGGATCATCTTGATCATCAATCACCCACGAGCAAGTTTCTAGATCATATTTCAATTTTGACTCGTTTTGGAGCCACCTTCGTTCAAACTGAAAAAGATAGAAACTTTGGCATGGATCTGTGCGATCCTTGATTGGAATAGGTTCCTAATATCTTTTAGAAGGTGTGGTTCAAATTTCGTGGAGTTTGGCTATGTGAATCAAAAGTTAGACCGATTTGGGCTTTGGTTTTCGCCGTCTATTCTGTTCATCGTGCTTATGTCATCCGCACCTCACCATCGGTCAGCATGGTGCGGTTAGTCCGCTAATAGCCGCGGTCACCCATGATCTGATCATCCATACTTCTGGCTTAGGTTTGTAATTTCCTGTTTTGGTCTTTTGCTTTGGGAATTTTGGATTGGATTCAATACTAGTCTTCCGCTGTACTAGTATAATGATCTTCATAGCTTCCATAGCTACTGGAGTGAAATTTGTGTTGAATCTGATCAAAGTGAAAAAGTGAGCGTGCTCCTATTCACCCCCCCCTCTAGTTGCCCTTTTCGGTCCAACAAGGCAGCTATATTGCCTACATTTTATTCCAATTGATAGCAACATTTCTACATGTCCTCCATCTGCAATTGCTCTCGCTCCTAGTAGGTTTTGGTATGAAATTAGGAAAAAGACATAAGACTAATCAGCCTCCTAGCATCTTTGAAAGTTGAAGGAGAAGTCATTTTGGAGGATGTACAACCAAGTTCGATTCGACCAAAGTCGCCACCTCTTCCACCAAGTGATCCTATCACAAAGACTATTGAAGAGAAGTTCAATGTAATAGTTAAAAGAGATGGAGGTGTTAGTAACTTTGATGTTCAAGGAACCCTTGCTCTTCGTGTCGTTAATGATGCAGATGGATTTATCCATTCAGTGTAACATTCTTTTCTGAATTTCTAGCATTCTACTTGGATTTTTTTTGTATGGAAATTTGGATCCTCAAGAAGAACAAAATAATATAAGAACATTTTATTGGCTTTTTCATGTGAACCTATGGTGATATTGTACTCTCTAAATAAATAGGATATTTCATATCTATTGTGGTCCTTCCAACTAAGATAATTCTGTACAACTCTTTTTTCTAGCTAAGATCTTACTGATAACATTGACCTTCATTTATGCTTCTAGTACTATGTATTTATTGCTAATGAGCAATCTTATTGCACAGTATTATGCTTAATCATATTGTCCATGTTACAACTATTAGGAAATGTTTTTTCTATTATCTTGTGTGTTGTAGATTGAAAACCAAGACATACCTGGACTTAGCTTCAAAACACACCCCAATGCCAGAACCACTAAGATGTCATGTTATATATGTTATTCACTAAATAATGGAATTGTTCCTCTTTTTAGGTTTCAAGATGAAGCGATGAACATTGCTCTTGCTAGGATTGAAGCCATCCTATAGAGTAATGAACTTCAGGTGGCATCAGAGGATGCAATCTATGACTTTGTGATCAAGTGGGCTCGTGCTCAATACCCAAAATTGTATATGTGTGAAATAAATGTCTTTTGGGTGTATATATGTGAATATTGTGTTGTGACGGCTAGCGAGTTGTTGGCTTTAAAGATTGAAATAAAATGTCTTTTTGGGTGTATATATGTGAATGTTGTATTGTGAACTCGAACATTATGTCAATCTTGTTGAATCTATATATATAATAATTTGTGGCTATTGATTGATAATGAAACGCATTGTACGTACAAAATTAGTGCATATGCTGTTCAGGTATTTCCCGAGTGTCCTTAGTTGAATACACTCGGGAAAATTACTAATTTGCATGCTTTCTGGATTGCCACATGGCTAGATTTCCCAAGTGTAATTGACATACACTCGGGAAAATTTCCCAACTTTCCCGAGTGTCAACACCGGGAAAGTATTCCGTTACTTGTTGAACCCGCAGCCAACTAGTCTCCCGAGTGCCTCGGTTGTTTCGAGTAAATCCAACACTCGGAAAGTTATTTTTCCCGAGTGTAACTCTCGAAACACTCGAAACGACATGCTCAAGAATTGTTGGTTGCTAATACATGATGCCACTTCCCTACCGTAGTAGTTAAGATCAACGCCACTTTCTCGAACATAGCGACGCCCAATCCGTAATTGGATGTCCGACCGCTTCTTTGCATCCATACTTTTATACTTGCAAGGGCTCAATGAGATTGCCCGTGGATACTGCCTCATTCTTCTCATGTCATGTGGACGAATTTCCTAAAATGGCCGAGATCATTTAATAATATATATATATAATATATATATGATGCCGGTTTAATGGCACAAGCGTACCACCGCTTGGAGACTTTATAGAGAAGAGATTATGAATGGAATGGTAGGACGACTGCACGCAAGAGGTAGGAGAACTTGACCGGCATGAACAAGGGGACTATTAATATGAACTAATTATCAATTCAATTTCAGCATAAGACTATTGACACCATTACATCACAGAGCAAGGGGACTATTAATATGAACTAATTATCAATTCAATTTCAGCATAAGACTATTGACATCATTACATCACACAAAGAAGAGGACTATTAATATGAACTAATTATCAATTCAATTTCAGATAGGACTATTTACATCATTACATCACAGAGCAAGGACTATTAATATGAACTAATTATCAATTCAATTTCAAAGATAGGACTATTTACATCATTACATCACGAGCAAGGGGACTATTAATATGAACTAATTATCAATTCAATTTCAGCATAAGACTATTAACATCATTGAGCGCTTCATCGCAAGAGAACAAGACCAAGGGTGTCCAAACCCACCACACCAAAGAGAGTAGCCTCTGATCCATCGCAGAGCACTAGCTAGCCATTTTCATCACAGAGCAAGGAGGGTAGAGACAGAGAGGACCTTAGTACAACAAGAATCACTTGGATGACCCCACCACCAAAGACAACCTCATCCATTTCCTTTACCTTGCATAAATCACACAAACATCGACACAACTTAAGGCTCATGCATAAAAATCAAACTCAACAAAAGACATTAAGCTAACAGATCTAGAGGAGAATAGAGGAGGATGGGGAAAGCAAAGCCGCGCAGAGTTCTAGCGGGTGCAAAGGGTCGGGCGGCGGCGACGACGAGGTCGAGCGGCGCGGCTGAGGCGGGAGGGAACGGAGTTAGTATGGGCGCAACCCTAGCTACCACGAGTCGGGAGTGACGAGTTTAGGCGTTATCAGAGTTAGAGTATTAACGGTACGCTGCAAAAGACACTCTTATCGCACGAGTGTCTTTTTGCAAAGGTCACCAGATAGCTGCAACTGCCGGCATGCACGAAGAATGGCGCGCCAAGAGCGACGGCGAGGAACGGACGAGAGTAAGGCCGCCGGGAGTGACGAAGTTAGAGCGCAAACCCTAGCGGCAACCGTGCTAGCTCCTACTTATAAAGATTTATCGAGACGGTTCTATTATGGAACCGTCAATGATATCATCATGCATTTGTTCCATAATGGAACCGCTGTGATATTGATATATCACGACGGTTCCATTATGGAACCGTCCGTGAAATATTTTTTTCTCAAGTATATACACTTACATGACATGTGAAGAAATTACATGTTTATATTAAAAAGCGTAAACCTATAATTAAACAAGGTTTTTCTAGTGGCGAAGGTAGGCTGCTATCTCCATCTGCAATACTTCATAGGCGGCGGTGTCGGCATCTGACGATTCTCGATCACGAACTAAGCTCAAATGCGCCCACTCGCCCGCTGACGCTGCTCGATATAATTAATATTAATTGTAACTTCACCTCCAAACTAGATTTTGTTTTTCCATAAAACTGCCTCTCGATATATATATATATATATATATAGAGAGAGAGAGAGAGAGAGCGTAATAATTCAACATATAATTAAATATAGTAATCTTCACCTCCAAACTTTTTTTTTTCATTTTGAATTTTCATATATATGGCCAAACAAATAGGCCAACAAGCATAAAAAGATTTAAAAAGTAAAACCTATAAATAAAACAAAGTTTTCGGTTTTTCCCGACTAAACGCCCCGAGTGGTTTTTCCTGACGGCCGACCTTCGGGAAATACTTTCCTGAGTGTTTTTGGGGCTTTCCCGAGTGTTTCGAGCACTCGGGAAAGTAATGGAATCTAGTAGTGGGAGTAATGTACTCTCTCCGGTCACAACCGATATTTTTGAATTTTCAAATCCCTCTGGTCACAACCGATATTTTTGAATTTTCAAATCCCTCCGGTCACAACCGATATTTTTGAATTTTCAAATCCAACACGATGCTTCTTCGACTACTAAATTCTCTTCTCGTATATTCAACAAAAGTTGCAAAAGTGCAATATACTATGATTTTTTTATATGAAAAATTCACTCATAATATTTTCTTATACCCAAACGATATATCATATGTGTTTTAAACAATATCGATCTTTAGTCCAAGTTAATACGGTATAGAATCGTTGAGGTCATATGACTCCAATGAAATTTAGTAAATCCTATAGAAAGTTATTATTCATCAGTAGAGGTGATCATACACTGCAATGGAGGCAGGGGTGGAACCAGGGGGTGCCGGCTATACACCGACACCCCCAAAAATCGAAAGAACATGAGGGGATAGTTCATCAATCATCAGTTCTTCACTCTTGGATGAGTTCATCAATGTTTCTACTTGGAAAGCCCAGCCCAGCAGGCCACCACCGAAAGTCCATGATGACTCTATTCACCAGTGGACCAGCCAGTCCAAGACTCCTGACTCCAGTCCAACCCACAGCCAGCCCAAATGCCGAATACACCACCGACCACTCCAAATCGGCAAACCCAATCCTCTCCTCAGTCCCCTGTCTCCTGTCTCCTCCTGGCTCGACTCCCCAACCCTAATATCTCCCCTCAGCCTCCCCAATTCCCCAATGACTAAAGCACCGACGCAAGGACCAGGAAGTAGGCGGCGCGACGCGCGTGAGCAGCAGCGGCACAGGGCAGGCGGGCGGCGGCAGACAAGACGCAAGACGGCGCGGGACTCGGGAGCTGGGATGCTGGATGGGGCGGTGCCCACCGTGCTCGGTGCTACTGTGGCTCGCCTAGTGCCCTGGACCCTGGTACTAGTGAGGTGGTGCCTGGTGTTTGGTGATTTGCCGATTTGGTGAAGCATGCAACAAGCAGGTGACTGAGGTGAGTAAGTGAGTTGCTTAATGCTTTGAGGCTTTGAGTTGTGAGTAAGTGAGTTGCTTGCTTTATGTTACTTGATACTTCTGTATGTAACTATGTTGGTTGGACACTTGGACTTTGGAAGTTTGGAGACTTGGAGAGAGACTGACAGAGAGTTGGAGTCCGGGAGCAGTGGAGTACAGAGTACTAAGTGGTGGACTAATGGTAAGTGACCGCTATGCTTTATGTTACTTCTTTCTGTATGTTAAATGTTAATTGTGAATGGAAAACATGTAAAGTAGTATTATAATTTTCTTTACATAGTTGCATATTTTGTAATTTCTATTCATGTAAGACCTTATTTGAACTATTTACAGTGTGCTTTAGACAAATTTGGAACTTATGTGTTTGATTTATGATGTTATGAAACCATTGTACAAACTATAGAATTATAAGTATGAAGTATGCACCTCTATTATCTAATTCAATAGAGGTGGCTCCAGTTGTTTTCTCGCCTGGATCTGGCCCTCCGCATGGAGCATATACTCCGTATTTTTACACTCTGTGCGTGCGTGTCTCGATGCCGATAGGCAGCAACTAGGTTGGTCCCGGGCGATCTCACCGGCCGGCCAAGTTGGCATAAAGATACCAGTCATACGGATACACTAGGCAATTAAAGAGACACAAGCATAAATTAACGATGCCGTGTGAGGTGTGACTCGAGAGTCGACCCTGAATCAGAGTGCACCGGGCATGGTGGAATCCGTTGACAGATTTGAGAATCTTGCTGGCCAAGGCAGCTGCTGCTAGCAAATGAAAAACGCAGCCCGAAGAAAAAGGAACGTAAAATACTAAGAAGGGGAAGGGGGCAGCGTTATTTTATGTATGTGCCTATGTGGCGACACGATCGCGAGGCCGCATTTCCCTCTACAAAAATGGGCGGGCGGTGGGGCCGGGAGGGTACGGACGACGGCGACGAGGCGCTGCGTGAATAGCAGGAGTGGTGGTTGGAGTGGAGATGATCCGTGCTCCCAGCCGGGATCACGGGCAGGTGCAGCGAAATAATTTAACGATGGATTCGCCCGTGTCCCGTGTGGAGGCGTGGTTGGTGCAGTCACTGCAGTGAATCGAAGCCCTCGATCTCGGCCACAGTTCAGTCTCGGGCTGGTCGAATTCGAATGTATATTGATTTTTTTATGCTTTAATGCTAATAAAAATTTTAGACATCCGTTATAACCCATCTAACTCGAGGTCTGAATCTGCTCCTGCACTACCATACAGTTATTGTTCAAAATTACTACACGGCATGTATGCTTCGAGGATGTTCTAGTACATCTTTAAGAGCTGGTAGATGAAAAAGTTTTTTCTTTTCCTTCTTTTTTTTGAGCGGAGGGAAATGAGTAAGTTAAATATCGAAAGCTCACACTTCCGCTTCGTCTAGCTAGGCCATAGGAACCGAACTTGTCAAAGCCGAGCCTCATGGTCCAGCTGGGCTCCAGCTCCCAGCGACCGAGTCCGCCTAACTAACTAATTGGGCCTATAGCCTAATTGAATGTCTTATTTTTTAGGGGGTATCGAAATGTTACGCGTGGTGTCTTGGACTTCAACCCATCCGGCCCGGAGCCCTGGAGAAAAAAAACTCATGAAATTAGGTAAGCATAGCATCCACAACGTAGGACGTCTTTTGGTAGCTAAGACACAGCTCTCGTGAACACGTTTATGCAGAACATGAACAACATAATAGATTAACGGAATCAGATAATCATTGCCTTAGTCAACTTACTGAATCAGAACAACCAAGCAGCTGCCGCACCACCACCAGCTTCGCTCTGTTGAGAAGAAGCTTGCAATTGCTCGGTATAATGATCGTGAGAAAGTTCTTTACACTGCGCATCAACTGGATGGTACAACCGCAAAATGTGGGATAACTATAGTGCAATCCATGAGAATCCGCAAGTGTTTCCAACAACTTTTCATCATTCTTATGTTCTAGATGGTATAGTGAAGATGAAGAAAAATAAGTTCTGTGATTTACAACAAGGAAGTATGTTAGTGAGTGAATAATTCAACAAGTTCACTCAACTCTCTCGCCATGCTCTAGAGGAGGTTGCCAGTGTTGATACCCGTCGAAAGCGTTTCAAGCAATGACTTAACCCCAACCTAAAGGTGCAAGTCGTAGGCAATGACTACGTGGATTTTCAGCACATGCCACGAGACAGGTCATTATGCCCACAGTTGCCCACGGAAACAAGCCCCTACACTATTTTGTTTCAACTTGGGAGCTACAACGACCAGGACCCCAACACTAAGAGAAGAACGAGGAACGCCTCTAACTCCAAGTCAAGCCACCAGGATTCCACCGTCTTCTGGAAGGAGACAAGTGAACCATGTCACCACAGAGGAAGCCAAGTCACCCCCGTACGTCGCACTGGGTAATTCCTTAGTCAACTTATCACCCGTTACAATTTTGTTTCACTTAGAAGAGGAAGCCACTTGGTAGAGTAAGTAGAATCTAAAGGCCGAGTTCCTTCACCTATTTCCTTAGCTAGCCTGAATCTCAAGGTCAATATTTTGTTTAAGTGGGGTAGGTTTGTAACACCCTAATTTTCGCATCTTTTAGGTTTCTTTTTAAAAAATAACCTTTTGGATTTTTCTGTAATTAATTATAGCTTAATTTGATTTTTTAGAAATTAAAATATTTTAATATGAATAAACCTAACATGAATTAAATCCAAAACTACTTTATGTTGGTTTCTCTAGTTCCAGAGTATTTTTTGGATTTTCTGAGTTTATTTGCTATTTTTCTTGGCTTATTTGAATTTTTTGTATTTTTGAAAAAAGAAAACTACTTTAAATTAGTGGAAGGCTTTTGGGCCAAATCTTTTCCTTTGGCCCATTCTCTCCCTCTCTTTCTCCTAGGCTTGAGGCCCATTTTCCCGCAACTGTGTCCACCATGGATTCTACCTCTATGACCGCCTCCTCGCCCTATAAGACGTCGCACTCGAGCATCGGATTTGCACCGTGAGCTGCCCCGCCCTCAAAACCCTGGATGCCACCCTCGGTTTGCTTGTTGGAGTCACCGAATCGAAGCTAATGTCCATGCCTCCTCCGTCGCCTTCGTTGCCAAATCTTGTCGCCGTCGGTGCGTCCTAGCCTTCGTCGTCGCTGTCTTTAACTCCCTCTCGTCGAGATCTACTATAACATCCCAAATTTAAAATTTTGGTTATTAAAATCTAAATTAATCATTGCTGAAATTTTCAGAAATTTCTCAAAACTATTTAGAAAATTTAAAGCATTTTCTTAATTTTTAGCAGCTGAAACATGTTGTGAGCCTGAAAATATTTTATTGAGTTTGACATAATTCAAAGTACATGTGTGAAATTTTCTGGAATTTTACAAGGTCGTTTGCTAATTTTAATAAATCGACAATCTTTACTGCATTATTTTAGTTCTAAAATGCATATAAAATTTCCAAAGCAAGTTGGGCCGAAATCTCGGGTCGGGCTATTATGGTTCCCTCTTTTGGCCCATCTACAACCCATGCACCATCCCGACCGAAGTCGCCTCCTCCTTCCCATCTTCTCAGCGCATAAACATATTCTGATGAAACTCGTTTTCTCTCTCGCTCTGCCACTGACACGTGGGCACAGAGCCCACCCGTCAAAGGTCTTCTTCCACCTCTCGCCGCTACGATGCCGTTGACGCCGCGCCCGCTCTCGCTTGAACTCTGCAAAATCCATCTACGACGCTAACCTCCTCGAGCTTCCTTTTCCATGCCCTCACATCGTGCCAAACAGCTGCAGTCGTCTTGTCTGTTAAGCGATGTAGTATGCTCCATGACGACGAAGTTGTGCGCGAAAATCTCCCAAGTACTTCTCTTAAGTGATATTGCCTACTCCACCCCCTTCTCCTCTCCATGCCAGCTCCATTTTTCTCTTTACCACTCCATTCCCTCCTCTGAGCCGTGTGGAACACAATTGTCTTCTTCGGCTTTGACGGGCGTGTAGGTCCATACTATAAAATAATGATTGGTCCTCTACTTGCAACACCTGGAAGTACTTGATGGTGGCTTCCATGTCACCGTACTCACTCTTTTGCCTTATAGTTGTTCGGAGGTTTTTCATGTCTTTCTTCGTGAAGGGGATGTTTCCCACGCTTCCATACAGATCGGATAGAACATGCATCGCCCCTCCTTGTAGGAATGTTGTTTGTGTGGAGAAACTCTATGTGGTCATAATCATCATCTATGAGGTTCATGTGCGACCTGAAGAAACGAAGCCTTGAGGGGCTCAAAGGGGATGATTATGCTCCAGCTCAACTATTGAGAAAGAGTTAATTCCTTATTTGGCACTAGAAGTTGGCGAGCTCCTTAAAATGCCATCGAAAAATTGTTCATCCCTTTTTTACCACTCGTTCTCAACTTTAATCCTTTTTGTCACTCGGTCAGATTGATGTGGATTTGACCGTTGACTTGGACATGAAAAAGCGATTTTGCCCTAAGTATCTTTGAGATCTTTGGGGATTGTTTGAGATAGTAATATAGTTCAAAAATTATAAAATTTTTAGGAAAGTTTCTAACATAGTGTAGATTATTTTGTAATTTTATAGGGTTTTATTTGCAACATGTTTTTATCTAAAAATATTTCAAGTTACAACCAAAAATTTAAAGACTTTTAGAGAAAACATGTTGCAAATAAAATCCTATAAAATTACAGAATAATCTACACTATGTTAGGAACTTTTTCTAAAAATTTCATAATTTTTGGAACTATATTACTATGTCAAACAATTCCCTAAAGATCTCAGCATACTTAGGGGCAAAATCGTCTTTTCGCATCCAAGTCAACGGTCAAATCCATGGTCAACTGACTGGAGTGGCAAAAAAGGGATTAAAGTTGAGAACAAGTGGCAAAAAAGGGATGAGCAATTTTTCGATGGCATTTTGGGGAGCTCGCCAACTTCCAATGGCAAATAAGGAATTAACCCATTGAGAAAAACCCACTTCTTAGCCCTCTTAACAATCACCATCCTTGCCTTACAATCAGTCTTATGTAGCTTGTTGCTCTTCCTCGAGCCACTACTAGCACTTGCTCCATCATCCTTTTTTGTACTACGTTCAGAGTGGCAGGCGAACTTAAACTTATTGTACTCTCCTGTAATATGGCTCCTGGCATTGCTTGAAACCTTTGTACCGAAGTAAGCACTGTGTGCATACTCATTATAATATTTTTGTGCTTCTTCCTTGGTGAACAATTCCATCCCAACATACGGTTTCGTAGGCTACGAATTGATACAATCTATATCCTTATCGTGCGCACCCAATCCTTCATCATCTGCATCCCTATCCCTCAGCACATTACTTCTACCCAAAAGATCCTCAGCAAATGCCACCTTCAATCCATCCTCTTGTGCAGGAGCAATGCCACACAAAAGTCTTGCAAGTCTCTTCACCCCACGGAAAATCTACCTACACAAGACACCAGATGGATGGTAATCGACAACAGATTTCATGTTACAAGGAACAAAAACGAAGCGTCTAAGTGAAATAATCAAATGGAAACAAGCCAGGCATTACGTCGAGCACGTTGAGTGCAAAAACCAAATAGCAGACATGGGAATATGAAAGTTACCTGAGACATGACGGGGTAGCACACAGGAGGTGGGAGACAGTGGATGATGCTTTTCAAGCTGCTGACTAGAGCCTGTGGACGATGAGGCGCAACTGCCGGACTGGAGCCCGTGAGCGATGAGGCGCCAAGCCCATTCTCCCGTCCCACACTACCCACTTTCTACATGTTTGCTGTATTTTTCGTAGCCACTCGGTTTAGTAAAATCCGCTTTGGTTCGACAGTTTTCACAAAAAAAAAACTCCCAATTCAACCAGATTTTTGGTCCAATTGCATGGTCGGTGAACAGATCCATCGAGGTCCTGGTACCAGTTTTTTTGTTTCAGCGATGGCATGGTCCGGCTTTTTAAACTGTGCTCCCCACCCCAACCCAATTCTCTGGTTGAAACTACTGTGAAACCAAAACTTTTGAACCCATTACAAACCAACCCAACCTGCTTTTGCAGTTGACAATGATTAAATCTCTAAATATTACTTTAATATTTAATTAAAGACCGCACGTCCTTCGTGGTCATAACCCCTAAGGCTAACGACCCTTGGTCGTGAGGATTCCAGGGGTTACATTGTGGGTACTCTGGTCGGACGAGGTCCTGTACCTTATCCCCCACCACGTAACTGCTCGTAGAAGCAATGAACTGGTACTTAGATCCTAGACCAAGTATATTCCTTATCGTGTGATGAATGAACACATGTCTTATTTTGTTCCATACCACGCGACGTTTACAGCCCTAAGTCACTAACAATAAGTACCATATGGTTTTATATCCCACTGACATCAACTGCTAGTCAGTTGTTTTTTCACTAACTGCCACAGTTTCTCCGACCGAACGCGACACTTTCAAAGGACGCCTCTTCCAGAAGTAACTGACAACACTTCGTCAGTTATTTAAAGGAGAATGCAAACAGTAGGAAGGACAAGTGAGACAGATTATTCGAGATCGAAGTTGACAACAACCGCATAGCGATCTGAAGACTGTTGAAGCAATAACGTAGTAATCAGTACACCAAGTTTAATTAGGGCTAGTCCATTGCCTTGTCTAAGGCACCTCTTATAAAGGATTCAGTTCATTGTAATAAAGAGCAATCTCATTCTCATCTAATAACTCTTAGCGATTTTCCTCTATCTATTCCGTAAGATCGGCGACTCGATCGTCGACAGCTGGCGCCGCCGTGGGGAAGAAAGCGTTGAGTTCTTGAAGATTTCTTCGCTCAAGCAATCTTCATTCACTTTTCTTCGCTCCATCTTTGCTCATGTGATCATAATAGGAACTTAGGATGAGGAAAACTGATTCGACTTGGCGGACTACTCCAACCTTGACATGGATGCATGCATCCACGCCATGGAACATGACACAATGTCGTCGTCGTCCTCTTCTGCTGTCGGCTCGTCGCTCACTAGACCAGCGAAGATCGACCGCATGGATGAAGATACACCGCCACCATCCGTGGCATAGCTAGAGGAATCGGTCGTTCCGACCAGTTCAGAATGTTCAAACGCCTCTACAAGCCCGGTCCTTCTGACTGGCAAGAATGGTGACAAAAGCCCAACGCTGCGATCAAAAGGTTAATGTACTCTCAATACGGTCATAGGCGACCAGTATTCACCAACGGATCCTACGTATTCCGGAGGCCAACCGACACCTAGTGATGGTGTCAATGAAGTTACCACTGGTCGAAGGCCAAGTGGGCATGGTAAAACTTATCATACGGTCACTAATCCGTCGGATCAGGCCGAGTCCACCACATAGCTGACTGGAGGTGGTAATCTCCGACCACTCCCCATCATGGAGGCTCCTTGCTAAAGTACTACAAGGCTCTCCCTTAGTTACGACTTACGACATGAGCTCGTTGGAAGAATGCTGTTGGAGGCACGATGTTAACACAATCGGAGATACCAATCAAGATGTCGTGCATAATCCTCCACAGCTTGACCCACCACCACTTATTGGTGGAAATAGTATGAGCACTCAAGCACCAACTGGTGGAGTTGATCGAACTGATGGACGTCGATCAGTTAATTCACATGTTTCTACCCCACAAAGAATGAGGGGTCGGACATGACAAATCGGAAGGTCGGTGGGGAATTCGACTCATCGAACACCCACTGCTAGCGGGAATCCTCCAAGACCTTCGGTAACAATTCAAAACCTGCAATGAGTTTGTGATATTCTAAATAACCCATATCCTGCTCCAGCAGAGACTCCATGTTATGTTCAACTTGCATGGCAGGTATTGGATGTCCTCCAGCAAACCATGTAACGTACAGAAATATACAGGGAGCAAAGAAACTCGCAAAGTCACACTATGACTTCTTCCCAGCGCTTCTCCCTCAGCAGGGGACAACATGGTCGGACGGTGGACCGATCGATACCTAGGCCTCCTCGAAGATTTCAACAAGGGAGTCACGAGAGAAGACGGCTCTTTGTTGAAGCCACTCCCCCTCATCAAGAGGAGCGACCACTTGGCTCAGGTGATCTTCGACATCGCCTAAACCAGGCGGTCGGTCAAAGATGTTTTCTCGACATCCTCGACCGGATTGGGACACCAGATACTCGATACGCTAATACGAGGAATCGGTCCCCAACCGACTACAATCCGGCTCCTTTTCAAAGAATGCACCACGACTCTATTACGTGTTGTCGAGCATTCTCGGTAGGTCTCCAAGCAGTTCGCTGGTCGGACAAGTTTTGACCAGTCAACATAGAGAAGTTCAATGGGACTCAAAACCCGTTAGAATTTCTCCAGATCTATACTACCGCCATCAAAGCTGCTGGTGGTAATGACAACATGATCTTCATCGAATGAGACAAGAACCTAACGAGAATATTCGCTAGTACATAAAAAGGTTTAGCCAGGTCTGTAACTCTATTCCAGAGGTCGCGGACTCATTCGTTATCCAGGCATTTAAGGCAGGATTAAGAAATCGAAGGTTTACAGAGGACATTGCAATGAATCCTGAACGAACAACTCTCGAACTTTTCGACATGGTTGATAAGTATGCGGCTGCCAATGAGGCGGTCGAATGAAGTAAAGCCATCAATAAAAAATACAAGATCCCTTAACCTGGCTGTAAGATCGAGGAGGCCGACTAGAGGGGGGTGAATAGACGGTTTTAAAATCTTTTAGCTAAAACCGAGTTTTATGTGGAATTGTAAATCAAATCGGTTTTGCTCAATTAAAACCTAAATCAACTAGTCTTAGCTAAGTGCACCAACAATATAAGACTATTGATAAGATAGCAAATATACAAAGATAGTTAAGCAATCTAATTCAATAAATGTAAATTGAGTAAAGTAAAACACAAGAGAACAAACCACAATGACACAATGATGTTTTACCTGTGGTGTTCGGAGACTTGCGGGTCTCCCCTAATCCGCGTTGAAGTAAGCCCAACCACGTTGGACCGGCTCCACAAATTGAGCCAACTCCTCCAAGCTAAGTCCAACCAAATTGGACCGGCTCACAACTTGAACCAACACCTCGATCCACTCGAGGTTGCTTTTCCTCTACTCTAGAGATGGCGAGCACCAAACCACTCACAACCGCCTGGGTCTTCTCACAACATTCTTTGAGAAGATCACCGATGCAACTCCAAGCCGTCTAGGTGTCGGCAAACACTAAGAGTAACAAGGCGAAGACGCTCACTTGAACAAATCAAGTGTCTAAGCTCAAGTGGATACACAATCCAGTACCTAATGCAACACATGCACTAGGGTTTCGCTCACTAAGTGCAACACATGCACAAAAGAGATGAGAGGGTATGCTCTTTACTCAAAGGAATGAGAATAGCACCAGCAACCTTCCCCACAACCAGCCACAAGGGGTATTTATACCCACACAAGAAAAACTAGCCGTTAGAGGAAAGTTCCAGAAAAACCAGGGTAAATCGGTCTAACCACCAACTAATGACCGGTCAAACCGCCCAAGCTCCAACGGCAATAAAACTAGCCATTGGACATACACCCGGTCTGACCGCCCTCACAAGGGCCGGTCAGACCGGACCAAAATGGTCAAACCGCTAGAGGAGCGGTCAGACCGCTCCACAAAGGAGCAAGCCAAAACCAGATAAACACACTCTCTAGAAAATGCTAACCCAGAAGGCTGACTAGGGGTTCGGTCAGACCGGCCAACACATGGCGGTCAGACCGGACGCCCATCGGTCAAACCGGTCACTACTGGCGGTCAAACCACTAGTTCACAAAGACCAGCACTCAGCCCGGTCAAACTTTTAGAATCACACCACAAGGAATAAGGTGTGTGTACTTAAATCATTTGCAAAACATATTCGCAAACTAAAGTCACACGCTACAAGGATTATGTATGAGCCTCAACTATTTGCAAAACACAATCGCAAATATTGGCAACATGCTAACGATAGCTAGAGTAAGCAAAACGAGCTATCAACACATGACTAACTCAATCTACTAGATAAGACCCCTCTCAATAGTACGGCAACCTATACTAGCAATCCGGTATTTCATCCAAACACCAAGACCGATAAAAGATTTGGAATATATCCTTAGCCCTAGCTAGTCGTACCTTTACCTTGCACATTCACTTGAAGCTTGATGACGTACATCTTCTCTTCAAGTTCGGGTCATTGTCTTGATATGCATCAACACATGATGCATCCTTCATTTGACCTTCATCAACACATGATATCTTTTCTTGATTTGATGATCAACTCATGATCATCTCCTCTTCGGGATCTTGGTGTGCATCAACACATGATGCATCCTCTTCTTGAAACTTGACTTGATGATATTCAAGTCATAATGTCATCCAAAGTCTTTATCATTTTGGAACATAACCTATTTACCCAACTCATTGAAAATATTAGTCCCGCAACATGATTGTCATTAATTACCACAACATGCTATCAACTCATAATGGTGGGTCAAGATACTTCAATCTTTCCATCTTTGGTAGTTGATGACAACCATCACAATTGTAAATAATTTAATATAAAGTCATATGAACATATATAAACTACACAAGTTTTATATACTCAAAGAATATGTTTCAAAGTAGAGATCCTTAAAATATGGTGGATAAAGAACAAGGATCATTACAAATGAAACCACAAAACATAGAGTGAACTCTCCCTAAGTATGTGCATACACAAATGTGTAATAAGAACATATGCACATATTCAAGATAGACTTTTAGTGGAGTTCAACCTATATTTTGGATCCGAGAATGCAACAAAATATAAGAATATGATGTCTAAAGCATACCTTCATGATTTTCACCTTTTTATCCAACTGAGACTAAATAATAGGTATAACAATAGAAGTATTAGTCTCACAAATAAATTTATCATTAATAACTAAAATACTCCATTAACTCATAATGGCGGGTCTAGATTCTTCAATCTCCCTCTTTTTGGTAATTGATGACTATCGGTGTTTTAGAACCGAACTTACGTAAAGATTGTTTGATTCGGGGGTTTCCCTAGGCTCAAATCACGCAGAGAGAGGCGACATGGGGATTTTTTATACAGGTTCGGGCCTTCTCCCAGGGAGAATAACAACCCTACTCCTGTGTGTATGTATTGAGTATGATGGATTACAATATCAAGAGAAAGAACGGAATGATGCACCTTGTGCTCTTGATCCCTCTCTCCCTGATCCTTCTGATGATTCTGCCTTTTATAATACTCGGAGTGTGTTCTTTGTTCTTCCAAATCAAAGGGTGCCTTAATGTTCCAGATTATGGAGCCAGTTCTTGGAGATTATTGTGGGCGAACGCTCCCACGCTATGGCGAAGTTATCACCATGATAGGGAGTTAAATCGTGCCATTATTCTAGAGAATAACAGCGTAGTTTACTGCCTATATCTTTAAATATGGTGCGGAAGATTCCCTGGTTGATTAGACCCACATTTCTGTAAGCCACATCGACTAGAGACTAGTCGTAGAAGAGCTTACGACTAGGTGGTGGTAGTAGAATAGCTTACGACCATAAACTGATCGGAGAAGAGCTTACGATCAAGACATAGTCGTAGAAAGACTTACGGCTATAGGGTAGTCGTAGAAGGACTTACGACTATGGGGTGGTCGTAGAAGAACTTACGACCTCCAGCTTCTCCCTTATGAATATTAAGGAGTATACTCAAGAACCATATGCCGTCATTATTATCCATAATATGAATTACAGATAAATAATTAAATGAGGATTATTATATCCTCATCAATGACAAATCCTTTATCAATAGCGGCATTTGGATATGAATCGACATAAGTTAACAATTTAAGCTATTGAACTATATCCATGCATGTTATAAGGTGAAATCATAGGAGAATAACAACAGAGAATATATTAATAATCCAAATGGAAATATATTGATCATATAAATATTCTCCCCTTTTGGCATTAATAACCAAAAATCCAAAACAAATCTAAGCCAACATTGAGTTTTTGCAAAACAATGAGCTTGGCAATTGAATTTATTTTATTTTGATCATTGAAATATTCTCCCCCTTTTGAAATAAGGTTTTGTTTTCAAGATATTTGAGGAAAACCAAAAATAGGGCACAAACTCCCCTTATGTTATCAAGGTCCAAAGAGATATGTGCATTAAATTCCTAATGCATTTTTGAAAAGGTGTGGAAACAAACTCCAAAAAATCTGAGATAAATTATGGAGCTAGTCCTTACAAACGCACACACTTTTCATTTTTGGAGGCTAAACCAAATGTCAACCATTTAGAAGGTATGAAAATCACAAAGTTTCAGAAAACTGAAAGTTTCAAGTTTTTCATATTTTACATTTCATTTAAGCTTGGAAAGATAGCTTAAAAATTGGTTAAAAGAGTTCCAATAAATCTAAAAATTTGTGTCAACTTATAAAAACTATAGAGGATAAAATTACATTATTATATCTTTACAAATTATAAACCCATTTTGAGATACAAAAATTACAAATCAGCTCAAAACATGCAAAAGTTTGAATTTTCAGCATGTTGATCAAAGAGAGAAAAAGTCAAAACTTTTTCAAAACAAGTTGATATACTTTGAAATTTTGCATAAATAAACTTTAGGCTCCTAGGAATATTTTCCAACAAGAATTTTCGAAAATGAAGTCCAAAAGTTTTGAAAAATTTCCAGATATTAACTTTTGACTACTTCAAATGTTTCCCAAAAAGAATTTTTGGTAAAGGAATTTTTATTTCAGGAGATATTTTGAATTTCTTGCAATCAAGAACCATATAGATAAAAACTCTCCCTAATATATGAATATAGAGATATGAATCAAAATTCATGCACATATGAGTCTTATAAGAATTTTGACGGAGTTTCCTCCATGTATTGAATCCAATGAAGTATGACACAATTGATAATCAAGAATTGAATAAGCATGCAACATCAATAAAGATTCAATCATAGGCATATCTTGGACAAGGATACCATAATCTAAGACATAAATCATTCAAGAGTCCAAAATACATCTAAAAGCATTCAAGGTTCAATAAGCTTACACAAGATTTTACAAGAGTAAATATTAAGCTTATCCTCACAATACAAGGTCTATAGACCTAAATAAGAACACTAAGATCTCGAAGCATAAATACTAATAAGTCTTCAAGGTTCTAAAGGAGGAGGAGCGTCAGACGAGGATGGATGATCAACATGCTGAGAGAAGGAGGGAGGGCGAAGACCACGCCCAAACCTCTGATAAACAAGAGGCACACGCTGCTACTGAAACTCTGTGAATCTCTCATCCAAGTGTGTGACCTTCGAGTCCATTTCATCAAACCTTGAGTTCAATCCTGCTACCATGGCTTGAGTCTCAATCTGATTTTCATGCATCTGATCAAACTTTGTATCCATGCGATCGAAGCTAGACTAAAGGCACAATAGAGCTGTCATGACTGGATCATGCTCCTGAGGAGCCTGCTGCCCTGGATATCCCTAAGGAGGTAAACTTTGCCCTTGAGGCTGAAGAAGAGGTGGAGGAGGCACCTGAGGAGGAGCATCTCTAGATCTGTATTCTTTGTGCTCCATATCACAATGATTGTCAAAGTCAATCTTACTTTGAATGAGCTTCATTATATAGGGAGCAAAATAAATGCTCTTGGCCTTATCTCCCTTTGATGTGGCAATCTCTCTAATGATTAAGTCTGTCATATCAATCCTTGTGTCATCCATAATGTATTTAATTACATTCCAAGCACGCCCATTAATCTCATCATTATTCCCACTTCTGGGGAAAAAGGAAGCTCTCATGATCCTATTAATAATGTTGGAAAGAGGGAGAAGACCACTTACTCTTCCACTCACAAAATGATTGCCTTGATCATAATACCCATCCACTTGAGTGAGGGCAAGAAGTTCTTGAAAATGTACCTTTATCCCTCTAGAGTCTCCCAAACTCAAGGCACTTAGAAAATCATCCTTAGAGGCTTCTAGCTGCTATTGTCCTATCATCTAGATGAGATGGTCATGGACAGGGGACATATAAATAGTTACATAAAATTGCCGAATTGCCTTAGCATAAAAGTTGCATCTCAAAGAAACTAAAGAATCTAAGCTCACATTCCGAAAAAGACGATAAAGACCGTTGTACACTGGATTCTGACCCAAGTAACTCCACTTCACAAATATGTGATTAGTGAACTTCTTCTTGGCATAATATATTTGATAAACTTCTTGCTGAAACATAGTGTAAAACATACTCATAGTAGCATTTCTTGGAAAGCGGAATTGATTGATGTGCCTTAGGATTGTGTATTTTTCACTCTATTCTTGACACATTGAGACCAACAAATTGAGATTGATCAGGAGTTTCATCCTCGTTCTCATCCTCATCATTGTCTGATTCATCGTAATCATCGTCGCTGTTGTCATTGTTGTTTCCACTCTCTTCTTTTTCTTCAATATCCTCCTCATGTTCATCTTCTACTTGTTTCTTTCCCTTTGAAGAGGGGGGAGCAGCTGCACGACTCACTGTTTGCTTGTGTGGCATTGTCGTTGTTGAAAGGAGAGCAAGATATGTCAAAGGAGTCAAGGAATGAACTAACAAGTAGTTTATAATATCATTTCTGTCAATTCCTTTGTCACAAAGGTCGGACGAACGCCATGGTCGGTCGAACCGCCCGGTTTGGCCGACCAGATCGCCAGTCTGATCGGCGCACCGCCAAAGATGATAAAAGAGGGGCAAACTGATTTTGGAATGAACCCAAAGATTGCAAACTCTTATTGCAATGTCATAGTGAATAATTGTTAATTTAATCACAAACTACTTGCATATCAAAAGTTTTGCCACCAAATAGAAATAAATTTGGATTTCATGGCAACCCTAGGAATTGGGGCAATTCACAATGTGAATAGATTGCAAGTAGGGAAAGAAAGATTTACCAGCTTAGATGAAAAGGAAGGACAAGGAGATGAATCCTTGGAGAAATTTATGATCAATTAGCTGGATTTTGAGAGAACACCTTCACCTAGGTTTTCATATTTTAATGAGATGAGTCAACTAAAATCCAAACCAATTGGTGGAATGAGGAGAGGAGGTGAAGGGGAAACTTTCGATTACCTTGGGGAGCAAGATTGAAAACCAGAGAGGGAGATCCAAGCCTGGGGTGAGTGGCGGCCGAAACAAAAGAGCTTCAGTTGTTTTTAGAAGGTGAAAGAAGCAACAGAGAAGAAAACTATTGGGAACTGGAGGTATAAGACCTTCACGCAAAACCGGTCGGACCACTGGGCACATGGCGGTCGAACCGGTGGGCTGGCGGTCAGACCTCCTGGGATGGCTGATCAGACCGGCTAACACTAAATTTGTCAGTAGATTCGGTAGTGGAATTTGAGAAAGGTGGAAATATTGTATTTTGCTCCAAACCTTCACACAATCAACCAAATAAACATATTTGGAGAATTTCCAAGTTATATAGCCCTTTCAAATCCAATTTTCAAATAATTTTTATGAATTAAGCTTTTATTTTCGCAAACAAAACTTTATTTTCATAAAAACTTCTTCAAAAGAACCAAAAGAGCATATGATTGAATTTTAAAGTATCCAATTTCATGTATGAGTTATGAATACCATTATGGACCTATTTATGTGAATAAATTTGGCTCAAATGGCAAAAATCACTTAAGTGCTAGGAAGTGACCACTTAGGTCAAAATAGTATTTTGGATGAGTTTTGAAATCAAATATCTTTTGTTAGGTTGGTCTTTTGGAAATCTTTTGCATACCAATAAGGTTTAGAATAGCCAACTCTAGGTTTTTCCTTTTGAGATGGTTTTCAAATTCTTTTTAGAATAGATTTTACACAAAAATCTAATTTATGTCAAAAACAAGATACTATAATATATAATTTTGGCTAGAAACTCATTTTTGCTTAAAATAGGTTTTCTTGAGCCAAAACCTTTGAATAGCATTTGTATATACATTTCAACTAGTTTTTCAAAGATATACCAATTGTTATGAATTTTTTGACTTTTGGCTAAATGGCTCAATTTTGAAAAACATTACTAGCACTTAATTTATTTGGGCACACTTAGGGATGTGATATACATGTATATGACTTAGCATTCCCTCTTAATGTGCCACTTACCATCTTGCTTAAAATTGAAATAATAAATATTTTGTGCAAGAGCAAGAACGCATTTTGAAAAGGATTTTCAAGAATGCAACCTATACAAGGCTAGGGGTTAGATACTTCAGTGTAAGTACTTGTTACCAAAATGACATTGACTTATGATATGACATGATCATCCTCAAGCTTGGCTCCAATTTTGCACATGGTGGAATCCACCTCTTCGTGTGTGAGCCAAACTTCCAATGCATCTCTAAGTACTTATTAGGCATTTAAGCGCATTTTGGTACCCAATATTTGGTTGGGCCCATGAATGTTATTCATAATACTTTTGGGCACCCAAATGACCCTAGCAATAGTTTTATGTGAGCTAACATTTCTAGTAAACACATTGCTATTTTTATCCTTCCTATCCAGATAATGATCATTATAGATAATAGGCATAAGAGAGATACCTTTGGGACAATTCTTACTAAAATATCCCTTTTTGTCTTCTTTACATGCTCCTTGCCGGCTTGCCTCTTCTTTGATGATAATTGCTTGTCATTTATCTTGTTTGGGCACACCGAGACAAAATATCCCTTCTCATTGCAACCAAGACACTTGATATTCTTCGTGTGTCTTGCATTGTGTCTTGTCTTGCTATTCTCCTTCTTCTTTGGAGTGAAGTCAATTCCACTCTTATCTTGCAAGCATCTTTGCTTGATCAATATCTCATCGAGGGTGGTATTCCCTTTGAAGCTTCTTTCCAAGTCAATTTCCAATTTTCTAACTTGGGCCTTGAGCTCTTTGTTTTTCTCTATAAGATTAGTATCGCAAGACATAGAGGAAATAGAAGTATCAATTTTGGAGCAACAAGGCATATCAAACAAATCATCATAAGAGGTAGATATGCTAACCTTAGATGAAATGTAAGAGTTAGGAGCTACACATGGCATATCATCTAGTAGATCACATGTAATGCCTATATCCATCTTTGAGCTAGTGCATTCCTTGAGGAGGAGAGACTCATGGTCTTCTTTTAGCATATCATAATTGTTTTGAAGAGAGACATGTTCTTTCCTCAAAATCTTATATTTAGTCTTCTCATTCCCAAGATATTCATTAAGCACTTCTAACATATCCATCAACTTATCATATGTGGGCTCATCATTATTTACCTCTTTGTTTCCTTTAGCCATAAAGCAATGAGTTAATGTGGATGGAGTTGTGATCTCATCATTGTCGGAGCTAGAGATTGAGCATTCTTCTCCTGACATCCATTCTTCTATGCAATCATCATTAGTGGAGGTGGACCTATCATATTGATCTTAAAGACACTCCACACCTGATGAGTGCTCTTGAGATTGCATACGGCATCGAATATCTCTATACTCAAGGTGCTAAATAAAGTGTTAGTTGCTTGAGCATCGAGATGTAAGCATTTCTCTTCCTCAATAGTTTGAGCAAGAGGATCATTTGGAGGAGAAAATCTCATATCTACAATCTGCCAAATTTTAGGCCTCATGGCCTTAAAATAAAAAAATATGTGGATTTTTCAAATATCAAAATTCATGCCATCAAATAGAGGTGTCTCACCAAGGTGCACTATATTACTAGTCGACATCTTTTACTCTCTAAGCGGTTAAGCCTAATAAAATGAGAGACTAAGTTCTGATACCACTTGTAAGATCGAGGAGGCCGACTAGAGGGGGGTGAATAGGCGGTTCTAAAATCTTTTGGCTAAAATCGAGTTTTATGCGGAATTGTAAATCAAATCAGTTTTGCTCAATTAAAACCTAAATCAACTAGTCTTAGCTAAGTGCACCAACAATATAAGACTATTGATAAGATAGCAAACATACAAAGATAGTTAAGCAATTTAATTTAATAAATGTAAATTGCGCAAAGTAAAACACAAGAGAACAAACCACAATGACATAATGATGTTTTACTGTGGTATCCAGAGACTTGCCAGTCTCCCTAATCCATGTTGAGGTAAGCCCAACCACGTTGGACCAGCTCCACAAATTGAGCCAACACCTCCGAGATAAGTCCAACCAAATTGGACCGGCTCACAACTTGAACCAACACCTCGATTCACTCGGGGTTGCTCTTCCTCGACTCCAGAGATGACAAGCACCAAACCACTCACAACCGCCCGGGTCTCCTCACAACCTTCTTTGAGAAGATCGCCGGTGCAACTCCAAGCCGTCTAGGTGTCTCAAACAACAAGAGCAACAAGTAAAAATGCTCACTTGAACAAATCAAGTGTATAAACTCAAGTAGATTCACAATCCAGTACCTAATGCAACACATGCACTAGGGTTTCGCTCTCTAAGCTCACTAAGCGCAACACATGTACAAAAGAGATGAGAGGTCTTGCTCTTTGATCAAAGGAATGGGATTGTGGTAGTTCTTTAAATATCTTGTTTACGGAGCATGGAAGAAATGCAAATTCCCAGGTCGAAAGTAAAGCCTGTGAAATATGCCTTCCATGGCACAGTTCCTGGTTCTACTGCTAAACCGATAGGGCAATGTCCCTACTGGTTACATTCGGAAGGCTAGATAACTTCCGAACAAAAAAGATTCCATTTGATGTAATGGATTTTGAAACTACATACAATAGAATCCTTGGTCGTCCGACATTGGCAAAGTTCCTAATAGCTACACATTACGACTATCAGAGTTTAAAGATGTCAAGACCAAAAGGGATCATCACGGATCGAGGGATAGAAAGATGGCATATGCGTGCGATCAGAATTCTCTAGAACTAGTCGACGAACTTCCTACCAGGGATACTAATCCACCTTCCACACAGGTCAAGCACTCGAGACCAAAGATGGCGCCAAAACCTTCCGACCAGACCAAGGAGGTTCCGCTCGATAAAGGCGCTTCTCCGGAAAGCGTCAAAATACCATCTGGGTCAGGAAATGTTAATGCATGTACCCAAAAGGGATTGGTCAGGGCAAGACTCGATTCTAAATAGGAAGAGTCATTCGTCTCGTTCCTCCGAGCAAACTTGGATGTATTCGCCAGGCAGGCATCCGACATATTCGGAGTCCCCAGGGAGGTGATCGAGCACAGGTTAGCTCTCCGGCCTGACAAGAAACCGGTCAAGCAGAAGCTAAGGCGCTTCGCACCAGATCAGAAGAAGGCAATCCGGTCAGACATCAACAAGCTTCTTAAGGCTGGATTTATTCGTGAAGTCGACCACCCCGAGTAGCTTGCTAATTCTGTAATTTTTAGAAAAAAGTAATGGGAAATGGCGAATGTGTATTGATTTCACAGACTTAATAAAGCTTGTCCGAAGGATGACTTTCCCCTTCCATACATTGATCAACTTGTAAACTCTACTTTCGGTGTGAGTTGTTAAGTTTTTTTTATGTGTATTCAGGGTACCACCAGATTAGTATGAGTAAAGATGATGAAGAGAAAACTTTCTTCATCACTCCATATGGCACTTACTGCTATGTTAAGATGTTATTTGGTCTCAAAAATGCTAGTGCAACTTTTCAAATGTTAATGCAAAAAAAAACATTTAATCCTCAGATAGGTCGAAATCTAGAAGCCTACGTTGACGACTTGGTTGTGAAAAGCATCAACGCTGGTGATCATATTTCCGACCTACACGAAACTTTCAATAACTTAAGAAGGCATAACCTTAAGTTAAATATGAAAAAGTGTGTGTTCGGAGTTTCCTCTGGAAAGTTTCTTGGATTCCTAGTTTCGGCTAGAGGAATTGAAGCAAATCTAGCAAAAATATCGGCCATCAACCAGATACACCCTCCGACCACAAAAAAAGAAGTCCAAAAACTAACAGACTGTATGGCAGCGCTGTGTCATTTCATAGCACGGTTAGAAGAAAAAAGATTACCTTTCTTTAAGCTTCTTCGAAAACACGGAAGTTTCGAATGGACTAAGGAGGCAAACAATGGATTTGAAGAGCTCAAGAGGTACCTTACGAATACCCCGATCTTAGTATCTCCAAGATCGGGAGAAGCATTGTTGATATACGTGGCTGCAACACCACAAGTAGTCAGTGATGTACTGGTCGTTGAGCGTGACAACATCTAACGACCAGTATATTATGTAAGCGAAGTCTTACATGAACATAAGGAACGATACCCACAGGTAAAAAAGTTGCTATACGGTCTCCTTATGGCTTCGAAAAAACTAAGGCATTACTTTCAGGCCCACAGAGTGGTCGTACCTACTAGATATCCCCCTAGTCAAGTTCTCGAAAACATAGAATCATCAGGACGAATAGCAAAATGGGCGGTCGAGCTTGGGGCGTTCGACCTCTATTTCATCTTGCGAACAGCAATCAAGTCCCAGGCTTTAGCAGAATTCATTGCTGAATGAACGAACTTCGAACCCTCCCAAGGGCCCGAGTACGAATACCACGAAAAGTGGACAATGTACTTTGACGGTTTCTTGATGATCAAAGGCTCGGGGGCTGGAGTTGTCTTAATATCACCTACTGGAGAACACATCAAATATGTCATTCAGTTAAACTTTCCTGCTATAAACAATGTGGTAGAATACGAATGTTTACTGGTAGGACTCTAAGCCAAGGTAGTCAGAGTCGAGATCCCGAGTCGGATCGATTTGCCTCCGGTAGGATCGAATCGTAGTATCGAATCGTAGAATCAGCGATTCTACGGATTTGTAAAAATACACATATTTAACATCTATACTATAAGTTTGTATGATTCTTATAAAGTTTACCACTTACTTATTACCAAAAAAGGGGCAAAACACTTCTTATCACACAAATGTAAAAGCATAATGAATGCTTGACATGATGGGTGATATAGTTCGAACTACTGGAGAATGTACCAATGGCCTTGATTAGTTTACTACAATTAATGAGAAATGTTCACAAGTTTTGTAAATCAATATCTAATTGCAACGCTTGCATGTTCCTTAAAAGCAGCTAGACATACTACATGAATAAAAATAGCTTATGATTATCAAGCTCAAGATTGCTCATGTCATAACAAAATATCAACAAAATCGGGCCCCTAAAAAAATTGCAAAAAAAAAAGAAACAAAATTGCAAAAAAAAAAATTTGCGACTCTACCACGATCCTACTCTGCGATTCTACAAGATTCTACACGATTCTACCCTTTGGATCGCGACTCTACCACGATCCTACCTGATTCCGATCCGCAGTGCGATCTGGATCGTTAGGTCGTCGTGGGATCGTAGGATCGTACGACTTTACGAGTAGAATCGCGATTTTAACTACCTTGCTCTAAGCAGCTAGAGTGCCCGGGATTTGCAGATTACTAGTGAAAGGCGATTCTCAACTATTAGCGAATCACGTCGGGAAAGAGTATCAATGCTCAAGTACCACGATGTCATCTTATTTGGCGGAATTATGGAAACTCTAAAAGCACTTCTTGGTTTCAAGAGCCAACATATTCCTAGGAAGGAAAACATTCTGGTGGACCAGTTGGCACGAATGGCCTCAACAAGGTCACTGTCCTGCTCAGAGTTTTCCTCGAGCAACTCGATTCACCCTCGGTGGTCGAGCATTCCGAGGACTTGGATGCTCCACTAGAGGTCATACAACTCGATCCCAGTAGTGATTGGATGACATCGATCTATATATCTTCAACATGGCATAATTTCTGAAGACAATATAGAGGCTAATCGTATAGCTGGAAAAGCCAAATCATACACTGATCAAAAGTACCCTTCACAAACGGGGAGCTCATGGAGTGTTGATGAGATGCATATCTCAAACGGATGGTAATAAGTTATTATCCGATATACATGGAGGAGTCTGTGGAGCACATCATTCCTACAGAACTCTTGTTGGTAAAGCCTTCAGGCAAGTTAAGTGAGGCTGATAAGAGAACGATTGAGAGTGGCTCAATCCCGACAGAAGAGCTATGCTAACAGTCGACGCAGAGACTTGTCATTTGATGTAGGAGATTTTGTCTATCTCAGAGTAACTCCACTCAGAGGAGTAAGAAGATTCCAGATCAAAGGAAAGCTCGCACCAAGGTTTGTTGGACCATAAGAGATTGTGGAAAGAAAAGGCGAGGTTGTCTATCAGTGGAGCAACCATTCAGAGGAAGAAGCCACCTGGGAACGAGAAGAAGATCTGAGAGCAGAGTATCCCCACCTCTTTGCTAACCAAGTCTGAATCTCGGGGTCGAGATTCCTTTAAGGGGGGTAGGTTTGTAACATCCGTTTTTTAGTACCTTTTTGAAGATTTTCAAAACAAAAAAGAACCATTTGGTTTTGATGAGAGTTCTAAAGCTTAACTTGAGATTTTGTAATTTAGAGTGTTTAAAATGACTAATTCCAATTTCAACTAATTCAAAAGTTTGGTTTGTTCTGGGTTCGTTAGAGTTCTCTGGTGTTGTCTTCCCTTTTCTCTGTTCGCTCTGTGTTCCCCTCCCTTTTCGTTTGGACCTCTCCCTCGGTCCAGACCACCCCTTTGAC
Source organism: Phyllostachys edulis (assembly GCA_036346405.1). Taxonomy (NCBI): domain Eukaryota; kingdom Viridiplantae; phylum Streptophyta; class Magnoliopsida; order Poales; family Poaceae; genus Phyllostachys; species Phyllostachys edulis. The sequence continues at coordinate 11,096,925 of CM070566.1, forward strand.
CGCGACCTCCCCTTAGTCACATGACACCCCTTTGACCGCGACCTCCCCTTTAGTCACGACCTCCCCTTGGTCACATGACACCCCTTTGACCGCTACCTCCCCTTGGTCACGTGATATCCCTTGGGTCACGATCTCCCCTTTGGTCACGACCTCCCATTGGTCACGTGACATCCCCTTTGACCGTGACCTCCCCTTGGTCATGTAACATCCCCTTTGGTCGCGACCTTCCCTTGGTCATGTGACATCCCTTGGGTCACGACCTTCCCTTGGTCACGTGACATCCCCTTTGGCTGCGACCTCCCCTTGGTCACGTGACATCCCCTTGGGTTACGACCTCCCCTTGGTCACGTGACACCCCTTTGGTCACGACCTCCCCTTGGTCACGTGACATCCCTTGGGTCACGACCTCCCCTTTGGTCACGACCTCCCCTTGGTCACGTGACACCTCCTTGGTCACGACTTTGGTTTGACCATCCTCCCAAGTTTTGACTAGCCCCACCTGTCAGCCATGTTCACCTTCTCCTTCCCCGTTCGTCCATCACGACGCAATAGTCTTCGATGCATTAAATGTCGTTGTGTCGCATTAAATCTTGTAATACCGCCATAACACCGCTCCCCTCTTGTCTCTTCCCCTACCGCCCCCATCTCCTCCTTCACCTACCTTTGACCTTGTGTGTACCTCCGAGTCTTTTAGTGACTCTCTCTGGCTTCCCTGGCTATATAAGCCTGAGTAGCCCTCTCTCGTTACCTCTTTCGCTTTTAATTCCCTTGCTCTGCTTGACTCCTCCGTGCTTGAAGTTTCGCCTCCTTCTGCTTGAAGAAGTTTGTGGAGCACCGCGTTGTCTTCGACCGCCGCCCACCGTCCTCTCCCTCCTCCTTCAGTCTCTCTCCCTCGGCCTTGGTGAGTTTCTCCGTGCCCTGTTCCCTTCCCTTGTTCCTGCGACTACGTCACGTAGTCGTGTCCTACTTACGACTATGTTGCATAGTCGTATCCTTCCTACGACCACATTGAGTAGTCATATCCTCCTTTGGACATCCTTTGGACCTCCTCCTTTGGACCTCCTCCTCGGGACCTCCTCAGGATCTCCTCGGGACCTCCTCCTCGGGACTTCCTCAGGACCTCCTCCTCAGATCTCCTCAGGACCTCCCTTGCCATTGGTTTTAGTTTGGTCTGTTTTGGAGTTCATTTGGATTTCTTATTTGTTCTTTATTTGATTTTTGCTTCGTTCTCACGTGTAGATTTCGACGACTCAGGAGAGCCCGAGTACTTCAAAGAAGACCCTCAAGCTTTCAAGCAAGGCAAGTTACACCCTTGATCATGTTGATCCCAATATATCAAATTATTTAAGTTATGTTTAAAATTATTATTGCATGCTTATTTGCATTTAAGTAATTTAAATCTCTGTTTTAACTTTATAGTTATTCCTAATGCCTTTGTACATCCGAACTTGATTATTGATTCGACCACCCCTTGTCACCATAGTAAAGCGCTAGTTGGTACATTAGTATGAACTAGCATGTTTCAAAACTCTACGCTTAGTCAAACTTAGACCCAAAAATCTTGATTTGAAAATTTTATTGCCAAAAGACTAATGTTGTCAAAATGTTTAACCATAACATTGGGTTGTCGTGGAAGTTTGCAAATATTTTTGAAAAGCAAAGCAAAAAGGAAAATTGGTTTAGACTTGGGCGAATTGGTTGTTTGGATGGGTGCATGTTCATACACGGGATCAACTCGGCTAGGATTGAGGCCTAGGGTTTTGTGGAAGTCGCCCAAGTCAATTAAGGACCGGTCTTCGAGCCGCATCTTGCTATGCCTCACCGTGCAACCACATGTTCTGAATGGGCAGAAATTGGCTAACTAATTTGTAATGTTCCACTATGGTTGTTCCATCCGGTTGTGTGGGTGTCTTGACGGCCTACTTTTATGCATTCCTACCTGGCGCAAGAGGGGGCCTGAACCCGACGGATGGCTAGTCCAAAGGGGGTGAAATCTTAGCGAGGGGGAACTGCGGTGGAATTGCACATTGTAAAGGCTTTGTCACGTGCTATAGACCACTCACATACGGTAGTGAGTGGTGGTATCAACAAATACCAAACAAACTAGAGAAGTCGTATCATGTGGGTAAAGATGTACACTTCTACAGAGTATAAAACTATTCGAATAGCCATGTCCACAGTCATGGATATGCTAGCAAAGCCACTCCAAGTTAGATTTTGGTTTTATTTTCAAAAGACCTCTTTGAAATGGTTTTGGATGTCTATCCAATGGGTTTTGGGCAGGGAGCCTTGTGATAGGAGGGTATCCTTCACCACTTGTTGATGAATGTTATCCAACTATAAAACTAAGATTTAGAAGAAAAAATAAATTTTAGTTATTGTATAACTGCTTTGGAACTTAGTACAAGTATTTAGAAAGAAACATGGCTTTATGCAAAGACAACCCTATAAGACCTCCTTTGAGATATCCTTGTATGCATTGCATTCTGTTACTTGACGGGTGTGACTTGCGAGCACGGTTGTTGTGCTCACTCTTGCTTGATTCTGTTGAGCAGGAGAGGACGTCTACGAGGAGGATGAGGACCAGGACGTCTAGGTTGTGCCCTCCAGATGACTGCCTGTGGCGAGTTGTGTGGTCTACTGCTTTTGGTCTTCCGCTGTGTTTTGTTATGTAGGCTTTTAAGCCGCTTTTGTAATCAACTCTGTTATTTATTAATAAAGTTGCGTTGATGGATGTTACCACCTTTGGTTACTGTGCGAGCTAGCCGCTGATCCGTGGGACTAGCTCGGTTGTGTACAGGGGATTCAGACCTCCCGAGTCTTCGGACCTCTCGGGGAGGTCCGGTTCTGACACGTGTTATGTCTAATTCTTAGAACATTGATCAATTGTGTCAGTTCTATGTATAAATGTACTTTACATTCTTTTAATTTCAATAAAGATTCATTCTTTCTTCATTTTTTCGATGAGTGTTGTTCTTTATATGTCGATTATCCATTCCTAGTTGAAAACTATTGTTGTCTCGATCATTGGGGAAGATCAATTGCTCTCCAACATCTTTCTAAAGGATACCTTTTACTTATCGGCTTTGGCACAGTTGTTGAACACCATAAGGGTCCATATCGTGACCCTCACAGAGATGGCTTTCACGAGCGACCACACACACCCTTTTCTCAAAGAAGAAATAAGTAAAAGGAGCATCACACGATAACTACATATAATTACTTGCATGCTTAGATATCACAAGACTTTCTTTCTTTACTTCAACATTCTGTTCTTCTCCTGTTCTTGCAATTGGTCGGGACACAGAAAGCCTCCTAGTTGAAATCTCCCCTCTCTACATGTGGTATAGCCCACTAGAAGGTGTTTCCTAGCGATGATCCTTTTCTTACGATTCTTGCTGCCAATCTGGACCTGAGAACGAATACGTTTCACGAAGTATCATTCATGTCTTTGATTCTTAGCAATCTTTACGACCAGATTGGAAATTGTATATAAATAAGACTACTTATCGTTTTTTCTGCATACATATTTGCATCATTTCGTATCATCAATTCAACTCTTATGATATCTTACGACCATACAATGTACTACACGGTATTTCGATTATGGAAATAAATCTAATACTAGTCAAAGTCACACACTGGTTCCGACCAGATTGATTTCCTAGTGTAAGTTAGATGATTTCAACAACATAATTAGTACATACTTTATACAGTGGTCGTGAAAAGTGCTCTTTTTTCTTAAGTCTACTTCTTCCTTAGTAAATCTTTCTACTAAACAAGCAGCCAAGGGCTAGGAAATATATGAGTACTCAAAGTAAGAGATAAACATAAGTGGTACTGATGACAAAAAGTAAGTTTTTACATTCATAATTCTATATTACATCTTTTCATTTTTTGGGACCACCAGACTGGTCGCTACGGAAGGGAGACCCGACCTGCATCTCCTCAGCAACCTTCTTTCCGAAGGGTCTTACTCCCTCAAAGATGTTGGCTGCATCATCCTCTGAGCAGTTGAAGCCAGCTTCAAGAGCTTGGAAGATGATGGAGGTGTCGGAGGCTTTAAGCTTTGCCAGACCAAAGCTAACTCCATCTACAACGACATTCTTCATAGTCTGCGTGTGGTTACTTCGAGTTGTTTCGAGCAAATTTTTGGGATCTTCAAGTTATTGACCAAGATAATTTATCTTCTCCACCGAATCTCTTAAAAAGGGCAGGCATAATCCCGATTCCATGTTGAAGAGCATTTTGTTGAGAGACTTGACCTTCTCTTCAAGACTTCGCCCGAGTTCTGCCTCCTTTTCATGTTCAAACTCAAGTGTTTTCTTTAATTTTTGAACTTGCTATGCATGAGTAGATCAAAAGTTAATGAAATATAATTATAATACATAATGAATTGGTCAAGTTTTACGATCGGTTACCTTGAGCTTTCTTCTCGAGGGCTTCGATAGCTTCCTTGTGTTTGGAAGAGGCCTCATTGAACCTGGTCGACCAGTCTTCGATCGACCGATCTTTGGCCTCGCGCTTTTTCTCGAGCAGAGCTGTTGTGGCTTCTTTAGCCAGAATCTCTTTCTTATGTACCTCTAATTCTATTGTGATAGGAGGAGAGTTAAGAAAAAAACGAGAAGCAAAATAAAGGATAAAAGTTAAGAAGATTTAATTACTTTTTAGGTCGGAATTTTCCTTTTCTAAGTTAGTTATTCGCTGGATCGGTCCTACGATCATGGCAAAATTCTCCACATATGCTACAAAAATAGCAAACTTTAAGAGTGGTTGTAGATGCTTACCTGGATCTCTGTCTCCACATATTCGAAGTAGATAGCATTAAGACCCGTCTCTGATTGACGGTCCGAAATTCTCCTTCAGGCCTCATCAAGCTTCTCATCATCGAAGATTCGAGGGCAGTTGGGGAAGTTTCTTGGATGAGGAGGCTTCTTCACCAATGAAGAAACCCTCTCTCCTTGAACGATCCCAACAGGGGGTGGAACCTACTAGAGACTCTTCTTCGACTCCAGTCTCCTTAGACAGAGTTGAAGCCGCCAAGGAGTCCTCGGCAACAGGAACCAGAACTGGAGCCGCCACCTACTTCGGGGCTGGCTTGGCCGCTTTTCCCTCAAGAGTTTCCTCCGGAGGGGTGCTCCGATCGGAGGCAAACAGAACACCGATGGATCTATGAAAACAAAAGAAAGAAAAATCAAGATTTTAGAATACCAGAAACCTTAAAGGTATGTATTTTCATAAGTTTCTTTCGTGTATACATACCTGGTCGTCTTTTTGGACTTGATCTTGAAACGCCCTGGAGCAAAGTTCAGAGCGCTTGCCTTCCTTTTTCTTTTCAACCGATTTTATCGATTCTAAACCGGTAGGATTGGTTAGACCCCCCACATCCTTCGACCGGAGGTCAAAAGAAATCTCCCCGACCATGGGGACGGAGAGAAGTTCCCTGATCATCAGGTCGGAGACGGTGGTTTTGTCGACCTCTTGGACAGTTGCTTTATCAGCAACTGCCTAGTCGGTCACGACCACTTCAGAGTCTACGACCACGGTAACTACGATCGGCGGATCTTCTTTTTCTCCCGCCTAATTATACAACCAAGTTAGTTTGGCAATGGAATACTTCATCTAAAATGTAAATTCCTTTTTGATTCCTTTCTTACCTCTAAGGAGCCACCCTCTTGAATGGTCGTTGGGGCAAAAGTGGTCGGAATGTCGATTGGATCAGAGCTCCCGGTGAGCTCGTTGATCTCCAACCCGACCGACTGCACGTAAAAACAAAAGTTATGGCATACTGATCGGAAAAATACATAAATGATGAAGGGAAGTTTTTATTTTCACCTTGAGCCTCTCTATTCTCTCTGCTTGAGATCAGGATGCCAGCATAAAGGGAACCACAACCTTGAAATTAGGCTCCTCAGCACAGATCATCTTGATCCGTTCCTGATTTCTTCAGCGAAAGGGACTGTAGAAAGGGAAAAGAGACTGTAAGGTTACAAAATATTCAACCAAAACAAACAAAACTGGTCAGAATTTTTAGGACTTACGGTATGCAGAATCAATGATCGTATTGTCACGACCAAGGTACCAGAGCGAGGTACGTGATCGGAGCTTCAGAGGACATATCCGGTATGCGCAGAAATCTCTCGCCACATGCCAAGAAGTTAGTCCCTTTATGCTAAGAAGCTGGATGGCTTCAATCCAACTCCCCACTCTTCCCTCCTTCTTCGCGGAAAGCAGAGCCTGTCTTCTTTGGTGACCGTCATATAGAACCAGTTTTTCTTCCATAACGACCATGAGGACTTGGGGTACATACGGATGTACTCCTCAGCTTTCCCATCATGGAGGCATAGAGCACACTCCCTAGGAGATGCCGTTGATTTCTCGACTTCGACATCTTGTAGAAATACCTAAAGACTTCTAGATCTGGTAGAACCCCAGGTATGCCTCACAGAGGAAGATAAAGATGATGATGTTGGCAATCGAGTTAGGAGCAAGATTCACCAGCTCTACTTCGTAATACTCCAAAACTTTGGAAAGGAACGGGCGTACTGGTAATCTGAATCCGCGCTTGACGTATGCGAGGAAAACATGGATTTCCCCCCTCTTCACCACTGGGAAAATGCTCCTCGACCGCTGATCTCCAACGGATCAAGTTTCGGTCGGGAAGCATCCCGATCTTCTCCAAGCTCGTTGAGCTTCTTCATGCTCAAATCAGAAATAGGCCAGTGGATGATTAGGCTCGACATTGTTGGATCTTGGGTGAGAAGATGAAAGGTGATCGAAGAAAGTTATTGATGAAAGGATGAAGAGGCAATAAATTCTGAGAGCGTAAAAACTCTAAAGTAAGCCACTGAAGGGATTTTATACCCCGCAACCCCTTAACTGCAATTGGGAGTTGCCCAAAGTTCAACGGACAGAATACCTCTTCTGTTAACTTCACCATTAAGACGAGGGTTTTTTCAGATAAGGATCTTCATCGGAAGGGGTTCACATTACAAATTCATTTAAAGTTCAGGGGCTAGCTGACGAGGATTAAATATCTAAATATTACTTTAATATTTAATTAAAGATCGCACGTCCTTCGTGGTCGTAACCCCTAAGGCTAACGACCCTTGGTCGTGAGAATTCCAGAGATTACATTGTGAGTACCCTGGTCGGACGAGGTCATGTATCTTATCCCCGACCAAGTAACGCTTATAGAAACAATAAACTAGTACTTAGATTCTATTCCAAGTATATTCCTTATTGTGTGACGAATGGAACACATGTATTATTTGTTCCATACCACATGACGTTTATAGCTATAAGTCACTGACAATAACCACCATATAGTTTTATCTCCCGCTGACATTAACTGCTGGTCAGTTGGTTTTTCACCAACTAGCAACCGTTTCTCCGACCGGACACGACACTTCCGAAGGATGCCTCTTCTAGGAGTAACTGTCACCACTTCGTCGATTATTTAAAGGAGAATGCAAATGGCAGGAAGGACAAGTGAGATAGATTATTCGAGTTCGAAGTTGACAACAGCCGTAGAGTGATCTGAAGACTGTTGAAGTAATAGTATAGTAATCAGTACACCAAGTGTAATTAGGGCTAGTCCATTGCCTTATCTAAGGCACCCTGTAAAGGATCTAGTTCATTGCAACAAAGAGCAATCCCATTCTCATCTAAGAACTCTTAGCCAACCCATAAGGGCATCTCCAATAGTTAGAGACAACTTTGTCTCTAACATATGATACATCATTTTTAGAGACAATATCTCCAATAGATAGTCTCTAACACACTTTCCAACATTTATATTTTATAATTTTCCTTTGAAACGGGCTTATATGTCAACTAGAGTAGATTAATGTATCATGTTTTGTTTCGCGTGTACGACAGTCTCTTGAGGAAGAGACGACCTGTGCTCTCTCTCTTTCCTCTCTCTCCTCCACGTAGGATTTTGTTGACGTGGCATAGCTAAGAGACGACAATAAATGCATTATTAGATATGCCCTAAGGAGATCTAACATGTTAAACCTATTACAAACCAAACCATTAGCAGACCTACGTCGACGTATGCATGCAGCCCTAGCCAACGGTAACGAAACTGCTACAGTATTGAACCTCAAGACTTAAGAGAAGAAAACCCTACAATACATATACTACAGTAAACCCTAGAGCTAATGGGCTTATGGGTCTTATACACATGGGCCATATACACATATACATAACACCCCCCTTCAAACTCAACATGGGTCAGGAGGATCTGAAACATTGAGTTTGGAGAGATGGAAGCGATGTTGCTCTCGGGTTTGAGCCTTTGTGAAGAAATCAGCGACTTAAATCTCAGAAGGCACATACTGAAGAGCAATAGTCTTCTGTTGACAATGATAACGTGTGAAAGATGCATCCACACCAATGTGCTTAGTCGACTCATGCTTCATCGGATCGAGAGTAATCAGATAGCACTAGTGTTGTCACACGTGAGAGATGCAGAGTACCACATGACACACCAAGATCGGCTAAAAGCCAACGAAGCCAAACAATCTCTGAAGTGGTAGTGGCCAACGCTCGAAGCTCAGCCTCAGCACTAGATCGTGAAACTGCAGTCTGTTTCTTGGACTTCCAGGCAATAAGCGAAGACCCAAGAAATATGCAATAGCCAGAGACAGATCGTCTATCAATAGGATCACTCGCCCAAGTCGAGTCAGAGTAAGCATGAAGTTGAAGCTGACTCGACTGAGAATAAAAGAGACAACGATCAATAGTCCCTCGTAGATAGTACAACACACGTAGTAGGTGAGCATAGTGAACAGACGTGGGAGTAGAAACAAACTGGCTGAGCACATGAACAGAATGAGCAATATCAGGACGTGTCACTGCAAGATAGACAAGACTCCCAACAATATGACGATAACGAGAGGGGTCTTCAAGCAAAGTGCCATCAGTAGGACGAAGCTGAAGATGAAGCTCCATAGGAGTAGCAACTATCCGATTGTCAGTGAGACCAGAATGAGCAAGCAAATCCTGAATATACCGCTGCTGAGATAGATAGTAGCCATCAGCTGTGCGAGTAAACTCAATCCCCAGAAAATAACGTAGAGAACCCAAATCCGACATCATAAACTACTCACTAAGCTGATGCTTAACAAAAGTAATGTACTCCTTGTCATCTCCAGTAATCAGCATGTCATCAACGTAGAGTAAAAGCATAGTACGACCACGTGGAGAGGTATGAATAAACAATGCAGGATCATGATTACTCGGGGAGAAACCAACAGCTAACACAACTGAACTGAACCGCTCAAACCAAGCACGAGGAGCCTGTTTGAGGCCATAAAGAGCACGACGAAGGCGACAAACAAGACCAATAGGAGCCACAACGCATACAGGGTGGGGTCATATAAACTTCTCGCAGGTCACCATGAAGAAAAGCATTCTTCACATCCATCGAGAGATAGTCTAAGAGCAATGACACCACAACAACAAGAGTGCGAATCGTTACCATATGAGCAACAGGGCAAATGTCTCGTCATAATCACGACCATGTGCTGCTGAAAACCACGAGCAACTAGATGAGCCTTGTACCTCTCAATGTAACCATCGATTTGGTCTTAACTTTAAAACCCACTTGCAAGTAATAGGAACAAAGATGAGCGGTAAAGGAACAAGATCCCACGTACTAGTGCGATCCAAAGCGACCAACTCCTCGACCATAGCTAATCGCCACTCAGGATGAACAACGACTTCACGATAAGTGTGAGGCTCGAGCACAATAGCGAGAAAGAAAACCATATCTGTCAAGAGCAGCAATAGTAGTACGATCACGAAGCTCATACTAAGATGACGGTGCTGGTGGAGGATCATCAGGAAGAGTATCATCAGCACTAGCCATGCCATCAGAGGAGGAAATAGTAGAAGGCTGAGTATCAGGAGGAACCCTAGACCGATTTAGTATAGTGAAGAGGAAACAAAGATCTCGACCGAGGATGAAGAAGATGACTCCACGTAAAGAGGTGTATCGGATGAAACAATAGGTGGAAGGTAAAGAAAGAGAGACTTCGGCGGGAGAGGAGGACCGAGTGGTGGAAGAATAAAAGTAGGGACGATCCTCAACAAAAATAACATCACGAGAAATGCGATACGCCGAAAGCGGAGGGATCATAACAATGATAGCCCTTATACTCAAGACTATATCCAAGAAAACACACGCAATGCATCGAAATGTTAACTTGGCGCGCTCACGAGGAAGCAAAACATAGCGTGTACAACCAAAAACTCAAGATGGTCATACTGGGGGAGTGGAAAACAAGAGCTCTCCAGACACTTTCCTAAAGGCGAGAAGATGGTGCATATTAATGAGATAGACAAACGTAGAAACCGCATCAGCCCAAAAATGTCGTGGAACATGAGATGCAAGTAAAAGAGTACGAAAGGTCCTCAATAAGATGACGATATTTACGTTCAAAGAACACCGCTTACGAGCATGGGCACCGAGACAGAAAGCCGAGAAGGGTTCCTCGGCGAGAGAAATTGACGAAAAGCATGCGACAAGTACTCTAATCGAACGAAAAGTCTAATAGGAGTGAAAAAGCTGGTGTGAACCATACGAGCAAAAGACCGATAAATGGACAAGAGTTGAGAACGATGTTTCATAAAATAAACCCAAATATATCGAGAATAGTCATCAATGAAGATTACATAATAGATATGACCACCTTTGGAAGCAAAAGGAGCGGGACCCCAAACATCGTAATGAACTAACTCAAAAGGATGACTAGACCGAGATGTATTGGTAGGATATGGAAGTTGCATTGCTACCAAGCTTGCAACCTTTACAATCATAACTAGTGTCAACAATGACACGACCTAGGACACCTCGACGAGCTAATGTAGAAAGACGAGAGCCACATAAATGACCAAGCCGATGATGCCACCGAGGAAAACTAACAGATCTTGACGCAAGAGTCAAGATGCATGAGCGGATGAAGATGGAAGACTCGACGATCAAGGAAGTAGAGACCCCGAGAATCTCTAAGGCGATGGCCAAGACCAACAAGAACTCCCGTCTGACGATCCCGCACATAGCAAATAGAGTCATCAAACCCAACAAAGTAGTTCATATCGACAAAGTCGACCAACGGACATAAGATTCATAGAAAGCTGAGGTACAAAAGACACATCAGGAACAGTAAAATGAGAAGTAGAGAGAGTGCCCTAATGAGTGACTGAACATGAGGTACCATCAGCTGTCTGTACATAGGAACCATCCATAACAGGTCGACATGATGCAAGGCGAGACTTATCCGATGTCATATGAAAAGAAGCTCCAGGGTCCAAAACCCATAAAAGACTAGTACCTGACACGGAAGAAGAGGCTACAACAAGACTGGCAGACCCACTAGGAGGGGCATTAGATGAAGACCGTTGCTGGACTTGAGTCTGAAGAACCTGAAGCTGGGACTGAAGTTGACCCAACTGAATGGCAAAAGCAGAATCCCCAACAGATGCAGGAGTGGTGGCAGCAACCACACCACGACGACGACGATAAGATGCAGGTCGCAGCTCTGGATGAAGTCGGTAGCACCTCTGAACAGGATGACTAGGCTTCTTGCAGTGAGGGCATAAAACTGGTTGGTTGTAGCATCAGAAACTGGAACAGGCTGAGAAACCTCCTAACGAGATGCCGCAAGAACATACTGAGGTGGTGTTAATCCGAAGGATAGAGAGCGAAGTCGAGTCTCCTCAGCAATCAACGCAGCAAGGGCCTCCTCCATGGTTGGAAGAACAGCACGCCCCAGTAGTTGAGCTCGAATAGACTCAAACTCTGGGCGAAGACGCATAACAAAGGTGAACATCAAATTCACAGATCATGACCCGCCTTGCTCGCGACAAACAAGACATCCAAAGACAGAAGGTGGAACCATGGAGGTCACCGTCGTGAAATACGAGTGAAAGAATTGTAGTACTCCTCAATAGACATGTCCTCACCGACGTAGATCATAAAGAGTCTCAGAGAAGAGAAAATTGACGCTTGTAGACCGTCTCGCTTCATAACATTGTTGAAGATACTCCCACATCTTGCGAGAACTTGGAAGATCAATGAAATCCATCCCGATTGAAATCTCAAAGACTATGACATAAGATACCCATAACACGATCATCAAGACGCCGCCATGCAAAGACCTCCTTCGTGATCGGTCTTCTCAATCGGAGGCTCATTGTAATATATGAGAGAAGATCAATAGACCGAAGAAGCATGCGAGCAGATGATGACCACTCACGATAATTTTGTCCATCCACGATATCTCGAGGCGGAAGAGCACCTCCCATACTAAGAGAATGAGGAGAAGCAAAAATATTATCACCATTACACCAACTCAAACCAAAACCCGAGGCAAGACAGAGAAGCGATGTCTCTTCTACAAACCTAAACAAAGCAAGATCTGGTATCAACAGCCTAGCAGAGCGAATATCACTATATCGGTGGCAAAGATGGTACCAACAATCGATATCACGAGCAATCGGGAATATCGATGAGCCTCAGCCGCGCGACAGGAAGACGGTGACCGGGACCTCAGCCTTGGCGAGCAAGGGCCTCAGCCGGCGACCGTCCTCCAAGCACGCAAGACGGCGGTGGGAAGAAGCCTCCAGCGTGGCGCCAAAACCTCCAGCGTAAGCAGACGCCGACGCCGAGGCAGACGGGGCCTCAAGGCGCAGTGACACGAGCCGCTGCCGAGGCAGACGGGGCCTCAGCCATGGCGAGAGGACCTCAGCCAGCGAGCCGGCCGGGGAGAAGCAGGACCTCCAGCGTGGCCATGCAGGGACGGGACCTCCAGCGCCAAGAAAGTCCACGGAGGAAGGCCGGCCGCAAGAGAGTCGGCCATGGAGGAGGTGGAGATAGCGGCGGTGGAGTGGTGGAGGTTCAGGACCTTGCCACGGCACACCACCGCTCGGCGAGACACATGAGCACGGAAGGCGGCGGCACCACGCTCTCGATACCATGCTACAATATTGAACCTCAAGACTCAAGAGAAGAAAACCCTACAGTACATATACTACAGTAAACCCTAGAGCTAATGGGCTTATGGGCCTTATACACATGGGCCATATACACATATACATAACAGAAACTACATGGCATCCATTTTTGCATTGCTCGCTAGCTTTTACTCTCTGTGTTCTTTTTATTCGACGTACGCAATATTTACCGTCTTCGATGTGCGACTTTGACTATTGCACTTTTTCAAAATTTACACTATGATAAACTAATAAAACTATAACATTGAAAGTATTTTTAATAATAAATTTAATGATATAATTTTCGTATAGCTTTAAACGTATTCGCAAGAACGTGATAATCCAGAAACCCTCGATCCTCGAGGGCCGAAGAGCACCACCACAATTCTCGCAGGCTAGAACGTCATCTGCACATGGGCTGCACATTATCCCGTCCCCTACCTCCAATTCGACCACCACCACACCATTATCCCCAACCAAGAGCCCATATCCCTTCTCCTCAATCTCTATTTCGACCACCACCGGAGGCCAGAGCGAGGTAAGCTCACGAGTTCCTTCCCAATTCAGTGTTCATTGCAACCAGTCTCTAATGTTTCTTGGGAATTAAAATTTCAGGTGTTGCTAACCATTGTTGTTGCCATCAAGAACGGCCAGGCGGGCGGGCAACATGGAGCTCTGCTGCTCGGGAGTCCTGAGCAGCGGCGGCGCCACGAGAGCAGCTCCGCGGCCTAGGACCCAAAAGCCCGGGAGCATGGGGGTCTCCGTTTCTTCCCCTGGGTTCTCGTTGGCTCGGCCCAAGACGCCGCGAGGCGGCCGCGCCCAGCTGGAGCCGCCCTGCGTCGAACGGAAGGCGGCCGGCACGGAGAACGTCGTCCACATGCTCAAGTCAGCCGCCGACCCGGCGGAGGCGCTGGAGCTGTTCAAGTCGGCGGCGCGGCAGCCCAAGGTCGTCCACACCACGGAGTCGTGCAACTACATGCTCGAGTTGATGCGCGCCCACGGCCGGGTCGGGGACATGGCCCAGGTGTTCGACCTAATGCAGAGGCAGATCGTCAAGACCAATGTGGGCACCTTCGCCACCATCTTCAGGGGGCTCGGCGTGGAGGGGGGCCTCCGGAGCGCGCCGGTGGCCCTACCAATGATGAAAGAGGCGGGGATTGTCTTGAACGCTTATACCTACAATGGCTTGATTTATTTCCTCATCAAGTCTGGATTCAATAGGGAGGCGATGGAGGTTTACAAGGCGATGGTGGCGGATGGTATCGCGCCGAGTGTGAGGACATACTCCGTGCTGATGGTGGCTTTTGGGAAGAGGGATGTTGAGACGGTTGTCTGGTTGTTGAGTGAGATGGAGACTCGTGGCGTCAAGCCAAATGTGTATAGCTACACCATCTGTATTCGGGTCCTGGGGCAAGCCAGAAGATTCGAGGATGCGTATCAAATTCTTCGGAAAATGGAGGATGAGGGGTGTAAACCGGATGTCATTACCCATACCGTGCTTATACAAGTTCTTTGTGATGCTGGTCGGCTAAGTGACGCCAAGGATGTATTTTGGAAGATGAAAGCGAGTGATCAAAAGCCTGATCGAGTGACCTACATTACTCTCTTAGATAAGTTTGGTGACAATGGTGACTCGCAGTCAGTGACGGAGATCTGGAATGCAATGAAAGCTGATGGGTACAACGACAATGTTGTTGCTTATACTGCAGTTGTGGATGCATTGTGCCAAGTTGGGAGGATCGATGAAGCTTCAGATATGTTTGATGAGATGAAACAAAAGGGTATATCCCCTGAGCAGTACTCATACAACTCCTTGATATCTGGACTTCTGAAAGCTGATAGGTTCGGTGATGCTCTGGAACTGTTTAACCATATGAATATTCATGGACCTAAACCAAATGGCTACACACATGTCCTTTTCATAAATTACTATGGAAAATCCGGTGAGTCTCTCAAAGCAATACATAGATATGAGCTTATGAAGAGCAAAGGGATCGCTCCAGATGTTGTTGCTGGTAATGCTGTTTTGTATGGTCTTGCTAAATCTGGTAGACTTGGAATGGCAAAAAGGGTCTTCCACGAATTAAAAGCTATGGGGGTTTCTCCAGATACTATCACCTACACTATGATGATCAAGTGTTGCAGCAAGGCGTCAAAAGCTGATGAAGCTGTGAGGATTTTCTCTGATATGATTGAAACTAGGTGTGTTCCTGATGTTCTTGTGGTGAATGTTTTGATTGATACGCTCTACAAGGCAGGCAGGGGCGACGAAGCCTGGCAAATCTTCTATCAACTAAAAGAAATGAATCTTGAACCCATAGATGGGACTTACAATACACTTTTGGCAGGATTAGGAAGGGAAGGTAAAGTCAAGGAAGTAATGCATCTGCTTGAAGAAATGAACTCTAGTAGTTATCCTCCAAATTTAATAACATACAATACGGTTCTTGATTGTCTCTGCAAAAATGGGGAGGTGAACTTTGCACTAGACATGCTATACAGTATGACTATGAAAGGCTGCATACCTGACCTTTCATCTTACAACACTGTCATGTATGGCCTTGTCAAAGAGGAAAGATCCAACGAGGCATTCAGGGTGTTTTGTCAGATGAAGAAAGTTCTTGTTCCAGATTATGTAACATTGTGTACTATCCTCCCAAGTTTTGTGAAAAATGGACTGATGAAGGAAGCTCTGCATACTGTCAAGGAATACATTCTCCAACCTGGTTCTAGAATGGATAGGTCTTCATGCCATTCACTAATGGAAGGGATGCTGAAGAAGGCTGGCACAGAAAAGTCAATTCAGTTTGCTGAAAACATAGCATCAAGTGGTATTCTCCTAAATGATTTCTTTCTGTGCCCATTAATTAGGCATCTCTGTAAGCACAAGAAAGCTCTTGAAGCACATGAACTTGTCAAAAAGTTCAAGAGGTTCGGAGTTTCACTGAAAACTGGATCGTATAATTCTCTTATTTGTGGCCTTGTGGATGAAAACCTGATTGATATTGCTGAAGGCATGTTTGCTGAAATGAAGGAACTCGGATGTGGCCCAGATGAGTTTACTTACAACTTGATTCTCGATGCCATGGGAAAGTCAATGCGGATTGAGGAAATGTTAAAAGTTCAAGAAGAGATGCATCGCAGGGGATTTGAATCAACTTACGTCACTTATAACACAATCATTTCAGCTCTTGTAAAATCAAGAAGGTTGGACCAGGCTATAGACTTGTACTACAATCTGATGAGCGAAGGCTTCTCTCCCACACCTTGTACATATGGTCCTCTTCTTGATGGGCTGTTAAAAGCTGGAAAGATAGATGATGCAGAAAATCTTTTCAATGAGATGCTGGAGTATGGATGCGAACCTAATTGCGCCATCTACAATATTCTACTGAATGGCCATCGAATAGCTGGTGATACAGAAAAAGTTTGTGAGCTGTTTCAGAATATGGTTGATGAGGGAATAAAGCCTGATATAAAGTCCTATACAGTTCTTATCGACACCCTCTGCACAGCTGGACAGTTAAATGATGGTCTGTCATATTTTAGGCAATTAACAGAGTTGGGACTTGAGCCTGATCTTATCACTTATAACTTGCTCATTTATGGTCTTGGAAAATCTGAAAGATTAGATGAAGCAGTCTCTCTCTTCAATGAGATGCAGAAGAAGGGAACTATTCCAAACCTGTACACTTACAATTCACTAATTCTCCACTTAGGAAAAGCAGGGAAGGCTGCCGAAGCTGGAAAAATGTATGAAGAACTACTGGCGAAAGGCTTGAAGCCTAATGTTTTCACATATAACGCTCTTATTAGGGGGTACAGTGTTTCTGGCTGTACTGATAATGCCTATGCTGCCTATGGTCGGATGATTGTTGGAGGGTGCCAACCTAATTCGAGCACTTACATGCAACTTCCAAATCAGTTGTGACTAACAAGTTAGTTTACTGTATGTACTGCTTCTGTATAGTTTTGTCTATAATGGGAATGGATCAACTGTAGATAGTAACCTATAGTTCCTTCAACATATATGATGGTCCTTCTAGATATCAGTATATTACACTACACTAAAGTTTCATTCTTGCTGGCACAAATTTATGTAATACACGATTTACTGGAATCATGTGTTCTGTTTCACTATTTCTTTGGAGTTATAGAATTGGTAACACCTATCAAATTCATCTATATGTTGTTGGTAATGTTAGATGTTAGTTTGTCTAGGATGCTTGTTGCATATTTACCTACACTGTAACTTGTATATATTTGGCTTTTGGCCCATTGGAATATATATACATCATTCCAACATAGTATCAGAGCAAGGTTAGGGTTAGGGTTTGCTGCCGCCGCCGCTGCCCTCCCCGTGCTCTCCTTCTCTCGCCTGACCTGCTGCTTTGCTCCCGCCCGAGCCACCGCCTCCCCGATCCGGCGCCGCTCCGACCGCCGCCACCGCCGCAGCTCCTCCCCGCAGCCAGAGTCCTCCAGCTTTGGGTCGCCGCTCGCCATGGCCGCAGCTCGTGCTACACACACACGCGTGGTCGTGTGACTGTAGCACGCGGCTCTACTTCTGCCAATTGTTTCTTGAATTTCTTGAATCAGAGATGAATTTCTTCACTGAGGAGATGGCTGTCTTGGTATACTTAACTTGTCTAACCCTCAATATTTTACCACCATGAAATTTTGTTGTTTGTGATGCAGACCAAAAAGTTAGATGCATCTGAATCTATCGCTAGAGGACTGGAGGAGGCTTCTCTCAGTTCTGTATCAAGGGAAAAGGAAGACATGGGAATGGTATAGCTCTATGGTTTTATCCAGTGATCTGATGTTCTGTGAAATTTATTTCATTTTGTTTCCTGTGAAATGCAGCAACTTACTGATGCTCTTCTGGAAATGGAATCTGAGAGATCAACGTGGACAGGCAAGGAGAAAGCATATCTAGAAGCTAAGAAGTGATTTAATATCTGCAATGACGAGAATAGCATACTATCAGAAGAGTTAATTAAGGTACCTTCAATAGAGTTTCCAGGTTTCAGTGCCCATTGTACAGGTTAGTAGCTTACACACCTGCCAGGTCCATTTTGCGCATTTGGTCATTGCACAATCCACAAGTGTGACATTAGTTTGGAGATGCTATGTGGATGGCTTTGCCCTGATTTTTTTGTGAATAATTCAATACTGTCTAGCTTCGGATCATATGATGAACGTCATTCGATGTCATATGCATTGTTCGATTGCGGCCAACTTAGCACCTTGCATGCATGCCATCTGCAGTTGGGAATTGTTCGTCTGACAACCACTAAACAGTACAAGTTGTTAGCTTGCAGTTGGGCCCATGTCAAGTTTTGTACAGGCCTGGCCCATGTTAAGATATACAGGCCCAAAATATAGCCGCCGCGTCCTCGTCAATATTCAGGGCTTTGACTGGGCCGGTTTCTTCAGCGTAAGCGTGCCCTAGCTTAGCTTGCGGCCATATAGGTCCAGTATTGATTTTCTATATATATTTTAAATAGCAGTATTGATTTTTTTAGTCCGAACGTTGTATTATTTCCCACTTTTTGATAAAACTGTGTCTGCCATGATTCACCTTTATTTTTATTTTTATGTTGCCTACCCTTTCTTCTTGTCTATTATCTCATCGTTCAAATGTCTTTTTTTTTCTATATGCAGTAATTTTCACAAGAGTATATATATAGGCGACAATGTTATTTACCCTGCATACGTGCTTACGAGAATACTCTCTGTTCCTAATTAGACGGGCCCTACTGCTAGCTTGACATACTTTATTTGGAACACATGGTACGCAAGGATTTCATGGGATCACGTTGTTTTATAAGAAAATTCATGAAATTCATGCGTTCCAAAGATGCCATAAGCCCTTGCAAAAAAATGCCATGAATAGGTGTTATACCATGTGGCTAGGTCTAGTTTATTTTAGTTGATAAATAATTGACAATGTTATTTACTCATGTTATTCGAGATGTGTAGCGTGTGTGTGGATTTATGTCGGTCAAGTTGGGAAGAACTTGTGCCGAAAAAATATTGTGTTTTGGTCTTTGCATATGCAGGATAACTCGGAGGCGATCGTGGTCTACGGCGGTTACCGGAAGATGGCTTAGTGCGAAGTCATAGTCAGGAAACGGTTGAGTTCGAGTTGGGGCGCGTGGAGATCAAAGATAGATAATGCGTGTTGGAAGGCTGAGGAATTCGCAGCGTGAGGAATTGATGCTGCATGCATGTGGGCTGGAGATGTATGTAGTAGATGTGCTGACGTGTATTAAGTGATTAAGGGCTAATAGATGCATTGATGATGGGCTGGGCCACACGCATGATGGGCTGGGCTTTTGCTGTACGGGTGATTAGGTATTAGGGGCCAATGTTGCATGGCATCAAGGGCCGGTGGCTTGGAGATATAAAAGTGCGTACGCGTGAGTTGATGAGTGCTACGGATTTAGGGTTTTCTCATATGTATGCTGATGCTGTTGGCGGCGGCTGCACAGGGGCGATGTGCATGCCCATGTGAGGTGATTTGGTTTGAAGCTAGTTGCGGCTGAAAAGAAATCGGCGCTGCTTGCTCCATGTGTTTGATACAAAGATTTTTCTATTGGATCATCAAGAAGGTGAGCATTAGGAACATCTGGACTCCATCAAGTATCAACAGCCGATTTGCTTTTGGTGGATTCCTTGCTGCTGGCGCTGCTGGCAGCGACGTGAGCCGAGCGTGAGCTCGTTTTTGGCTGCGCTAGCATTCAATCTAGCGACTTCTATCGCATCAGCATCACTGAGCTGCTGAAAACGCACTGTGGCTAGTTCTATCTGGACCATCGTTACGAACGGCTCGGGAAAAGTGTCGGGTGCGAAAAATCTGTCACAATCATTCATCCCTTTTTTGATTGTTATTAACGATTCTACAATAGGCATTACGATAGCGCCATCAGAGTGATCATATAAATATTGCAACCATTAGGGGATCAAGTATCAACAGATCAATCGACCTAAAATTAAGTTGTATTCAACATATATGATATATGTCAGCTAGCTCTTAGATAAATAGAGAGCGTGAAGTAATGCATGCTGCTAGCTAGCTTAAACTGTCTTCTATAATTCCTTGGAGATAATTAATGAACTGACTAAACAAACAAAATATATACTCAATTAATTTACAACCGAAATTATGCTCATGTGTGCAAATCAAGCAAGGAGCAGCAATAACCAGAAAGGTGCAGACAACACCCAGCCGTACAGCACCACAGTATCACTGTCATTCTACCCATTCTGACGTGTCAGCATAGGCTTCCAGACCAGAGGTGGAACAGACTACGCGGTATGGATGCCCATCATGCATGTCCATTTCAGTCTCTGCAGGTACGTAATTATGTATGAGTCTATAGAAACTTCGAGTAGAAAATCGAGGCTTATTCTCTAACAGTAGCATACTTAGCAGTGTGGCACCTTATTTTTCTAGCTGATGCCACACTTTGTTTCTCTGGCTGATGACCTGAGTTCGATCTAGTATTGATTCAGCCAATGCGTGCGGATAGATGGCCAGAGAAGATTGTTGGATTAATTCCTGTAATTTTCTCCGAGTTAGATCGGTCGATTGCGAGCAATAGACACGCATATATAGTTGATGCATGTCATCCCTTGCCTAAGTTTTCTGTAGATATGAAATTCAATTGAACAGGCATGCAATGGCTGATATGGAGTGAGAGAATTACGTAATTGTTGCGTTTAATTCAAATTGTTAGTGTAAGTTCATATAGTAATCTGTTGAAGTATGAAGTAATTGCGTACCTTCCTTTGGATCTCGTCTTCGAAAACGATAGAACATGTGACTTTGCCATTTGAATTTATTTCGGTGGCAAATCGATAATGTTACATGGAGCTTGCGATCGTCTGCAAGCCTATTATTATTTCTAGTTTCTACCATCAGCGCTAGACTTCTTTAAGGACTGTACTATTGCGTTTTCATATAAGTATGTACCTTCTCCTACCTATCTATTTATAGATTGGATTGGGATCCTCTACATAGAACGAGTCAATGCAGATGATCTACAGTAAAATCTCCGCGGTGCTTTTCCTGCTGTTGCTGCAGTACTCCGTCGGACCACTTATCGCTCTCTCATAAAACACTGTTTCATACGGTGGACCTCTGCAGTACTGCAGAAGATCCGGATCCTTATAGATCTCAGATGCATATCTACTGTCTAGGTGATCTGGTTTAAACGCAAATAGTCTTTGAGCAATAGTACGTGTTGAGGGTTTATCTTTTCTCATCGGCTTCAAGTTTTTGCGTGAATTGGTCGGATATAGTGAGTTTTTTGGCGTGAAACTGAATATGATATGTTGGATACTCTCTGAAACTGAAAACCTTTCTGTTGAGGAGAAAGAGCGCATGAAAAATATTTCTAAAGAGTTAGATGGTATTTGGAAAAATGAAGAAATTAAAGCTAAACAAAGGTCTAGGCATACAGATATTGTAGAAGGGGATAGGAATACGTCGTATTTTCATGCGGTGGCTAACCAAAGGAGGAAAAAGAGGATAGATATCCTTGAAGGTCCTTGGGGGGCAGCTGAGGATGCTTAATGTTGAGAAAATAGAGAAACAGAGAGATACGAATTATTACGTGAAAAATCTTTGCAAAAAAAAAAAAACCATGAGCGCACGAGACAAAAATCATTATATGAGGAGAGATTATAAGCATGGGACAACATGCTGTCTAAAATGTGCGACTATAGAGGTATATATATAGAGTGAGAGAAAAAGAGTTCTGAACAGAGAAGAAAACCGAATCAAAGTCGGTTACACTGGGTCGACACCACATCTAGTGTGGCCCGCATCTGGCCCTAGCACCGGTCATGGCATGTTCTGGTATGGGACAGTACAGTGTCATATACGGACACTATGAATTCGGATCAGACTTCAACCCTTAAGATAGCTGTGGACTGCTATAGTAATTTGTTTGGTCGTGAGCCTAGCTACCCATTCACTTGAACGATAACTTTTGGGAGGAAAGTGAGTTGGTAACCGCTGAGGAAAATACTTACTTAGAAGCAGATTTAACTGAAGAGGAGGTTAATCAGGCAGTGTTTAATTCTTATGCTGAAGGGGCTCCTGGCCCTGATGGTTTCTCCTTTTGTTTTATCAGAAGTTATGGCATGTTGTGAAGGATGATTTATTGGCTATGTTCAAAGACCTCCAGGCTGGTTCCCTAGATTTGTATAGACTTAATTTTGCTATGATCACCTTAATTCCTAAGGAAGCAGATGCTAGGACTATTCAAAAGTTTAGACCTATTAGCCTGTTGAATTGTGGTTTCAAGATTTTGTCTAAGGTCTTCACCAACAGGTTGGCCAGAATTATTGCTAGGTTAATTTCTTTGAATCAAACTGCTTTTTATTAAAGGTAAATTTATCCTTGAGAGTGTCGTCTCTGCCCTCTGCCCATGAGATTGTCCATGGGTTGTACCACAAAAGGTGATTGTTTAATTCTGAAACTCGATTATGAGAAGGCGTACGATAGAGTTAATTGGATTTTCTTCTCAGTATGCTTTGTGCGAAGAGGCTTTGGTGCTAAGTGGGTTAATTGGATGAAGAATTTGTTATATAAAAGGTCTGTTGGGGCAAGGGGATCCTCTCTCCCCTCTTTTGTTCAATTTAGTTGCGGATGTTTTTACAAGAATGTTGGAAAAAGCTGCTGGGAACGATGGAGTTAGAGGTTTGATGCAATAACTTATTCTGGGGGTATTCTTAGTTTACAATATGCAGATGATACTTTTATTATTCTTGGAAAATAACCTGCAGGCAGCTCAAAACTTGAAGTTGGTGTTGTCCTGTTTTGAACATCTTTCTGGCATGCCATCAACTTTCACAAGTGTAATTTAGTGCCTGTTAACATTCAAGAGGATGCTTTTAAGCCTATGGCACAATCCCTTGATTGCAATGTTAGCAATTTTCCCCTGAAATACTTGGGGTTCCTTGCATTACCACAAGTTGAGAAAGGAAGACATTCAGCCCATTGTAGACAAAATAATTAGAAGGGTAGCTAGTTGGAGGGGTAGATTGATTAATTTTAATAGAATCTTGCCTTGCTAGTATCCCAATTTACTTAATGTCTGTTATTAAGTTTCCTCACTGGGCTATTCAAGCTATTAATTCTCAAATGGGCCACTGCTTGTGGGATAATTATGAGGGACCTTAACCTGAGCAAGCTAGCCTCTTGGATTAGGAGGTATCATTTAGATAATGGTAAAAATCTGGAAGCAAATTATTGACTTTAAGTACAACACTCAGGATCCTAATGTCTTTTACTGTTCTGCTATTGGTGCCTCACCCTTCTGGAAGGGGGCTATGTTGGGCCTTTCCAGCTGCAAAACTTGGATTCCAGTGGGTGGTTGGGAATGGCAGCAGGATCAAATTTTGGGAGGATCATCAGATTGGTAATTCCAGCCTTGCTATCCAATATTGGGAGGTTTATGTCTTGGCTAATGAGGAAAAAAAATGCTGTAATTTCTGATGTGTGGGATGGTGTTAATACGATATTTACTTTTGGAAGGTGTGCTAATCTGAAGAAACAGAAGGCATCCAGCACCCTCCCCTCCTGCTGCCGCCGCCCGTCGTGTTGTGCCGTTGCGTTTGTTCTGTTCGGACGCCGGCCTCGAGATCCGCGCCCGCGCGTCTGGCCATGTGACTTGTGACCGGGGAGACAAAACGAGCCAGCGCTCAGCGCAGCAGCGGCACGCGGGGCCCACCGCCTCGTCCGAAAGTGGAAACGCATCTTCGCCGTCGCCTGCGCGCTCTGACCCCGACGCGGCAGGTGGTCCCACCATGTCGATGGTCCCGGCCTGTCAGGGAGAGCTTTCGGGGTGCATGCGAACGGACGCGCAGCGCGGAGGTACCGCAGCTGCGGTGCTCCGCAGACGACACGACAGCGCGCGCGATGTGCTACACGGTGATCTGCTGCTCCATGCGTAGGCCGGCCTGAGAGCACGCGGCGCATGGGCCCGCGTGTAAGCCCCACGCGGCGGAGCAAATGCTGAGCGCGAAAGAGAAGCGGAGGCAGGCAAGCAGCTGGCGCAAGAATAGTTGTTTCTTAAGCGAAATCTTTGTTCTTGCCACTCAGAATATATGAAATATTGTTTCTGTCATAAAAAAATCTGCTCATTTCGTTTTTGCTATCTTTCCGTCGACGCTCATTCCATTTTTTTGCCAATCCGTCCAATTTTCGGTCAATTCAATGGATTGGCTGTTAAGAAATATACAAAAAAAAATTGGAAAGTTTGGAAACAAATACCAGAAAATACATAAAATCAATGGGACCACTTCTGAACAAAAAAAAGTTAAAAATGCACAAAGGTTTTACATCGGGAAATCTAAGAAATGTTTCATAAAAGTTGAGAAAGCTTAAACTGTCTTCCTTATGTTATTTTTTGATAGTTTTTCCTAGTGTGGTTTTTCAAAAAAATAGACAAAATTTATCCTTCAGTTTTTGATATTCTTTTTCTATTTTTCTTGATTGTTTCTATGTTTTTCTCTCTTTTTCCTGATATTTTTCATATTTCTTAATGGACTTAACGGAAAATTGGACGAGGTGGCAAAAACGAAATGTGCACTAACAGAAGGATGACAAAAACAAAATGAGCACATTTTCGATGGCAGAAACGATATTTCACAAATTTTGAGTGGCAAAAAAAATCCCTATTTTTTAAGGTAGGTCGCCTAGAAGGGCTTAAAGCTCTGGTACTAACTGATTTTTTGGCGCAAATAGCACTGTTGTGTACTTTTTTTAAACGGAAGTAGTGCCCCCCCCACCCCACCCCCTGATGAAATAACAAAATTGACTCCTAGTCCACATGGCGCAAAATGCCCTGGGACTCGATGCTCGCACGACATGTGGCCTCGTTCGGCCCGTGACCAACCGAATTCGCGTCGTCCGGCCTGTGGGCGGCCGGATGCGCGCCAACTCAGCTCATCTGGCCTGTGGGCGGCCAAATGCGCTCCTAGTTGGCCTCGTCCGACACGTGGCCGGTCGGATTCGCGTCGTCCAGCCTGTGGGCGGCCGAATGCACGCTAGCTCGGCTCGTTCGCCCCGTGGGCGACTGGATGCGCTCCACGTTGGCCTCGTCCGGTCTGTGGTCGGCCAGACACCCATCCACGCCAGCCACGTCCACATCGTTCAGTCTTACAGCCTTTGGTTGACCGTGGGGGTGACGGCCATCCGTCCAATGACGAGGATACGAGACCCCTAACTCCTACAAGGCAGCAGTGCATAGGGTTTGGAGCGTACATGGGGTTTGGAACATCCGCAAGGTTTGGAGCGTATGCAAGGCACATCTATTCCGGGTTCATTGGCACATGGGACGTTCAAGGCAAGAGCTCCTCCGCACGACTGGAGTTGCAGACATCGTAACTTGGGAGCGGACAATCCGGGAGTGGATTTATTTCGTCCCTCGTTCATGACTTCATTGCAGGTGGGCCCTAGTTCAGCATGTCTCAGCAGGACGACATCGACGCTTACCAGACAAAGCTTCCTCCGAGTCAGCTTGTTGGTGCACCTCCACCCACTCAACAAATACAACGGTCTCCGTACCCCTTCCGATCCGACAGGCTCTCTCCGGGCCGGCTGACATATCCCAGGAACATGCTCGATGCAAAACAAGGACGCAGACATAGTGAGTAGAGAGCAGTGGCTCAGACGAGTGAGCCATATTGTATCCCGTGTACCCCGATCAAATAGGACAATCTTTGTTAATTTATCAGTTTAATGTGGATGATATTCTTTAACACTATATTGGACCACATGCTAGATTATATATTAATTAATCTGTCTATATCTATCTTTACTCTTTTACTCGAGCTGGAGAAGGAGGCTACATGACTAGGAAATTCTGTTGCTAACTATTTAATGCAATTTGCGGTTGCTAACTATTTAATTTGCTAACATCTCACACAGCTAATCCAAATTGATTTTTGCGGTATTATGTTATCACATCTATTTGCATAACTTACAGCAGGTCATATTCTATGACCCACTGAATCAGTCAAAAAAATACTTCATCAACAAATTCTCAAGTGCTCACTGCTTACCAATTTTTTGCGGGTGCTGAGACATGGATGGCGTTCGGCCCCTTCTGCTGCTAATTAAGCTAATTAATTATTTCTGATGGTAATTAATTTTCGCTTCACTGCTAATTAAGATAATTAATTATTTCTAATGCTAATTAATTTTGGTTTCGGTTGTGACCTACGTCTAACGTGGAGGCGTCCGGCCGGTGACGGGCTGTACGAGGCACGTGGAGGGGCGTCCGACTGGTCACGGGCCGGACGAGACGCATGGAGGGAAGTCTAGCCAGTCACGGGCCGGACGAGGCGACGTGTCGCGTGGAGATCGCGTTTGGCCACTGACCGTGCGGACGAGGCAACAATTTCTCTATTTCGTCGCGGGAGTGCTACTTCCTTAAAAAAAACTACACAACAGTGCTATTTGCGCCAAAAATTCGTATTAACTGGAGTAACTTACTCCTTCTGTTCAAGAATATATGACGCCTTGGACATCAACACGGTCTCCGATATGGAACTTTATTACTTTTTATGTGAATATGTCCATAAAATAATATGTATTATTAAGTTATGAAAAAAAATCATGACTAATCTAATGGTACCATTTTCACATGACCAATACAATTAGTTTTTTTATATATTTGTGGCCAAAGTTAAGGAAGTTTGACCACATGCTTTCTAAACTTTAATGTTTCTGAACTGAGGGAGTACAGCAGTAGAGTGTATAGCCCTAGAAATTGTAGAAGGAACCCAGAAAGAAAAAAAATATGAGCAGGCCCCCTGTTCATCTGTTGTAAGCGACCTTGCCGAGGAAGATGAAGGTAGGGTTGCATGAGGATCGTGTGTTTGGCGTCAGATAACGCTAATGGGAGGCATAGACTCGAAGACCGCTATGCTACCATCAGCACTGAGAAGTGGCGTAGACCTTGAGCCTACCGTGCAACAATTGGTTCCGGAGGGAGGCGTAGACCCGAAGACCGCCGCGCTACCATCAGCACCGAAGGGAGGCGTAGACCTTGAGCCCACCATGCAACAATCGATACCAGAGGGAGGCGTAGACTTGTTGCCCACTGTGCGACTGTCAGCCCTTGAGAGGAGGTGTAGGCATGGGCCCGCTGTACAACCACAGGCACCGTAGGGAGGCGACTGTCATTTGCTTCAAGTCAGAGGGTAGAGGTGGCCAAATGGGGCGTGCTAGCCGGGCTGGTCCGAAGCATGTCACTGTTGGCCCCACTAGCACAACATGACCCGTCACCTAAACAGGTTGTGATGTGCTTGGGTTGCGACCTCGGCCCAACAGGCCAACTCAGATCGGCGCGTACAATACCGTTCTTGGCATGGCACAACCTATTTAGCTTACTAGGGCGTTCCCCATAGCCCCATCTTTCGCTCACCTCCTCACTCCTCCTTCCCTGGCCGTCCCTCATCTCTCGTCCGCCTTCTCGCCTCGCCCCTGTTCGCGTAGCTACCCCCGTCCCTGTATCCACCCTGACCTCACCTCCTCCTCCTTCCTCTCCGAGGTGACAGTGACGGCGACGCGTCCGCGGAAGAGG
Organism: Phyllostachys edulis; assembly: GCA_036346405.1. Lineage (NCBI taxonomy): Eukaryota > Viridiplantae > Streptophyta > Magnoliopsida > Poales > Poaceae > Phyllostachys > Phyllostachys edulis. The sequence goes on from CM070566.1 coordinate 11,124,533, forward strand.
AGGGTTGCTCCGTTGCGTGAAAGAGGGAGGGTGGCACTCCTATGAGTGCCTTGCCAACGGAAGCGGCTTCGCGCTCACAGCAGAGGAGGGATGCATCATCGTAGCCACAGGCCGCGGCGGCCATCCTCTTTCCTCACGTCCATCCCTCCCCATTCCGGCCTTCCCCCACCCCGTGTTGCCACGCCTTCGCCCACCTCCTCCCAACTCTAGTTGGATCTGCGCGGGTAGTGCCCAGATCCGATCGAATCTGAGATGTCCCCACCAAGGCAGCCAAGGCGTGATGGTGGCCTCGGGAAGGGGCTATGGTGGGGGCGTGGGCTGGTGTGCGAATGCGAGCGGCGAGCATGGTGTCTGCGACCGAGATGGGCTAAACAGGTCTATCCTGGCCCGTCGGACTAAATACGCCTAGGCCGGCACGACACGGTCCGTAAGCTCAGTGTGTCGTGTTTGGGTCTGCGGCTGAGTCCACGGACTGACATAGCACGGCCCATTTAACATATCGGGCCAAGTGGGCCATGGCTAAACATGTCTGTACTGTATCGTGCCGTGCTGTCCGTACCGTGTCCACCTCTATCGGAGGGCACCTTTGCTTATTTGTGCGTTGCTACATGGTTCTATCGGCAAAATAATAAATGAGTGCCCAGCAGTACCACAGTACCACTACTACAGAGTACAATACCGTTGGACTGAGTTTAGTTCGCTCGGCTGGACCTCGCGCAACGTCCAGGGATCGCAACGAACCTGATGAACTTGCAGTAGTACTTGCGTGTTGGAACATTTGGGCTTCATTAAATTGTGTCGCCAAGCTTGACTGACTGTTCTATCAGGGGTGTTACTGCGTACCCATTATCCTTACCTAAACACAAACCCATGTAATAGGTATAGGTAAGAAATAAAATACTCATTTGGCTATGGAGAGAGTAAGACCCACTTACCTATTCAAGGTCCTTGAGATAAAGAGGATTTTTTTTATTAGTTAACCTTTTTTTGAATTTTATTTTAAAGTTAACTCTAGTACACTTTATTTTCAATTCTGACTCCTTTGATCACGCCACCATCCGTGGCGTGACAAAACAACACCGTCACGCCAACCTATTTCTAGTCAAACTCTTGTCACGCCACTGGAAGTGGCGTGACGTGTTATTTGGTCACGCCACAACAGTGGCGTGACAAAAAGTGCTATTTTGAGGATTTATTCTAGCGCATGACAGTGTTGTTTTGTCAGCCACCACCCGTGGCGTGACCAAAGAGGTCAGAATTGAAAATAAAGTACGTCAGGGGTTAACTTTAAAATAAAATTCAAAAAAAGATTAATTAATAAAAAAATATTCAGGTAAATATGGGTTTGGATTATTCAATATTCATGTGCTTTTACTACACATACCTAGTTATAGCTCTCTATAAAAGCTATGGCCTACCTATGCGTATGGGTCTGTCAATGTGCACAAATTAAAACCACCCCCTCCCCCAATCATCTCCAATAAACTTCAATCGATTTTGAGAAACTTTTATGGTGTCAACCCACGGTTGAAATTCTAAATACCGAAGTTTTTGAAAGTTTGTTATAAAAGCATGCGGGCCCACGTGTGCGTCTAGGCTCACTAATTTGTACAAAAGTAGCTCTCATACACGTAGAATCATCTCCGACAAATTTCAGTCAATTTTGTAAAAAAAATTTGGTGTGAACGCAAGGTTAAAATTCCAAATAGTGAAGTTTTATAGAAGCTTCCTATAAAAGCATGCAGGGCCACCTATGCTCCCGGGTTCGCTAATTTGCACAAAGTAGATCCCCTATACGTATAATCATCTTTGAATAAATTTTACTCGATTTTTTCAAACTTATATGGTGTATACACGAGGTTAAAATCCTAAATACTGAAGTTTTATGAAAGCTTCTTATAAAATCATGTGGGCCACCTATGCGCCCCGGTTCGCTAATTTGCACAAAATAGCCCCCAATACGTAGAATCATATCCAACAAATTTTGTCTGGTTTCATGAAACTTTTATAGTGTGAACACGAGGTTAAAATTCCAAATACTAAAGTTTTACAAAAGCTTCTTATAAAATCATGCGGGTCACCTATTCGCCCGGGTCCGCTAATTGCACAAATTAGCTCCCCTGTACGTAGAATCATATCCAACAAATTTTATCTGTTTTCGTGAAACTTTTATAATGCCAGGGGAGGGGACTTCCCTCGTCCGCACGCCCTTGGCCCAGACGCTCCTACAATATGCGAGTTTTTGGTTTTTCCGAAATGTTAATTTATTAGTGCAAACTGTTAAGGATTACAACATGTTATTAAGTAGACACTGATTAGGCATCTTGACACGTCCAATCCACTTGGTTCACCTCGTACGAGACCGTCGCCAAAAAAACACAGATAAATCTTGCATGTTCGACATTACCTAAAGCCACAACAACCCAGTACATATGATAGGAGCAATTCACCGTTCTTTACTATACACAATCAAGTAAACATGTCGCACTATTTAGTCTACATTTCCCTAGCTCCCTAAAATAATTACACTTCGGTAATCCTTATGTACAAATTTAACCTAATCAGTGTATAAAAAAAACTACTAAATTTGTAAAGAAGAAAAACTAGTAATCCTTACAACTAATTAAGTATCACTAATTTATTTGGACTAACTAACTACGACTAATTAATTACGACTAAATAATTATAAATTAATTAATTAGGACTAATTAATTAAGAAAATTTAACTACATTAATTAGTTATGAAAATTATGAATACATTAATTACAACTAATTAATTATGAATAAATTAATTACAATAGGGGGTGTCCTGGCCAGGGCGTGCAGACGAGGGAAGTCCCTCCCCTGGCGCATGGACTTGGCGTGTCCTATTGCCTAGCATATGGACTTGACACATGTCGTCTGTCAGCGAGTTCGTTGTGTCATTTTTTACTTTGATTTCTGGAGGAAACTGATTTGTTATTTCACGCGCAAAGGGTGTCATTTAAGAACAAAAATAAAAACTCTGAAATTGAGTGTACCTTCCATTGCACGGCTGCGACTTGACTCATTGGCCGTCAAAGCGTTGAATGAAAAAATGGAGAAAGAAAGAAAGACAAACAAAAAAAAAACCTCCACTCATTATCATCTCGCCGGTACTCTTACTTTCGGGAAGAAGGGATGGAAGCCACATTGCATGTGAATAAATGACTTTTGCGAGGTGCACAACACTAAGGAAACGGCCAAATTTCATCCGTAGTAGTCCTAATATCTTTTAGAAATACATATCTCATATATTCTCTGGGGGAGAAAAGGCAATAAAAGGTGGCCAAAATCAACACTTAATTGATGATAATTCGTCCCAGTAGCAATTTATACTACGAGTGTGCTTCAGTACTTTCTAGACGTGTGCTAAGGGGGCGTAATTGCACGTGTGTGCGTTCGTGCGAATAAAGTGTTGAAGAATGAGTAATCGTAGGAATTCAATCAACCAATTACCACACAATAGATGAACAATCACAGATAGATGAACAACCACATATAGACGAACTATGTAGACACAATATGGGGAACCTCTTTATTGATAGATTAATCTTTTCTAAGTACAATGGGGTCCTATTTAAAGACTAAACCCACCAGGAGTAGTTTTTGTATTACGTCCATCAACCCCTAAATCAGGGTTTCTCAACACTCCCCCTTGGGCGAATACCACGTCATGCACATGTCTCTTAAAAACTTCTCCTAAAAACCAGTGGAAAAAAAGGATCGGAAAAAAAAGTACATTGCATCCGCAAGCTGTATTACATTGTTGTCTGTTAAAAACCTTTATGTGAGGAATCTTCAGGAAAAACTCACTAAGAGAAAAAGAGTACAACCTCTTTACCTTCTAAGTTAACAATCAGAATTAAGGTAAAGCTTCAAGACCTTAAGTGGATTATGATTCAGGGGATTCTCCCCCTGATCCTTGCAACTCTCCAAGCCGCTTCATTCCAATACCACGAACGCATCGTTGGAAGTTGGATGCAGGCCAAGACTTAGTGAATAAATCAGCTAGATTTTCACAAGATCTAGTTTGCAGGATCTTCACCTCATCGTTCTTCCGGAGTTCATGAGGGTAGAAGAATTTGGAAGCAATATGCTTCGTGATATTACTTTTAACATAACCCATTTACATTTGTGCGACAAAAGCAGCATTATTTTCATATATAATTGTGAGGGTATCGACGGTGTTAATGTCACATGACTTCTGGATATGGCTAATCACACGTCTTAGCCAAAAACATTCACGTGAGGCTTCATATAATGCAATAATTTTCGAGTGGTTGGTAGAAGTAGCTACCAAAGTATATGTCGACAATTGTAGTCTTTCTTTTATATGACTCTTCTGAGTCCACATAATTTGTGAAAATTTCTTCATTTATTTCTTCTAGCTCGTCGTGATTTTCCACAATGAAGGAGTCTGGGTGTTCCGATCTCCCAGCGTTAGATTGTGTGTGCAAATTTTTGCTGGGGTTACCATCCTCAGGACGGATCACTTCCGGGTTTTTCTCAACATCAGGTTGAGTTTCTTCAACTATATTATGGAGTGATTTGTCTTGTTTGGTCCTTTGTTTCTACGGACGTCTTCACGGAATTAAATCTCGTGCGCCCGAAGGTCTCCCCCTCTTCTTTGCATAAGGGGCATGAGTGGGTTCAATATCCTTCTTGGGTACTTCCACTCTCTCCGTTGCATCTACTGTAGGTATTTGTGATTTTGTTACTCTCTTAAGATTAGTGAAGGCATCTGATATATTATTAGCTATTTGTTGTAAATCAATTATTCTCCGAACTTCCAGTTCTAGGTCTTTGGTGCATGGATCTAAGGATTGAATGCTAGTGATATTCCAATCCATTTCTTGGCATTCTTTAGAGTGGTACTTATCTCCCCCTAATGCCATAAAATTATCCTCATCAAAGATACAATCAGCGTACCGAGCCGTGTGCAGTTCCCTTTTCATCGGCCAAACAGAAAATGCGCAAGGGTTTGTTCTTCATCTTCGTGCACATGTGTCCTAATCATAGCTTGCTCCATCTCCTTATAATATTCCTCCACCGAGCGACCTCTCTATCCCAAATTCTGCAATTTATCAAAAAGATCACGTTTATAAGTGTTAGGAACAAAACGTGCTCTCAGCTCTTGCTTCATTTTAGCCCATGATGCAATTGGTGGTTCTCCATTATCTTCTCTTTGGTTCAATACTTGCTCCCACCAAATCAGCGCATACCCATCAAACTTAAGTGACACCATATGTAGCTTCTTCTCTTCCGTATAATTGTGCATTCAGAATATCTTCTCTACCTTGAGCTCCCATGTGAGATATGCATCTGGATCGGAACCGCCTTCAAATTTGGGAATATTGAACTTGAGCTTCCCAAATTTTTCCTCCACGTGCTGCTCATCATGACGTTGGCCATGGCATTGATAGTTATCATTACGATGTAACCAAACGTCGTCGCCGAAGTCCTCAATGTGTGTAGCACCGCCGCGTCCACGGCCACAGCCTCTCCTGTAACATCCCAATTTTCTAAGCTTTAAAAAATCCTTTAAATAGTTAGTAGGGAGAAAAATTCTCCATTTGGATTTGTTTGAATTTAATTTAAAAGCTTAATATTGAACCTTGTGCATCAAAACAATTTAATATGATTAAAGTCAACATGAACAACGGTCAAAACTATTTTATTTGGGTTCTCTGTGCTTGGATATATTTTCTACATTTTTCAAGAATTTTTCCAAGTTCATTTGCTATTTTCTTTTGCTATTTGGAATTTCTAGCATTTTCTAAAATAGAAAACCTAATTAAAATCCCAAAATAGAAATCGGACCGAATCTCTTCGAACCAATCTCATTTCCTGCAAGAAGGTCCGTGTGCGTCTTACCCATCTTCATGAGCAAGAAGCTTAAGCCCCATGCCAGGCAGTGTGCGTTGTCGCCGATTCGTGGCCGACCGGGCCTGCAGGTGTCGTGAGTCATTGATGGTGGGCCACCGCCGTTTCTTCGTATCCGTCCAGGACTCCTTCTCCGTGCCCGAGCCGAACTCCATCACCGCTGCCTCCTTCCGTTTTGGGATCCGCCCAGGGCACGCCTCCCGGGGCTATTTAAGGCCCCGAGGCCCTTTGTTTCTCGCACCCCGTGCCGCACCGCCTTCGCAGCCCTAGCCGCTGCCCTTGTTTCATCACCTGGAGCCCTAGCGCCACCTTCGTCTTTAGCGCCGGCCGAGAAGACCTCGTCGCCTCCGTTGCCGCTTCGGTGGTCCCCGTCGTCGTTGAAGGCCACCATCAGGATCGGCACAGCAGCCACATCTCGAAGCCGCCCCTTGCTTTGACCGGAGGATCCTTCCTACGCCGTCGCCGTCAAGCCCGAGGCTCAAGCTCCACCTTAACCTCACTGCTGGCCACCACACTCCACCTCGAGGACCCGTGAGCACACCAACGTGATCCTCGCGTCCTTCTCTACCTCTTGGTACCACCCATCGCCGCTGGTTCGCCACCGTTCGCCGGAACCTTGGTTCCCGTGCGCCGCCGCCATCGCCGTCGTCCGCGTCACTGCCAGCTCGCCCTCATCGTGTGCGTGGCAGCCGCGTGGAGCCCCGTCAGCATCCACGTGGGCGTCCGCGTGGCAGTCCGCTAGCCCAGATCTAGACCGATTCGGCGAACTTGGTTTACTGTGGACCTTGTGGCTGACATGTGGGTCCCACATGTCAGTAATTTCTTTTTATTTATTTTTGGCGGAAATTCCTTCGCTGACGTCATAAATCCGAATTTTCTTTTAAAGAATAATTCGGGTGATTCCAAAATTAGGGTTTCTTTTAGATTCAAACTTCCAAAGCCCATATCTTTTGCATCCGAACTCCGATTGAGCCCATTCAAACTTCTAAATTCATATAAATTCAAGATATATTTATTGGGGATTTTTATTTAATTTTTGGAGTTTGTTTTGCCTCTATTTTTATTTGTTTTGTTTGTTTACTTCGTTTGCGAGTAGACGTTGATTTGGGAAGATTTGAAGGAGAAGGAACACCTCAAGATCAAGATCAGTACCTAGACCTATTTCAAGGCAAGTTATACCTTTGATCATGTTGAATCCCAGTTTTCAAAAGTTATATTGATTCAAATTATTACATCTACTTTAAGTATTTATTTAAATGCTTTTGGGTTTAGTTAATAATCCAATTTTTTATATCCACCTTGTCTATTGTTATGTATTAATCTTTTGTCACCCTAGATTGGTTTAGTTAGTTGGTATTATCGTAGCACCAACGTGGGTTGGATAGATACGATTAGATTGCTTAGCCATGTCACAAGTCATCATCTCATGTGAGTTGCAATTATAAACTTGACTAAGTGATTATGGAACTATGTGATAAAACTGCGTGTACTATGTGCTATTACTCGTTAATGGCATATGTTGCACTTAACCAACAGGGTGGGAAAGGATTTAGACTGAGGCAAGTGGTGGATACTGTGTGCTACTTTTGGTGGATCTGTGTGCATAGGCTTAAAAATATATATGCATAGGGATTTGTAGTAACTTGGAGGTCTTGCCTTGGTCAATTAAGGACTTAACTTTGTGCGCCATTGAACTGAGCCTCGCGTACAACCACATGCCTGATGGGATGGACCTAACTAAGTAAATTATGGATTCTTGACATTGTTACTCAGGAAGTAGGTTAGGCTGTGTTGCATGGGTGGAGGTGTGTTCTACCAAGTAGTCACATCACGGGGCGGTTCGCCGTGTTCCTGTCCAACGGTGTGTGTCGTACCTATCGCTGTGTATGGCTTGGTATGATGGTTCGTAAGAACACTGGGAGTATCAATGCTTGAGATGAAGTTTCTGAAATGTTTTGTTATGATTAGTGCTTGCAACACTAGTTGTATCTTGTGGGTAAAGTGTACAAACTCTGCAGAGTGTTAAATCAATCTATTCGAATAGTCGCGTCTACGGTCATGGACATGCTCGGGGATTTCACACGAGGGGTAGATTTTCATAAAAAAAAACCTTAGGAAGGGAGCTATGTGATCTAAGTCATATGGCTATGTGAATAACTTGTTTAGGCTATGTGTCTTTGTGAAACCAAACTGTTAAATTATTATTGTTATTTGTTTTACTTATTGCTTTCAATCTATTATTCGTATTCAAACTGCAAAAGTTGCATTTCTGTAAAAGAACCACATAAGTCATTCCTTTGGAATAAGCCATCATGTATAATTGCATTTCTGTAGTATGACTTGCGAGTATGGTTGTGTACTCATACTTGTTATAAAACATGCAACAGAAGAGGAGGAATCATCACCTGCTTTCGACGAGGAGTTCGTTGAAGGTGCTTGATCGTAGGGTCTTGATCCCAGTCGGTTGCCTATGGTGAATTGATGGGATGCCGCTATCGTTTCTGTTTTTCCACTGCTATTTAATTCTCTGTTAGCCCTGCGTGGCTTAATAAGTGTAAACTCGACCATAAGGTCAAAACCCTTATTTGTTAATCAAATTACTCGTTTATGCTATTAATCGTCTTGTGTGAATCGATATTCATCTATGTTGAAACTGTGTGCACTAGCGTGATCCTGGACTAGTGCATTATACACAGATGGTCCAGAATTGCATTTTGGGGTCCCGACATCTCCGTTGGCCATGGTTAGTGTCCAAAACACCTCCCCCACGCCCGGGAAAGGGTGGTCGAACCGCGTTGGCAGCGACTCGACCCGCTTGAGCTTCTCTAGCGAATTGTGCAACCCTCTCCTCATCGGTCTCATCAAGCTCAATGCCTTCTTTAGGGACACCAACTGGACCCCGCTCTTTTCGAAGCTCCTCTAGTATCTCCCTCCTCAAGACACTCATGTTGTCATTCAACTGAGTGTTGAAATCATTTGTGAGCTTCTCAAGGTCAGCTTGTCTAACATATGCTGGTTCTCCTTCTTTCCCTGACATGGTTAGTGCAAATAAAGAAAAACTATATATATGGATGTGGAAGTTTTTATTTGTGGAAATCACTCAACCTCACCTTCTCTTATCAACCGAAGTTCTTATGCGTCCTTGATGGAATTGAAGAGCTACACGTACTTTGGTGACGGTAGACAACACAAAGTGATAGATCAAGTGAATTCAATTGCACTAGCACTGTCAAACAATGGCTTATTTGTGGAGCTTGGAGGGAAAAGTATTTACCTATGCAATTTAAAATTTTAGATATTGTAAAGCTAGGTAACAATCCAAACTAGAATTCAATGCCCAATTGCTGATCTTATAGTATAAGCGAAGAACGAAATAACTCACACGCAAAGATGATGGAACTTAGTGCAATCAAAGGAATGAGCTAATATATAAAAATATAAGTGATGAACAACTAGCTCGTATTGCACAAGTTATGGAGAGACGCTAGCTAATTGCTTAATGATATAAAATAGGGCACAAGATTGTTCAAAACAATTAAATGGCACAATCTGAAATTTTGACAATGATAGGGTGTGCTCACAATAGGTGAACGACCAAATATTTTTCTTCTTCTTCTTCTTCTTCTTCTTCTTCTTCTTCTTCTTCTCCTCCTTTTTTTGTTGTTGTTCTTTTTTCTTTCTTTCTTTTACCTGACCAATCAAATTGTCACAAGAGTAGCACTTAAAACCCCACTTTCGGCTATGAAAGTAAATAACAATTCAGAGTTGTGCAAAGTGTATAAGAACAGCCCTAGAGCAATATCAATAGCTAGTCTCAATAAGAGCAAAGTATTCGCAAAAGATTGAATTGGCTCACAAAAGATATACGCGAAGGTTTTTTGTTCTACTACTGTAGCACGGTACTATAGTGCAGCACTGTAGCTTCATGACACTGTAGCAATAACAGGTATTGTAGCTGTCGGGTACTATAAGCAATGCCCCTTTTTTTTCCTCAGCGTTGCAGTGCATCTGGAGCAGCACCGTGTGCTGTAGCAAGAGCGTTTCTTTTTTTTCGCGCGATTGACGGCGATGGCTACTACATCACTCAACAGAAAAACAAAGAGCTGTTCGGCGGGCATTGTAGCACACGCTACAGTAGCGGCCGATTATTTTTTGTGCGATTGATGGCGGTGGACTACTGCAGCGGCCATAGCAAATTGGAAACAAGAAATTAAAGCTACGCAAAGGAAACAAAGATCAGCGACTAAACACAATTTCTAATGGATCGAAACCTAACCAAACGCACTACAAATTCAGATTGAACTACAGGCTAAAGGGATTTTTTTTTTTGGCTTTTTGTGTATAGGATAAAAAAAATATCTAACTATGGGTAAATTGAACCTACTGTGGCAACCGATGCTCTGATACCTAGATGATACGGGGGATGCCCGATCTTTACGATGTAGGATCGATGATAACTTTAGATCCGTGTAATCTGACGAACCGATGGCGCCAACCACTGTCAAAACCGCAACCTGCGACAAAAGAATTCGCCCAACCACACGCTCGTGATCCTGTCTACCCGATCACACAAAGTAGATGTATCGCTGCTCCTGCAAAACACAAGGAATCACAAGAACAACGGAACGACACGACAAATTGGAACTCCCTATTCTAGTGGGGGCAATATTGCTCAAACCCTAGAATCAAGAATATATTGATATCTGAAAAAATAGGACGTCCCCTTGCAACGATGGCGTACAAGAGCTATATATAGCCTACTACTCAATACAAGATTAAGAAATAAAATAACCGACTCGGACACTGCTAAAAAAAACTTCCTAATTAATCTTTGGAAAAACCCAAAGCCGGTCGTCCAACTCTCATACGTATCATTGGTGGCAGGACCCACAAACTGGTGTCTTCGGTGCCAACTCACGCGTGCACGGGCGAAGCAGAGGGAATCCCGGTTTCCTTCGGTTGCATGCACGCCATGCAAAACAATGGCCTTAGGGTCCGTTTGGATGAGTGTATCAAATGGTTCTGAACCGAATGGTTCGAGAAATAGGTACGTTCATCTATTTGGTTCGTTGAATCGAACCGATTGGTTCCGCACCGACTCGTTCGATTGGCGAGAATATTCCTCGTAGATCCTGAATCGTCTCGTTCGACGAAAATTGCCGAACGACGCGATACACCTCTCCTGCCCAGCTGTGCTCACTCTCCCCCGCTGCACTCCTCACTTCTTCCCCCGCTCACCTCTCCTCCCCCATCGCGCTCCTCCCTTCTTCCCCCCGCCGCGCTCCTCCCTTTCCCCTCCCGCCCTCATCTCCTAGATCCACGCCGCCTCCCCAAAGCCTCAAGTCCTCAGGCAGCTCCACATCCACCCCTCCCCGCATGCGGAGACCCACGCCGACCCCAACTGCACCTACCTCCCTTTTTCCTTCTGCCCTCATCTCCCGGATCCACACCGTCTCCCCGAAGCCTCTTCTCGCACCACCTCAGGCAGCTCCACACGAACCCCTCCCCGCCGGTGGAGACCCACCTCGACCCCGACTGCGCCTACCTCTCCGAGATCCGCGCCGCCGCCGCTGCACTGTCCCTCGTGCTTGTTGCCTACACCTGCCTCCGCCGCGCTGACCTGCCTGCATCGCCCCGGAGGTATGGATCCCAAATCCCGAATCTCCCTTGTCGATATGGCCTGATAATGTTGTAGATCCGGTGCCCTCCTCCACCACCCTCCTTGTTGGCGACCTCCCCTTCAGGCCGCCGCCGTAGTACCCCCAACACGCGTCTCTCTAATCCTCCTCTCCTCCCCCGTCACCGTCCTCCTCCCTTTTCCAGTGCCGACGCCGTCCAAGTCCCTTTCCTCGCCGGCTCCCTCCTCCCGAGCCACCGCCACCACCTCCCTCCACCTCCCGAGCCATCTCTGCCGTCTCCCTCCACCTCCCGAGCCGCCGCCGCCTCCTCCATCCACCTCCCGAGCCACCGCCGCCTTGCCATTGTTTGATTACCATTGTTTGGGTATGATATATGGATGAATGGATGATACTACTCAACATTGGTAGAACACTAAGGATTTGCATTGCACACTGGAACAATTCATGCATTCAATTGATGTTTGTTTATCAGTTGGACATTGAGCATCCACTTGTTCATCCAGCTTGTTGTTCAATGTCTTGTATATGACTATCATGTTTCCTGAATTTGATTATTTTGTATATAATTTGATTATCCTGTCCTGTATCATTTGCTAGCCTGATAGCACATAAGACATTCATTTGTACATTGACTAGCTGATGTTTGACTGTTGGATAGTCTGAATACCAAAATATGGAAGAATGAGACAACCTGTACCAACACAATTAGGCTTAAGAGAGCTCCTTTGTTTGATATTAGAGGTGTTGTTCCATCTTTGTGAGTTTGTACAAATTGTTATAATTATTGCTTGGTTAGCTATCAGTATTTGGTAAAACATCTAGTTAGTGGGTGTTGTTTCTTTCTTTGTGCTGTTAATATGTTCACTTCTAATAATACTAGTGATTGATTGGCCTCACTCAACGGTACTAACCTTTATGACTGCCCAATATTCTATTTCTGAGTAATGCTGATCGAACCACAGAAAAGTATTCTTACTCTAGGACTTCAAATTTTATTCTTGGATTATTTTATTATCACATGAGAATTTTATTTGCTTCTTTTAGCCTTTCTGGAGAGTGTGGACTGCTGCTGGAAGTGGTGGGCGTGGTGTCATAGGTAAGTCACTCTGGTGTTTTGGTTTCTATAGGTTCTGACTGTCTGTTCACTTCTGGCTCTAGGAATGATCAATTTTTATTCTGCAGGTGTACTCGAGGCTAACTTCATTTTGTGGTAACTTGGCACACCAACATGTTATTGCATATTGGACATTGACCTGATACTTGATGAATTGCTTGAGTGACTTGATACTTGATGAATTGCTTGAATGATCTGGACTTTTCATTGCATTTGAAAATGATGAATGATCTGGACTTGTCATTGCATTTGAATGATCTGGACTTGTCATTGCATTTGGTTTGTTTGATCAGGACTTGTCATTGCATTTGAAAATGATGAATTGCTTGGATGACCTGATGCTTGATGAATCATATATGAATTGCATATTGGACATTGACCTGATGCTTGATGAATCATATATGCATTACATATTGGACATTGACTTGACACTTGATGAATTGCTTGGATGACCTGATACTTGATGAATTGCTTGAATGATTCCTTGATGATTGGTGCATACTTGATTGATATTAGATCAGTAGTTTGTCAGTTTGCTGCTTGGTTTACTTTCAGTATTTAGTTTGATATTGTTTAGCAGTAGTGTTTACTTCTTATTCAGAAGAAGTTTAATTCTTTAAACATTGACTATGAGTTGTATTCCAACTTTAGTTACTTGCATTATTGATGAAACCATTAGAAAAAAAAACTTACTGAGTATTGTTGTGAATTGTTACTTCTTTATTTTTGGGGGGTACGTGTGAGGGTGGGGGTGCCTAACACAGCCGATGCCGGTCTCAAGCCTGGAAAAAAAAGTGGAGGGAGCATGAATTGTCACTTATTGTAATAATTATTTGTTGTAATAAATGTTTATTGTAATAATTGTCGTTAAGTATCATCAAATGTTGTCAATTATCGTCAAATGCCGTTAAATGTTGTCAAATGTCGTTAAATATCGTCAAATATCGTCAAATGTCGTCCAATGTCGTGAAATATCGTCAAATGTCGTCAAATGTCGTTAAATATCGTCAAATAATGTCAAATATTATCAAATGTCATCAAATATCATCAAATGTCGATAAATATCATTAAATGTTTTCAATTATCGTCAAATGTCGTTAAATATCGTTAAACTTTGTCAATTATTGTCAAATGTCGTTAACTATCGTTAAATGTTGTTAAATTTCAAAAGTTAAAATAATTTCCTTGCCTCAAATTCGGCTTGGCAAAAAATATAACAGTTAATTGTTTGCAAAACTATTTTCAAACTCGAATTTAAATTCAAATCTATTTCTAAACTCAATTCTCACAATTGTAGGAGGTGAACTCACCACCTCTAGTGAGAGGGTTATCATATCCAACTTCATCCACCAACCAAACAACATTTTGAACCATCCAGAATCATCCTATACAACTAACCAAACAAAATCCTGTATCATCTCATACAACCAACCAAACAGACTGACTGTACCATCCAATACAGGACGATCACATCCTACCCGTACCATCCCATCCCATTCAATCTCATTTTGCATAGATAGTTACTTCCTTCCAAATGCATGTGCACGATGGCCACAGCACATCCATGCAACACCCACATGCATGTCACGCAGTCTCTTTCCTTATGAATACATGCACATGCACATGCATAAGCATTTAATACACACATGCATGTCACTCTTTCCTCTTGACTTATGCACATCTTCTTGGATGATCCACCCGACAGCACTAATTCCATACATGAATAGTACTTAACATTTGGACACACCATCAAACATAGGTTTACATTAGCAGCAGCATCTTCACTCCTTCGGCCTGATACAGTCTCCCATACTTCTATATGTATAAAACTACACACACGCAATATGAGACAATTAGGCAGTAACATACATTCATTAGAATCAAGATTAAAATTAATTAGGAGCGAGTTCACCTGATGATTAATTAATTTAGCCTTTGCTCATGTAATCGGTCCAATTAGGATGTCCTCATCAGATGGCATCTCCAAGAGATCGAGACTTCGGGCTAATCTTTGTGTCCATCGACTAGGTGAGGTTGTTGTTGCCATTGAGGGCAAGCTCGGCTAATTCTTTCTTTATAATGTCTGACATCTCCTACATTAGGTTCATGCAATTATTCAGTTTTACTACAAGTAAAATAAAATCTAAAGCATGAATATTGCAAAATCAGTAAAGATTGGTTTAACATCTATTCATCGGATATTTTTATGAACTTTCCAAAAAATTTCTAGCAATTATTTGTTTTCGCGCATGAACAGTAACTAACTGCAATGAATAGTGATCCAGGACTAATCTTTAATTTGGAACACTAATTAATCACGATGCTAATTGGCAGTTTAACCGATCTAAATCGATACATGCAAATTAATCTACGAGATTAATTCATAGCAAACTAGATATTGAAAGATGAAATTCCAACGACATCCCGATTCGGTCGTGTAGAGCGATTCATGCTAATAACGTTTTGAAGAACGTAGTAATCACAGGAATTCAATCAACCAATTACCACACAATAGATGAATAATCACAGAGAGACGAACGATGTAGACACAATATGGGAAACCTCTTTATTGATAGATTGACCTTTTCTGAGTAGAATGAGATCCTATTTAAAAACTAAACCTACCGATGACAGTTTTGGTACTATGCCTGTCAACCCGTAAAACAAGGTTTCTCAACATAAAGAAACCACAATGTGACATGTGTCTAGACTCACTCATGTTGCCATACCAAAATTTTGGCCAACCATTTGGACACCCTCACTGAGCCACATAATTGACAAAGAATCAATTGACAATACCGAGATTTTAAGGACACGCCAGCTATTTGGAACCCAACCTAACAATAGCCAATTGTTAGGATAATACCGAATTTTAGGTTTGGCTAACTGACACGCAAACCAAACAGAACCTGCATCTCCCTGCCTGAAATCTCAGCTGAACACAGGCTGCAACTGCACGCCTCACGGCAGGGCTCTTCCACACGATCCTGCCAAAATATACCCACCGACACATGGTGGTCCACGGAGGCATGGAGCCCGCGTGTCAGTGACGTCCTCGGAGGCAGTATGTTCTTCCCACCGGACGCGTGCGCCACGGCGCCGCGCGGGGTCCATTTGCACGAGGTCTTACCAGCGGCCGTTCACCGACAGGTGGGCCCACGCGGGCCTCACCCACGTGTTGACCCCACCTGTCAGGTTCTACCTGTTGCATCCCGTCGTGGTGCGCGTAGCACCAGCGCGCGCGGAGAGACGGCCCGGGGCCCGCGCACGGCTCACCTGTGTAGCGGCAGCTTCCCCACCAACCGCACGCAAAACGGACAGCGACACGTGGGGCCATCCTACCAACCGTGGCCCCACCACTCGGATTCGTCTCCGGGTGGGGCCCCGATATATTTAATTTTCAAGTATAAATATACAGTAATTTAATGCGGAAAAGCGTTTGGGCCTGGTTCCCGTGCTGCCTACGTGGAGCGATATCGCCGCCGGCTCTACGCGCGCACGGGGACTTCATTTACTCCCCTCCCCGACTTTCTAGAGGCCAGCAGTTCGACCACGGATGCAGTGCAATTGGGGCAACCGAAGCAACGCCCCGTTCGGCAATGCGTCTCGAGGTGAGAAGTGAATTTAGCATAGTAAGTTAATCGGTTAGGATCACTGCTGTTGCACGTCTCTGTCTCTCACTGGCTAGAACCAAATTTATTTCGTACAAAAATGGTGATCCGAGCCTCCCAGGTACGCTCCCATGTCTGCTGACAGACTTAGGATTAAAATAAAGAGGTGATTGTAGAGTCCTGATTTTTATCTCTAAACCTCTCTCCCTCGCTACCGAGAGTCGGGTCGGGCCATTCCGTGTCCATCGAGGTCCAACCGGCTCGGCACGATCCAGGCACACCACGTGGTGGGCCGGGCTGACATGGCATGGACGGCGGGTTGGACCGGTCCGAAAGATCGACGATGGGTAGCATGGCGACTTCGGTGTCGTGTCTTGGTGCTTGGTCGGCCGGATGACGGCCAAGACGCAGCACCGCGATCGCCTCGCCAACTCCGCCGCGTCGCCTCCAGCCGTCACTGCATTGCGTCGCCTCCTGCCTTCCGCCGTCGCCTCCTGCCTCTATGTCGCTTCCGCTCGCCGCTTCCTCGCTTCGCTCGCCTCCTCTCTCTCCTGGCCTGCCTCGGCCTCCTCATCGCCTCGCCTCCGTCATGCCGCTCGGCCTCCCGCACCGCTGGGCCGACCGCCTCCCTGGTGGGGAATCAATGGGAGTTGTGGCATAGGAGCACAGGGGAGAATAAAAGGAGAAAGTGAAGATGG
Organism: Phyllostachys edulis; assembly: GCA_036346405.1. Classification (NCBI taxonomy): domain Eukaryota; kingdom Viridiplantae; phylum Streptophyta; class Magnoliopsida; order Poales; family Poaceae; genus Phyllostachys; species Phyllostachys edulis. Next base: position 11,141,499 of record CM070566.1, read on the forward strand.
TTTTTATTTTATTATTTCCTTTGACACTTCCGGTCCATCTGAAAACTACTAGCTAATGGGACCAAGCAATAGAGTTTGCTTCATTTCTGTTGATTTATTAATAGTGAGGCTTCTTTGTTAAATAAAAAAGAATAATACTAAGGATTAATTGATAATGTACGGTTTGACACTAATAATATATGAACTATTAACATAATCATCGTGGTAGAATTATAACTATTAAATCTGATAATTATTCATTGTGGGATGTTTAGTGCTTACATACCATACCATATGACACCGTAGTATGTTGTCACTATTCGTAATAAAAAACAGTGATGACAACAAAATCTCTCTATATAAAAGGAGGCTGGGATGGGGCTTCTCAGGGTGGCTACGTCCTTTTCTCTTGGTTTGTTCGATTTCGTCATGATTTGTTGTGTGTCGCCCAATTGTTGTTTTGTTCTCACATGTCACTGTCACGAGGTGGGACCGTTGGATTTTGTTTGGTTGCTGTGCGGCGTTCGATCAGCCAGTGCGAGTTGCCAGCGTGTTTTGATGTTTCGGCTGTTGTACTGCTTTTAATGCCTAGTATGGCTGGAATGCACGATTGTTGGGTAGTCACGTCGGTTGCTTGGTCATAAAAAATGTGGATACAAATATGGTATAGACTTTTGCCATCCGAAATATTATTTTATCCGCACTATTCGTATTCGAATTCAATAAAACAATATACATATTTGTATTGCAGTATGGCTAATTAGTTGGATGAGTATTTTAGTTTAATATGAATTTATGTTTTTAGGTGAAATTGATAAACTAGAATGATTAGGTGTGTTATGTACGAGGATAAAGTATCATAAATATCTTGCAATTACGTAAGTTACGAGGAAATCCGAATCCAGCCGAATTGAGTAGGGTATTCGATTAGTATTTGTTACAATATTCAATTCGTATTTTTATTCGATAATATTTGAATCCATATTCGTTTAGAAAATAGGAAATTACTGTTCAATTCATATTTGATCCGTGGACACCCCTACATATGCATCGTCGTCCTCTATGCTGGCCACGGATCAGAGGAAGAATTTACGGGCGACGGATCACCAAACGATAATGAGATCCACTGTCGTCACGTTAAACCGAGTCATGGGCGTGCGTATGGCGGAGCGTCGTACGTACAGGGAATCCGCACCGTACATGCGATACGGAGATGCTTTGAGATGCGGAGATGACAGAACCGTACCAGATGGCTGATGCTGTCCTAGTGTCGTAGACAGATTCCTCTGCGCACGAGAGCTGGAGCCTGGAGTACTCAGCCTGACTTTAATTGATTAATCAACTCTTTCTCGAAGTTCCATACTCATACTCCTCGGTTCAGAAATATATAGTGTTTGGAAGATGTGTGATCAAATTTCATTAACTTTGATCACTAATATATATATAAACTATTTGTATTGGACATGCGATAATAGTACCATTATATTAGTCATGCAAAATATTTTTATAATATTATATTATTCTATGAATATATTCATATAAAATTAATGATTGAAGTTGCATGTTCAAAATCGATGCCAAAAACGTCATGTATTCTCGAGCCCTAATCATTACCGGAACAATGAAATGCCTTACAAGTTACAATACCGAGCATTTTTTTTATGTCTAATAGATTCTACGGTCAATGAATTGAGATCGACATACTCCATTTGATAAATTAATATAGTTTACTTGTATAGGATAAATTGATTCATTGTTTTTTTTAAAAAAAAGAAATTGAGTTGAGTGTACACGACTTGCACACCATATCTCGTCAGTCGTCATATCCACATAGCCAATCGTTGGTGCATCTTAATGGTAGAAGACATTAGAGATAAGGTTTAAAAAATGATCTAGACAAAATAAAAATAAAAGATTAGCTCAAACGAACAGAACTCCGTCGCGTTCAGTCCTCGATGTCTCCTCCACTCCGAAAACTCCAAGGAATAGAAAAGTCAGAGGGAGAGAGAAAATCCACAAAGTCCAAACAGATCTCATCGCCCGGGAAAAAAATATCCATAATTGAATCTTCTCTCTCTACTAATCTATCAATTCTTTAATCTTCTCTCTCCTAATTAGAGTATCTCCAAATCAAGAATTTCTTTGAGAAGAATTTTCAAACCAAACAAACCAATCAGGCGGGCCGGTGTATATATATATAGGCACGGTCCATCATCCACCCTGCATACTTCTCTCCTACCCCCACCTCCTCGCATCTCTCTCCGTTTCTTGCTTCCTTATCTCCATTGCTGCGGGCGAGCAACCGAGAGGAGCCACCCGAGAAAGGGAAGGGAGGAGTCATGGCGGAGGAGGTGGCGGCGGTGGTGCGGGAGCTGCGCGCGAGCTTCGCGGCGGGGCGGACGCGGCCGGCGGAGTGGCGGGCGGCGCAGCTGCGGGCGCTGATCAGGATGATCGAGGAGAAGGAGGGGGACATCAGCGACGCGCTCTACGCCGACCTCGCCAAGCCGCACATGGAGTCCTATCTCCACGAGGTAAGACGTATTTGAGATTTGTATACACATATATACATCATCTGCTTCTTGCTGTCGAGTCGGTGGTGCTTCGTGTGGAGAGACAGGATTGTTCTCTTCTTCTTTTTTGCTTGTATTCTTGGATTGGTAAGAACTGGAATTTTAGCTCTGCATCCATGATTTGTCTTCCTCCCCATGTGTGGTTGAATCCAGTGAGAAAATAGTTTGATTAATCAGAGTTTGTGTTTGAGGCTTACTGGTGCTGGACCAGTAAAGTTTTTTTTTTAATGAAGACTTTGGTCTTGTAAGAAAATCAGTTTGATTATTTGGTGTTTGCCTTGTATTTCTTGGGATTTGATTGGAGTTTGGTATGTGCGGGGTTATACCTTTTCTCATGAATCGGGGTTTCCTTACCTCTGCTAATTCGTGTTGGATCGATAAATACTCGCTTTTTTGGCACTTTTACACTCCCGTGGATCGAATTTTTTTTGCGTATGGTGTTGGATTGATTAGGCCAATGTTTTGATCTAATCGGCAGTGTCTTGGGAAAGCTTCTGGTCACTTTCGAATTCTCAAAAGGGTTGCGTGCTAATTGATTCTTAGTGGTCAAACACTAAACTCTGGCGTTGCTTCTACGAAACCCTCTTCCGTGTTTGGTCTCAGATCGGTAAAAGTTGGCGTCTTCGTTTATTTATCGGTTTGTGCAAAGCTTTTTGCACTTGCATCAGTTTCCAGTGGCTCTGTTCTTACATTCTTTTTTTTTTCCAGTTTATTTGTATAAATCTTGTGTTAACTTAAGTCCACCTTGGAATGCCTAAGTTGAGCAGTTCCACTCTTACCTTTATTGAAGCATTACTGTCAAGCTAGGAATGGATAGATCAATTTGGTACTATACCCTGATCGCTGGTTGCAATCTGCCTCTGTAGCACAAAAATATTTTCTTTTACTGCTAATTACTTCAGATTTATGACTAGACTTTCTAGAAAAGGAAGAATAAAAGTCGACAGATTGTCTTCACCTGTCACTTCTAGATTATTGCTTCAGATTTATGACTAGACTTTCTATAAAAGGAAGAATAAAAGTTGAGAGATTGTCATCACCTGTCACTTCTAGATTAATTCTATCCTGCTCTAGTGACTGATGGCTACATCTTTCTACCCATGCCTCTTCATGACTTTAGATATCGCTGGCGAAGGCAGCCTGCACATTTAGCTTGAAGGGGCTGAAGAACTGGATGAAACCTGAGAAGGTATTCCGTTTGCATGTTCAGCCTCCTTAAAAGTTCATTGCTTTGCTGATCTGGCTGTAACCTTTACTAATTTATATCAAGGTACCTGCTGCCATAACTACATTCCCATCCACTGCGCAAATTGTGTCGGAGCCCCTCGGTGTTGTGCTCGTCATCTCAGCCTGGAACTATCCATTCTGTAAGTTGATGACACATTCGTAGTTATAAATGCCTCAAAAAGGTATAGGTACTGCAGTTGAATAGGGATTTTGTGCAATTTGTGTGGAAGAGGTTTTGAGGATATAGTAGCCATTGATTAGTTTGTTGCATGATGGTGCTGGAAGTTTATGGCATGACTTTTGTATGCTCCCCTCCCATGTGCTTAAGGATTGGTTAGATGTCATAGTTGGCATCTTTCCTTTTCCTCAGAACAAATTTTGAGTAATGCTCTATTGCAATCTGCCTTGTGTCACAAGTCTAGATTTGTTCAACACCTAAGCATTAGGATGTCATCTTTCAGCACTATTCTGCAATAAATGAGGTTCCTTTGACCTTTACTTATGGTATTAGACATTTGTGCACCAAACACCGACTTTTAAAGATATTTACCAACTTAGCACTTTGTCTTTCTTGGATGCTTATGACCACCTTTTTTTTAAGAAAAGGCAGGAGTGCTGCCTATTTTGAAGACAACCACTTGGTTTGAACAAAAAACAACCAAATCATTTTGTCCCTCCTACCTGTGTGTTATCCAGAATATTTTTGGCCTGTTAGACTCCTTGCTGACTGTTCAAAAGTAAGAAAACTAATCATATCCCCTTTGTTATAGTGCTCTCTATCGAGCCTGTCATTGGAGCAATCGCTGCTGGGAATGCTGTTGTGCTGAAGCCATCAGAAATTGCGCCAGCCACCTCATCATTGTTTGCGAAGCTGCTACCTGAGTACGTTGATAACTCCTGTATAAAAGTTGTGGAGGGAGGCATTCCAGAAACAACCGCACTCTTGGAACAAAAATGGGATAAGATCTTGTACACAGGTTAGGTTCTTACCTGTATTTTCATGGTTGAAAATTTGAAATGTTCTTCCTCTATAGTAATGCATTAATTATTTTGCTTGTCTGTTGGTTCTTGTACTGAATTGCACATTGCTCTTCTGTTGTGTATGACTATATGTTAGGCATGTGGTAGTGTTAAGGTTCTAAAGTGCATATATTCCAATGGAATTGCAGGTAGTGGAAATGTAGGGCGCATTGTGATGGCGGCAGCAGCAAAACATCTAACCCCAGTGGTTCTTGAGCTCGGTGGAAAATGCCCTGTTATCGTTGATTCTGACGTTGATCTTCATGTAAACAATCTCTTCGTAAATTGTCCCTGTTACATTAAACTCTTGTTTTTCGATTTTTCCTGATGGATTTTTTCCCTTGAAGGTCGCTGTTAAGAGGATTGCTGTTGGCAAATGGGGCTGTAACAATGGCCAAGCATGTATTGCTCCGGATTACATCATAACTACAAAATCATTTGCTCCAGAGCTGGTACACATAACCATGAGCATTACAGCTGAAGAGTTCCTTGTGCCAACTAAACTCCTATTTGCTTACCCATGAAAATGTTTGCAGGTGGACTCTTTGAAAAGAGTTTTGGAAAGGTTCTATGGAAAGGATCCTATGCGATCATATGACTTGTCTCGTATTGTGAATTCTAATCATTTCCACAGATTGACAAATTTGATAGAAGATCAGAAAGTTTCTGACAAGATTGTGTACGGTGGACAGACAGATGAGAAGCAATTGTGAGAATCTATAATGTCAACTTTGCAGACACTATTGCGCTAGTGAATGGAGTTTGATTTATTGTTAACGTCTGTTTCCTGCATTGCAGAAAAATAGCTCCTACGGTGTTGGTGGATGTTCCTCTTGATTCTGCACTTATGACGGGGGAAATATTTGGCCCCTTCCTTCCTATCATAACGGTTGGTAGTTTTCCTCTGTCTTCATCCACTACCACTAATAACTTAGACTGGTAGGTAACGCTTCCAATGGTGGTATGATGAAAAATCTTCTTGGAATTGCACCAAAAAAAAGTACCAAAAAATATGTACATAATAAGAGTGCACCGTAATCGATTTGAGACAATAATTATTACTGGAGTACAGCAAAGTCTACCTGATATTATCTAGTATAATGTTTAGAAGTAAACTACAAGAATGACGTGACCAGAATAAAAAAGAACAAACTTCCCAATTTTCAATGAAAAGTGGTCTTACATAGAAGATGGTTTTTCGCTGGTTGTCTTGAGGGACAAAGGTTAGTGCTACAGTTTCTTAGATCGCGTGCTAGGTTCATGCCATATTTGTTCTCGTTGTGTCGAGATTGCTACCATATGCTGGCTTTGCTGGAACAATCTTAGTATCTGACTCTGTTTGGACTGGTATTGTCAGGTTGACAAGATTGAAGAAAGCATCGATTTTGTGAACTCCAAGACTAAGCCGCTTGCAGCCTATCTTTTCACCAAGAACAAAAAACTGCAAGATGAGTTTGTATCAAGCGTCTCGGCAGGAGGAATGCTGGTAAATGATGCTGTCCTACATGTAAGTCCTGCTCACTGAAGCTCTGAGTAACATTTGCTCATGAAGATATCACATTTGCAAGATGCTAAGTTTCTATTCTCGAACGCAGCTCACCAACCCACATTTGCCGTTCGGTGGAGTCGGCGACAGTGGGATGGGCTCCTACCATGGGAAATTCAGCTTTGATTGTTTCAGCCATAAGAAGGCCGTCCTAATCCGCGGCTTCGGAGGGGAGGCCAATGCCAGGTACCCGCCGTACACGGCCGAGAAGCAGAAGATCCTTAGAGGCCTGATAAATGGCAGTTTCATAGCCCTAATTCTTGCCCTCCTGGGATTCCCAAGAGAGAAGCGTTAGTCTCTTGAGTATAGTATTTGTTCATCAGGGTTCAGAGTATAAATGGGACATAAATGTGCCTCGCATGTTTACCATACTGCCAATGTGAGACATTAAAGTACATGTGTGTGTCGCACAGGTGTATAATATGTATTATCTGATTTTCGGACGTAATGTATTGAATTTTACATAAGTCTGACTTGCCAGTTAATTCAGTGTGCAGAACGGAAAGGATTATGTCTCCTTGTAACAATTATCCCTGATGATTCCATCTCATAGCATAGAAACTGTCCATTCAATTACATATCTACAGTCTACACTGTGCCCATCTATACACAAATGTTGAAATGCATTGCCCTTAGACTGAGCAGGCTTCTAGATGGAAGAGAGATTGCAAAAACAGAGGAATGTCCTGTGCATCTCAGTTCACCTGCCAGAGCCTGCTCTGCTCTGTACCAGCCAATGAGCAGGGCATTCATCACTTACACACAATAAATGATTACCAATTGCAAGGATCAAAACGACTTTGCATTTGAAGTCCTTGTTTACGTTGAACACAGATTCAGAGCAGGGATTTTTATATGGGCCGATAATCGGCTATACCGGTTCTATTAGCCACCCCCGGTAGAACCACAAATCGGTCCGAAATTTTCGGTTTGGTTGAATTTTATCAAAAAAAAAATCAAATTTGCTTGAATTTTGTTCGAATTTGATGTTTTTTATTTTAAAATCCGAAAAAAAATGAAATTTTCGGCCTTACCGGCCACCTCCGGTAAAAGAATGCCTGATTCAGAGAGCATACCAACGACTACGCAATCTGCAGTGCTGAAACACGTTCGATCTGCATTTCTGCTGGCCAAACTCGGGCTACTGGGATGTAAATGTTGCTCCGGTTGGTCCAGTTTCTGTTGGTCTGTATTTCCTTAGCTCCATCCAAACTTTTGGCTGGCTGCATGGACGGATGGTGCAACAAAGCCGGGGAGTGGCTCTTCCCCACTCCCCGCTTAATGCTCTCTTCCCTCCATCCAAACTTCGCCTCCCGGGGCGCCCTTAAAAACACGCACTAATCGCCACATCCTCTTTCCAGCAGGAGCAAACTAACACCAATGGACACGGATGGATGCGATGCTTGTTGTTAGGGACTTGATCGGAAGATTAAGGCAGGGTGCTCTTGGTTAAATCGCATCGCCTCATCTCCTCCCCAAGAAGGCCACTCTGAGGTATGTGTATTCATGCTGTGTTAATCTGCTGCGCGTTTGTGCCGGCCGGATTTGCTGCATATATATGTGGCAAAAACTATACGTTCTTGAATTTGGTGATTTGTTTCTAAGATTGCATTGCAGCAGACACCTAGATGCAGGATCTGATTGATTTCCTAACGATTAGCTTGCTCTTATTTGATGACTCTGCAGAGAGAGAGAGAGAGAGAGAGCTCTGAAGAAGCATAGAGTTGAGTTGCATGAGCTGAAAGGAAAGGATGGCCTTGTTCGATCGGAACCGAAGGCAGCGGTCGTCGCTCTGCTCGACGGCGACAGTCGTCCTGTTCGTCGCGCTCTGCCTCCTCGGCCTGTGGATGATGTCCTCGCCGGAGACCATCCCGGCGGCCGTGTCGTCCGACGTTAAGCAGGCGGAGGTCGTCAAGGAGGAGGACAGCTCCATCGACGCCACCAACAACGTCAAGCAGGACAGCGCCAACGTCGTTGCGGAAACGACCACGACCACCGCCGAGGCCGCGGAGGTCGAGAACCCCGCGAAGCCCGGAGCGGACACGAAGGGCGGGGTGGAAGGCGACGGCGAGAAGCCGTTGTCCAAGAACCAGTCGTTTGACGACGAGAACGGCAATACTGAGGGTGGGGAGCTCGTGAAGCCGGAGACCGGTGAGACGGACGGCGCCGCCGCCCAGGGAAAGGGCATCGAGGACGTGAAGGAGACCGGCGGCCAGGAGCAGACAGCGACAGATACGGAGGAGAGCGGCAGGGGTCAGGACATGAGCGCCGAGCAGACGCCGACTGACACGAAGGAGAGTGTCAGCCAGGACAAGAACGCCGAGGAGACGTCGGCGACCGGCATGAAGGAGGTCGCCGGCGGCTCGCCCAAGAACCAGACGTTCGACGACGAGAACGGCAAGATGGACGGCGTCGACCTGGTGAAGGATGACGGCAACAAAACGTTCTCAGGCGAAGGAGTTGTATTGCCGGTGAAGCCATTGGCCGAGATGACAACGACCACCGCCACGGACCACATGGACGCGGCGATGCTGATTCCAATCGAAACCACTACCACCATTTCTGAAGAGAAACAGCAGCAGCTGGTGGTGGCGGCCGAGGCGCTGCCGAACGGTCAGGCGGAGCTGCTAGCTGTGCGATCGGCGCAGAACGGGTCGTTCACGACGCAGGCGGCGGAGTCGACCAAGGAGAAGAAGAACCGCACAGAGAAGAAGAACAACGGGAAGCACAAGAAGAAACCGGCGGCGGAGGAGGGGGGCGGTGCGGCCTCGCCGTCGTTCAGCTGGAAGCTGTGCAACTCCAGAGCTGGCGCGGACTACATCCCGTGCCTGGACAACGAAGCCGCCATCAAGAAGCTCAAGACCAACAAGCACTACGAGCACCGGGAGAGGCACTGCCCCGCCAACCCGCCGACGTGCCTCGTTCCGGCGCCGGCGGCGTACAAAGAACCGATCCGGTGGCCTCACAGCCGCGACAAGATCTGGTATCACAACGTGCCGCACACGAAGCTGGCGGCGTACAAGGGGCACCAGAACTGGGTGAAGGTCTCCGGCGAGCACCTCACCTTCCCCGGCGGCGGCACGCAGTTCAAGCACGGCGCGCTGCACTACATCAACTTCATCCAGGCGGCGCTCCCGGACGTGGCGTGGGGTCGCCGGAGCCGCGTGGTGCTCGACGTCGGCTGCGGCGTGGCCAGCTTCGGTGGCTACCTCTTCGACCGCGACGTGCTCACCATGTCGCTGGCGCCCAAGGACGAGCACGAGGCGCAGGTGCAGTTCGCGCTCGAGCGCGGCATCCCGGCCATCTCCGCCGTCATGGGCACCCTCCGCCTCCCCTTCCCCAGCAACGTCTTCGACGTCGTCCACTGCGCACGGTGCCGCGTGCCGTGGCACATCGAGGGAGGCATGCTTCTCCTCGAGCTCAACCGCCTGCTCCGCCCCGGCGGCTTCTTCGTCTGGTCCGCCACGCCGGTGTACCAGAAGCTTCCAGAAGACGTGGAGATCTGGGACGGTCAGCCTCTTGTTCAATACTTCCCCTCCTCCCTTTTTAGCCTACTCTTTTTCTTTTTTTCGAGAACACACGCATTTTATTAGCACGGATACAGACAAATTACAACCATTAAAGAAAAAAGGTTGGCGACCTACAACCATAATGAACTGAACCACCACTCACGTAGAGAAAAATGGCGACAAGCGATGGATGCCGCCCTGCATCCATTGATTACCTTCTGCCAGAATTGCATTGACGTTCTCCCCTAGAGGGATGAGGTAGAGGAATTTTTGGCCTAAATGTTACTATTTAAAGTATGATTAGCAAAAATGGTATCCTCATAATCGTAATTGCAAAAATAACACGCTCGTCCGCATGGTCACCATGCGGACAAGCCACGGGACGACACATGACAGCTAAACCGCACTATGACCGTGTGAACGAGAGTAACATTTTTTGTAATAGCGACTGTGAAGACATCATTTTTACTAATTACGCTTCAAATAGTGTCATTTCGGCCAAAGACTCGAGATAGAGTCGAAGACCCGTCCACTCCGTTCCTTCCAGAGTTGCGAGATCGTCAGGACTACGAGCGAATCGAACCCACTTCGTATAGCTTTTGTGACCCGTTTACGGGAAGTGCTCCACAGTCTGGAACCATACTTCCCTCGTCGTCGGGCAGGCCAAGAAGAGATGAACAACTGATTCAGTTTCCAGTTGACAAAAGGTGCAGTAGCCCTGATTCTGCATCGGACGACCATGCCGTTGCAACCTGTCCGCTGTCCAGCAGCGCTTGCATGTGAAGAGCCAGCCAGACGAAAAACTTGCGTTTTAAGGGTGCCTTGGTTTCTAGCCTACTGCCTGCCTACTTACTACTTGCAAAGTTGCATTCATGGCTGATGTGATCGATCTTGTGGGGTGCAGAAATGGTGAAGCTGACGAAGGCCATGTGCTGGGAGATGGTGAAGAAGAGCAAGGACACCGTCGACCAGGTCGGCCTCGTCGTCTTCCGAAAGCCGGGGAACAACGGCTGCTACGAGAAGAGGAGGCAGAAGGAGCCGGCTCTGTGCGAGCCCTCCGATGATCCCAATGCAGCTTGGTAAGAGTCGTCCCGAACTCACCGGCGTTGGTTTCTGACCAGACGGTTGACATGCCGATGAACCCAATCGTTGTGTCTGAACCGAACGCTTGTGGTGTGTGTGCACGTAGGAACATAACGCTGCGGGCGTGCATGCACCGGGTGCCCGCGGACCCGTCAGTCCGCGGCTCGCAGTGGCCGGAGCAGTGGCCGGAGAGGCTGGAGAAGGCGCCCTACTGGCTGAACAGCAGCCAGGTGGGGGTGTACGGCAAGCCCGCCCCCGACGACTTCGTGGCGGACTACGAGCACTGGAAGAAGGTCGTCCGGAACTCGTACCTCACCGGCATGGGCATCGACTGGAAGACCGTCAGGAACGTCATGGACATGAGAGCCGTCTACGGAGGGTAAGATGAAGAAAAGTAGCTAGTCCATGATCATGTCTGGCTAGAAATTCAGACATGACTGATTATCTCGTTGCTCTGATATAGCTCTTACTGAATCTTGTGTTACGATTGGGTGGAATTTCTTTCTTTCATTTTTTTGGTCAGATTCGCGGCGGCTCTGCGGGACATGAACGTGTGGGTGATGAACGTGGTGACGATCGACTCGCCGGACACGCTGCCGGTGATCTACGAGCGCGGGCTGTTCGGGATATACCATGACTGGTGCGAGTCCTTCAGCACCTACCCGAGGTCCTACGACCTCCTCCATGCCGACCACCTCTTCTCCAAGCTCAAGACAAGGTACTAGAAATCAACAAAATATCCGACAGTATATGGCTGCGCATTGTCATGCATGTTTCAAAGATTCCAAGAACTCACCGATCGCTGATACCATGATCAAATCTGGGTGAATTTGTGGTCTTCTCGAATGGTAGGTGCGAGGTGCTGCCGGTGATCGTGGAGGTGGATCGGATGCTGAGGCCGAACGGCAAGCTCATCGTGAGAGACGACAAGGAGACGGTCGACGAGGTGCAGAGTGTCGTGAGGTCGCTGCAGTGGGAGGTCAGGATGACCGTCTCCAAGCACAAGCAGGCGCTGCTCTGCGCCAGGAAGACCATGTGGCGGCCCTCGGAAGTCGAGGCGAGATAACCGTACCGGCCGGCCGGCCGGCCAGCTGCCTCTGACTGGGATCGTCGTCGTTTTGGACTAGTACTCACTTAATTAGAACGTATATGTAGTGTGATGGACACTTGGGGCTGCATGCAGCTGTGCAATAATGGCTGGTCTAGATGTTGTGTTGTATAGATTTGTTGCTGCTGCTGTTTTGATTACCATCTGGTGAATTGTGATGCGTATTGAGACTTGAGAATGCGTAGATATTTGTGTGGGATGCATACATGATCTTGTGTTGGTGGCAATGAGCTAGTATTGGGCATTCCTGGGCCGACAAAGATATCTTGTACACAATTAGGGATGGCAATGGCCCCATTTTCCGTTCGGAATTCACCCATTAGGGACCTGGCTTCTCTCCAGCGCCCCCCCCCCCCCACACAAGGGTGATAATATAAAAATTTTATTCCCTATCGGGGGAAGCGGGGCCAGGACTATTCCCCTACTCTCTATCCCTGCTACCCGCATGGGCCACCGATAACCCCTATGATATATGAGCCACTACCGCACAGTCCAACCTCTACACTTAGCCGACCCACATGCCATAGCCCACTAACCATCCCGTTTCTACCCCTAGGAGCATCCCCTTCCCAGTTCCCACATCAGCACATCCCCCTTCGTATTCGGCCTTCCCCATCCCAGCCGCCGCCCCCAATTCCCCATCCTGCATCTGTAATTACGCATCCCCCTTCGTTCAGTTGCTTCAACAGTTCCTCCTCAGTCCCGCTTCCGGCAGCTTCACATCCACCAACAGCCAGTGCCATCGCCGCCCCCAATTCCCCATCTAGCATTTGCATCCCTCTTCGTTCGTCAGTTCCTCCTTCAGCCCCGCATCCGGTAACTACGCATCCACCAATAGCCGACTGCTCCACCAACCGCAGCTTCGTCCAGTCCTCCCCAACATCCGACACCGACTGCTCCACCAACAACTGTCGCAGTGACACCGGTTTCATCTGGTCCTCCGATTCTCCCCAACATCTGACGCCGGCCTCCTCCTCAACAGTCGAGAGCCGACGCCGACCTCCTCCAGTCCTCCCCAACAGCCGACGCCGACCTCCTCCCCAATAGCCGACGACAGCATCTTCCTCCTCCAGTTAGTCAATCACTCATCTACTCTTTGAAATGGTGCTAGAGTCTAGAGAGGGCTACTGCCACTCATCCACTCTCTGAAATGGGCTACTGCCACCGTTGTTGTTGTCTCTATGTCTGTGTAGAAGAGGTTAGAGATTCAATTTCAAATCTGGGTCCCCAATAACCCAATAAGGGCAGGGAACGGAGAATAACACCCAAGGACAGAGACAAGAAGTGGGAATTTTTTCTTCTCGGAGACAGAGCTGTTCCACCACCCCCCGCCAAAGAATGACCCAGTTGCCATCCCTATACACAGCCAATCCTGCTGAAACAAATGAATAATCAGTGTTGGTGACAACCGGTGTCTTTCTTGGGTCATGCTGAGAGAGATGAATAATGATGTGTCCATAAACATCACCACATAAAAATTCACATGAAAATAGGCGTGCTTCTAAGCCTTTGAATTATCCCAAGGCTACAAGATTTGTTGCTCAACCTTATAGATACATCAGCAGTTCGGCACAGATAGGCAGCAACCAACTCTATCTTGGTTAGTTGTCACTGGCAGGAGATACAAATTTCCTACCAACTAAACAGGCATACAAATGAACCGTACAGCAAGCCTGTATACAGTCACTCCAACTCACAGGGCGACCGCTGCTCGCCTTAGCCCTGGCCCATCATGCATCGTGATGCAATCACATGATCCGGTAGTAGCGTGTCTCGCAGTGATATTTTCGCAGTATGTGCGAAAATGTGAGTTGCCAGGCCAGCACGAGAGGACTCAGAAGTCCCAGCGATCAAGCTGCAGCCTAGCTTCAGCCATGTCCTTCTGCGCCTTCCTTCGCCGGTAGAAAATAGGGCAATCCCGACTGTGATGATGATTGCACCAACATAAGTTATAAGCTTGTGATTGAACAAGTTGAAAGATGGAAATGTGGTGACGAACAAGTGTTGAATAGAAGAAAAATTGCAACCTCGTACAGAGGACGTCCTGGTGCAGGGAGCCTTGGCACTCCTGGCACTGCGTCCATAGCTTCCCAAAGAGCGTCTCCAGCTCAGAAACTGCGGATGTTAAAAATAAATTAGTCAGTAATCGAACTCCTGGAGACAGTACCTCAACACTTCAAAAACATTTGAGAGGATATATGTATCCTACCGCTGGCTACACTTTTGCAGTATAACTCAGCTTCTCTTCCCTTGCAATGTGAGCAAAGTGTTTGATTGGAACCACTGCAGGGTGAAAATAGGGCAGTTAAAAGAAGGGGCTTTATGCCAAAGGTAGTAGAAATAGTTTTTACTACTAGAATGGGGATAATGGGATATTAGAAACGAAATCTCCTCTTCACGGTAAGAGGGCATCTACACTGCGATATTAAAAAATTGAAAGCAAATGCTCAACACAAGTCCAATAGAAGAAGAATAAGGTGCATAGATTTTTTGCATTTGCGACACGGTAGGAAAGTCACCTTATAACTGCTTTGCATCCAAGACAAGTTAATTGTTTCTTTGCAAATTTCATTATCCCACTATTTGAAGGAGTTGAGATCGAAACAGCTCTGGTGTGACTTCCATGAAGTAGCTCTCTACTGGCGTTCTTCAGAATTGGTTCAAAGATCCTCAAGAGTGGCTGATGATTTAAATCACATGGTTAGTTAGAAGGGAGAGAAAACCCAGAAGCTTTGAATATCAAGAAAGGTGTTCCGGACAAACTTTGCTAATTTGGTTCTCAAGGTAGTACTGAGGATCTATGGGTATGTTATTATCCAAAACATAAATCGGATCTTCTGACTTCTCATATGCCTGCATGAAGAAAGATAAATGTATATAACACAAATACTATCACACAAGCAACATAGGACTCTGCAACAGAAAGTACAGATGGGCTTACCTTTGCACCTTTTGCTGCTTTAATTATAACATAAGGCACCCGGTCACCAACAGTGGGTGCAGTAGCCGCATCCCTCTGCACAAGAAAACCAGAATTTATTTCAGTAATGTCAGTCAAGTGTCTCCTATCTTGACAAGAAATGGACCAACATTAGCACCGTTCAGCAAAAACATCAAGGGTTCATACCTTTCGCATCCTCTCAGCAAGCTCTACATGGGCAGCTTTCACAGCATAATCTTCTCCTGTTTTAGTCAAACCCTGTGTAACAAACAGTTAAAATTTTGCAGCACAGAATAGAGCCGCTCTGAGTAACTAACTAGAGGAGGATTCCAATTTTTGTGGTATCTATAGGTAAACTGCACACAAACTCACCTTTGTTATAACTAGAAGTGACAAGTCCACACGGTTCATCAATAGATCAGATATGGTGTTCTTGACATATTGAACTGCACCAGGAACATCTCGGTCCACTAGTATTTTATGAAGGCACTCAGTTACCAGGTTCTTTACCAATAAACAATTGTCCCTTCTTACTGTTTCAATACCTGTAGGCAAAGGTAGAAGAACACATGTTAAAGCAAGTAAGGTGACATGTCAGACAAGTAATATAAAAAATACCTTTTGTATCCATTTTGTCAAATTTCTCAGGATTTGTCCAGTACAAACCAGCATATCTCTTCTTGCTGATCAGTAGATATGGGAAATAGACCTTCTCAAACTCTAGCTTGATGGGCTGCAACACACAGATGTCAAAATAAACAAATATTAAAATTGAAAGTTATAAAATTGACAAAATTGGATACTTGAATTGCTAACTTAGAGCAGGAAGAGCAAAGATCAAAATTCAGTTAGGATTTACTACAGCAAAGAACAATTCAGAAGATTTATCATTTAGGTCTGTTGAAGTTCTATGTGACAATACAGCAAAGTAAAATGCAAATATTAGGCATTTTTTGTGGCTCAATTATAAGACCAGTTAAGGGGCAAAAAAGCTTGGTGCTTTGTAACACACTAACAGTTCTTGATGACTTTTGCTCTTCAAAAAAAAATCTGTGCAGTTTTTACATTTTACTGGAAACAGACAATTCATAACATAATTTGAAAAGGATGCAAGGAAAACATGCCAATTTTCCTGGACCCTGGCTTTTGCTAAAAAAAAGGTGAATCGATAAGATTCCAACAAGTAGCTGACCAGGTTGAAGGATTAGAGTAAAAAAATGTATCCACAAAGAATTTCCGGATAAAGGCTGGAAATTGATACCAGTAACCTGAAAGAAAGGGTTCGCTGCATTTTCAAGAATACTGATTCCATTGCTGCTAGACCTGTTCACAGGCGGGTGGGCCCGAGCCTAACCCGGGTCGGGCCGGGCTTGGGACTGGATTTCCAGCCCGAAAGGCCGATGAATGTAATAAAAAAATTAAAAAAAGAAACCCTTTTTTACTCTCGAAATGAATTAAATATTCCTTTTTATTCCCAAAAAGAACTAAAATAATAGTTTTAAATCGGAAAAAACAAATTTTGGGCTAGGCTCAGGCTTGCCTGTATGCGACAGGGCTTTTCAGGCCCAGCCCAGCCTGGCGTTTGAACATGTCTAAATTTGCTGCTAACAGGTTTTGATAAAATCATGGGTGGGACCTCAATTACAATGGTTGTACACCAAGGACACACATGGCAATGTGATTCAATTGGAACTCAAATGGTGTATAAGTCAGCTCACAGGGTCATGTTTAGTTATGCAAGTGGGCCAAACATTGACCCATTCTAACTAATTGGTGGTTCATTTTGTATACATGGACCTAGCATGAGGAATAAAACAAATGAACTAGGATGGGTCGTTGGGTCGGCCCGACCCAACCTGACCCACTCATGTTACAATAGCAATGCTTACACAAGTGTTTCTGTAGTTACCTTAATAAATGTTCCACTAATATAGTCTGCAGCTTCTCTTCCTAACTTCATTGCATCCTCAACTGTAGAAACACCAAACTGTACCATCACAGAATCAGTATCTCCATAAATTACCTGTGATGACAAAAAAAAATTGTGTCAATCATCAGAACTGAGTGAAAAAAACATCCAAATCATAACAAATAGACTAATTAAGCACATAGAACAAAACAGAAAAAGGGAAAAGGATCTTGTATCCAGACAAAAAAAAGTGATTACTGTGCTAACATCTAGCATGCAAAGTAATTTAATATATGGGAAGACTCAAGCAAGATATCATCAGGACAAGGTCCCAACTAGTCCTGACACTGCTTCATGTGCTGATATCTGGCCAAAATTACTAGAATGTAGTGACCCAGGGCCCAATATAAATAGTAATTATTGGATGGTGGCCCAAGAGGGTTAAGTCGTTAATCCATTGATATCATGATATGATATGTACTTGGCAAAAGCTAAAGGCTTGAGCTTGCTAATATCGAGCAGACAAGTCAACAGGAAATATTCCAAGTTTGTGTAAAGTATCAACACAAGAATAAGGCAATAAAAACTTCACCTCTGCATTATGCTCATAGCCTCCTAGTGTTGTGAATTTATCTTCAACGAGCTTTTTAGTATGTTCAATCATCTGTCGACCTGTGTGATGAAAATGCTTCAGTGTTACACAATTCAACAATTCTCTTAAATTTGTTAGTGTACTACACAATGAATTCGTTGATTATGTTAATTGCAGAATTAATGCTGACCGTAGCTTGTCACACTTGAAGAAATCTCTAAACAAGGCAATTGACCAACAGTTGCTCCAGTAAAACCATAAACTGAGTTTGCACTTATCTGAAACATAAACCATTCAGCAATATCATGATTCAAGGAGTTGAACATTTTGTGTATCACTGTTTTCAGGGAATTGAGAAGATAAGATATGGAAGTACTTTCAGGGCAAGCTGACGACCATCAAGAACCGCCCTTTCAAATGGGTCCTTTGCTTCCTGAAAAAGTAATTAGTGTGTTTAATATAGGATTAAAGACCTGGTATTGCATTAATATATAGCATTTACATGTGTAAAGGATCATGACTACAATTTAATCACAATAACAAGATGGGAGAAAGATACCTTCAAATCTGCTTTTGCCCTTTTCCGAGCAGCCAACAACTCTTCAAGGATTTCAGGAAGTATACCCTGATATTTGAGACATCATCTTGGTTAGGGAACGCTACTTCTGTCAACACCTTTTACCGTGCCAGGAAGCAATTACCTTTTGCAGCTCTGGTTTCACAAATATTTCACCAGATGGGGTTTTATTGAGGCTTTCTGGAGGCAAGTTGAGTTTACGAGCATCCTCAGGGGGCACCTTTAAAAAGAAAATAAAACGTTGTGAACACTCATTAATTTCAGAGAACAAATGTTTTATCACAGTATGCCATAGCAGATATTAGCATCAGAAATTAACAGAAGTAACTTTACCAAAGTACAGTAGCATAGGTTATATGCCATCATGATGGATGGATACAATGAAGCAAAGTCCAAAGTCGCGATGGGCTTCTCATAAAACCCAGCCCTTGCCTCCAAAACCTAAAAATTGAAAATAGACGTAAATAATGGTAAAATAAGAATGAGAACAGTAGAAAGGACAAGGAGCTAAATTGTTCATTGCATGATCAATTCAAAAAATAGCAAATAAAAAATAACTGATGGGGCGCATCTGGAAACATAATGGTATACACAAATGTATCTTTCTCAGTAAACCCTGAATATGTATCCCACATGAATCAAGGACAGGTTTTGCATGAAGTGCTGATAACTTAATCGATGGACTGGAAATTTTCCTTAGCTTATCAGGACAAATATCTGTACCCTCACTTTATGGCAAGCAATGCTAGGGAATTTTGTGAGCAGTACAAAGTTTGTGGCACGATATATAGATATTCCAGTAAGTGCAATAGCTGTAACAGGCTAACAGTCGTTTGGCAGGGAATAGTTTTCATCTTATCAATCAAGCAATGCTAACCTTGCTGCCAAAGAAGCCTGTCCTTATATGCAGACGATGCAGCGGTCTTTCTCACCCTGGCCATTTCGGTCTTGTATGTTATCAAGCAAATACTAACTATTTGGAGAGGCGTCGAGTTTGTACACAAACCTAGCAAAGAGTGCCATCTCGCCAAATCGGTGTAGCGTTGAACAAGTGCAGCTCATCACCAACGAATTGTGGTGCGTCGTTTCAGAATTCCCGTGTAAATACCTTGGCTTGCCACTCTCCTTGAGAAAGCCATCTAGGGCCGATTTTCAACCTCTACTAGACAAGGTCGCAAGTCGTCTCCAAGCCTGGCAGGCCGACTTGCTGTCACAAGGAGGGCGCCTAGTTATGGTCAAGTCGGTGCTGACATCTATCCCAATCTACAGTTTCATGGCCCTTGACCCACCCCTCTCGGTCATCAGAGAAATCGACAAAAGGCGAAGAGCATTTCTTTGGAAAGGAACCGAAAATGTGGCTAGAGGACATTGTCTAGTCGCTTGGTCGTCTGTTTGTCGGTCCGTTCAGTTCAGAGGTCTGGGTTTGCATAACCTACGACTGCTAGGAAAGGCCCTTCGCATCCGCTGGCTTTGGTTACAAAGGACATGGCCGTCAAAACCATGGAGGGGTATGCTGGCGCAAGCCGACCGTGTAGAGGAAGAAATGTTCAACGTTTCCCTACTCGCGCAGATTGGCAATGGTGAAGGCAGCTTGTTTTGGTCGGACTGTTGGCTTGATGGTAGTAGTATCCCCTCCTCTTCTCGCACCTAATCAAGGCAATTCCTCCATCACTACGGAAAAAACGAACGGTTGTGCGAGCTCTTCGCAATGGCGTTTGGATTACAGACATTAAGGGGCCTCTTGATGTCCATTGCGCCAGTGAGATCCTTCGCCTTTGGGAGGCCTTGCAATCTATCCAACTCAGGGAGGGCCACGAAGATCGGGTTTCTTGGAGATGGGAAGCTTTAGGTCAATACACATCCAAGTCGGCCTACAAGGCGTTCTTCTTGGGTTCGCGAGGGGCTCCATGTGCGGAGGCCATTTGGAAAACGTGGGCGCCGTTGAAGTGCAAATTTGTTCATGTGGCTAGCAGTCCATCGTCGTTGCTGGACGACGGATCGTCTCTAGCATTGTGGGCTTCAAAATTAAGGCCTCTGTGTTTTCTGGAGTCACTCCCAAGAGACTATCGACCATCTTCACTGGCTTTCTGCTCAGGGTTCTCTACCTTCGCAAAAGAGAAAGGACCTAGACTCATGCATCATTCTAGTCTCCTAAATGCTTTGGAAAGAACGAAATAACAGGGTGTTCAACAATGATGTGGGATCTATTGACCTTCTACAACGTATTCACGAAGAGCATTGCCATTGGCGCTTGACAAAAGCTAATGGTTGGGAGGCGCCCCCTCATCACGAGTAGTCCACCCCTATTAGAACCTTGGTCGCTTCTGTTTCTGTTTCCTTTCAGCGACAGCATCTAGGCTGCGAAGGTGGTCTAGACATTGTCAGTTTCTTTTTTACTTCTTGTGCCTGTGTGTTTGTTTGTTTGAGTGTAACTCAATTCTTCTACTTAATGGAATGACGTGCAAATCTTTTGCGTGTTCTTGAAAAAAAACATGAGTAAGCGACCAATAAGCTCAAAAAATGCAGAACATGTCCACTTACAGTTGCACCCTCAAAGGAATCTTGTCCAGATCCTTGACCCTTTATATTTGGTATAACAAGGTTTTTCTGTTTTGCTTTCCTGAGTAGCTGTGAGAGGACCTGAGGAACAAATGAAATTCTTGTTAGAATACTAGAGTGGAATATTTTCATTAGAAAGATTTACTGTTGTTGTCACCTTAATACTCTGTCCCCTTGACAGCAGAAATGAAATGGGAACTCCAGTGACCCTTGCCATCTCTACATAGTTGTAGATATACATCAATTTATCTAACAGTCGCTGTGGAAGATAAGCATCCTGTGTTTACAGAAAAGGCAAAAGTTAAAGCAGGTTGAAAATAGGCTCTGAGAAAAGGCTAGTAATCAACTCACACATCAAAATCAATAACGATACTCCTATCTACAAGTCCTTTTGCAAAAGTATGATGCTAGGCTGCTAGCTTATAGCTAAGCCACTGGGAGACCTACTGGCCAGTAGCAAGTTAGGAGGCAAATGTTCTGACATATTGCAACCATTCAAAATCTTACAATATTGCTTATTCAATGTGAAAAACAACATAGTTTCTTGAGAAATTTCCAACATGTACCTCATATTGCGGTCAGGAAACACTACAACGTTAGTTCTGAAGTGAAAGAAATTATTAGAAAAATAGAATACATCGTATTTCTTTTATTGTGGCCCAAATTATTCTTTATCACGATTTTTTGGTCCCAACTGGAAACTCTAGGCTGATGATAATATTGCCTTCACAAACTAAACTACTACACACGCAACACAACATTGCCATCAGTGAATCAGAAAAATGCAATCCAGGGATAATGACGATGCTAAAACATTGACAAGGGACATATTTTATGTTGAAAGTGTGATGCACAGAGCAATGTATAAGTATTTCTTTGGACGAATCGGTCTTAATGCTTCTGAGAACCTACAGGAAGGACATCATTTTAAAAAAAAAAGGGGCACCATCTAGAAGCTCCATCAATAATGTAGAACAAAAAGCAACTCAACCAACATACTTTGTACAAAATTTAAAGCACTTTATTAGCAGATAACACAAAGGGAACTTTTAGTTGACCTTCAAGCAATAAACTGCCAGCCGCCTTCGTGTCTCTGAGTTCCCATTTTGAAGATCAGATATAATTGAATGATGAACATCCTCTTTCTGCTCATAAAATAACCCAATTTCAGAACAAGAAAAAGTAAAGAATATTAAATGTAAATTTAGTAAAACGATTCAGTTACAAATAAAAGATTCAAAAGAAAATCATCCATTAGATAAGTAACTTTGCAACAGAAAATCGATTTTCCAAAAGACAAATGTGATACAATCACAAAGTACTTTGGGGTATGCTGACAGCAACTAAGGGCACTTGAAATGTTTGGACTTACTTGCTCCCCGAGAAAGTGTGCAGATACAGAGTTCAATGAATAAGAACTCAGTTTGTAATCCCTTTGCATAGACTGCATCATATGCAGATAGTAAAGATAAAGGGACAGACGAAATAATGTCATGTAGTTCCAAAAAAAACTACTGATGTAACTGTTATGTAAAATAGTATATCAAAACCTGTAGAAGATCGAATTGCACTCTTCCCTCCACAGTTACATCTTTACTTTCACGCATGCCATATTGCCTGGATAAGTATAATGACTGCATTATCAACTTTGATTTATTTACATAAGAGAACACTAGTTCATTTGCTATGATATACACAGAAAAATCTTGCATCATTGCAACTTGCAGATAGCGGCGGATGCGGCCTATATCTCTGGGGGCAATCGACCCAACAGGTTTTTGCAAACATGCCATATTATTATTGACATTTCTAAATAAGTTCATAAAAATCTGAAGATTTTATAAGACTTGACCCCACAGGGTTTGAGTCCTGGATCAGCCACTGCTTGCAGATCATGAAATCTTGTAGCATTAACATGCGATGATTAAAGCAGGCCAAAAAAATGGAAAGAATTGTGAAGTCACTTTATCATGATGTTTCACTGTTTCCTAATTCTCCATGGGAAAGAATGGCACATAAACAGGACATACATTTTTTACTCAATGATTGTGGATTGTGGAAACTTTAGAGATACTGTAGATCCTCTAGTGTACGAACATCATTTTATACATCATAAATCTAAAAACTAAATGGTGTTAACAGCCATAGAAAAAAATTAGGATGACATGTCTGAAAATGACAATACTAGATGTCATTATAGGATACTATAGCTTCTAAATAATGAGAATAAGTTCTCCTTTAAGAAAAATGAACAGGATTTGCATATTTTCAGCTAAAGCAGATTATGAAAGAGTTACATGCATCATAAATCAGCAATCAGAAATAACGCACTACTAGAATAAAATAAAACACAAATACCAAACATGAAGAAAACGTGAGCTGCACATGTAGCACACAGTAAAATTAAAGGAAGCAGTAAGATAATGTCTCAATGAAAAGAACCAAAGAAAACTTGGAAATTGTACAACTATTTGACCATAAAGGGACTACCGCAAATATGCTGAATGTTTAGTTGGCTTACGTACAGTGGATGATTTAAAAAAAAAAACTAATCTGGAATAGAAAGAGCAAATATCAAATCCATAGAGACTAGGACTATAGAAAGTAACCTTGAGGAAAAGGTGGCATCACGGACACGTACGCGACTATTTCTGATTCGACCAAGTATCGGAAACTCCACTATCTTAAGAACCTCAGCTCTCTGCAAATGTGTGAAAACATACCGTACTAAGATATGTCAAATTGCCAAGTTGGCCAAAGAGTAAGCATGTGTAAAATTTACCAAAGTTTTTGTACCTCAATAAGATAGGGCAAGTCAAATTTGCAGATATTGTATCCAATTATAATATCAGGATCCACTTCACGTATGAAATCCTGCAAAATTCCGAAACATAATCAGCTTATTCTCAATTAAGCTCTTTACCTTCGATCAGAAACTGTATTTAACTTTAGTAAAACAAACAAACAACACCATGGTATATAGCAAGCAAAGAGAAAATAAATGTAAACTGTAGATACAAAGGGCAAATTGATAATGAACCATCAATACTGAAGCATGAGGTTATATACAACCATACATAGCGTAAATTCAACCGAAGTTGACAGCTCCAAATGCTGCATCACTTACCCTCCAAGCAAGCAGAATATCTCTCTCTGTGTCAAATGACATTACATCGACTCCGACAATGGGAGAGCATGATTTAAGAGTCATGACATTCCGTACAAAAGGTTGGCCTTCTCCTTGAAGTGTGACTAAGTTAGCTATCTATTAGAATTGAAAGAAGCAAGTCAAGAAATTGTGCACATAAAGACATTTACATTTCAAACTAAATCATATCAAGTACCAAATATACAAAGATAATGAAATCAACCTGAATAACAGGATCATGAGTTGGTTCTGGGAAGTGACCTTTGCGGCCGGCACATTCAATATCAAAACTTAATATGCGAAACGGGGCCATCTTAGAATATTCCCCTTCGGCGGCATGGCTTACCAAATCCGAGTAACTGTTAGTTGACTTATTAAGGATAGACTCAACGAAACGAACAATATTACAGTTTAGTAATAGGGATGAAAGCTTTGAAAGTATAGAAAGGATACAGGCAATCCAACTCTAGCTGACAATAGGACATGATGCGAGCTGCTTTCCTATACTTCCCAGCAGAAACTTCAATCCAATTGCCACCAACAATGTTGCAATCAATCATGAAGCGAAGGGCAAAAAGAATGTTGCTTTCATATGTCAGGAAACTCTTCGAACCAAGGCCTTCAATCGTTATGCCCCTTTCCAGGATGCCTGTAATGTGCAAACACATGCCAGTTGTGGTAAGCCAGCACATAGTAGGAAAAATGACTAATAACAGCCTCTTGGAAGATCATAAAAGGTGAGCACAAACTAAAGACCATATTATCACACAATAATTTATTTCCATGCAACATAAAATGTTCTTCAGGCAATCCATTGAATATAAAAGATAATGAGGTCAATCTACAAGAGTGAACAATAATCGTATTCTCTTAAACTACCACTGACCGCGACAACTAGCAACCATTGTAGGCAAGGCGACAACTATCTTGAGGAAAGGCTGAGATTGATGTTGTTGATAATGCATAATTGTCTGCTTCTGCACAAGTTCAACTCTCTTCACAAACCTTGGCACATTGCTATTCCTATTTGAGTCCTTCATCTTCCCCTGTAGCACATTATGGAGAAAATGTAAGGAAAAAAATGTATTGCCAGTGTACCAGGTTTGTGTACAAGGCTCGAACAACAGAAAGTAGAAACCTCTAGTGTTTGGTGGAAGCGTGAAATATCATCAGGACCCATCCCTGACGGACAGTTGATATAGAAATACGGCTCAAATCCATGCACCTGACAGCATACACTGTGACCTGAAAAAAGGTTAAAATGATAACATCACACATCAGCAAAAGCCATATGATAAATTAAAAAATTAAAAAAAAACTTCAAAAATAGAAACATCCAACCTTCTCTGGTGACACCAAAAATCCTGAGTATAGCTGCAGCACCAGATGAGTTGGGAAGCAATTCTTTGTGGCTCTCACCAATAACATAATCTATCTCCAGCTGCTGAAAAGCTAGAAAATCCAACAAAAAGGAGAAGAGTGTCCTAATAAGATCAAGATAGATATCCAACATAGATCAAGCCACACAAGCAGAATGAGGCAGAACTATGAAAATTACAAGTACAACCAAACCAGGGGAAGATAAGATCCCTCTTGGAATGCAAAAGTTACTACTAATTTCGAAACCACAAATCATTTCATTTGAACACCGCCTCACAATCCACAATTCATCAATTGGAGGTTTACACTTAGTTACCTCCCACGCACCAACCGATTGCAGAACCAATGAAAAACAAGCACAATTCCACAGTTCGCCCAACACACTAAAAAGGTCCGTCCTCCGGTCTCAATTTGCTTACGAGACCCAAAAAATCTATATTTTTAGGCTTCACTAATCCAACCAAAACCAATCAACACAACAGCAGCAGCAACAGCAATAGCAACAACAACAAAAAACTCATTTTTCCCTAATTGCACCAAACCACCAAACTTTCTGAACACTACATTTCAAAAAAATAATCCCACGCATCTGCGCAAAATCGCCTGGAATACCCGAATTCCAGACCTCATCAAATCAATTCAATCAAAGCAGTATTGTGAAAAAACACCAAAACCCTACACAATTGATAGTTGCTTAAGAGCACAGTACTGAATCCGCCCCAATTACGCCTCCCTTGCAAACCCAATCAACCCAACTCGAGACCCCAGAATGACCCCAGCATAGATCAGTGAAATGCGGGTTGGGAGGGGGGGCCGTACCGACGGTGCGCGAGCAGCCGGAGGCGAGGTCGGCGGGGAGGGTGGGGCGCTTCCACCGGGAGAGGCGGGAGGCGAGTGCCTCGTCGCGGTGGAGGAGCAGCAGCGCCGCCTCGTCCTCCGCCAGGATGGTCTCGTCCAGGAACACGTCCTCGTCCATCATGTCCTCATCCTCCGCCAACGCGGCCGCCGCCGCCGCTGGAGGCGGCTGCGGGGTGCCGGGCATGGGGTTTGCCCGCTTCGCCGCCGCCGCGGAGGCCGCTGGAGGCGGCGCCCCCCGCCGCTTTCCGCCGCGTCCGCCTGAGCTCATCGCCGGATAGGGGGAGGGAGAGGGAGCGAGAGGGGGAAGCGGGAAGCGGGAAAACCAGGGTGCGGAATTGGGGTTCCCGCCATTGCTGGGGATGTAGGGCTTTATAGGGGGAGGCGATACCGAAATACGCCACCCTAGAAGGTTTACGTAGATTATTAACGTTAACGTTTTGTCGCGATAAACGCGGTAATATGCCTAAGCTAGCGAGCTTGCAGTGTTGACGTAAGACGAAAGTACGTCTTAGAATGTCGTTTGCGTCTCCTGTTGGTTCTCTATTTGTTTACTTGGACTAACTCGTTTGCTTAGCAATCAGGAAGCCAAAACAACAATTCCCCGATGGGAAAATTTAGGGCATACCACTCTAAAAATTCATCCATGAAACGGCATCCTAAAGTTGGAAATTCTCAGGGTATGGCAACCCTATTTTTGTTTTCCTGTTTTCATCGATTTTGGCCATGTTTGTTTAGGTTTTTTATCTGACTTAAAAGCAAAAAAGCCTAAGTCTAAACAAATGGGTGGCTTTTTTATCCGGCTTAAAAAAAGCTTAAGTCATTTTAAGTCTAAAAGCCATAAACCATGGGAGGGGTGTTTTTTGGGGCTTTTGCGAAATGGAATAATTGTTTGCCACTAAAGTTCACTGAAATTACCCACAAAATATCATTTACATATAAACGCAAATCGTTCTGTTTTTTCTGTTCCATCCTTCTCTTCCCCGATTCTCTTCGGTTTCCCAGCGCCGCCTCAAATCCCTTCCTCCTCATGCCCGCCTCCTCTCCTTGCTGTTGCCTCCTCCTCTGCCGCCTCCTCCTCTCCCTCCCTCACGCCCCCCCCTCCCCCCCCGCTCCATCGCTCCCCCCACATGGCCCCCCTCCACACCACTCCTCCCCACACCAACGACGCCTCCTCCTCCTCCCTCCGTCCGCCGCCTCCTCCCCACAGCCATCGCCTCCCTCCCCAACGTCGTTGCCCCCCTACCGCCTCCCATGGCTCGTCGCCTCCTCCCAACGACCAGACGTCGGCCCTTCCTCGTCCGTCGCCTCCCCGTCGATCTTTGTCTCCTCCGAACCCAAGCACTTGTTCTTGACATGTTTGCATGGCAGTTGCATGTCTCCTCTGACACCGGCACAAGTGATTCATAGGTTCTGGTTCTTGGAGATAAGAAATAAGAGTCATAGATCCCTAAAACTCCATTTTTTGGAGGCCAAGCCTAAAACACCAATTTGGTCTCACCCAAGCTTACATCTAGATAAATCAATTCGAGGTTTAGCATGTAAATTAGGAATTGTTTGGTTGCAAATTGTAGAGATTGGGGACTAATGTTAGAAGCTTTGAACAGCAATACCTTTTAGCATGTTATATAACCTTTTAAGGGCCAGTGTAAATTCTTTCGGTAGTGATACTGAAGTAGAGCCTTTGAAGATTTTTGATGAAATGAATCTAGCAACATATGTGACATGCATGTGTAACCTAAGCAAATGTTACAATCCTTTTACACCATTGTGATTGTTTGCAATGTACACTTCAGATCACATGAGAGAGCCAAGATTTTTGGCTAGGGAGCATCCCAGAATCACATGTAAGCTGAAAATATTACAAGGAGATGAAACATTTCGGATTATTGTAGAAGTAGACTTTTCACTCGTCCAATGTTGGTCATTGGATCAGAGCTGTGTTGGTGACTTGGTTCTTGAGCAAGAAAAATGAAATTCCTTATGGTCTTTTCAGGTGTCAAGGCAGGAACTCCCCTAAAATTCGACAATACTGGACCTATTGAAGTGAGCTTCTAGCTACGACATGCAATTGAGGCTGAGGCTGAACTGCCATGTCGTGAATGTCGTCCACAACTTGAACCTAGAGTTAAAAATGGGCAATGTGGTTGACCTGATTCTTTCAACTAATGCAAATCTAGATATTACACAAGGGAATTTTGGCAAATATGTGATCATCATCTCGCAGTTTCACAGTATTGACAATCGTAGTATACGAATTCATGTAAATTTATGCTTGACAGACTCATCTCAATCATGTGAAGTTTAGGTTCCTCTGTACTGACAAAATAGAGATGAGAAATAGTCCTCTAAAAAGGCCTTGAAGCGCCTTTTTATTTGTAACAAATGTATGTTTCTCCGACATGTTGTACAGTTGTTCATATGGATTTTGAGTAAAGAAAAAGAAGGTAGTAGCATGTGAAATTGTGAATACATTATATATGTTTTGTGTTTTAACTCGGGAAGTGCTCTCAGTAGGTGATAATGTATCATTGCAGGACTCTTTTGAGTGTGACTGTCTCACAGTACTCGATTTCAATTTTCTAGTTCAAATTCGATGGCCTATGTACTTGTATGATGTGTTTGTGCAAAAATAAGTTTAAATACATGCTTTAAAAGGCCATTTAAACTCTAAAGGACAATTCAAACTTTATATCCTTCACACGTAACTCAATATAAAAAACCTGATTACCAAACCGCTCGCCCACTGATGCCACTAGACGCCTCATAGTCATAGCCATTTTCGAACGTGTTTTAGCTCGAATCTTTAGATCCTGATCTGGAGCGTCCACGTGGCAAAAAGGGCTTTGTTCTGAAGTTTTTGAGCTTTTTCGTGTTGCGGTAATACCGGCGTTGTTTTCGTGGAACTACCGTTTTGCGATAGTACCGTGAATAGTTTACGGTAGTACCGCAAGTCATTTTCTCCGGTGCATTTTGCTCGGTTCGTTAGATCTTGATCTGACGGCTGATATTGAAGTGAACGTTCGGACCGTCCGAACTGCTCAAGGACTATGAGCCGTTAGATTGAAATCTGACGGATGAAATCAAGTGGGCCGTTCGAACTTGCTACAGTGTTTTCTAGATCGACGGTTTGTGAAGCACGGTCCGATCGGCCAACACATCTGGCCGTTTCGTGCTTCTTTGAGGTTCAGAAATTGTTTTGTCAAACATTCGCATCGCGCAGGATGAATCTTGATAGTACCGTGTGGTCCTAGAGTACCGCTAGGTTAATGCAATGCGGTAGTACTGCGATTGTTTTCGTAAGAGAGAGAAAGAGAGTTTCTAACAGTGCTTGTTAAGTGAAAATTAGTAGTACCGGTGTGAAACGGTACTTATGCGGAGATGATAATACCGCAGCTTTGAACGGCGGTAGTACCTCTCAAAATATGACCGCAAGGTTGCGGTATGGAAATTCGAGAGCATGTTTTGGAAGATCTTGAGATTTCCCAATGAGCGGTAGTTCATGATGTTTTGAATGGTGCGATCACAGATCTTGTAGTACCACCAGATAATAGCAGAGTTCGATTATGCCTTTGGGAAGTTGTCGTTTTGGGGATTTGACTGAGGATATGTTAAATTCATGATATATATCTAGTTGCATGATGCATGATAGTGTTTATGGGTGTGAGTGAGCTAATAGATGGTCAAGTTGGAGAACTTGTGCCAAGAATTTGTTTCCTTGATCTGTGCATGTGCAGGTTAGGTGTTGAGGACGAATCACGGTCGGTGACGGGATTGACTCGGACTAGGATGGGGAATCTGAGGTCTTGGAAGTCGTGGATGTCAAGAGGTGGTTTGGATCGTACCGAGCACGTGGAGATCATGGGGTGCCGCCGGAAGCTACGGGATGGAGTCACGGAGGCTTACGGCGTGGAGTTTTGAAAGACGGTTTGGAAAGAGTTCCAAATCGTTGTCTTAAGATAGGTCTCAGACATTGGTGTCGTGTTGGACATGGATAGGACACTAGGCTATAAGAAGAGGTAGAGGTGCGCTTTGAAAAGGGGATTTTTGGGTTTTTTTTTGTAGCTTGTTTTGCTGCGGTTTAGAGGTCCTTCGTTTTGGGGTTTTAAGGGGTGCTTGCTGAGAGCCTTGTAGATATAAATCAAGTTTGATATATAAAGTTCAGATTCGTTCAACTTTGGTTCTTGATTTGTCGATCTTGCTGTGCGCCTGAGGTGATACTCGCTGTGAAGTTTTTCAAATCATCCAAAGAGTTTGCCGGAGTTCTTGATAACAAGAAGAAGTTGGAATTCGGGGGTCAATTCGCTGCAATCATTCAACCCCCCCCTTCTGATTGCCATTACGATCCTACAAGTGGTATCAGAGTAAGGTTGCAATGGCATCAGATCGAGATCGCTTCTCAGATAAGCCTCCATACTTCGATGGATCAAACTACATCTATTGGAAGACTCGTATGGAAGTTTTTATTCAAGCTCAAGGTAATGTCATCGGCAAAGGTTGAGAATCCTTATGAAGTTCTCTTTGTTATCACTAACAATAACATCTAGCGATATTGAAGCTAATGCTAAGGCTAGAAATATCTTGTTGCAAGGTTTAAGTATAAACGAATTTGTTAGAATTGCCAACATTAAATCTGCAAACAAAATTTGGACAACACTTACTGACTATCATGAAGGTTCAAAATCTGTTAAAGACGTTCACAAAATCAATTCAAAAGGAGTATTCTAAGTTTGAGATGAAACCGGAGAATCAGAGATGCACTTTTGATCGCTTCAATAAAATCATTAGTGATTTGCAATCTGCTGATGTGATTTATTCTCGATTCGATAATGTTAGACAGATTTTGAATGATTTGGATATGTCTGCTTGGGAGGTCCTAGTCACTACAATCAATCACTCTAATAATATGGAAACACTCACATTAAATGATCTTTATTCCAAGATGAAAACACATGAGATTGATATTTTGGCGAGAATAAATAAGTCAAATTCTTTGGGTTTAGTGACTAACCAAATTGATGATTCATCAAGTCCTTCTAATTTCTCCTTGAGTACTATTTCGGATGAACAATTGGAGGAGATCCCGGAAGAACGACTTGTACTCTTCTCAAATAGGGTGACTAAAGCAATCAATAATGTCGAGCAAGGAGAAGAGGAGGTCCAATCAGATGCTTTGAGTCCAGTGAGCCAAACCACATAAAAGTAAATTGTCTCAAGTCGAGAGGAAAAAAAGCCAAGGAGCACAAAGCACCATTTCGGCGTTCAAAATTCAAATTTGATTCAAGCAAAAAGCAAAATTATCGTAAAAGTCACAACAAGGTGCTTTCACTCTTGAGGAGATTGGGCTAAGTGATGTTGATTCAAGCAATGACAACGAGGATGATCACAAGAAGGCAAAAGAGGTGATTTCACGAGGATGTGCTTTATGGCAAGTTGTGAAGAAACTAATGATGATGATGATCTCTACAGTGACCCTAATGAGGTAAAGCCCTCTTATCTTTGATTTATCACGTCTTTGTCTGAAATTGACAAATGAGCTTAAAAAATACAAAAAGAAAGCAAAGAAACATGACCTTGTTGTTGATAGCTTGAATTCAAATTGATAGACTTAAGGTCGCTATTCGATGATGAATCATGTGAATCATGCCAAGTTTTGCATTCTGAATTAAAACTTGTTAGATCAATTCATCTTGAATTTGAAGAGTTAAAAATGGCGCATAACTCATGTGATGATAAGTGAAACTTGCTTCTGTTGAGATTGAAAAACCAAGTCTAGTTCATCTTGTTTAGAGACAAATCTTGTGAATGCTCAAATTAAGACTTGCTCTAATTGTGAACTGCTAAAAGCTAGATTAAAGTCATCTCAGGATTCTATACAACAAATGCTTTACCATGAGACACTTTCTTGCACAAATTGTCCTAAACTCGCAACTGGAATTGATGCCTTGACTAGACAATTAAGTGAGTTTGCTGAAAAAGAAAAAAATAGCTCAGTCTGTTGCTTCTAAGAAAATTGTGAATGGTTTTGTTAAGTGCACAACTTGTCCTGAATTGGCTAAAGAGAATGAATATCTTAAAGACACTTTGGAGAGGTTTTCTTTTGGCAAGAAAAATCTGAACATAATTCTAGACAGATCAAGAGTGAGTTCTAAAAAACAAGGTCTAGGTTTTAATTCTGCTGTTCATGCAAAGAATCATCCTCCCAAAGTTCTTAAGCTTCTTGAACCTGGAAATTTTGAAATTGAATCTGAACCTAAACATGTTGTGTTCAAATCTGCTGGTTTTGCAAAGGATCTTATTACCAAAGTAAGCCTCAGAAAGAGAAAAACTGAAATTTCTTATCAAGAAAAGTATCAGTGCACTTACAGTGGTAAAGAAGGTCATTTGGTTCAGTTTTGCTTTCGAGAAGCAAAGAAAGAAAATAGAGATAGGCTGAAAAAGAATTTTTATGTTCCTTTTGTTTTCACTAAACAAGCCGATCATAATTGATCGAATGACACCTAAACAATGCTTTGGCCGTGACAAAGATGCGTAATTGAAGTGCCTTTATTGCTCCTACTCGTCGTGTGTCACAGTATTGGGTTCCTAAATCATGTCTTACTAACCCCAGTACTGTGAGACCGATATTCTCTTGAATTGTAGGTATAGTTGTTGAGGAAGGAGAACTTTTGGCTAGTTGATTCAGGATGTTCAAGGCATATGACAAGTGATTCAAAATGGTTCTCCTCCCTCACTAAAGCATCCAGTGATGAATTGATTACTTTTGGGTATGCTTCAACTGGAATTGTGATGGCAAAAGGTACTGTGCGCGTTAATGATAAATTTGTTCTTAAAGATGTTGCCTTGGTAAGCAAATTGAAGTACAACCTGCTTTCTGTGTCACAACTGTTGGAAGAAAATCTTGAGGTAAGTTTTAAGAAACATGTTTGAAGGGTTTTAGATGCCTCTAGAGATCTTGTCTTTAATATCACTCGATTAGAGAGAGTTTTTAAAGCTGATTTTAATCATTCCTTCTCACCTAATGTTAGATGTTTGGTAGCTTCTGAATTTAGAGATCTTTTCTTTTGGCATCGTAGACTAGGACATATTGGTTTTGATCATCTTGTTGAATTAGTGGGCCCGATCTCATTAGGGGTTTGCCAAATTGAAAAGTGAGAAAGATTTGGTTTGTTCTCCTGTCGACATGATAAGATGGTTGCAGCTCCATATTTTCCTATTTCTGTAATCATCACAGATGGCCCTGGACAATTGTTGCATATGGACACTGTAGGTCCCTCAAGAGTTCGATCTGTTGGTGGTAAGTGGTATATTCTTGTGATTGTTGATGATTACTCTAGGTACTCTTGGGTGTATTTTATGGTGTCTAAGGATGAAACTTTTGGTTATTTGAAGGATCTATTTCTCAGATTGAATAATGAATTAAATGGTGCTGTGAAAGTAATAAGAAGTGATAATGGTACTGAGTTTAAGAATTCCTTATTTGCTTCCTTTTGCCCTGAACAAGGTTTGGAACATCAATTTTCCTCTCCACGTGTTCCTCAACAGAATGGTGTAGTTGAGAGGAAAAATAGAACCTTGGTTGAGATGGCAAGAACCATGCTTGATGAACATGCCACTCCTAGGAAGTATTGGGCGGAGGCTATTTCAACCGCTTGTCATGTTTCTAATAGAGTATTTTTGAGAGCCTCTTTGCACAAGACTTCTTATGAGCCGAGATTTGGCAAAAGGCTCGGTGTCTCTCACTTGAGTTTTTGGTTGCAAATGTTTTATTCTTAAGCACGTAATCTGGATAAATTTGAAGCTAGATCAACTGATGGCATATTTCTTGGATATCCTCTTCACTCTCGTGGCTATCGAGTGCTTAATCTTGAAACTAACAAAATTGTTAAAACTTGTGAAGTTACTTTTGATGAGGTCAAGATTGTTCGAGAACCGACATTTCGTACACAAGTTCGAAGTCTGAAAGCATATTCCTTAATGAAGAAGATGATCTTGATTTTGTTAATGACTTTTCTCCCATGCCATCAACTGCTGAAGATCAAGCTCCTACTACTGTTGTTGCGCCACCACAAGTGGATGTTCAAAATATTGAAGACAGTTCAGAACCTTTTGCACCTTTGAGGATTCAGCAACTTCATCCTCCAGAACTGATGATTGGTGATATTCATGAAAGAGTAATACGTTCTAAGTTTACTTCTCCTGACTCACATGCTCATTCTGCTTTTGTTGCCTCCTTTGAGCCTAATGATGTAAGTCACGCTTTATCTGATGAGTCTTCGATCAATGCCATGCATGAAGAATTAGAAAACTTTGAGCGTAATAAAGTCTAGACCCTAGTTGAACCTCCTCATGGACATAATGTAATTGGAACTAAATGGGTTTTCAAAAATAAACAAAGTGAGGATGGTGTTGTTGTGAGAAATAATGCTAGACTTATTGCTCAAGGATTTTCTCAGGTGGAGGGTCTTGATTTTGGTGAAACTTTTGCCCCTGTAGCCAGACTTGAAGCAATTAGAATTCTTTTAGCCTTTGCTTCATCTAAAGGATTCAAATTGTTTAAAATAGATGTTAAGAGTGCTTTTCTAAATGGCTACATTGAGGAAAAAGTTTATGTTAAGCAACCACCTGGTTTTGAAAATCTTAAGTTTCCTAATCATGTCTACAAACTCTCAAAAGTTTTGTATGGTCCTCGAGCTTGGTATGAGAGGCTTAAGCTGTTTTTGCTAAAAAATGATTTTCAAATGGGCAAGGTAGACAAAACTCTTTTCACTTTTAAACATGGCAATGATCTATTACTTGTTCAGATTTATGTGGATGATATCATCTTTGGGGGCTCCTCTTATGCTTTGGTTTCCAAGTATTCAGATACTATGAGTAGGGAGTTTGAGATGAGTATGATGGGGGAGTTAACTTCTTAGGGCTGCAAGTAAAACAGACCAAGCAAGGCAATTTCGTTCATCAAACCAAGTATACTAAAGACTTGCTTAGGCGTTTTGACATGGCAACTTGCAAACCCATCTCTACACCAATGGGGTCTACAATCGTTCTTGACCCGATGAAGAAGGTGAGGTAGTGGATCAAAAAGAATACAGAGTATGATTGGTTCTCTACTCTACTTGGCGCTTCAAGGCCGGATATACACTTTGCTGTATGCTTATGCGCTCGATTTCAAGCTTCACCTCGTGCTTCTCATCGACAGGCTGTAAAAAGAATTCTCAGGTATGTTCAATCCACTTTAGAATTTAGGCTCTTCTATTCATCTTCATCCTGTCTTACTTTGAGTGCATACTCCGATAGTGATTTTGCGGGGTGTACGATTGATAGAAAAAGCACATCTGGCACATGTCACTTTTTAGGCACTTCCTTAGTGTCTTGGTCCTCTCGAAAACAATCTTCTATTGCTCAATCAACTGCTGAAGCTGAGTATGTTGCTGCTGCTGCTAGTTGCTCTCAAGTTCTTTGGATTTCTGCTACTCTCAAAGATTTTGGTTTAGATTTGGGCACTGTTTCTCTTTTTTGTGATAACACTAGTGCTATTAACATTGTTAAAAATCCAAAGGCAACATTCTCAAACAAAACACATTGATATCGATTTCACTTTCTCGAGAGATCATGTGGAAAAAGGTGATATTGTTCTCCACTTTGTTGAGACCGATTTCCAATTCTTCGATATTTTCACTAAGCCGCTTGATACTTCTCGTTTTGTTCGTTTGCGGAGTGAATTGGGTGTTGTTCATCCTATGGGCTTATTTTGAGGGGGAGCTGTGTGAAATTTCAGAAACTTTTGGTTTTTATTTAAGTCAATCCTTTGATTTCAAAAGAGGAATTGAGCTATCTTTATCATATTTATTCATGTGCTATGTAGCCTTGATCTGGACTGATCTAATAAACTTGCTACATAAATAACTAAAGCATGACATGGCTGAAATCTTTGACTAGTTTGATTATTGGAATCACTTTGTGTTGTTTATTGAAAAAGATAAGCTGATTTGTGAGTCCTATTTTAAGTCTTGGATTTGAAGCAAAAAGATCCTTCTTTTCAGTCCTGTATTGCTTACTCAATTTGGCATGTTTTAAAAGATAAAAGGGTTGAGAAAAACAATATGAAAAGATATGTGCTTCAAGCATGCCATGCATAGCTGTGTATCAAACAAAAAAAAGGGGGTACATAAAAGTGCTCAAAGGACAAGAAGTGTGCTTCAAGCATGCCATACCCAGCTATGTGTTTTTGAAATAAAAAAATGCACAAAAAGTGCCTTAATCAAAAGAAATATGCTTCAAGCATGCCACCCTGGAAAAGAAGTATGCTTTAAGCATGCCACATGCAAATAAAAATTGAAAGTGAAGCAAAAGGATGTTATATGAGGCAAGGCTCATCCAGTTTAAAGTTTGTCTCCTTTGTTTGGCTTTTCACTTTTGGTGACTTCTAATTATGATCTTGTAATCTTTTTAGTCATTGTGTGAAATGCTTGTCATGAATCTAAATTATCTCATCACCTTGAAATACTTGTCTGGACATTGCTATATGGTATATGCATTGATATGATCTTGTTAGCTCTACTCAACCAATTTGGTTTGGCTAATTCAGTAAATTAACTTGCAAAAGCTTCTGGACTTTTATCCTTCATGCTCTTTTCTCTTTCTGCTCTTGATGATCACATTGCCAAAGGGGGAGAAAACTGAGAAAATCTTGCAAAATTTAGATCTTCTAGTGTTAGAGGAAGTCCCTCAGCTGCAGTTCACTTTGCTTAGCAGCTTTGACTCTTTGTCACCTCTTTTTCACTCACTCTCCTCTAATTATTGAAAGCATTGTCAATGTAGTCATCAAGGGTGAAAGCATCTAGGCCCCTAAAATTTGTTTTGGTAATTAATGACAATATATGAATATGGAATTAACTTGTTTATTGAGTATTTACAAGGTTAAATCCCATCAGTGAACGTGATGATGCAAAGTGGCATACAAATGGACTACACGAGGATCTTTTGGCTCAAAGACAAGGTACAAGTAGTCTAGGATCTCTTTTTCATTTTACCGGTCTAGGAGTTTTGGATGGAAGACCTATAGGATAAACACCGTATTATTAAGAAGGATCATGACTAGTAGCTTGATAGCATGTTCTTGTGCCATATGGATCAATTTAGGATCATGCATACATTTGAATTTAAAATTAAAATTAAAATGAAAAGTTATAAGTGCTTCTGTCCAAAATCGGTAGTACCGCAGTTATACTTGCGGTCGTACCGCTTGGTGCGGTATGACCGGACTTTACTTAGCGGCAGTACCGCATTTTGAAGGGAACAACCAATTAAGTGTTTAAGCGGAACGACCGGGTCCTTGAACGGTCGTACCGCATCGCGGTCATTCCGCATTTTAGTTGGCGATTCAATAAAACCAGAAGCGTTGCAAATTGCCTCAGAATCTCTCATGAAAATCGGTCGTACCGCTCGTGGCTAACGGTCGTACCGTTGTACGGTCGTTCCGATTTTTGTGAGGCGGTTCAATAAAAACAGAACAAGTGCAAATCTGCTCAAAAACTCAATATGGAAATCGGACGTTCCGCGCTTAGGGAACGGTCGTACCGGCCTGCGGTCATTCCGATTTTTATATGGCCGTACAAAAATTCCAAAACCATTGCAAATCTTAGCCAATCTTGAAACCCTACGAACGGTCGTACCGCTCGTAGAAACGGTACGATCGGGGCAAATCGAACGTCTCATGAGTTTACTCGCGATCGTTCATTGGGTATTCAACGGCTAGCTTTTTCCTTTTTTAGTATCTGTTCTAGCCGTTGACTGTGCTCAGTTAGAAGTGCGGTCGTACCGCAAATTGTACTGCGGTCGTTCCGATTTTGCCTGAGAATTTGGGTTTCGTCTCCAACGGTCATAATTGTTGGTGGGGGCTATAAATACCCCCCCAACTACTCAAGTCAAGGCTGCTAGTACCCATTTGACATTCATAGAGCCTTGAGAGCCCTTGCATTCACTCAACACTCAAAAACACTCTTATGCATTCATTGTAAGCTTGTTGAGATACATTCAAGTGCATTCATTCTCCTAGTTGATCCATGTGCACTTGAGTGCCGTCAAGTGAATACCTTGATCTATTACTCCTGGAGTGTTGCCGCACTCCTAGACGGTTGGTGGTGGAGCACGGTGATCTCTTCAAAGAAGATTGTGAAGAGGCCCGGTGCAAGCTTGTGAGTGGTTCAGTGTTCACCATCTCCGGAGCGGAGGAAGAACAACCATAGTGATTTGAGTGAAGGCTTAATTCGTGGAGCCGGCTTGAGACGTCAAGCTTCCTCAACGTGGACTAGTGAAGACCGGCAAGTCTTCGATACCACGGGAAAAACATCGCCGTGTTTTTGTGGTTATCTCTAGTCTTTACTTTGCGTATTTATATTTCTAGTTTGTCTATTGTGATTGGTTTGCTTAGCTAGAAGTATAATTTGTTTAGACTAAGTGATTAATTGGTGAAATTGTTAATTTGTTTAAAAATTTAAAAACCTCCTATTCACCCCCCTCTAGTCAGTATTCTTGATCCTACAAGTGGTATCAGAGCTTGATCTCTCATTGATTTAGACTTAACCGTCTAAGAGAGAAAATGATGGCTAGTGAGGGAATTGCTATAGGAAAGGCTCCTTTATTTGATGGCTTAAATTATGCTTATTGGAAAATTAGAATGTCAATTTACTTAAAGGCCATGAGTCCAAGCGTATGGAAAATCGTAAATGAGGGTTACGTCATGCCACTTGATCCACTACATCCCACTGATCAAGAGACGCGTAATGCTCATTTAGATGCCCAAGCTATGAATGCTCTCTTTGGCGCTTTGAACTTGGATGAGTTCAATAGAGTGAGCAATTTGGAAACCGCTCATGATATTTGGACCACTCTCTCGGAAATCCATGAGGGTACATCCACGGTCAAAGAAGCCAAATTGCATAGGCTTCGGATCAAATATGAGACATTCATGATGTTGCCTCATGAAAACATCAATGAGATGTATTCACGACTCAACAACATTGTGAATGAGCTCAAAGGTCTTGGGACTAACCTTCTTGATGTTGATGTTGTGCGCAAGATGCTTAGGGCTCTTCCGGACAAATATGAGACGTTGGTGACTCTATTTCTCAACTCACCCGAGTTGCCAAGGATGACACCAACGGGGCTCTTGGGCAACCTCATCACAAATGAGTTATTCAAAAAGGACAAGGAAGAGCTCTTGGAGACATCTTTCTCAAAGAAGAAGATCACCGCTTTCAAGGCCAAGGCGGAATCAAGCGATGATGAAGATGAAGAAGGAGATTCCGATGAGGAGTATGCACTCCTTGTGAGAAGGATGAAGAGGGTCATCAAGAGACGCCCCAATAGAAGCTACAACTTCGACAAGTACAAGAAGGGGCAATCCTCAAGTGACAAGAAGCGTTATAACAACATTCGATGCTATAATTGTGAAGAGAAGGGGCACATTGATTCTCATTGCCCCGAAAAGAAGGATGACAAGAACAAGTCATTCAAGAAGAAGGAGTACAATGGCAAGAAGAAGGTCTTCAAGAAGCTTCACAAAGACGGCAAGCATGAAGCCCACATTGGAGAGTGGGATTCAAATGATGAGTCAAGCGACTCCGATTCCGATGAGGAAGAATCCCCCAAGAAGAAGGGACTAGTCGGCATCGCCATCAAGGAAGCACCATCGCTATTTTCCACTTCTACTTGCCTCATGGCAAAAGGAGATAAGGTAAAATCCATTATTAGTGATGAACCAACTTATGATGAATTAATAGATATGCTTAATGATTTAAATGAATATCTTGGAAAAAAAATCAAAATATAAGGTCTTAAATAAAGAATACAATACTCTAAAAGATTCTTATATGGAACTTGAGAAAGCTCACAATTTGCTTATCCAAGAGTATTCACATAAGTCTCGTTCTAATGTAGGAATTACATGCAATATTATTGATAAAATGCCTAGTGTAGAAATTGCTAAGACTAGTGCATCTACTTCATGTGATGACCTACTTGCTATGCCATGTTGCTCTAATATTGATGCTAATCAAAATATTGTTGAGCAAAATGATTCAAAGCTTATTCATGAGAACAATGAGCTAAAAGAACAAGTGTCCAAGCTAAGCAAGAGGTTGGAAAGATGCTTTAAAGGCAAGGCTACTCTTGACAAACTTTTGAGTGAGCAAAGATGCTCATTCAACAAGGAAGGTCTTGGGTATGTGCCTAAGAAAGGTAAGAAGCCGGCAAACATGCCCACAAGGTTTGTGAGGCAAAATGGTAAGTATTGTTATAAATGCCGGGAAATAGGACATGT
The DNA here is from genome assembly GCA_036346405.1 of Phyllostachys edulis. Classification (NCBI taxonomy): domain Eukaryota; kingdom Viridiplantae; phylum Streptophyta; class Magnoliopsida; order Poales; family Poaceae; genus Phyllostachys; species Phyllostachys edulis. The sequence goes on from CM070566.1 coordinate 11,181,825, forward strand.
GCAACAAGATTGTCCTAAGGGTAAGACTCCATCCATTGGAATATATGCTTCTTGCTATATGCTTAAAAAGTCTAAGGATGGTAAAATAATTGCTCGTTTTGTTGGCACTTCAATTCTAGGCGCTAAAAAGAATGCTATTTGGGTGCCTAAATCCTTGGTTACTAACCTCCAAGGACCCAAACAAATTTGGGTACCTAAAAGGACTTGATTTTGTTTTGTAGGTGAATTATAAAACCGGTGGAAAACATTGGGTGCTTGATAGTGGATACATACAACACATGACCGGTGATAGAAAAATGTTCACTACATTTGAGAATGGCCAAGGAATGGAAAAGATCACTTTTGGAGACAATAGCAAAGGAAAGGTATTAGGATTGGGTAAAATTGCTATCTCAAATGACCTTTCCATTTCTAATGTTTTTTTAGTAGAATCATTAAATTTTAACTTGCTATTCGTTGCCCAAATATGTAATCTTGGACTAATTTGTTCATTATCTAGTGAAGGTGTAACCATTTCTAATGCAAAAGATAGCTCTTTAGCTTTCAAAGGCTTTAGATTTGGAAATCTTTACCTAGTTGATTTTAGTTCTAGTGAATCTTGTTTAAAAACTTGTTTAATGGCAAAAACCTTATTGGGTTGGCTTTGGCATAGAAGGCTAGCTCATGTTGGAATGATTCAACATAAAAAGCTTTTCAAACATGATTTAATTGTTGGCTTGAAAGATGTGAAGTTTGAGAAAAATAGACTTTGTAGTGCTTGTCAAGCCGGTAAACAAGTCGCAAATTCTCATCCTTCTAAGAGTATCATGTCAACATCAAGACCATTGGAACTCTTACATATGGACTTGTTTGGGCCAACAACCTATAAGAGTATTGTAGGTAATAGCTATTGTTTAGTTATTGTGGATGATTACTCTAGATACACATGGGTATTCTTCCTAGATGACAAAAGTGAAACATTCGGGATTTTCAAAAGATTTGCAAAAAGGGCCCAAAATGAATTTGATTTCAAAATAAAGAAAATCCGTAGTGATAATGGTTCCGAGTTCAAAAATACTAAAGTTGAAGACTTTTGTGATGAACTTGGAATAAAGCATGAACTTTCCACAACCTACACTCCGGAACAAAATAGAGTAGTAGAAAGGAAAAATCGTACATTAATTGAAATGGCTAGGACAATGCTTGATGAATATAATACTTCCGATATCTTTTGGGCGGAAGCTATTAATACCGCTTGTCATGCCATAAATTGTCTTTATTTGCACCGTCTTTTGAAAAAGACTTCCTATGAGCTTCTTGTAGGAAGAAAACCGAACATCTCTTATTTCTGAGTTTTTTGTTGCAAGTGTTATATTTTAAAGAAGGGTGTTCGTCTTTCAAAATTTGATAGTCGTTGTGATGTTGGTTTCTTGCTTGGTTATTCTTCAAATAGCAAAGCTTATCATGTCTTCAACAAAAACTCCGGTTTGGTTGAAGAAAGACACGATGTGCAATTTGATGAAACTAACGGCTCTCAAGAAGAGCATGAGAACTTGGATGATGTAGGTAATGAAGCCTTAAGAAAAGCAATAGAACATATGCAAATAGGCGATGTTAAGCCCGAAGACGATCCAATATCTTCCACTCAAGTTTAATCACCCACCTCTTCCACAAATCAAGTACAATTTAGTGAAGAGGACAACAAAGAAGATGATCAACCATCCAACCAACCACCAAGAATTCATAATGCAATTGCAAAAGATCATCCAGTAGATCAAATATTGGGTGACGTAAGTAAGGGTGTCCAAACTCGCTCTCGTGTTGCTTCTTTTTGTGAACATTATTCTTTTGTCTCTTCTATTGAGCCAAAGAATGTAGAAGAAGCACTTGAAGATCCAGATTGGGTGAATGCTATGCATGAAGAACTCAACAACTTCACCCGGAATGAAGTTTGGACATTGGTGGAACGACCCAAAGAATACAATGTCATTGGCACAAAATGGGTCTTTAGGAATAAACAAGATGAAAATGGTTTGGTTGTTCGGAACAAAGCAAGGTTGGTGGCTCAAGGGTATTCACAAGTCGAAGGTTTGGATTTTGGTGAAACCTTTGCTCCCGTAGCTAGGCTTGAATCAATTCGGATATTACTTGCTTTTGCATCATGCTTTGATATTAGATTATTTCAAATGGATGTTAAAAGTGCATTCTTGAATAGTAAAATATCCGAACTTGTCTTTGTTGAACAACCTCCCGGTTTTGAAGATCCAAAGAATCCAAATCATGTCTATAAACTCTCCAAGGCGCTCTATGGTCTTAAACAAGCTCCTAGAGTATGGTGTGAACGCCTTAGAGATTTTCTAGTCTCAAAAGGATTCAAAATTGGGAAAATTGATTCAACCTTATTTACTAAAGTCATAAATGATGATTTCTTTGTATGTCAAATTTATGTTGATGATATCATTTTTGGGTCTACTAACCAAGATTTTTGCGAGGAATTTGGTGATATGATGTCTAGGGAATTTGAAATGTCAATGATTGGAGAATTAAGCTATTTCCTTGGACTACAAATCAAGCAAGTCAAGGATGGGACTTTCATAAGTCAAACCAAGTACGTGAAGGATTTACTTAAAAGATTTGGCATGGAAGAGGCAAAGCTCATCAAGACTCCCATGGCCACAAATGGTCATCTTGATCTAAATGAGAGAGGTAAACCGGTAGATTTAAAGCTTTATAGATCTATGATTGGTAGCTTGCTTTATCTTACCGCATCTAGGCCCGATATCATGTTTAGTGTTTGCATGTGTGCACGTTTTCAAGCAACTCCAAAAGAGTGTCATTTAATGGCCGTTAAAAGAATACTAAGATATTTAAAGCATTCCTCTAGCATTGGCCTTTGGTATCCTAAAGGTGCTAAATTTGATTTAATTGGATATTCGGATTCCGATTATGCGGGTTGCAAAGTGGATAGAAAAAGCACCTCAGGTAGTTGTCAATTTTTAGGAAGATCTTTAGTATCATGGTCATCCAAGAAACAAAACTCCGTAGCATTATCCACCGCTGAAGCCGAATATGTTTCTGTGGGAAGTTGTTGCGCTCAATTGCTATGGATGAGGCAAACATTGATGGATCATGGAATTAAAATTGATAAGATGCCTCTTTTGTGTGACAATGATAGTACCGTGAAAATTGCTAATAACCCTGTTCAACACTCAAGAACCAAGCATATAGATATCCACCACCATTTCTTGAGAGATCATGTGAGCAAGGGAGACATTGAAATTAGCCACATAAGAACCGAGGACCAATTAGCGGACATTTTCACCAAGCCATTAGACGAAGGTCGCTTTTGCAAATTGAGGAATGAGTTAAATATCATAGATTATTCAAATGTTGTTTGAACTCTTGCCTCATGTTATGTGCTTCATTTGATATTATTTGAGTATTTTATGAAAATATTTTTAAATCTTTATTAAGAATAGCTATGATCATAAAAATTATGTTCCTATATAGACAATGGTCAATTCTATGCATAATGATCCTTAATGATATTTATTTGAGTGCAAAATCAGGGATCATTTGCAAAATAATCTAAGATTCCCAGAAAATCCAAAAGTCCCAGGATAATCGGAACAACCGGCGTTATACGCGCGGTACGACCGCTGTGCGGTACGACCGGCGTTATAACAGCGGTATGACCGGGGTGTGGAACGACCGACGGCATTCGGTTGGTACGACCGCAACGGTTTGTAAAGGAAACTTAACTCCTAGTAGTTATTTTTCTCGGCCGTAACTCCCTCGCAGCGGTTCGTCCGCCCCTCCTCGTCCGTTACAACCTCTCTCTCTCTCTCTCTCTCTCTCTCTCTCTCTCTCTCTCACTCGTGCGACTCTACTCCCCTCCAATCCACTCAGATTTCTCAATCTTTTGATTCCTTTGCGTTGCCAGCCTCTCCAAGGTTCAATTCCACCAATCCGAAGGTAAAAACCTTATTTGATTCAAGATTCATCTCCTTTGGAATCCTAGGATGTCCATTTTAGGGTTTATTGAAAATGTGATGATTTTCTCTAGTTCTAATTGGGCAAAATATGTTATTTGGTGTCTTAAGATGGTTGCGCATCAGATCCATGGATTCAATCCATGAAAAACCACCAAATATGCGAAATTCGACAGCCCTAGAACTCGGTCAGGAAAATTGGAACGACTGGTTCTTGGCGTGAATGCGATCAATGAGGCGATCGCATTCGCCAATGAACGGCGGTACGTCCGATTATCCTGACAGAAAACAGAAATGTCAATTCTTTTTCAACTAAATTCCATTCCAATCATTCCTTTCAATATCTTGTAACCTATTCTTTGTTTCTAAAGATGCCTAGGATGAGGGTTGCGATAAGGAAATCTTATGGACCCCCTCGAGGACAGTCATCTCCTCAAACCTCTGCCGCTCCTACTCGATCACCTCAACGCCGACGCCGGTCACCTCCAAGTCGGCAATCACGCTCGCTCGTCGAAGGTCGTGCATGGTAAAGGAAAAGGGCCAAAGATCGAATCCGAGATGAAGCAAGTGAGGACTATGTCTCGATGATCGACTCAATCGAGCCCGACTCTCCGTAAGATACATTTGATAACTTAGGAGATCCTCCAGTATCTCCAATTGATTTACGCCTCCTATCAGCAGATGATTATGCAATCAAAAAGCATGTAAATCAATACCTCTTAAAGTCAGATAGTGTACATCCTGGTTTTCACACTGTCTTCCAAGAGCAAGTGTTTGAGCAGCTGTATGGTCCTAACAGAAAGTTTGCAGATCATAAATGGATCAAATGGACTCACTTAAATTCTTTGGACAATTACAGTAGTTTTTATCAGCTCTTTCTTCGAGTAGGTCTTCATGACCTTGTTGCACTGAAACAGAACTATGACGACAAGCTTATCAGACAGTTCTATGCTACAGTGCATGTCTCTCCTGACCTGAATTCTATCAGATGGATATCAGCCTCTAAGTATGTGGAGAGCACCAAGGAAGAGTTTGAGCAAGTTTTGAGGGTTCAGTCCGGAACCTGGGACAAAATCTTTGAGAGACCTGCCTTATTGTGTTCTGCTTGGTCTGATTACTATGACCCTACTGTCAAAAACAAGTTAGGCACAATCACTGGATTGAGACCAATTTCTAGCATGATCAACAGGATCATTAACCACACCTTCTACCCCAAAAGTGGTAACTTTGATGCGATTCGTGGTCACGCCTGGAATATTATTGATAATATTATGAGGGGCATCAAGTTTGATGTTGTGGATGTGATTTTTCAGGGCATAGTCTCCTCTAAGAATGACAGAATTAAAAGAATTTATTATGCTCCATACATCATGGCATGGATCAAACACAAAATGGAGTATCGTGGTGGTTTGAGAACTGTTCACAAATCCTACAGGCCACGAGACGGTCTTCCTCCATGATGTGATAGTGCTGAGGATGATGCTGGTGAGGCTCCTGCTACTGCCGGTGATGCTCCTGCTGATAGCACTCTTGCACAGATTCTTCAGAATCAGCAGCTTATTCTTAGCTCTTTACAAGAAATCAAGGCTGAACAAGCTGAATTTCAGAGTGAGACTCGAGGCGGGTTACTTGAGATGGAGCAGACTCAGAATGATTTCTTCGATGAGACTCATAACAGAATGTCTGCACTGATGGAGAGCATGGGTGAATTAGAGGGGATTTTGAAGACTCCTCAGCGCTTCTCTCGACGTCCTCCTATTAGTAGGACATCCTCTGTGCCTCCTGTACCTCCTCCACTCCAACCAGTACCAAAGACCTCAGATCTGCCGCCTCTCCTGTTGCTCCAAAGATCGGCCACCATGGTAGAGACTCAGGATCCAACCCCAGCTACAGAGTCAGCATCTTTGGATCCGGCTCCTCCTGTTTCAGCTCCTCAGGCCACCGCTTCTCAGGATTTAGCTCCTCCGGCCCCGGATTCTCAGGATCATCCTCCTGTTCCCGCTCTTGCTCCTGCACAGGATCTAGCTTCACAGGACGTCATCTCTCCTCCTCAGGATCCCATCGTCTGAGTTGTTTATGGTATTTGATGCCAAAAGGGGAGAAATACGAAGACAAAGAAGAAAGAAGTGAAAAGATATAGAAGACATAACTTTAGGGGGAGCAAGCGCAAGCTTTTGCTACTACATACTATGGACTTATATGTGTTAGCTTATATATGTTGGACTTATTATGTAATGTTGAACTTATATGTGCTTGTAATAGTTTAATTATGCGCTCTTTAACTTGTTGAACTTGTGGATGATGTCATGTTATGATCCTTAATGCAATCTCAATTATCGTCATATTCTACTATTGCATTTCCTCAAGTTCAAATATGCTAAAGAAACTCCGCCCAAATTTCTCAAAATTTTGTACAAAATGTTCTATATTTATATGCACATGTTTAGGGGGAGCTTTCTTTAAATTAGACTTAACAACAAAATAATTCTTACACATTCATTTGTGCTTATTGCAAGAATTATTTTATTGTTAAGCCATTAAAAGAATATACAATTACAGTATATTCAAATCAATCCTTTTTCACATATTGTTAGTGTTGTCATCAATTACCAAAAAGGGGGAGATTGAAAGCATCTAGGCCCCTAAAATTTGTTTTGGTAATTAATGACAATATATGAATATGGGATTAACTTGTTTATTGAGTATTTACAAGGTTAAATCCCATCAGTGAACGTGATGATGCAAAGTGGCATACAAATGGACTACACGAGGATCTTTTGGCTCAAAGACAAGGTACAAGTAGTCTAGGATCTCTTTTTTGTTTTACCGGTCTAGGAGTTTTGGATGGAAGACCGGATTATAGGATAAACACCGTACTATTAAGAGGGATTATGACTAGTAGCTTCATAGCATGTTCTTGTGCCATATGGATCAATTTAGGATCATGCATATATTTGAATTTAAAATTGAAATTAAAATGAAAAGTTCTAAGTGCTTCTGTCAAAAATCGGTGGTACCGCAGTTATACTTGCGGTCGTACCGCTTGGTGCGGTATGACCGGACTTTACTTAGCGGTAGTACCGCATTTTGAAGGGAACAACCAATTAAGTGTTCAAGCGGAACGATCGGGTCCTTGAACGGTCGTACTGCATCGCGGTCATTCCGCATTTTAGTTGGCGGTTCAATAAAACCAGAAGCATTGCAAATTGCCTCAGAATCTCTCATGAAAATCGATCGTCTCGCTCGTGGCTAACGGTCGTATCACAGTCTTGATCGTTCGATTTTTGTGAGGCGGTTCAATAAAAATAGAACAAGTGCAAATCTGCTCAAAAACTCAATCTGGAAATCGGACGTTCCGCGCTTAGGGAACGGTCGTACCGGCCTGCGGTCATTCCGATTTTTATATAGCCGTACAAAAATTCCAGAACCATTGCAAATCTTAGCCAATCTTGAAACCCTACGAACGGTCATACCGCTTGTAGAATTGGTACAATAGGGCAAATCGGACGTCTGCGAAGTTTGCTCGATCGTTCGATTTGGTATTCAACGGCTAGCTTTTTCCTTTTTAGTATCTGTTCTAGTTGTTGATCGCTTTCGATCGGAAGTCTTGATCGTCTATAAATTGTCTTCTTGATCGTTCGATTTTGCTGAGAATTTGGGTTTAAGTCTCCAACGGTCATAATTGTTGGTGGGGGCTATAAATACCCCCCAACTGCTCAAGTCAAGGCTGCTAGTGCCCATTTGATATTCATAGAGCCTTGAGAGCCCTTGCATTCACTCAACACTCAAAAACACTCTGTTGCATTCATTGTGAGCTTGTTGGGATACATTCAAGTGCATTCATTCTCCTAGTTGATCCATGTGCACTTGAGTGCCGTCAAGTGAGGCTGCATATCAGGTGCACAAAGCCCATTTGGTGCACATATGGAAAAACTTTTTGTTTGGGTATCAAATTAGCATTAAAAATTTTGAAAAAAAATTCTAGATGTAATTTATCGTGTTTTGTTCCACCCTTTAAAATTTGAAGTTCAAACTCAAAGTATGTTAGAAGATACAAAAAAGAGAAATTCTGACAGATGATAGATCAAATGGTGTTGGAAAAAAAACAGGCAAATGTTACTATTCACGATAAACTTATCTTTTTTTTTCTAACATACTTTGAGTTTGAACTTCAAATTTTAAAGGGTGGAACAAAACACCATAAATTACATCTAGAATTTTTTTTCAGAATTTTTTATGCTAATTTGATACCTAAACAAAAAGTTTTTCATATGTGCACCAAATGGTGCTTGTGCACCTGATATGCTGCCGTCAAGTGAAGACCTTGATCTATTACTCTTGGAGTGTTGCCGCACTCCTAGACGGTTGGTGGTGGAGCACGGTGATCTCTTCAAAGAAGATTGTGAAGAGGCCCGGTGCAAGCTTGTGAGTGGTTCAGTGTTCACCATCTCCAGAGTGGAGGAAGAACAACCATAGTGATTTGAGGGAAGGCTTAATTCGTGGAGCCGGCTTGAGACGTCAAGCTTCCTCAACGTGGACTAGTGAAGACCGGCAAGTCTTCGATACCACGGGAAAAACATCACCGTGTCTTTGTGGTTATCTCTAGTCTTTACTTTCCGCATTTATATTTCTAGTTTGTCTATTGTGATTGGTTTGCTTAGCTAGAAGTATAATTTGTTTAGACTAAGTGATTAATTGGTGAAATTGTTAATTTGTTTAAAATTTTAAAAACCTCCTATTCACCCCCCCTAGTCGGTATCCTTGATCCTACAAAGGGGGAGATTGTAAGACTAAGAGGTTTTTGGTCATGATATTTGATGATGAACACATTGACAATAAGCTAGACTTAGTCTCAGTACTTAATGATGAATACATTGTCTCTGGAACTTGTTTGTGCTCTTCAACTGCCTTGCATTTGAGTTCTGTTAGTTTTTGTTGAAAATCGCTTGTCGGGATTATCGATAGTCTGAAGCTTTGTACATGCGGAACTACCGGTCGCGGTATGATCATGGGTGTCTGCCGTAGTACCGCATGTCTTGTTTTCGAACGTGTTTTACCTCGAATCTTTAGATCCCGATCCGAGCGTCCACGTGGCAAAAGGGCTTTGTTACGAAGTTTTTGAGCTTTTTAGTGTTGTAATATCTGGCGTTGTTTTCGCGGAACTACCGTTTTGCAGTAGTACCGCGAATAGTTTACGGTAGTACCGCAAGTCATTTTCTCCGGTGCATTTTGCTCGGTTCGTTAGATCTTGATCTGACGGCTGATATTGAAGTGAACGTTCGGACCGTTCGAACTGCTCAAGGACTATGAGCCGTTAGATTGAAATCTGACGGATGAAATCAAGTGGGCCGTTCGGACTTGCTACAGTGTTTTCTAGATCTGACGGTTGTGAAGCACGGTCCGATCGGCCAACACATCTGGGCCGTTCGTGCTTCTTTGAGGTTCGTAAATTGTTTTGTCAAACATTCGCATCAGCAGGATGAACGCAGTAGTACCGTGTGGTCCGGTAGTACCGTTGTGTTAACGGCGGTAGTACCACGATTGTTTTCTTTCCGAAGAGAGAGAAAGAGAGTTTCTAACAGTCTCAAGTTAAGTGAAAATTAGTAGTACCGGTGTGAAAGCGGTACTATCAAGAGATGAATAATACCGCAGTTTGAGCGGTAGTACCTCTCAAAATATGACCGCAAGGTTGCGGTATGGAAATTCGAGAGCATGTTTTGGAAGATCTTGAGATTTCCCAATGAGCGGTAGTTCATGATGTTTTGAATAAAGACTGATCACGATCTTGTAATACCGCCGTATAATAGCGGTAGTTAGATTATGCTCTGGGAAGTTGTCGTTTTGGGGATTTGACTGAGGATATGTTAAATTCGTGAGATATATCTAGTTGCATGATGCATGATAGTGTTTATGAGTGTGAGTGAGCTAATGGATGGTCAAGTTGGAGAACTTGTGCCAAGAATTGGTTTCCTTGATCTGTGCATGTGTAGGTTAGGTGTTGAGGACGAATCACGGTCGGTGACGGGATTGACTCGGACTAGGATGGGGAATCTGAGGTCTTGGAAGTCGTGGATGTCAAGAGGTGGTTTGGATCGAGGTGGAGCACGTGGAGATCATGGGGTGCACGCTGGAAGCTACGGGATGGAGTCCTGGAGGCTTACGGTGTGGAGTTTTGGAAAGACAGATTTGGAAGGAGTTCCAAATCTGGTTGTCTTAAGATAGGGTCTGTATTGGTGTCGTGTTGGATATGGATAGGACACTAGGCTATAAGAAGAGGCAGAGGGTGCGCTTTGAAAAAGGGGGATTTTTGGGTTTTTTTACTGTAGCTTGTTTTGCTGCGGTTTAGAGGTCCTTCGTTTTGGGGCTTTAAGGGGTGCTTGCTGAGAGCCTTGTAGACACAAATCAAGTTTGATATATAAAGTTGATTCGTTCAACTTTGGTTCTTGATTTGTCGATCTTCTTTGTCTTTGGTGATACTCATTGTGAGGTTTTCAAGTCATCCAAAGAGTTTGCCGGAGTTCTTGATAACAAAAAGAAGTTGGAATTCGGGGGTCAATTCGCTGCAATCATTCAAACCCCCCCTTCTGATTGCCATTACGATCCTACAACTACCTCACTTCACCGTTGGCCAATGAGGCACCCGAAGCATGGCCATTGCTTGCACTAAAGCCGGTGTTAGAGTTAATCTTGTTTTAGTATTTTTTGTTAGTTTTCGTTTTAAGATTTTGCTAGTTTGGTAGGAATCCAAGTTTGATACGAAGTTCGTCTCTGTTTCCGTTTTGTAAATGGAGTCCGATTCTGAGTTGAGTACGTGGGGGTATAAAGCAGCAGTGTAACGTGCATTGTATTGAAGTGAGTCGTGAGGAGCAATAAGAAAAAGACAAAAAGAGGAGCACTGCTCCCGAAACAAATCTATTGTTTGCACTCCCGGTTGTTTTGTTTTGTCTAGACGTTCGTGTGTTTCTCAGTTTTACAAGGAGATCCAGAGAGTAGTAGGGTGCATCACATGAAGAGCCAAATTCCTCTCAATAATCGGCATAATTGAACAATGGGGAGATGTGTCATCTATGTCTCTAACTGAGGCACTAGGGCGTCTGCGAGCTTTCGAAGAAAGTTTGAAGGGGAGACGACATCGCAAAGAAGAAGGTGAACAACTTATGCTCTCTAGAGCTCAATGGGAGGCAATGTCTACTCAGAGCAATAAATCTGGTGAAAATCTGAGCAACACTGTCAAGAAAGGGAAATTGGTAGAGCAATAGTTGATGCGGCAGAGGAGGACATGGAGACTGGGCTAGGCAAGGCGGTGGTGACAGCTCTCATGACAAGTCACATATCAAGTGTTTTAAATGTGACAAACTTGGTCACTAGTGTCAGAGTGTCGAAGCCACATAAAGTGCTTCAACTACAACAAGTACGCACATTACGCTTCAGATTGCCGAAACAAGAACTATGAGGTAAACCTCACCTGAGCCAGTGAAGACGACGAGTCTGCCCTGCTTCTCTCCTTATGTGTCAACGAGGCGTCGGTCATGGTGACGTTGAATGAGGAGAACATGGTTCCTAAACTACGCACAGAGGGAGGCAGTCACAATCACACTGATCTGTGGTACTTGGACAATGGAGCAAGCAATCATATGATGGGAGATCGCTCCATGTTCCATGAGCTTGATGAGAAGATTTTGAGCAAAGTCAAGTTTGGCGACGGCTTCACGGTGCTGATAAGAAGCAAAGGTGCAATGTTGCTGCAGTGCAAGAACGGCAATACGAAGATGCTGACTGAAATATATTATATACCGAGTTTGTGCAACAACATACTCAGTCTCAGGCAGTTGTTGAAAAAAGGGTGTAGGGTGGAGCTTCAGGGCGAGTTCTTGCGTGTCTAACAAAAACAAAGTTTGTTGATGAAGGTGAAAAAATCTCCGAACGGGTTGTACAAAATTTTTCCGAAAACTTGTAAGCCGGTTTGTCTAAGTGATAGTCTGGAGAAGCCAGAGTGGAGCTAGAGTATTAAACAAGGACATAGTGGGGGCCCAGGGATGGCACGTAGTTGGCGTAGGAGGTGCAACAGGCGAAGCCTCGGGAGGTCCAGACATCGCGTAGGAAGATGTGCAGGGCGCTTCAGAGGGCGGCGAGCCCCATACGCATGAAGGGCATGGCGTACATCAAGCAGTATTGTTGGCACCAAAGACTCCATGCACATGCGTAGTATGCAGGAGACCTTTTGCAAATGTGGCGAGAGCAATAGTTGGAAGGACCATGGTAATTTGTTGTCCACATGGTGCATAAGGTAGCAACAATGCTAGCATCAGAGGCCCGGGTGGCGTGTCCCTTTGGCAGGAACACCAAGCGCATGCACCAAGCGCAAGAAGCGGCGACGCTAGCTCCCATGGTGGGTCCCTTCAAGAGCATGCAGAAGATACATGAGGCAATGGCACAAAATGTCAATGTCGTAGGCCCCACGTGCATGCAGGTGTTGTGCTGGGGCAAGACCATAAGGTACATGCAGTGGCTGTAGGAGGTAGTGGCTTGGATATTCTAGGCACCAAGTCCTTTTGGCAGCAACATGTAATTGATGACGCTAGCTCTAAGTTATTTCAGCAGCAGGGAATAAAAGTTGGAGGGATTCAGATCGGCTTTGCAGGGAGCAATGACCAAGAGAAAAAGAGTGATGCTCAGAAGATTAATGGCAAGAAAAAGAAAAGTAAGAAACGAGAAAAAATTGGCGTGATCAAAGTGAAGAAACAAGATTAAGGGGGTGATTGTTAGAGTTAATCTCGTTTTAGTTTTTTTTGTTAGTTTCTGTTTTTTTGCTTTTGCTAGTTTTGGTAGGAAACTGAGTTAGATACGAAGTTCGTTTCTGTTTCCATTTTGTAAATGGAGTCCGATTCTGAGTTGAGTACGTGGGGGTATAAAGCAGCAGTGTAACGTGCATTGTATTGAAGTGAGTTGTGAGAAGCAATAAGAAAAAGACAAAAAGAGGAGCACTCCTCCCGAAACAAATCTACTATTTGTGTTCTCGGTTGTTTTATTTTGTCTCGACGTTTGTGTGTTTCTCAGCTTTACAAGGAGATCCAGAGGGCAGTAGGGTGCATCACATGAAGAACCAAAGGTCCTGGTGCTAGTTTGCGTGAAGGCACAGAGGGCAGAGGCGCTGCACTCTTTTCCCAGGAGGAGGAGCCTCACGCGTGGAGAAAACCGAAGACCAGGAGAGTGTACTGCCTCCAGACCTGTCACGTCGGTGGGAAGACAGAGATGTTGTGATGCAGTGTGCTGTCCTTCACATCAGGTGAACAGGGACAACGAGTCCCACGGAGAAAGTGACGTCAATACGCCAGCTTGTCTCACGGCGCGAGCGATTTCTTCCTAGACGAAGCCGAGCACAGGACCGAGCGACGCGTTTGTATTTTTGACGAAGCAGTAAGTAACAGAGAAATAATCAAGGAAAAATCCAACATCTAGCTCCTCGTGAGTTTGCATGCAAGGTGTGAGAGCAAAAACTGATCAAGGCTTCCGTGTAAGCAGGGGAGTGGGTACAAGGCCAGGTGTAAAGGAGGCAGGCTCTAGTTGGAGATTGTCGATTGTGGGATCTAGCTTGTGACAGTGGCAAATCCCAGTAGGGTTACCACTAAAGCGAGAGATAGGGGCTTGAGGACTATAGGTAACCAGCGAGGTTTGAGCGACGTAGTGGTTGGCCATGGGAAGAGAGGCAGATAGCGCGAGGAATAATTAGTGACAACCTCGTTACTGAGGCTCAAGTTTTGAAGTGACATAGCATGGTGGCCAATATCAATGAGACTAGCGACGAGGTGGCCAGCAACAATAACATGCAAGCGGCTTGGGCTCGGGGCCTCGGGCTCGGGCTAAGGTCCGCGCGAGGAGATAGAGGATGGATTGTCGGGACCCGAAAATGTATCTCAGGAACCTTCTGTATATTCTGAACTAGTCCCAGATCAGTAGCTAGCTCACACAGGAAATAGTGATGAAATACCATCTATTTATTATGTTTAACTAAAAAGATCTCAGAGTAACAAGTAATAATAATAACTGGACCTTATGGTCAACGTTTACTTAACTTGCCACGTAGGGCTAAAGAAACAAATAAACTCTTGCAGCGGAACGAAACTCTTGAAAAGGCTAATCAACATGCCCACAGGTAATCGAGTAGAGAACGCATCCTAATTCGCAAAACCTTCATAGTCCTCATTCTGAAAGAACTCCTGAGCAGCGTGATATTCTTCAACTGATCAACAAATGCATAAGCCGTGAGTACATAAAGCACTCAACAAGTCGTAGGGAAATGTATGTAATAGTATTCATGCACGGCCTGACAAAGGTTAGTTGTATGGTTCTTTTGCATAAAGCAGCATTTACGATAAATACAATAAATAGATTGAAATGCGTAGTTGCAAACAATAATAAATAATTAAACAATTTATTTGAAACAACTAGTGAACTGTCCATTCACTTCTCAACCAAACCAAAGATAAGTGAATCCTCAATTCACCAATCGACACAAACCACCAAGTGAATGACATGTTCACCAAACAAACATTATATTCATCGAGTGAACCTCCCATCCACACTCCGACTCATTTTATAAAATACTCTATCTCCCGTGTGAAATCCCCGAGCACGTCCATAACCGCGGACATTGCTATTCGAATAGTTTTACACTCTCTAGATGTTGTACAGCTTGACCCACAAGAGATTAATCAACTCAAAGAGTCTGACCACACTTCCTTGGGTGTGCGACTTAAGTGATCATCACAAGGCTTTTACAAAGCTCCTTCTTAACCCAATTCTGCCCGCTAAGGTTTCAACACTGAATGTCTTTCCGACCAGACAGGGCCCCCCTCTTGCGCTTGTGAGAATTTGTTTCCCATAACTCACGCTTTCCATGACAGAACTGAAATTAAGACATTGCTAATTAGTTAGCCAGATCCGTCCCATACCGGACATGTGGTTGTACGGTTAAGGCCTAGTTCAATGGCACATAAGATTAAGTCCTTGACAAGTTACTCACGCGAGACTACCACAAACCCAATCCATGTTTCATCCACACCCCCACTATCCACCAACCACTCGCCCGAGTGAAAACAATTTTGTTTAACCAAGACCAATGACACAGCCTATCATGGTACACAAATTTTAATGAGAGTGGCTCACCACCATAATTCCACATATCATTAAGTCAAGATTAATCATTATGACACATGTGATGATGAACCCATCGTAACTAAGTTGAACTAAGCATCTATACAATACCCATGTTGGTGATATGAATATGTCCAACTAAAACTATCCATACTAGGGTGACAAAGGATTCATGGCATTCAAATAATCAAAGGAGGCATAATGACAACAGGTAATAACTAATCCCAAATTTATATAAAAATAGCATGCAATTTGTATAAAACAATATACTTTTGAAATCATAGGTTCAATATGATCAAAGGACTACGGCTTGCCTTGGAATAAATGCTGATATTGATCTTGATCTTGATGTACTCCTCTTTGCTCAAAGCTACCCGAAGTATCAATGTCTATTCGCAAACGAGCAAATAAAATAAATAAATAAATAACAGAGATGAAACAAACTCCAAAAATTAAATAAAAATCCCAGATAACTAGATCTTGAATTTAGATGAATTTAGGAATTTGAATGGACTCAATCGGAGTTCGGATGCAAAAGATATGAGCTTTGGAAGATTCACATGAAATGATAGAATCAGAATTTCAGATTTAGGGAATTGTTTCTCCGAAGGAAAAACAATAAATTGAGTCGTGCTGACATCATCAATGATTTCTAGCTGAAAAGATAATAAATAAATTAGGGCTGACAAGTGGGACCCACTTGGCAAAGAGATGGTGTATGGTAGACTGAGTTCTTGGAGATTGGATCTAGTGGCGTTTTCGGTGTGCCACATGGCTGTTTGACAAGGACGACACACAAGCAAAAAAAGATGACGTGGCCGAAGAGTTGGAGGGTGATGTGGCAAGATGTGGCTGCCACGATGGCACACAGAGCAAAACAGAGAGATGCTCCCGAGGTCCTGGCCGGTGGCTTGACGACAGCGGTGATGGCGAAAAGCGACAAGGACCAAAAGGAATTGGGGGTTTAGATGAGAACAACCAGAGGCTCAAGATGACGCAATCAAAAGGGAGGGGAGCTCACCAGAATAGATAGATCGACAATGGGTGCCGACGGCTGATTTGATGATGAAAACGAAAACAAAGACGTAGTGCTCCTCAGGAAGAGATGATGAGAGCACCGTATAGTCCTTGTTGATGCGAACCCGCGGGCGAAGACGACACGGGTGGAGATGGACCGATGGTGGCGAATTTTGCCGGAGATGAAGCTTCGGTGGCCATCGGTTTTTCGGTGATGGCGACGTGAAGAAGACGTGCTAGGGCCGGCGCTTTAGGGTACGTTTGGTTGGTGGGATGTGGTTGAATGGTATGAATGGGATCGTCCTGAATGTGATCGTCCTGAATGGGATCATTCAAGCAGTCTGTTTGGTTAGTAGGATGGGATAGTACGAGATTGCGTTTGGTTGGTTGTACCAGATGACACCCAAAATTTTCTATATAATCTCCTAACTCTAATCCCAATTTCACCTAATCTTCTCTATTTACTTCTCTCTTTTCACCGAATCTCCATTTTTCTTCCCCTTCTCACCGAATCCTCCATTCTCCATTCGCATCTCCCTCTCCACTCTCCTACGCCACCGCGTTGGCTCTCGGCCTGGCTCTGGATCTGCCTTCTCTGGCTCCCCGCTCTGGTTCCCTGCTCCGCCGGCCCCCTTCTCGCTCCTTCTTCTCCCGATGCGGCCGGATGGGCAGCGCCGCTAGCGCCACCTCTCCGACTCGGCCTCCTCTCGGCTCGCCTCGGCCTTGTGCGCGCCAGCTCGGTCGGCTCGGCCTCCCGGCCACCGACGCCTTGGCGTGCCTTGGCGGACTGCACAGAGGGAGAGGAGGAAGTAGAGGAGCTGCTCGATGCGGGGGTTGGAGAGGCCGACGCACGGGGCGGTGGGGAGGGGGTGTCGCCGATGGCGGGATAGAGGCCGAGGAGGAGGTAGTTGTTGTACATGGCGCTCTCTAGTTCCACCTCCTGATTCGTTGCCATGGTTGAGAGAAGTGAGCGCACGGAGCCTGGTTCGCGAGGAGGAGAAGCTGAACCGCGTGGTTCGCCATTTTTTGTCGAACGCGATAGTTCAGGATCTGCACAAAAATATTCCTTTACATGGAACGAGTTGGTTCAATTCACTTAACAAAACACATGAATCACCCAATTTCCTGAACCATCCCATACAAGACCATCACATTCACTCAACCAAACAGACCCTTAGGGTTTTGAGGAGAGGTGGGTGAGGCGCAAAAGGACCTGGCCTTTCGGTTTATATAGCAGGAAGGAGGAGTTGACATGGGCATGGCGGTAACCGTTTGGCTCGAACACTAAGCAAGACTCGGGAGGAGACGATCTTTGAGGTGGTGACAGCGGAGTCCACCGCGGAAAAGAAACAAAAATGGAAGGGCTAGCTTGGCTGGGCCAAAACACGCAAGAAAGAAGCAATTTGGTCGCGGACCACGCATAAAGAAAAGGAAGGCCAAGCTTTCTTGCATCTGAGAAAAAAAAGCGAAGCTCGGTCGTACGGCCAGAAATGGAGAAATAGGGCCAACTCGGCTAGGCTAGCGAGCGACTACGTGAGAAAATCAAAAAGGGAGGTGGGCTTCAGCACAGCTGGCCTTGCGCACGGACATGGAGCGGCAAGCCAAGGCTGCGGTTGGGTTTCGGTTGGTCGAGGGAGAAAAAGCCATGGTGGGCTGGGCACACGCACACAGGGAAAAAGAATGGCGGGCCGCAAGGAGGAACGGGACGACCGGGAACCAAGGAAAAAAATGGGAATGGTGACCAGACCAAAGAATGGGCCGAAAGAAAGAATAGATGGGCCAACGAAAGGGTTTGAGTCCAAGAGGTTTTTGAGATTTCGTAATAGCTTTTCTTTTTAGAAAATAGCAGAAAATACAAATAGCAAATGCACTAAAAAAAATCTAGAAAATATATCCAAGCACATAGAATCCACATAAAATAATTTTGATAATAGTTGATGTCAACATTAATCACATTAAATTGTTTTTGAACTCTAAAAATTCCAATTAAGCTTTTAACTTTACCAGAAAAATTCAAATGGTTAATTTTCTTTTTCAAACTTCAAAACAGACCAAAATTTTGGGATGTTACATGGATAGAGAGGGAGCAAGAGGGATTGGGTGGATATGTCATTTCCTAGTACATGAGATGGGAAAAGAAAAAAAAACACCTTTTAAGTGATGTTTTGTAGATACCACTTTTTAGGGTGGTGCTTCTTGATTTTTTTCGCAACCTTTCTTCGTGCCTTGAAGGCTTGGACGACACTCTCATCGGGATGGATCCATATTTACCTTTGTCGCCCTCACTTGATTACCATCTCTAGCCGCAAACTGCGACCCTCTCATGTTCCTATTGATCAATCAACTTGACCGACCGGTCACTGGTGTGGTGCAGAGGGCATCGCTTATCGAGCTGGCAACGATAGACATATATAGAATATGCCTGACTAATTGGGCATGAGTTACATAATTTAAACACATGGCAAAATGAAAATCTGAGTAGCACTATCAAGAAGGGAAATTGGCAGAGCAATAGCCGAGGCGGCCGAGGAGGACATGGAGACTGGGCTAGGCAAGGTGGTGGTGACAGCTCCCATGACAAGTCACATATAAAGTGTTTTAAATGTGACAAATTTGGTCACTAGCGTTAGAGTGCCGAAGTCACATAAAGTGCTTCAACTATGACAAGTACAGCCATTATGCTTCTGATTACCGAAACAAGAACGATGAGGTAAACCTCACCTGAGCTAGTGAAGACGACGAGCCTGCCCTGCTTCTCTCCTTATATGTCAATGAGGCGCCGGTCATAGTGATGTTGAACGAGGAGAACATAGTTCCTAAACTACAACATCTGCAGAGTGTTAAATAATCTATTCGAATACTGTGCCTACGGTCATAGACATGCTCGGGGATTTTACATGAGAGTTAGATTTTCATAAAACATTTGGGAAGGGAGACGTGTGATCTAAGACATATGGCTGTGTGAAGATTTGGTTTAGGCTTTGTGTTCTTTGTGAAAACAACTGTTAAATTAACATTGTTTATTTGTTTTGAATTATGTTTTCAATCTATTATTTGTATTCAATTGCAAATATTGCTTTTATGCAAAAGAACCACAGAAGACATTCCTTTAGAATAAGCTATCATTTATAAATTGCATTCTGTGGTATGACTTGCGAGTACGGTTGTGTACTCATGCTTGCTACAAACATTTAACAGAAGTGGATGAGTCATCACCCGCTTTTGAGGAGGAGTTCTACGAAGGTGCTGATCGCTAGATCTTGATCCCAGTCGGTTGCCTGTGGTGAATCGATGGGTTTCCGCTGAAGTTTAATTGTTCCGCTACTGCTTATTTAATTATTGTCAGCCCTGCGTGGCTAAATAAATGTAAACTCGACCATAAGGTCAAAACCATTATTTGTTATTCAAATTACTCGTTTATTATATTATCTCGTCTTGTGTGGATCAATATTCACCTATGTTAATACTGTGTGCACTAGCGCGATCCTAGACTAGTGCGTTATACACAGAGGGTCCATAATTGCATTTTTGAGTCTGACAGAGGGCGATACAGACGGAAAGAGCGACGCTCTCTCTCTCTCATCCAAGCGCGACAAAAGAGAGTGTTGAGGCAGCTACGGTGATGGGACGGGACTGGTGCGATGGCAGCGAGCGTGCAAGTACAGTGATCTTCGGTCAGAATGGGCCGATTCAATCGGGGCGACATCGGCGATGCGGGTACGGTACGTACTTGCGCAACGATTGATGCGTGTGGTTGGTGGCAAGCTGAGGTGGGTGACGACGGCTGCGACACGGGCCTGGGGGTCCACTAGACAACGACACGGCTGAGGTGGAAGATGGCCACATATAGGTGGGGCCTGGGCCCACCGACCAGCGACAGCGAAGGAAGGCAATGGAGAGAAAGCGCATTCGGAGGAAAGACGCTTTCGCACGAAGGAAACAAAATTCGGAGAGGAGAGAGGTAGCTCGGGCGAAGCAAAGCGACATCGCAGGCGTTCTTTGGCCCAAAACAATGACCCAGATGAGACGGGAAGAACCGACCCAAAGAGGATTTGAGATTCTAATTATTTTCTGAATTAATAAAATCCACAAATCATTTTTTTTTTTAAAAAAAGCAACCCAACTCCAAAAAGTTAGAAAAAAAGTTGGGGAAGTAATTTAGATTATTAGCAACTCAAATAAAGTATTTGCAGGTTCAGATTGGGTTTTAGTTATTTTTATAAATTCATTTTCATCAGTTGGGAAAATAAGAAATGTGTTTTCTTCAATGCCTTTTTTTTGAAAAAACAAGAAAAATGCAGAAAAATGACAACTTTGAGAAATAATTTAATATATTAAGAGATTTTGGGTTGTTACACACCCTTCCTCCTTCGTCGTGATTGATAACGATGACTCTGGTGATGGCATGCTCGCGTTGAGCTCCCCTCCGGTTGAGCCATTGTCTCATGAGACGGTAGCGATGACGGCGGCGAGGAGGAGGTGGGGTGTGGGGGTGGTGAAGGGGGAGAAGGAGATGCGTTAAGATGAGGGTGTGCTCCGGGGTGGAGGGAGAGGTCGAGGGCATGTGGTCATGGGAAGGCCTAACAGACTCCCTCGCGGCTATGGGAGGCGGTGGAGGAGGCAGGGAATGGGGGCGATGGAGGTGGTGGAGGGGAAAGGAAGGAGCTTGGGTATTTTCGTCCAAAATGACATATATCCAATTTTGTAGTCATAGTAGTGACGTATATTGAGGTCGAAACTTTATAGTGACGTGTCTCAAAGCATTATGACTGACATTTTATAATTTGTTGATGATGTAGCCTCACGAGAAGGCTTAAGGGCATGTTTGGTTCATGGGAGCAACTAGCGCTCGGACGTATGATGAGAGCCTTCTCATCGTACGCTCTGATGCAAAAAAAAAGAACAACGTGTGCAACAATTTTTTCCAACGGTCGCAATATATCAAAGAAGAGGCCATAAACATTTCAAAGAAGCAACAATCAAATGGTGAAGGTTGCAGCTCCAGCTTTTCCGGAGGATGAGTGCAAACAAAACAAAATTTTCAATGAGGCGCAACAACAAAAATCCAGCAACAGATTTTTCAATGAGGTGCAATATCTCCCATCGTACGCTGCAACAAAAATGAACAATGTGTGAAACATTTTTTTCAACAGTCACAACAAAAAGAACTGGAAGGATGCAACATATCAAAACAAAAAAGAGGAAACATCTGGATAACGTGTGCAACATTTTTTTTCAACGATCGCAACAAAAAGGCTATGATGGATGCAAAATTTTCTGAACATAACACCCCAGCTTAGCAAAAGCCAAGATGTAACCTACAACTACAATATTTAATTATCACTACCATTTTTTTTCATCAAAACAACACTACTAACAGCTAGGCTTCATAACCAAACATTTTTATCAACATGGATAACTTAAATTTCAGCAGGGAAATAAATACTAAATTCACAATTATTACAATCCAAACAATATCAACAACATCATGAATAATCTTCAAATATTATTGCTCGTATTCTCAAATGCAGGGATCCATTACCCGTCCTTTTTTCATTCGGGAATCTCATTGCCCATATCTTAAATATGGGGATCTCATCCCACTCTCGTGGGTTATTTCTTTCCAACATGAATGCTTGAAATGAAATAAAATAAAACGAATAACTTCCTTGCTTTCCAATATTCATCATCAATTAACGAAAACATAGTAGCAGCAGGAAATAATCATACTCCATATGAATAACATAACATCACTCATTTAGTCAATTGGTACCACCAAACATCCAATGTTACTCTAAAATTTACTTGCCTTCTAGAAGTGACGACCGGGTTGATGTGACGAAGACAACACACCCGAAGGTAAACCACCTACAGTAAATATTTTGTCACAAAGCTAGCCATAGCAATTCAAGACAATCACTTTGATGACAACGATCCTACACGAATCCCAAATCCAACATTTCATATATTTTAAACTACCCAAACAAATACGATGAACTAGCAGCAACTCGATACACGGCAACAATGTTCCAAAAATCATAACTCCCATTTTGTTTATCCAAAAATTGCGTTGTTGATCTCTTTGGAAACCTTAGGGAATTATCTACAATAGTCATGTTGGTCAAATTCCTTAATTAGACTGTTAACTATTTTTAACCTACTAATTACTACAACTGCCAGAACCTGATAGAAACTCTGGACAACAGTATTGTAAAAATCATAACTTCCATTCTTTTTATACAAAAATTACATCCTTGATCTCTTTCGAAACCTTAAGGAATTATCTACAATAGTTATTTTGGTCAAATTTCTTAATTAAATCATTAACTATTTTTAATCTATTGATTACTATAACTGCCAAAACCTGACAGAAACTATGTATAATAGTATTGTAAAGATCATAACTTCTATTCTGTTTATCCAAAAATTATGATTGAGCACTCTACGGAAAGAACAAACGGAGATATACAATTCTCTAGGAGATGACAAATCCAAATTTCGCAATTATAGAAACCAAAACTATAGCGCAATACGATCAGTAGAAAACCGATCTGCTACCCGATATCACTCGAATAGCAAAAGTAATAAACAAAGCAAAAGAGATCTAAAGGTCGCACTTTAAGAACACGATGACGACCACTAAAAACCTGTGAGATCCCATTTCCTCCTTCCTTCTCTCCTTCTTCTCCCCTTTTCTCCTTTCTTCCCTTGCCAAAATCCTTTCTCCCTTTTCCTTTTGGCCAACAAAAACAGCAAGGGAGGCGGCGGCTACTGTAGCGGAGGTGTACTGCAGTAGCAGCTAGGGTTCCCCTCTCCTTTTTTTGTTGGTGGCTGGCCCACCTCTTAGGTATGGGCCGAAGGCCCATAACTATTTCCATCATTTCCCCCCTAAATTCAGATTATTAATCCTTTTCTAATTCACTAAATACTCATTTAAGAAAATGGGATATTACAATTTCATTGCAACAATCAAAACAAAAAGAGGAAACATCTATAAACACCTATTGCAACATCCCACGGATGACCATGCAACATTTAAAAAACTTGCAACTGCATGCGCTCCCTCTCCTTGCCAGATCAGAGAGAGAGAGAGAGAGAGAGAGAGAGAGCTGCAACAACTCCCTATCTTTCATACAGCGGGGGTGGAGGAAGTGAGGGGGGACCGAGGGAGCATCAGGCGGCCAAGGGGCAACAAAAATAATGGAGAAAACAAATTGAAACAACCTACCGTATGAAGAATGACTGTGGGTGGGAGCCGAGATTAGAGGAAGCAGTGGTGGCCGGCCATGTGCTTTTGGTGCTGACGGGAGGGACCAGATTGGACAGAATATGGGGGAAGAAGCATAGGTCCCCAATCACCCCATTTCCTCTTCTCTTCCCCCAATTCGAAACTTCTTAGATGGTCATGCATGTCTAAATTGAGTGGATGCTTGGATAGATTGAAAGATAGGGAATCCAAAAATCATATATGTACGAGTTGATTTGGTATTTGATTGGTGTATTTGAGGGGAAGGAATGAGGTTGGAGTAAAAAGCTTGGGAACAGAATAGATGAGAAGTAGCAAGAGAGATAGAAGAGCTAGAATGTGCATTTATTTTTTTAAGACTAAGGAAAGAGGTTGTGCAGTTATAGAAGTGGAGTGAGCGTCTGATACGGTGGTTCCACCGGATGTCATGCCAGACACGTAGCATTATCCTTGGTTCATATACTAAGGTTGCCAAAGTTTTTTTTTTCTTGCCAAACTTACGTAAGGTTAGTTCATAACCTAGTTCATATACTAAGGGCACTGCTCACAGCCGTTTTTCACCCTGCTGTGTTGTTTTTGCGCAATATGAGTGATATTTTTGTCATTTCATTAGCACAGAGATGCTATTTTTACTATTTCGCTAAAAACTGTACAGTTTTAGCGAAAAACTCGATTTGTTGCCTATATATACAGTGCTGCCTGTACAGGAGATGGTATTGATGCTCTCTCACAAGCTCACCACCTGGCGCTCTGCAAGACTGCAACATGAAGTATCCATGGAACCGTTGGGGAAGGCGAAGACGTACACAATTACACATGTCTATCGAATTAAGCACTCGTGTGAGCATGATTATTGATTAGGGAGACAAAGTCTGGCGTTTTAATTAAGTCAAGCATAGGTCGGCGCTCACTCCGAATCAGAGACCAGTTCGGCGTCTGCTGTTTTCCGGAACGGAGGCCAACTCGGGAGTCGGGAGCCTCTATAAATAGCTAGCCAAGGCCCGCGCATCTGCAGCTGCTTCCATTTCTTCCATCCCGCCGCAGCCCCAGTTGATCGGCACGGGGATGATCGAAGCGGGCGTGCCTGCCGGCGCGGTCCAGCGGCGGCAGCGCGTCTACGAACGGGTTGACTCCGCCGACCCCGCTCGCGGCCGGGCCCTGCGGTATTGCGAGCAGGCGCTCGACATGTACAGGGCAGACGGCGACATGAAGGAGGCGCGCCTCCTCCTGCGAAGCGCCCTCCCCTGCGTCGCCGACTACCCCACCATCTACAGGGGGTGGATCGCCATGGAGGAGGAGCACGAGGGCAACGTCGCCGCCGCCCGGGAGCTCTTCGAGGAGTGGGGCCGCCGATGCGCGGCGGACTCCAACGGCGCGGGCCTCCAGGACGCCGGCTTCTGGTGCCGGTACCTCGCGTTCGAGGCCAGAACGGGGGCGCCGGACGCGCGCGCGCCGTCGCGGAGGCGGCCGTGGCGGCCTGCCCGCGCGACGCCGCGGTTTACGTCAAGTATGCCAAGGTGGAGCTGCGCCTCGGCCACGACGACCGAGCGTCCGCCGTGCTCGACCGCGCCGTGGCCGCCTTCGCCAAGGACGCCGCCGCAAAGGAGTGGGTGGTCGACGAGGTGCGTAGGTACCGCGACGCCATGCGCGAGAAGTGGCTTGTTGGCCGCTTGGGCCGGATCTGCCGCGGCGTCAGGTGGCCCCGACCGCCACGGGGGTACGAGCGGCTCCATGGCGAGTCTCTCTGATACTATTCCATGACAAGTCTGAGCCTCTCGGACTACATGATTTCTCGGCGTTACATACATGTTCTGATCATATATGGTCTGTAAATAATACTGTAATCTGTGCTGGATGCAATTTAGTACTAGTGCGACAAGGAGATTACATCATACTAATTGCAAGATTAGTGTTGTTAATTTAATGTCATGGCGGAGCTTAAAGCAAACCATAGAGGGGTCACTCTAAGATGATTGCAAAGAAGTAGATAATGTTATTCTAATTTCTTAGAGGTTTAACCAAGTGTTGGAGGCGCCATGGCTCACTCTGCCCTGCACAATGCTCCGCCGGTGCTCACGGGAGAGCTGTGAAGTGTTGTGTTGTGATGTGAAAGCATGCATGCATGCTCGTCGTGAGGCTGAAATCTGCCTAGTGTCTCTCGTGCTGTACGTGAGTCGTCAACTACGTGGAAGTGAAGATCTGCCGGCGACACGACACGACCGCACGATTGATCGCCGTGTGTTCTCGGGCGAAAACGGCGTGAAGATACGCCCCGCCGATCGAGGAGGCGCGATGGTCTGCGCGCGGCTTGATGTGCGATCGAGCGGAGGTTGGGTTGATGACTCGCGGGTGCGGCCCAGGTAGGGGTGCTAGTGGGCTAAAACCCCACCCAACCCTACCCTATCCTATTTCTATGCAGTACATACATCTAACCCAGCCCAGCTCAATTCATATGCAAATCCAACCCAAATCAACCCAACCCAATCCTTTCAATATGGGTTCAATCCGTTTTGAAGCCATGGAAACAACCTTAAGCACAACCTTAACCCAACTCTGTAATTTTCAGCCAAGAATCCCTTGTTCTGATGCTAACCAGCCACGCATCTCGATTACACGATCTACGTGTTCAACATTTTAATCCACTTCTCCTCATAATAGAACTATCTATGGCTATTGCTAGCTGAAACGATTGCAATGCAAGAGATGCTGAACGTGACAAAAATGGGGATTAGCAATTTAGCTCACTCTGAAGAAACGACATAGTCCATTCAGAAGTTCAGAAAGCCATGCCTCTTTCTCATTGTACATGGGGATCTTGACAAGAACAATGGGGAAGGCCTTGGAGCCAGCCTCCTCGCCCTGCACAATGCGGTCGCACTTGTACAGCCTCCCCGGCCGCCGCCGGAGCACCTTCATCACGGAGCTGACCGAACACCTTCTCCGTGAGCACGATCACCGACAATACCATGCACAGCACCACCGCGGCTCTAAGCAACGGCGCGAGAAGCTAGAACCTGACCTGCCGCCATGCCTAAAACAACTTCTCCAGGACGGCGGCCACCGCGGGGGAGAAGGAAAGCCGATCGTCCGCACGCATGAAAGCATCGCCGACGGCGCGCAACGCGTCACCACCTGTACGGCTGTACCGGCGTTCGTGCACGAATGAGGATGAAGAAGTTAAGACACTAATCCTCTGATCAGGAGGAGGAATAGAATGCGCTCGTACTGTACCTTGCATGGTTGCTGCCTGCTGCCTTGGCCCTTGGGAGATGTTGCGACCGGGATCTGCGCCTCGGAGGAGAAGTCGTAGGCTGCGTCCAGGTAAATGTCGTCGTAGAGAGACCACGCGGCGGAGGCCTCGGCGGCCGGTGGATTGCTGGCCTCCGGCTCCGCGCTGGTTCTTGACTTGCCCGCGGCGGCCGGTGCGTTCTTGGGCGGCTCAGGCTTGGAGGTGGCGGTGGGCTCGACGGACGACGCGGACGAGGTGGTGGGGAAAGAGAGGTCGGGGCGATGTCGAGCTCGAGGCCGAAGTCGTCGGAGGGCTCAAGGAGGACCCCAGTGCAGAGGAGGCCGGGGCAACAGACAGAGAGCTTGTGAAGCGTGGTCCAGGCGGCGGGCGCCCCGTCCGCAGCCGACGCTGGGAGGAGCTCAGCTGGGAGCGCCTGCCTCAGGCACGGCGGGAAGTAGGCGCCCAGGCACAGGGACACGCAGGACGCCCGTGCACAATCACGCGGGTCCCCCTCCAGCCGCCCCAGGATCTGGGGCAGCACGTCGTCTGCTAGCGCCGACAGCGACGTCGCCGCCTCCGCCTCCGCCTTGCCGCCCCTCCTCTCGACGGCGCGGGCACTCACCGGCGCTATACCGGCGTCACTGTGCCAGACACTGGCTCCAAGCTCTAGGTGCTCTACCTGCAGAACAACTATCTCATCGACGCAGATCGAGGGAGGAGGGGAACTATCGAATCCCTGGAGTGAACCCTATTGCAACACCACGGGTTCAACCCGTTCTCAACCCATATTTCTGAACCCACTCCACCCCAACCCAATCCTTTCTATTGAGAAAACCCAACGCGATCCAACCCATTGACTCTTCCAACTTGTTGCCACCCATCCAAAGCCAACCCAATCAAGAACTCAACCCGTTTAACCCGTTTGAACCCAACTCATTAGCACCCCTAGGTGCGGGTGGGTTCCGCGGCAGCCGGTACCAACTGATCTGGGCGTCGACGGTGGTACGTGGAAGGATCTATGACGACACATCGTCGGCCGGTACCCATGTGGTGGAGTATGTGGTGTGTGAAAATACCGATGCTTCCTGCATCCTAAATAGTTGTTTTTCACTTGTCACGGCCTCCAGTGCAAAGCTTTTATCATGATTTTGTTTCATCTTAATTCTTAACTAGCAGCCCAGTGCGCGCATTTGCGCGCCGAGGCAACATCACAATGAACACATTTTACTGACCCAATTGGTAGTATGCAGGAGTATTATAAAGCTGTGAAAGAGTAATACAATGTTAGGTATGTATTGGTACCTAATTCTGATGCAAATTTGTGGCGCGGGATCTCTGTGTCATTTAAGAAACAATTTGTAGTACTGATACAATACGCTGATATAACTATGTGACGAGGATATAATAATCCTCATTTAATTATTTATCTGTAATTCATGTTATGGATAATAATGACGTCATATTGATGAGGATATCCCTACTAATTATGAGGCTGTTCATAAAGCAAGAACTAAATATCTCAAACAACAGGTGCATTTGTTTCTTAATGAGTTTTCTTGTGTTGTCCATGAGAATTGGATACTACGTAAAAGCAATACTTTGTGCATTATCAGGTTTGACAAACTTAAAGCATTTAGAACCGAGAGAGAGGAGAGGGAGGCCGGAGCCAAAGCAATGGAGGAGCACAAGGAGAAGGGTAATCATATTGCTGCCTAGACATGAAGAACAAGAAGGTTAAAACGGTTGGGAAGGACAAAGTCAAGCAGCCCGTGTGGCTAATCAAGGAGGAAAGAAAGCATAAAGAAAGAAATGCACGAATGAAAGAAGTAAGAAGCAAAGAGGATTTGTAATCTGAAAATAAGTAGGAAATAATTTCTAAATAGAGTAGTTTAAATTTCGAATTAAACTAGGAGTTTTCAATAGGAATTATTTTCGGACATCTGTTCACATGAACAGTAATCCGAGTCGGATTATTGTTCATCTGACTTGGACACTATTCATTGGACTATATATTGAGGTTTACACCCCCATTGTAATCTCAGACCAGTTTATGAATAAGAATTGAAACATAGCTATTGCTTGTTCTTTCTAAACCAGAGTTCATGCGAGGACTTTGAGAGAGGACTAGGCGATCCATTGATTCGTTCTACAATTTAAGGTCAAGCCGTCGTTCCATTGGGAATTGGGGACTTGGCGATCGTCGTTTGTGGTCTCGCGATGATCAACTATCCGGTGTGTTTTGGGCGTATTCTGAAAAGTTGAGGGTTTGTGCATTGGCGTGAGTGTTTAGCTAGCGACATCGTCTACTTCGCATCATCTATCCATGGTTTCTCACTGAGAAGATCGGGCTTCCCCCATATCATGTGGTATCAGATTCTAGGTTTACTCCGTGAGAGCTTTCTACCCGTAGTTTAGATTGTTTTCTGTCCTATTGTCCATTAAACCGAAAATTTGCAACACCAAAACCATAGTTCAATCTGTTATTTCTTGTGCGTTTAGTTAAGTTTTTGTCCATTAGAGTTTTTGTTTTAGTGCTGATCCTTGTGTTTCTTTTGTGCAGCTTCATCTTTTGTGTCCACTTAAACTTAAGAAAATTGCTGGTTGCTTCCTTCAATTATCACTAAAAAAGAGTAATTTGTATCTTCACTTCTATCTTTTCATCCTTTGAGACTAGCTTTTGATAATTGCATTAAGGGCTGCTATTGGCATTAGTTTACACTTCTGAAATTTTTGAGACATGCAAATCAAAGGGTGAATCAAAACTTTCATTCGGCCATTGCAAAAGAAGAGAGAAAAAGGCAGCCGACTTGAAGAAAAAGCCACGACTTGAAAATATATATAAAAAAGACAAACCCGCAAATACCAATACCAACTTTTCCTTTCGATTGCCTTAATAGTCGAAGGAGGAAGAGTTTGTTCTTGCGGTTTTGAGAAAGAAAAGAGAAAAGACAAAATGAGCTGGCCGAATTTGGGAAGAGTAAACCCTAGTCCATAATTTCAAATTGTGTCTTTAATCTCTTTAAGCAATCTTGTGCCCTTATATTCATAATCATTGCAATTGACTAGCGTCTCTGCTAGTACTTGGTGCAAAACGAGCTTGTTGCATCGCAATTTCCGATTGCTTCTCACTAGCTCATTCCTTTGTTTGCATTAAGTTACATTTATCTTTGCGTGTGTGTTCATACACTTCACTTAAACCTTTTGGATCAGCACATAGGCAAAATACTCTAGCTTGGATCATTACTTAACTTTACAATATCTTGAATATCAGTTTGCATAGGATATACAATTACCTTCCAAGCTCCACCTACACCCGTTTGTGTACTCCCTTGCTCTTGGTTATGCTCATACATTACCGGATTCAGGTCGTTCGCTGTCACAAGTGTCGATTTGCCATCCTTGATTCACTTTGGAATGGTAAGCTTGTCTTGTGTTCAAGACAGTGAGTTGCGGCGTAGAGAGAGATTTTTGTTTTACTAACTGGATATAATCTTGCTTGCTCTTTGTGAGTTGTTGCCATGTCAGGTTACGAGGAGGATCCACATCATTCGGAGGCACCGGTTACGTGGACAGAGTACACTCCGTTGTGCGAAATGCTACAAAAAAAAACTTCATAATCGTGATACTGGTGTGCGCAATAAGCTCGGGGACGTTAAGACTAGATTGAACAACCTCGGGGAGGAGGTTACGCAGCTGTGTATGGACATCAACAACAACTTCTTGGAGCTACGCGCCGAGGATTTTGTTGATAAACCCACATTTCCTATCCCTATATTTTTAGGTAGTACAGATGTGGAAGAATACCTCACTTGGGAGCTGGAAATTGATACGCTATTTCGGATGCACAACTATTCCAATGAGAGGAAGCTCTTACTTGCGTCCAATGGTTTGGCTGATTATGCCACACATTAGTGAGAGCGGTTTGTTCGTAAGCGTATGGAGCACCATGAATTGCCGATTATCTCCTAGGAGCAGATGAAGCAGCATTTCCCTGCACGTTTTGTACCTCGCCACTACAAGCGTTCCCTAGTGGAAAAGTTGACAGGGATGTGACAAGATTTGAAGTCCACTAGTGTGTCATGTAGTGTGGCCCCATTGCTTCATGAAGGGAATGCGTGTGAGAACCCGAGTAATTAAACTAAGCTAATCAACAGTAATTGGTAATTAGCATAATTAAAAATTTTCATTAAACCAATGTCACGCATAATCTCAGTTAATTTTAAATCACACAATCAAACAATGGACATTATAAGTTGTGCATTTATTATTTCACATCACCAAAATTTATACAACAGTCCATTTACAAAAAGGAAATTAAAATATTACAATTCAACTCTGCATTACAGGATTAATGCTTCAACTCATTTACAACCTCAATCACAAGCATAAATCAATTTGCAAATGAAAGATCTTGCATTAATTGCATTGAAGCCTTCCTTGCCACAATGCCACCTCATCCAATCTTTCTCCACATTCCCTTCTCGTGCAACCAAAAGTTTAGAAACCATTTAGCCAAAAACCGAAAGCAGAGGTATTAGTTAGATTGAAGAGAGTTGCCGTCAGTATTCCTCGAAGTCCAATAGGATTCTCGTATTACCCTAGGTCAACCGGTTCCGCAATTATCACAGTACCCTGACCAACCAAGTTAGTCGGCCCTTGATAATTAGGGTATCCAGGCAAACCTAGGTAAATCGGCACCCGCTAATTCCGAGGGTCTCATCATCCGGCGTCCGAAAGCCAACACCCATCTTTACCAATTTGCCTCAACCGCATTAGAATCCAATAATGCATTCCCATTCATTTCCGCGCTCTGTTCAAAGCATCATCGGGCAACCGAATCCAACACCCACATTATAATGCCGATCAACTGGAAAGCCCACAGTGGTAGCCACATAACCAATTGTACCAAGTAGTTAGCTCATATGCATCATAGATGAAGGCAACCATGTATAGAAGGTAAAAGGGATTAGGGTAAATAGGGTTATGGTAAATAGGAATAGGAAGGCCGTAAAAACGAAATTACCACAAAAGAGGATGAGATCAACCTCAGCCCAAGGATAAGATCACCCACAGCCCAAGCCATTCCCCCATTCTGGTTCTTAGCCACAAGAGAAGTGGGAGCAAGCAGCCAGGAGCCTCACCCTCAAGGCCACCATCCCAACTCTGCTGCAAGGAGGAAGAAGGGGAGGCACAAGGGAAAGGGGAGCACCAGCACGAGGTCAGCGCTACCACCGTTTTCCCCTTTCTCAATCCCAGCAAAGGTAACCCAGCCATCTCCCCCAATCCATCAATAGTTTCCATCATCAGTAATACATCATGTTGAGCCATCCAAATCATGCATCACCCACCACTGCACCACCATAAGCCATCCATATTTCCATCGCAGAGCAGGGAGGGAGCAGGAAGTAGAGAGTAAGGGGGAGGTTACCACAGTGTGCGACTTCGGCACCACCACGACCTATAGCAATCCATCTTCATTTCTTCTGCCTTGCTAGCATAGCCGATCATTCCCCATCCATTTTCTTCGCTGTGCATCATACAACCAACATCACTAAGTCAAGCTATATCAAATAATCGAATCAAAGCATCGCATTTAACAGAAGTAACAAATCAAAAGGGAGGTTAGAGAGGGGTTAGGCGAGCCGAGCCAGGGCACACGAGCGGCTGTAGGCCGGGCGAGCCACGCGGGTGCGGGCCGAGTAGGGAAAAGGGAGGGAGCTAGGAGGAGGAGGTGCTTGAGGGAGAACCAAGGCGGCGCTGGCCTTTGGCCGCGCCGGGTCGGAGGGGAGAGTGGAGGCCGTAGAGAGAGGCGGCGTAGAGCAGGCGGGCCCGAGAGGCGCAGCTGGGGGCCAAGAAGCAGTGCGAGGCGGCGGACCAGAGCGCAGCAGACAGAGGCGCCGGCAAGGATCCGGGCCGGGTCACCTGGAGAGTCGGGAGGAAGCCGAGGGAGACACACGCCAGGGAGCACAAGCCGGGGTGCACATGGCAAGGCACTGATGTGGGCGCTGAACGGCAAAGAAGCCAAGAAGAGGGCGGCACCGAGGTGCAAGCAGAGCAGACCCGGAGGCGAGGCCGAGCTGGGCCGAGCTCAAGGCCGGCGGGGCCAGCGAATGCACCATAGGGAGCGGCAGCTCCAGTGGAGGAAGAGGAGAAGGAGTAGAAGAAGAGGTTGGAGAAGAGATAGGAGAGCCATGGGAAATGGTGGCGGCTTCATGGAGGAGGAGGAGGAGGAGTAGATGAGGGGAGAGAGGAGGTGCCGTGGGGAAGCTCCATGGGGGCGGCACCATGGAGGAACCATGGGGAGGCGGCTGCGGCTTCAAGGATTGGAGGGAGAGGGAGAGGAGAGAAAGAGATTGGGGGAGAAGAAATGGGAATAGGAGCCCTGGGGTTTTCGGCTGGGTAGAGATAAGGTGGAAAGAAAAAAAAATAGAAAATGGGAAAAAGAAAATAGAGGAAAGGAAGAAAAAGATAGGAAAATTTTGTAGAAAATTGTTGTAAAATTCGAATTAGGTAGAAGATTTGAATTAGTAAATTTAAATGCGATCTTTCATTTAAGTCACCAATAAGGTAGGTTATTTAACCCGCGCTAATTTATTTAGCAATAAATCGACCGGTAAGAATTAAAGGCGAGAAATGTGTATAAATTAAATTAAACTTCATATTTGAGTTGGTCACCGATAAGAATTCTCAAATTAAGTAAATAAGTAATTTGAGCGTTAGAAATAATTTATTCTAGTAGATTTATTTATTTAGCGTCGGCATAAAATCAAATTAATCATTAATTGCCCAAATAAAATCTGGTGGACTTAGTTTTGCGCGAACAAAATTTGTTAGACCCAGTAATATGCAATTATTTGTAGTAAATTATTTTCGTCCCATAAAGCGTGAATGTCAACCATCCTAATCCTAGAACCGATAAACTATAGAACGACCGCGCTGGGAGAGTGCTAACTTAACGGGCTTTCAAAATGGTTATTAAATTAAGATCCGCTAACAGAAAGAATAATCTAAATAGCATGCACATAGTCCCGTATATTATTGCTAAGTATTTAATTATGTATTTATTATTTCGCACCATCGTATAAATTGCAGCGTGTGAACCAACATGAGTAGTTAATATCGATTTCGTCGACGACGATCTTTCCTACAATTCTGGAGGCAAGCTACTCCCTTGTTCATTAATATAGCTATATTAAATGTAAACTGTATATTGCTCTACTTTATATGTATTGCATCAAAACTATTTCTCAAAAATTAAATCGAATAAATGAGATGCTGATGATAAGATAAGAAAGATGAAAGAGAAGAAAAGAAATAAGGAACGAGAAAGGAAGAGATGAAAGCTAATGGGTTGGTAAAAGGGGGCCCGGGTGAGGAAACACGACGACGATGATGATAATGATGATGAGGCGAGAGGTGGGCCCCTTTTTACTGGTGGTTATAATATAAGGACAAACAAAACTCTTACTCGGTCAGAGGCCGTAATTCAGTACCAACCATTTTCCCGTTTCGACGGGCAGAAAATGCTACCTCTTTACGTAATTATGATCTCCACAACGGGTCACATTAGAGTGCTTGGGCACGGGAAGCGAGCCGCCCCAAGGAGGAGGGTTGAGCACGGACGTTGGCCGCCTCAACCAACATTACTGAAACTCGATGTATGACGAGGTCAGCAACGTGATTAAATCAGCACCGACGAAAGGTAGTGGGTGAAGACTTAATCACGTAATTGGAAAACGTTCTGTATTATGAACTTGAACCCGCATCAAAGGAAATGTAGGGGACCCGACTCATTTAGAGTTCAGAATTACTATGGGTAAAGTGGTACAAGCCTGCGCAGTGCTATCAAATCATGAATTCATGCCAGTCTCCTGGATTGGGGTCTACGGGAACCGTCGGGGGTCTATCTTCTCTCCGAGTAATCAAGTAGTCTCTTCAGAAATAAAATTTGCAACCTAAGTTTTGAAAACTATTTTCAGAATAAGAGATGAGATAGGAATTTTGATAAGGACCAGAGTTAGAGTCATCAATGCATTTTAGCTATTAATGCTTGCTGAGTATACTATAGTACTCACTCTTGCTATCTCTTCCCTTGCTTAGATCCACATCCGGCCGGGAGCTATCCTGGGTGGGATGAGGAGCTTGCAGGTACTAGTGCAACCGTAGAAAGGAAAGGCACTAATCACGAGGATCAGGGCGAGAGGGGTGCCATCTTTGACTCGTGGGACGACTAGGCGACTAGTGCATCAGGGCAAGCGAAAGAAGCATAGAAGTTCCCTTTTGTATTTGTGTAATACTTGTAATAAGAACTATAGTCTTGTGTGGCTATTTCTGTAATAAAGATGTACGATTTCTATCTTATTGTTACTGCGTCACTCACGATAAATGGCTTACTATTCGTTGGAGCAGTGTTCTACTGGGCAAACGAATAGTAATCCGTGTGCCTAAGTGTAATTACCCTCGGGGTAATGACACGGGGCGTCGCAATGTGGTTGCTGGTAATTGCACCATTACTGACCCA
This sequence comes from Phyllostachys edulis, assembly GCA_036346405.1. Classification (NCBI taxonomy): domain Eukaryota; kingdom Viridiplantae; phylum Streptophyta; class Magnoliopsida; order Poales; family Poaceae; genus Phyllostachys; species Phyllostachys edulis. The sequence goes on from CM070566.1 coordinate 11,216,963, forward strand.
CAATCTTTTGGGGATGCGATGTATCCAAACCCATATGGGAATGAGAGCCGCATAGCCAAATTGGGTGAGAATGATAAAAAGAGTGAGCCATGTGCTTCCACCATATGTGAGGTTGAGGGCATCCCAATTGAGTGTGAGAGAGATACATCAACAGAAAAGAGGGAAGTAGATGATAGTCAAACTGAGGTTATTGCTGACATTAACGATTTACTATCTACTTCTAGTATTGTTTTTCACATTGTGCATGCTGATATTAAAGAAGAGGAGTTGAATGTTCAACAACCAGCACCATTGGAAGTAAACGACAAGGAGATAACCACGGTTGGGGATGGAGTGCTTGCTGTCCCGTGATTTCATCATGACGATTTGATACCTACAACACCTACAATAACTGAGGAGGATGTTAAAGATAACAATAATGGTGTTGAATTGAATATTCATCATATAGAGGTATGTAAGAGTGAGAACTCTAGTGTTCCTTTGAATATTCCATGTTCTGAAATTTCTTTGCTCAATTTACATACTGTGGAATTGATTATTCATAAGGAAGTTCTTACTAGAATATCTCTTGATGATTATTTATCCTATATCATGTTCGAAGATCCTCGAGAGCTATCTAGTGTGATTGAGAACCTTGTTGAAGTTTCATGTTTACAACTAGTCCTTATGCCTACACATATACATTCAATTTGATTGGAGATTATGGTGTAGATGACAAGTTCTATGTTTATCAAATATGCATTACCTGTGATAATCTTGCTGATTTAAAATTGCATGTTTTGCGCAAACCATCTATTGAGCAATGTCATAGGCACTTTGAGATGGGTTTAAATACATGTGTCTATTGTTTAGAACGCAACATGATGCCTACTTGTTTATCCTGTACAAGTAAACAACGTAGTGAAGCTGAAGCACGGAAGGCACTAAGAATTTTCTACCCTATATTTGAACAACTTGATCTAGTTGGTCCCTTTTATATCTTGTCCATGTACTTACAAAAATCGAGGACGATTTTTTCTCATGGGAGGGAGAATGATGTGAATGAAAGTATCACAATGTATATATCAAATAGGCCCTATGGCTGCTGTTATGCTAATTATTTTGTGCAGAACAACGAGAATAACACAACAATTGATTCATACATATATCACGTATATACGTTTTTCTCTTTGTCTAGTACTTTTTCAGCAAATCATCATGTGGATGATAAGCGTGTTGAGATGAATACATCACATCTATCTAATGGCTATTGTTATACTATTTATGATTTGCAAAACAAAAGGGTTGATAAAACGGATGATAAATACATATACCATATATATACGTTGTTTTCTTTGTCTAGCACATTTTCAGGTTATCAAAAGCCGATGATGACTTTTCTTGAAGAAAGGGAGGATGATGAGGATATCCCTACTAATTATGAGGCTGTTCATAAAGCAAGAACTAAACATCTCAAACAACATGTGCATTTGTTTCTTAATGAGTTTCGTTGTGTTGTCCATGAGAATTGGATACTACGTAAAAGCAATACTTTGTGTATTTTCAGGTTTGACAAACTTAAAGCCTTTGGAATCGATAGGGAGGAGAGGGAGGCCGGAGCCAAAGCAATGGAGGAGCACAAGGAGGAGGGTAACCGAATTAAACTAGGAGCTTTCAGTAGGAATTATTTTCAAACACTGTTCACGTGAGTAGTAATCCGAGTCACATTACTGTTTATCCAACTCGGACACTATTTATGTGCACTGTTCACCGGACTATATATTGAGGGTTAGACCCCCATTGTAACCTCGGACCAGTTTATGCATAAGAATTGAAACATAGCTATTGCTTGTTCTTTCTAAACCAGAGTTCATGCGAGGACTTTGAAAGAGGACTAGGCGATCTATTGATTCGTTCTACAATTCAAGGTCAAGCCGTCGTTCCATTGGGAATTAGGGACTTGGCGATCATCATTTGTGGTCTTATGATGATCAACTATCCGGTGTGTTTTGGGCGTATTCCAAGGAGTTGAGGGTTCGTGTATTGGCACGAATGTTCAGCTAGCGACATCGTCTACTTCGCATCATCTATCTATGGTTTCTCACTGAGAAGATCGGGCTTCCCCCCATATCACATATGGTTCTTGAGTATACCCCTTAATATTCATAAGGAAGAAGCTGGAGGTCGTAAGTTCTTCTACGACCACCCCATAGTCGTAAGTCCTTCTACGACCACCCTATAGTCGTAAGTCCTTCTACGACCACCCCATAGTCGTAAGCCTTTCTACGACTATGCCCTGATCGTAAGTTCTCCTACGATCAGTCTATGGTCGTAAGCTCTTTTACGACCACCACTTGGTCGTAAGCTCTTTTACGACCAGTCCCTAGTCGATGGGGCTTACAGACATGTGGGGTCTAGTTGACCAGGGAATCTTCCGCGCCATATCTAAAGATATGGGTAGTAAACTACGCTGTTATTCTTTGAAATATTGGCACGATGTAACCCCCTATCATGGTGATAACTGCCTCGCGATGTGGGAACGTTACCACTCCCACAATAATCTCCAGTAACGGCTCCATTATCTGAAGCATTAAAGTGCCCTTTGGACTGGAGGAATAGCAGCACCTCCGAGTACTGTATAAAAGGCAGAATCATTAGAAGAAGGGGATAGAGGAATCAGGAGCATAAGACGCCTCATTCAAGTCTTTCTCTTGATCTTATAATCTAACATACTCAATACATAGACACATGAGTAGGGTTGCTATTCTCCCTGGGAGAAAGCCCAAACCTGTATAAAAATCCCCATGTCGCCTCTCTCTGCGTGATTTGAGTCTTGGAGACCCCTCGAATCAAACAATCTTTATGTAAGTTCGGTTCTAAAACACCGACACTGTGCATTATTAGGATCTCTGTATTACTTAAGAAAAAAAATTTATAGTACAAACACAACATGTTTACATAACTAACGACTGAGGAAGAACATAATAACTCATTTGGAAAAAGAACATATCAATTAGGCCACAGAACTAAACAAAGAAACAAAATCTCTACCATAGAATCTATCTCAGTTTTTGTAATTTGTACAGTGTGAGTTTTTTTTCCAAATCCAAAAGATTTATTATATGATGTTTTGGAATATTAAATAATGTTTTGCACAGCAATAGCTGACCAACTATCTTTCTTAAACACGAACTTTCTCCAGGTAGCACCTTTCTTAAACTCATAAACAACCCACTAACTTTCACATCACTAAGATTCATTCTCAAGGTAGCACCTTTCTCAAAGTAGATGCATGCTCTTTAATTCAATCTCTCACTCCAAGCTTGGTCAGCATTAAAGTTTGTTGATTCCATCTCCTGGAAAACAAAAATATCAACAGCATTACAGAGCAATAACAAATGTGAGTATATGACAAAATTCGAATATATTCTCAATAAACACGAGCACTCATTTTCAAGAAACTCTAAGCGGAAGAATGAGTGGGGCTCAAATAAATTTTAGGTATTGCTTCTCTTTATTCAATCATAGCTACTGCAAGCCTATTTTATCCCAAAATAGTATATAAGCAGAACTAACAAGGGATTTGCTCATAGAGCAAGAAGGAAATTGCTATTCTTTTCTTCAAGGGTAATTAAGCTGTCTATGCCTATAGATAGTATGATAAACAAGCTCTAGCTAGCCAAAATCTGTGTCGTTTGTCATGTACCAGTCAATACCTGTCCTACTGAATTTGAGAAAACAAACCATCTCTAATAGGCAAGTATCTTTATTTGGTTGCTATCAAATGTATCTTGAAGTCCATACAACCCTTCTTCTTGGATCATGCAATTAAAAAAATCATTACCATCTTGAATTACTAAAAGGCGTCAGAATTCATTTGCCAAAGGTGTTTTTTTTTCAATCAGACAAGAAAAGGAACTTTTTAATTGTCTCAAATGGTTCCTTTCTCACCAAAATAATAATAATAACTTATAGTTGTACCACCAAGCCACCAACCATTTCCTGGCTCTTTAACAACGGAACACCTCATGACAGTGTTTGGCGCAAACATTTATTGTCTATGTCAATGTCTATGGAGCTATAACATTGTGTACAGTTACCCAAAAGCTGTTGTGCATTTTCTTTGCTATCCATGTGAATAATGATAGGCAATTATGAAAGACAAAAACATCAATTAGAGTTATGAATGATTGCTACCCATCCAAGCATATGCAACCCATCTAAAATGTATCCAAAACACAAATCTCATGTGCAGACAAGAACGACACGAAGAACGAAAATTCCTGACCTACCAATCGAAAGGAGATCCCACATTGGCCAATCTTACATGATGCTATTCAAACGACACCACCACACCATCTAGCCTAAACTTCAAATGAATTTACCGATTCAAGAAAGCGAAAAAGATGAAAAGGTGTGCCCACATTAACAAATCATCCACATCACACCGCAGATGACATTACGACAGGATGAAATCTGTTGGGTCACGGGGTAGGCTACGATAGCTACAAACAAAAATTCTACCACGCGAACCAGGATGCCAAACAAGTAGATGATCACAGATCGTTACCAACAGACGCGCAGAGCAGCGGAAGAAGGGTTGGAGCAGCCTGGTCCAACGAAGAGCGCATCGATGTAGTGGTCGTAGTCGATCGTCCAACGTCCGACAAGTCGATCACGAGGGTCGCGATCGATCGTCTCCTCCAAAGAACGTCTGCGGTTCCTTGTGAAGATCGCGGATCGTCCTCAAGCGCAACAATCATAGTAGCGCCTCTCGGTATCCACACGTCCGGGGAAGGAACAAGCGACGCCGGTGTGCGGCACCAAGTCGCCGCAAAGGAGCTCTCAAGAAGATGGCGGCTAGGGTTTTGGTGGTGTTTCACGCATCCTCCCAACAGCCTCATGCACCTCCTTATATAGTGCTCGTGACGGATCCTATCCGAACACGTTTATGAATCGTATTCGTACTGGTTTGTTCCAACCCGTTAAGTGTGTGACCCGGTAGGTTCATGTGTAGTTCGGTTGTGACTCGGAAACCGTTTCCGATCACGAGTCGTGGCGGCTCCTAGCGTAACATATCGATTCCCGAATACACACAAATTATATCGGACGAACCTTAATGCAATATGATCTCGACCAGTCTTCATCACTTACGACCGTGTCCTATCTCAGATCTGACCGGTTCAGTATGGTCACGACCAGTTCGTAACTCCTTACGACGAGTTCGACCACTCTGTGATTACGTTCGACCGATCTCACGACTAGCTCAGTATTTGCATCGACGATCAGAATCGCTGATTCGACTGAGCGACCTACCGTGTATACTCCCTTTGCCTCACGATGTCGGTTGAACTCGGTGAGATGTTGTGTCATCCATGGACTGCTCAATACTTTCTCAATCGAGTATCGAGATAACTTACGTGGTCGAACACTTGACTACTAGTGGCATGGCCATGCACTTTCTTTATCCGATCACAACGAGGGGCCCAGACATCTCTCTGTTATGTTAGGAGGGCAAATCCCATATCCCACCAAATACATTCCTCTCCATGTTTGAGCATACCCAAAGCTACCTTTATAACTACCCGATTCACGGTGTAGCGTTTGACAACCCCTAAGAGTGCTCTTACACATGTAGGAAACCATGCTGATCTCGAGTCTAAGGATTATACATCATCATTGCTTGAGACCAACTAATGACACATAGATTCATAACAATCTCAATAGTGCCTCAAGGTGGGTCTTATCCAACATCATGTTCTCTAACATGTGTCCATATTATTGGTTTGATATCTCCATATCTATGACTCATGAAACATAGTCATCAACCAATACATATGCTAGTCTATTCATATGTGTCCTCATATGTTTACGACCAGGGATCGTATAAGAATAATTATCGCAGGAATATAGAGTTTCACAACCAAGTCACATACTTGATAATAAATATTAACAATATTATTCTAGGAACAAGATAACACATTATCCAATGTCATGAACATAATGAAATATAATCATCTCTATGATTGCCTCTAGGGCATATTTCCAACAAAATCTGCATGACCCGAGCTAAATTACACAGATTTACAACCAATTCAAGCACATGGAAATGATTGAAATCTATGCCAACTGCTAGTCATTTTCATCCAAATTTGAGGAAATCTGTGTCGGTGCTTTGGAAGGATCTACCGAAATGTAGGCCGAGTGTCAATGTCCTGGGAACAACATTGTCCAAATACAAAGCAGTTTCAAACAGGGCGAATGAAAGCGAGCATGAGAACAAACCAGGAAACTCACTTTTGGGTGGCAACACGGATTTCTCCACGACGGGCTTCGGCGATGCTGCCACAAGACTAAGCAGCGCGCCGCTAACTTGGCGTCGTCACGACGACGACGGCCGACCCTTGAGCACGTGGGGTCCCCAACGTCCCTCGGCAATGCTGTCGCCGCAACGCTGCGCGTCCATAGAAGCACCATCGCGGTGGCGCGCACCATCCACAGCTTCATCCGCGATCGTGCCACCGCGGGCGCCGACGGGAACCCACCAACTCCAAGAACCCACCGTCTTGCTCCCACCCAACGTAGCACCAAACACCGCCTCTCCCAGCCTCACTCCACCACTGCCTAGGATGCTGCCCCCATGGCCGCCTTCCACCCTATCGACCATGGACCAACGGAGAGCAGGAGCCAAGAACCTACACGGCGACCATCCAAATCCCCCACGCCTCAAATCCACCACCAACTCCAAGAACCTGCCGTCTTGCTCCCACCCAACACAGCACCGACGGCCCAGCAAGGCTACGAGGGTAACGCCACCCACCGGTGGTGGAAGCGGGGGCGGGGAAGGGGGTAGGGATCTGTGGAACCCGTGGAAGAAGGAAGGAGGAGAAGGCATCGGTTAGGCAGTGGTGAAGAAGAAGGAGGAGGTGGGGGTGTGGCAGTGAAGGAGGGGACGCGGCGAGGCGACCATAGTGGGATTGGGGCGGCGGGGAAGAGTGGGCGACGCGATGAAGACACCGCTGCGCGGGGAAGGGGGAGGGGGCTCATGGAACCCGTGAAGTAAGGAAGGAGGAGGTGGCAGTGGTGAATAAGAAGAAGGGGAGCTAGGCCGCCGGGAGGAGGACGAAGCAGTGGCCGGTGGAGGGAGAGGAGAGCGAACGAACCAGGACGCGGAGCTTCTCTCTACACAACATGGACGCAATGCATGGCGACGAGCCGCACGGGAGCCGAGGAGGAGAGAAGACATGCTTTATTGCTGGCATCGCGTGGTAGTGCTCCGCCCGAAAACATCTAATGTCAAAGAACAAAGTAGAAGTATCGAACGTCTAATAGCTGTGAAGGCAAGCGCAGGCGAGCGAAACCGAGGAAAAATCGGACGAACGTGAAGGCAAGCCGCGCGGAATTCGACGGGAAGAAACAATCGGGGCAATGTGGCGCATGTCTCCTCGCCCCAAACTTCCCTATATTTAACCGGTAGGATATTTCTATTAAAAATATATATTATGATAATATTTTCCAACACAGATTTTAACAACATTATTTTCATGTGATTAAAATATATAATTTTATATACCTATTGGTTGTACGTCAAAGCATCAAAGCTTCACAGGATTGATCACACGGATCCCATGAATTGCTAATTGTTTTGAAAGCTTCAAAAGCGTTGGCCTGGTGGGAACATGGTGGCGTGGTTTTTTTAAAGCAAAAAAATAAAAAGAAAAAGAAAAAGAAAAAGGGGAGGTTGCCTGAAATTTCACTAAATCTTAGTCGAGTTTCTCACCTTCGGATAAACGTGGATATTCGTGCTTAGGAGGTCGTCTTCTTCTTCTCCAGCTGGCGGCGACAGCGGCGTCTTCACCAAAGGCGGCGAATTAGGGTGAGGATTCACTGGAGCCCTGAGCTTTAGAGGGAGGAGGGGGCGACGACGGCTCGGCGGTGGGCGGTAGTGGTGCTGCCTCATCCGCGAGACGAAGTCGGGCGGTTCCTCAATGTGGTTGATAGATCCGGCAGAGGGAGGCGGTGGGGGCAGCGGATTCGGTGGCGGAAAGCCATCAAAGATGGGGAAGAAGGTAGGGGTGGTGGAGGAGGAGGCGGGTGGCGCTGGCAACCATGGTAGGAGGCGATAGAGGCAATGGGGGGTAATGGCCGGCTGGGACGACAGGAGGCAGCACGCGAGGAGGGGTTGGGGTGCCGACAGCTAGGTGGTGTTGGGGTGGAATGAGTTAGAATATTATTCTGAATACTCCTTCGGACGCATAGAGTTTAAGGTGGATTATGAGTTGAGGAGGTGGATGAGGATGGTTGGATCTTGATCCAAAGACTGAAAAAGTGACTTAGATTTTGTAAAATTCCAGGCAATGCAATAGATAGCCCCTAAGAAATACTCATTTTTTAAATAATACATTTTTAATAGAATTACATAAGTAAATGCATGTATAATAAAATTACAAAAACGGGATTCTGTCGCCGTTTCAAATGGCGACATGCCCTTGTCGCCGGTTGGATTGGCGACAGTATCCCTGTCGCCAACCAAACTGTATTAAATGTCTATGTAGCTATTTGGAATGGCGACAAAGAGCAAAACACCATTTGAAATGGCGACATGAGCTGAATTTTTTTTGGCAGAAATAATTGAAATAAATTTATAATTATATTTTGATAGAATACAACTTCAAATTTTACATGATTTTACTAAGTTATTTGGTAATATATTGTATTGCTTAAATAAGCTGGAGTTTGTTGACTGCGTGGATAAACTCCTAATATGTTAACTGCACCCGAGTTGTTGTTACCGAGTGTAGTATTCACACAACCGATTCCAAAAAAGAGAATGAAATATTAAATAGAGAACAACTAGGGAATTGAATTTAAAAGATGAGATTTTAATTGCCAACATAAGACTTTGTAATCTAGGTGTGAATTACATGATGTAGAGGGTTTGGTTACATGTATTTGTTTATCTCGCTACTCGTACGGTTGAAACGACAACATGCACGAATCATCAACTCGATCTGCACGAAGGATATATGTGCGCCTTTTGGAATTGAAAAATTGGTGGATTGGAAAAAAAGTCAGTCTTGAGGGCCCATCGGTGGCTTTCCCTTGTCTGCTGCAGACCTACGGGCGTGACCAGTCTCGAATGCAGCCCTATATTGGGCTTCCAGGATATCCTTGGGAGTAACCACCAACTAAACCTCCGTGGGTATTGCTAAGAGGGTGGTTACTCCTGAGGAGTTCCTTGAAATTTGATACATGGTTGTCTTTGGGACTAGCTGTGCCCATAGGTTTGCACCAGACAAGGGAAAGGCTCGCATCTGCATTCGTGTGCTTTGATATAGGAATCGAATCGAGGGTGCATACCGCTGAATATGGGCCATGCTCGGTCGCCTTGGCCCAACAGCAGTGCTCCGTTGAGTTATTCGAATCCCTCGACCCCGACCAAACCTTTTGGTGGTTTGAGTACACATTTTCTTGTGGGGAAATTTATTATTTACCCTTCGCTCGGATGGTTTTCGAGAATAATATCCCTCATTCCCGATGTAATTGTTTATATACCCTCCACTTAGTTAAATATTTGATAAAAACCCCTGTTTGTAATATTATATCAATATATGTTGTTGTTCCCTATTTTGGCCACGCAAAATGTCTGGATGTCTTACTGGCGGCATGTCTTACACCTCGTCCTCGCCGCCGGTGCCAGACTGCATATCGTCGTCAACGGCTACTAGATCCGCACCTCGTCTTCTCTGCTGGCCACAAGATCCGCACCACGTGGCAACTAGAGGTGCACTTCGTCTTCTTCGCGCGGCCACAAGAGATGCACCTTGGCGGGGTTCTGAGCTCTGAGTGAATTTTTGCTCCCTTGATTTTTGTTACCATCCAAATAAACTTGTGCTGATTTTTCTCGTATTGGATCTGAGATTGTGAAGCAAAAACGAAAATGCAACAAAAATTTCTTACAATGAACCAAGTTTTTTTTTTTAATCTCATATTGAGTTCGAGAGAAAATAAACCAAAAAAAAAATCATGGTGCAACCGAGCTGCGTCGGAGGAGCACGGATTCGGGTGAGGGCAATCCAGACATTTCGTATGGCCAAAACGGGAAAACAATATATATTAATATAATATTGCAAACGAGGTATTTTATTAAGGATTCAACTAAGTGGAGGGTATATAAACAATTATATTGGAAATGAGGGTATATTTTTGAAAACAATCTACACAAAGGGTAAATAATCAATCTTTTTTTTTTTTGATAATAGAAGAGAAAAATCTCTCTTAAACTCTGTACCAAGAACACAGTCTATGATCCTCTTTTCTGGTACAAGTCGTGGAGGCGACGCACGAGGGCAATGCCGATGCTGCCCGGGAGCTATTCGAGGAGTGGCAGGCCCGGTGCACGCCGTACGATCCCGACGACACACCGACTTCGACTTCTTCGAGGAGTGGCGGCCTGCCCAGACGACGTCAGTGTGCACGCCAAGTACGTCTTGGTGGAGGTGTGGCTCGGCGATGATGAGCGAGCGCGCCACGTTCGAACGCGCTCTCGCCGATTTTTCCAGCGACAGCGACGACGGAGAGGCGTCTCAAGGAGGAGCTGCGCAGGTTCTGCGGCAACCTGAGCGAAGGAGATCGAGGTTCAGCGGCTGCTTCTGGTTCTGCCGCGGCCGGTGGTGCCAACCGCTACGGTGGTGGGAGCAGCTATGAGCCTACGACGATAAGTCAAACCCTACGCAATTGCGATGATTGCACCTGAGAAGTAAGGAAGCGTATCCACTTAATCCGTCTTCCGAGTAAGAAAGCGTATTTATGTGTGCGTAACCAGTGGCAATCCAAAGGATAGATAGTAACGCTGTTTTTTTTGGCGCAGATGCTACGGTAAAACTAGATGCTCGCAGGACTCCTCAAGTTTTTGAGTGCTCTCCACTACATTAATAGGGAGGCCGATTCATAGTTTGTTTGGATAAACACTTCCAATCCGAAGGGATCAGGTCAAATCCCTCCTTATCCAAACAAGCCTATAGTGGGTTTGCCTTGGTGACATGCATATTCAGCGAGATATCATGAACCCAAGGTGATGGGTACGCGGCCTATCTGATTACGTCTATGGCGAAGGCATAATTAACATCGAGGTGGAGGGGTGGAAAAAAAGCTCACTAATGGGGCTCATTGGCTCGGTTCAAAATTGCTCTAATTACACCTGTTAATTAGTTAAACATTAAAATGAGTCGATTTCAAATGAAATTGGATTTCTCTTTGACTCAGCTCGGCTTGGCTTGTTAGCTATGTTCTAAAAATACTTCCAAACTATAAATAAAATAATAATAAACCAAACTGTGTCAATTTATAGAAAAACTCGGTAAGATGAATATCTGACTCGATATCCACCCCTATAGGGGGTGTTGGATTAATTGGGCTTGGTCCATTTTAATTTAGCAATTAATCAAATGAAATTCCTAGGCCCACTATTAATGCTAGGTGTAAAAACTATTTAGTCCCATATGGAGAATTGAATGGGAGTTACACCACTTTAAAAGGTGGAACGTGGTAACCCCTTGTGGAATTGGAGAGCCAAATACACGCGTGCTCGCTTCGCCTCGCCACGCCAAGACCGTCTTTGCGCCCTTGCCCACACCGTCTTGATGCGGTCTTGTATCTTGTAGCGAGCGTGTCGCACGGCGCGCTTTTTCTTTATCTATTCAAAAATCAAACACACTGACTCTGGCGATGAACGGTGCGATTACTAGTGTATTATGGCTGCGGTTACTTTCGAGTAATGGATACGATTACTAGTGACTAATGGCTGCGATTACTCGGCCTCTTCATTTTCTTTGTTACAAAAGAACTCTCCACTATATCGAGGATCGGGGAGAAGAGTATTACGTTACGTGTTGTTCTTTGTTCTCTGTCATCTCGGTCGAGCCTTGCGCGCACAAGTTTCGGGTGAGTAGGCCTCCGAACTTCGTTCGTTTGTGTACCGCACGGGTAGGCGGGCGATCAAGTTTTGGGGAGCGCATCGGTAGCGACTACTCAATCTGCGACGTCTACTTCCTGGTGGTGAACCGTTCGCGGGGCTGCACTGCGAACATCTTCCTGCATCACGCCTCGATCGACTACATCGAATAGGCCATCATGTCGACTGATGGTAACGGCGCCTCCGGTGTCTCGCATCGCCCCGCCCGAGGGTATAAATTGAAAACTTTTCTGGTGTATTTCTTTCTGTGCGCTATGAATATGTTAATAGATGTTTCTGTTAGCTTGTTCGTTAGCGAATATGAATACATCGTTGATAGATCACTCATGCATGTTTATGTCATGTTTTATATACTGAATTTCTGGATTAAAATATACCGAAAATTGACTAGATTTCCAACAATCCAAAAACTTGATAGGTCTTTTTCGGTAGTTGGCTTTGCTGCGCGTCGCTTAAGCCACACCCTCCGTTTGATGGTTCAAATTTTAAGAGATGGTGCACGCGCGATCCTGTGGTTTACTGCCATGGAATGTTTTCATGTTGCACAAGGCAAGCCCGCTGAGCCTCTGTCGATGAGGATGAGCATAAGTTCAATGCATTGGATAACTTGTTTCGAGGTGCACTTGTCAACATACTAGCGGACAACATTGTGGATGTGTACATGCATTTGCCTACGGGCAAAGAGATGTGGAATGCACTTGAGGCCAAGTTCGGAGTTTCGATCTTTGGTAGTGAGTCAGTATGTCATGGAGCGCTTCTATGACTACAAGATGGTCGATGACCGTTACGTAGTAGAAACAAGCTCATGAGATTCGAGCACCGCAAAGGAGCTTGAGAACAATAAGTCGAAGTTCTGGGACAAGTTTGTGGTGGCGGTATTATCGCCAAGTTACCGCCTTCTTGGTCGGATTTTGCTACCTCTCTAAAGCACAAGAGGCGGGAGTTCGATTATTCTTGATCTCATTGGCACTCTTGGTGTTGAAGAGAAGGCGAGGCAAAAGATATTCGTGGCAAGAAAGTTCTTCTTGAGGAGGTTCAAGCGCCAATTTGGTGCGAAGAAGAATTCGAGGCTTTCCACAACAAGAAGAAAAATAAGCCTTTTGTCAAGCCCAAGGCTACTACTGAGTTTAAGAAGAAAGGCAAAGGAAAGGGTAGCTGCTTTGTGTGCGGTGATTCTGGCCATTGGGCTAAGGATTGTCCAGATCGCAAGGATAAGCGAAGAAGTCCGCCAACATGGTTATTAGTACGCCGGAGGAACATCGGGTACGGTAATTATTTACCTACCGTTTTTTCGCTTGTCAATCACCGAGTGGTGGATTGACACCGGTGCTAATATTCATGTTTGTCTTGATATTTCCTTGTTTTCATCTTATCGGTCGGTCGAGGTTGCTCCTTGTTGATGGGGAGCGGATCGCATGTAGTGTTCATGGTGTTGGTGCGGTCGATCTGAAGTTTACTTGGGAAAGACCGTCTGGTGAAACGTCAACATGTCCCTCCATAAAGAAGAATCTCGTCGGCGGATCTCTCTTGTGTAGAGATGGTTTTAGGCTTGCATTTGAGTCCAATAAATGTGTCGTGTCTAAGTATGGAACATTTGTTGGTAAAGGCTATGAGAACGGAGATTTGTTCCGTTTTTCTTTGATGGATTCTGTAATAAAGTTGTGAACCATGTGTGTAACGATGATGATGAGTCTAATATTTGGCATTCACGACTTTGTCATGTTAATTTTGGGTGTATGGCGCTTAGCTAATATGAGTTTAATCCGAAATTCACTTTGGTCAAAGGTTCTAAGTGCCATGCGTGTGTTCAATCGAAACAACCTCGCAAGCCTCACAAGGCAAAGAAAAGAGGCGAGAATTTGGCATCATTAGAACTCATTCATTCCGATTTGTGCGAGATGAATGGCGTCTTGACTAAAGGTGGAAAGAAATATTTCATGACGCTTATAGATGATTGCACTAGATTTTGCTACGTGTACTTATTAAAAACAAAAGATGAAGCGTTGGATTACTTTAAGATCTATAAAGTGAGCTAGAAAACCAACTTGAGAGGAAAATCAAGCGGGTAAGGTCGATCGTGGGGAGAGTATTTTTCAAATGAGTTTACTTTATTCTGCGAGGAATATGGAATTATTCATGAGAGGGCGCCTCCTATTCTCCCGAATCAAGCGGGGTTGCGAAAGAAAGAATCGCACTCTAATTGATTTGGTTAACGCCATGTTGAACAACGCTAGACTTTCTAAGGAATGGTGGGGTGAGGCTATATTGACCGCGTGTCATGTCTGAATAGAGTTCCTACAAAGAACAAAGAAGTAACACCATTCGAGGAATGGAAAAAGAAGAAGTGACTCTCTCATATTTGCGCACCTTTTTGGGGATGTTTGGCCAAAGTTAACGTACCAATTATCAAGAAGCGCAAACTTGGACCAAAAACCGTAGATTGTGTATTCCTTGCACAGCGTGGGTTATAGGTTCTTAATTATAAAATCTAGAGTACCTGACATGCGTGTTGGTATAATCATAGAATCCAGAGATGCTACATTTTTTGAGAATGAATTTCCTATGAATAGTGATGTACCTAGCTCATCTAGTCAAGAACCTATAATTTCCCTTGATTCTTTTCTGCCGATAGAACATGTTGAGCAAACGCCTGTGGAAAATCCTGAGGAGGATAACAATGAAGTTACTCGAAAGAGTAAGAGACAAAGGACTGCAAAGACTTTTGGTGATGATTTCATTGTATACCTCGTGGATGACACCCCAAGAACCATTGAAGAGGCATATTCTTCTCCTAACGCTGACTATTGGAAGGAAGCGGTACGGAGTGAGATGGACTCTATTATGTCTAATGGAACTTGGGAGGTCGTTGATCGTCCTTATGGGTGTAAACCTGTAGGATGTAAATGGGTTTTCAAGAAAAAGCTTAGGCCTGATGGTATAATTGAAAAGTACAAGGCAAGGCTTGTGGCCAAGGGTTATACCCGAAAAGAAGGCGAGGACTTCTTTGATACTTATTCACCAAGGCCTGATTGACCACAATTGAGTACTACTTGCCTGGGTACGCTTCTCATGGTCTTCTCGTTCATCAAATGGATGTTAAGACAGCTTTCCTAAATGGAGAGTTGGAGGAGGAGATTTATATGGATCGACCAGACGGGTTTGTGGTAGAAGGTCAAGAAGGAAAGGTGTGCAAGTTGTTAAAGTCTTTGTATGGCCTAAAGCAAGCACCTAAGCAATGGCATGAGAAGTTCGACAGAATTTTGACATCTGCTAGCTTTGTTGTGAATGAAGCCGACGGATGTGTGTACTATCGCTATGGTGGGGAGAAGGAGTGATCTTGTGCTTGTATGTTGATGACATCTTGATTTTTGGGACAAACCTCAATATGATTGAGGAGGTCAAGGACTTTCTGTCCAAGAGCTTTGAGATGAAAGATTTGGGAGTGGTGATGTGATTCTTAACATTAAGCTCTTGAGAGGAGGTGATGGTGGGGTTACACTCGTGCAATCCCACTATGTGGAGAAGGTCTTGAGTCACTTTGGTTATAGTATTGCAAGCCCGCTTCTACTCCTTATGATCCTAGTGTGTTGTTGAGGAAAACCAAAGAATAACAAGAGATCAATTGAGATACTCCCAGATCATTGGCTCATTGATGTATTTAGCTAGTGCTATGAGGCCCGACATCTCGTTTCTTTGTGAGCAAGCTAAGCGGTTTGTTTCAAATCCGGAGATGATCATTGGCGTGCTCTTGAGAGAGTGTGCGCTATCTAAAGGCAATCTGTGAGCTATGGCATTCACTATCTTTGGGTACCCAAAGGTCTTTGGAGGGCTATAGTGATTCAAACTGGATCTCGATCTTGATGAGATAAAAGCCACAAGTGGATATGTGTTCACACTTGGAGGTGGTCTTGTTTCTGGAAGTCTTGCAAGCGCACCATCTTAACGAGGTCAACAATGGAAGCGAACTCACGGCATTAGATACCGCTCTCGTTGAAATTTGAGTGGCCGTGAACTCCTTATGGATTTGCCGGTAGTTGAAAAACCGATCTGGCTATCTGATGAACTGTGATAATCGGTCGTAATTATCAAGGTGAACAGTTCTAAGGACAACATGAAGTCATCTAGGCATGTTAAGAGGCGGTTGAAGTCAGTCAGAAAGCTGAAAAACTCCGGAGTGATAGCGCTGGACTATGTCCAGACAGCTAATAATCTGGCCGACCAATTTACAAAGGGTTTATCACGTAATGTGATAGATAGTGCATCGAGTGAGATGGGCCTGAGACCCACATGAGTCATACCACAGTGGTAACCTGTTCTACGTGATCGGAGATCCCGTGAAGTAGAATGGTGAAACAAAATTTGTTGGTTGGTCGGGAGGAGAGACCTTTACAAGGCTCATTTTTTTAGTGATGCACTTCTCTCCTATTCTGTATGGCGAGTTGGTTTTTACCTCAATGTGATCCGAGTGGCTTATTTAAAGCGTAGATGTCGGCCTACAAGACATCTTAGAAGAACACACCTATATGAGTTCGACTGCTGGTCACAGTCTATGAGATTTGGGTGATTTCTAGATACTCATGAATAGGCATGGAGTATGACTTATATGCTCCAACCAAAGGGGATGCTTTAGGCAGCCTAGTACTAGTAAAGGATTTGGATAAAGCTTGTTCGCACAAAACTGTCAATTCAAGGCATAGTCCATTGTTCAGTTGTGGATGAGTGTAACTCCTTTCCTAGATAGTTGTTCAACTTAACAGTCTCCATCGAAACACTGGTATATCAAACAACAGCAGAACTGAGAGCATTTCTCGTGTGCCTTGAAATTTGGTGGGGATTGTTGGATTAATTGGGCTTGGTCCATTTTAATTTAGCAATTAATCAAATGAAATTCCTAGGCCCACTATTAATGCTAGGTGTAAAAACTGTTTAGTCCCATATGGAGAATTGAATGGGAGTTATACCACTTTAAAAGGTGGAACGTGGTAACCCCTTGTGGAATTGGAGAGAGCCAATACACGCTGCGCTTTCGCCGCGCCGTGCCGCGCCCAGCGCCAGCGCCCGCGCCGTGCGTGTGTGCGTCGCGTCGCGTGCAAAAAGTCGAATGCTGGCGCGTTTTTCTTTATCTATTCGAAAATCAAACGCATAGCGACTCTGGCGATAACGTGCGATTACTAGTGTATTATGGCTGCGGTTACTTTCGAGTAATGGATGCGATTACTAGTGACTAATGGCTGCGATTACTCGGCCTCTTCATTTTCTTTGTTACAAAAGAACTCTCCACTATATCGAGGATCGAGGAGAAGAGTATTCAGTTACGTGTTGTTCTTGTTCTCTGTCATCTCCGGTCGAGCCTTGCGCGCACAAGTTTCTGGCGAGTAGGTCTCCGAACCGTTCGTTTGTGTACTGCATGGGTAGGCGGCGATCAAGTTTTGGGGAGCGCATCGTGCGACTACTCAATCTGCGGCGTCTACTTCACGGTGGTGAACCGTTCGCGGGACTGCTCGCGAACATCTTCTGCATCACGCCTCGATCGACTACATCGAATAGGCCATCATGTCGATGATGGTAACGCCTCCGGTGTCTCTCGCAGCGCCCCGTCCGAGGGTATAAATTGAAAACTTTTACGGTGTATTTCTTTACATGCGCTATGAATATGTTAATAGATGTTTACATTAGCTTGTTAGTTAGCGAATATGAATACATCGTTGATAGATCACTCATGCATGTTTATGTCATGTTTTATATACTGAATTTCTGAATTAAAATATGTCGAAAATTAACTAGATTTCCAACAGGGGTGCATCTTGGGCGCATGAGGGAGAGGTGGTGGGCGAATTTGTGAGGGGGCAGTTAGTGCTGAAGCCTAGCTACTGTCAGCCGAACCAGGTACCTCTAGCATCGGTATCCATCGACCATTAGGATGACAGCAACCGAGGTATATCCGAATCGCAACACATACTCCTCGTTATTGTTGAATCTAGACTCCACGGCTCAATTCCACGAAAAACATAAACCTTATACGGGACCAACTCGGCCTCAGACCTTAGTTGGACTGCATGCACGTCGCGGTTAGCGGCAGCAACTCCTTTATCTTCAGCACGTGCAGAAATAAAACCCCAGCGTACGTCACCAAAACGGGCCGAGAGAGCAGTATCGGGTCCGGACACGACGACCAATAGCAGCGGTTCTTCACCCGGGTAAACAAATAAATAATAACTTCGCAAACGAGAAAACACCCAGAGGATCATAGAGGAGGCAGATTGGCCAATCCTAGCCGCGGAAAGGAGAACGCACGGTGGATATGCGCGTCACGTACGTGTCTGCCAGAGATCAACGGCTACCGCAACATCTTCCTGTTGCGTCAAGATAAGGAAGAAAAAAAAAAAAAAGGATCGAAATCGTGTGACGAGACGAGAAGAAATCCGGGCCGTAACAATCATCGCTTCCAGAGCCTTCCATTATCTAGGGTTTTTGAGTCGTGTCGTGCAAACCCCTAGTGGCTAGTTCCTCATCTCTCCTTCAAAACTAAGCTTCGTCTCTATCTCTCTCTATATCTCTCTCTCCTCCATATACACGTATACCGTTTCCCCAATTCTGTTGTCTTTTCACACTTGTAGCCGCCAATGCAAAATCAAACCCTGGGCCTGTAGGATTGCTGGGGGAGGCAGGAGTAAGCTAGGGTTTTTTAGGGTTCTTGTTTGTATGATTCGGTGGTCGTTGGCATGCGGAAGCCGTTGCCGTATGTCTCCCTCCATGACGTCCCCCTCGACCTCGTCGACGGCGACTGCGACGGCTCGTGCTGCCCCGACGGGGGCCTGTGCTGGCCCGATGACCCGCTTGATAAGGTCATAGACTACGTCTCCGTGCTCGACGAAGGATTCTTGGAGGCGCTCGGGATCGACTGCTCGCCGCCGCCGCCGCCGCCGCGTGAGGTGTCGCCGCCGCCGGCGCCCGGGGGGTGCGACGGGGATGACGAGTACTCGAAGAGCGCGGAGGACATGGACGTTGGCGCGCTGGCCGCGGAGAGCGCGCTAGGCGGCGCGAAGCTGAACGTGTGCGACATGTCCGGCGGTGTCCCGGAGTTCGCGCCGACCATGCCGGACGGCGGTTTTGACGCGTGCGGCGCTCTGGCTGGATTCGTCTCCAAGGGGCCGCCGCTGTTGCCGGCGCACGCGCTGTCCTGCAGCGCGTCGACGACGTCCACCACGTCCTCGGGGTGCAGCCTCTCGTCGACGTCCTGGGAGACCGAGTCGCTGCCGCCCGTCTCCCCGTTCCAGGCATGGACCGTTCCGAGGAAGCGGCGCTGCCGACTGGCCGCCGTCCGCAAGCGGCCCTGGTCTCTGGCCTTTCCGCTCGTCCTCGTGGCGGCCGCCGCCCACGACACCCATGGTAACAACAATGGAAATGACGGCAACAAGGTCAGCTGTGGCATCGTCCGCCGGCGCTTGGGGGCGCTGCAGCGGAACCGGCAGGCGCAGCGGACGTGCCGCCACTGCCACACGTCGGAGACGCCGCAGTGGCGGGCGGGGTCGGACGGGCCGGGCACGCTCTGCAACGCTTGCGGCATCCGTTACAAGATGAACAAGCTGCTGCCGGAGTACCGGCCGTCGACGAGCCCCAGCTTCAGGAGCGACGAGCACTCCAACCGCCACAGGAAGGTGGTCAAGCTCAGGGAGCAGAAGGAGAAGGCCCTCACGGTGATGGCCGCCGCGCTGCCGCCAGCGCCGAAGGCCGGCGTCCGGCGTCTGTGTACATACTACAGCTAGCTAGCTATGCGTGTCATGGCCAAGCGACATTTGGTTAATTAATTTGTAGGGCATTAGGTGTTTGGTTTGGGTTATCAGTGTGATGGATGACCAGGCCATGCGTGATTTTTTTTGTGTGTTCTTAGCATGTTGAATTTGATTTATTATCTCGATAGATCGAAGGGGAGTGACAGTGTTCACGTAAATATAAGTTAAATTAGGCCACACTGTCAGGTGCCTGGCTTAAATTTGGTTGTAATGGTGCACACTCTTTTGAATTTGCCTTTAGAATTTGAGTGAGTCGGTTTAAATTTGTTTATCTTGTACGGTTGTTTTAAGTACAGAGCGTGTGGTGCCTGTCAACTGTGCACTACTGCATCCGTACCCCAATCGTGTTTTGCTAGCTTGGAAGAGGAAGAGTAATTACGTATAGTTCAACAGAAAAACAAACAAACAAATTTCAGTCCTACCAGTTCTTAAATTTCAGTCTTTCCTGTTTTTTAAATTACCACTATTCCGAACAACAGGGAAACAACCAACAACACTAAACATACCCTTCAAACAAATAAATTTAAGTCTTTCCTGGTTCTTCTTCCCCAAAAATTGTTGAATTGGGCTAATTAATTCTACATTTGTCAAATACAATAATTCAGCAGAAGATTGATCTCCTGCGTCCCCTTCCCATAGCTACTCTGCATCCAATTGCTTCTTACAAAATTCCTCTTGGCTCTCACCTTCCAATACTCTGATTTTACGCAAGTGCCTTACATATCGATCCCTGAGCATATTGAATCGACAAGTGGAGCACCCATAAACAGAGAATAATACTCAATTTAGCATTCAGAAATTCACAACACTTTCAAATAACAGGTAAAAATATACTACTAACTCCACATTCCTATGGTGCTTTCCAACCTGCAGTGGCCTTGTTCTTGTACATCCTTGCACAAGGTCGGCGAATGAATTGCCCATGGAGAGGTGTAGGAAAGCACATATTTTTCTTATATATGTGGAACATATGCATCGAGCTCTTTATATATTATATATCGAAAATAGAGTTGTCTTCATTGTGAAATTGTCATATATATCCTCATATATTCAATTATTTTGGAACGTTGTAATCTCGACCCACCGTCATGTGAAGACCAAGTTTCAACTGTCCAGTCTGATCCAAAGGGGTTCGATGGTTGGGCAATCTGAGTCTCACGTGAGGATCATCTCCATGGGAGAAGTTTCCCCTCTGGTGAAAGCGGATCTAACACAAATCAATTTTTGGTCAAGTTATACCCACATACATGTTTTTCACTCGAACAATAATTCACATTCAAATATTATCTGATTTGAAAGAATATTATAGATATTGAATACAAATTCAAACCAAACACCTACTCGGCTAGACCAAATTGTGAAATTTATATATTTTGTACACTGTCAAGAAGAAGAAGAAGAAAAAGAAAAAGAAGAAGATAATGATGATAATAAAAAGCGAAACCATATTCACTTCTATATTTTTTCATGACAGGTTCAAACGACATTGACATCCTATCGAGTTAAGAAATCAAATAAGTCAGATAATCTTATCAAATAATCTTGGATTTGAAAGAATATAATAGAGATTGAATACAAATCGAACCAAACTTCTACTCAATAAGACCAAATTGTGAAATTTACATATTTTGTACACTGTCAAGAAGAAGAAGAAGAAGAAGAAGAAGAAGATGATGATGATATAAGGCGAAACCATATTCACTTCTATATTTTTTTTCATGTCGGGTTCGAACGACATTGACATCCTATTGAGTGAAGTAATCAAAGAAGTTAAATTAGGCCACACTGTGAGGTGTGTGGCTTAAATTTGGTTGTAATGCTACAATCTCTCTTGGATTTGCCTTGAGAATTTGAGTGATTCAGTTTGTTAAGAATGGGAGAGATGAGAATTGTTGTTTGTCATGAAGTGAGTGCTTGATAAATTCCAGAAGTTCTTTTTTTTTTTTTTGTCGCAGGGATGTCAATTTTTTTGAACTATGGCTTGTGGTGAGACGTACTATTCCCTGTAATGTTTCTTTATGAATTATTAATTTATTAAGTTACAATAAGCACACACATGGTTCAGTTACCAAGCATTTGAAAGAACTTCCTAACAACATAAAAATATAGCAACAATACTCAACATACCCATCAAACAAACAAATTTCAGTCTTCCCTGCTTCTTCTTGCCCAAAAATACTTGTTGCGTTGGGTTAATTAATTCTACATTGATCAAATACAACAATTCAGCAATAAAATGTTCTCCTCCATCCCTTCCCACAACTACTCTGCATCCAATTGCTTCCTACCAAATTCCTCTTGGCTCTCACCTAACATAATAGGAGAGATATCTCTAGGCCTCTCGATGTGGTCGGATAAAGAAAGTGTATAGCCTTGCCACTACTGGTCGATGAGTCGACCACGTGAAGTTATCCGTCACTTGATCAAGAAAGTATTGAACAGTCCATGGATGACAAAATATCTCACCTGGAGTTCAACCAGATATCGTGAGGCAAAGAGAGAATACATGAGCAGGTCGTTCAGTTTGATCAGATACGGACTAGTCGTATAGAGATACGAGATGGTCGTAGACTGATCGAACATAATCACTAACTGGTCGTAAGGAGTTATGAATTGGTCATGACTAAATATGAACTGGTCGTATAGAGATACGAGCTGGTCGTAAGTGATAAGGACCTACTCGTAGATTATATTGCATTAAGGTTCGTCTGATATAATTTATGTGTATTCGGGAATCATTATGTCCTTCTAGGAACCGTAAGCGACTTGTGGTTGGAAAAAGGGTTTTCGAGTCACAATAGATTATGCATGAACCTACAAGGTCACACACTTAACAAACAAATGTGTTCGGATATGATCCGTCATGGGCTCTTTATAAGGGGATGCATAAGACTGTTGGGATAACACACACGTTGTGAGTTGCTCCACCGAAACCCTGGCCGCCATCTTCTTGAGAGCCCTACCATACGAGTTGGTGCTAGAACATCGACGTACGGTGTTCCATCCCTGGACGTGTGCATACCATAGAGGCACTGCTGCTGTTACTGTTGCGCTCAAGGACGATCCACGACTTCGCAAGGAATGCAATTCGTTGTCAGAGGAGATGATCGACGCCGAGGACGCTGGACGATCGACTACAACCACTTCATCAATGCGCTCTTCGTTGGATCAGGCTACTCCAACTTTTCTTCCACTGCACTACGCCTATAGTGGTAACGATCTATGATATCTTACTTGCATGGCATCCTGATTTACATGGTAGAATTTTTGAATTGCCAGCTAGCGTAGTCTACCCATATCCCTTCAGTGGTATCAGAGTCATCTTGCGTAGTTTTTTTTATCTAGATCGGTCGCATATACTTGATATATGGCAGTAGTAGATTAGATCTATTACTGGTCGGGTCTGGTAACCTAGATCGATTCATATGGTTGGAACGGTATAGGCACTGATCGATAAGATCGATCGGTTTTCGGCGATAGTAGATGGGTTTGCGGGAGGTATGAGTTGAAAGCACTAGATGATTACTCCACTTGTTTAGCGGGACCGCCGTGCTAGGTAATTGTTGTCGCGTTATATAGAATTATGTGTTTATGTCACCCGATAGAATTGGATTCTATGCATAACATCTTTTGCAGGGATTGATGTGAATAGTATGGCCCATTATGTATGTGATGCATGTTTGGATTTTTTTATGGCTCGCGTGTCATGCTGTGTTATAGCCATCGAGCTACATATTATTGTATAACGGTCTACGTGCCGACATGTGATGCTTGATATTATCATGTGTAATTCATTACTAGCTTTTAGGAGTAACAACTTAGTAGATGAATGTGGTGATATCAAGCATGATGGCTCGGTGGACAAGAAGCATGGTGATGGAGATTGTCATGTTAAGGGCCATACTATTTCACAGTTTAATATAATTATCTGTGAATGTTTACTATTGATCATGTTTTATCATTAGATGTTTTAACATGATAGAGTAGTATCCCTCATGAAAAAATAAGTAAATTTGATGCCTTTCTAATTGCTGCGCCTAGCACGATTTTGATCGTTAATTGGTAGGTCTACCAAAGTTGGGTGCCATTAACTATCTTAATAAGATGGGGTGGGTGTCAGACACCTGCATGCATAGTATTGGTTTAACTTGACAAGGTTATCAAAACAGTTTTGGGCATTGGGGCATTATGTTGGTAGCTGGGCCATAGAGATGCCACCCAACAGATAAGAGTCATATGAGATATGATTGGCAAAGAGTTGTGTTGGTGTTTTAGAACCAATCTTACATATGATTATTTGATTCGCGGGGTCTCCAGGATTGATCACGTAGATAGAATGACACAGGGATTTTATACAGGTTCAGGCCTTCTCCGGAGATAATAACAACCCTACTCCTGTGTGGCTATATTGAGTATGCCGGTTACAAATCAAGAGAAAGACTAAAGTGTAATGTCTTGTGCTCCTGATTGCGTCTCTTTTCATTGCGTCCCTCCCCTTTCTCTTGTCAACCGACTAGGCTAAGAGACGCCTCATTATTTCATATAATGAGCACGTTGATGGCAGTTATTGTTGGGGTAGTAACCCCCCACGTCGCCTGGCAGTTATCGTCAGAGACAGAGGAGTATTGCGTGCAGTTATTCCAAAGAATAATAGTGTATACTAACTGCTTAGATTCCCAAACCAATTGGGCCTACTTGTCTGCAAGCTCCATTGATTATAGGGTAGTCGCAGCTGACCTGGTCATAGAAGGACTTACGACCACATGGTGGTTGTAGAAAAGCTTACGATCATGAGGTAGTCGTAGAAGGACTTACAACTATGGGGGTGGTCGTAGAAGTACTTACGACCATGAGGTGGTCGTAGAAGGACTTACGACTATGGGGGTTGTCATAGAAGAACTTACGACTATGAGGTAGTCGTAAAAGGACTTACGACTATGAGGGCGATCGTAGAAGAACTTACGACCATGAGCTAATCGTAGAAAGACTTACGACTCCAGCTTCTCCCTTATAAACATTAAGGGGTATACTCAAGAACCATATGATGATATTATTATCCATAATAAGAATTATAGATAAATAATTAAATGAGCACCATTAGATCCTCGTCATCTAGCCTCCAGCTTCAAGTGAAAGTAACTTACTTGGAAAAGGAGCCATAGATGATTTTACGACTAGAAGGTGGTCGTAGAATGGTGGTCGAAGGAAAGACTTTTCGACCAGTATTTCATTTTACCAGACATAGACTTGGTCAAGAATGTAATTTCGCTTGAGGTGTAAAGACAGACCCGGTTTTCTCAAATAGACAAATTAAAGAATCTCAATCGACTCTCATAGAACTGTCTGTTGGAGCGGTTCCCAAAGAGGTGGTAATTGTTGGGTTGCCACGTCTTTAACTCAAGTGTATGGTTATAAAAACTTACCGTGGATATGATTCTAAGGTTCTTACTTTTTCCTCAATCACTCCAACTGTTCATCGAGCTCTTGCATTCTCCGCTACCAACCAAATCGTACGCCCTCTAGAGACCTTTCTAAATCCAAATCTCCCTCTCTTGAGAAAGATGGCCAGAATCGCTTCCCAATAGGCTGAATCGGAGATGGATGCGGCCAAGATGAAGGCTTTGGTCGCCTTCGAGAAGACCCCGAAGAAAGAGTTCGTAAACTGGTTTGAAGCGTTGGGACAACATTGGCCATCAATGGAGATGGGCCAAATTCCCATCTTCCAATCGTACTATGAGTGTGGCCTTCGATTGCCTGCTCACCCTTTTCTCACACTCGTACTTGAGCATTTTGGGGTAGAATTGGTGAACCTTGTTCCCAATTCCATCACGATGTTGAGCATGTTCGTATACTTGTGTGAGGCCTACCTGGGAATTCCAGCCGACTTGGCGCTACTCCAATATTTCTATGGGATGACCAGAATAGCGGGAGTCGCCGGTAGCTATGGTCTGAAGCTCCACAACGGGAAGTCGAAGGAGTACATTCAGATATTTAGCTGGTCGTCATGGCCGAGGTGGAAAAAGAAGTGGTTCTACTGGGAGACGACCAGTGCAGACAACCTTTCTTTCATTGGGAACGCTGCTGGGAAGATTTCTTCCTGGGATTCAACTGCCAAGGATCTTGGCCGGATCACCCCCTATATTGCAATGACGCAGTCGATGTACACTGCCTTATGGTTGCCACCATGAACTCTGATCTTCAGAAGCAGTATGAGACCACAGATGCTTACAATATGATTGTGGGTCTGAAAGGTATGTTTCAGGATCAAGCAAGGGCAGAGAGGTACAATACCTCCAAGGCATTATTTTCTTGTAGGCTGTCAGAAGGTAGCCCGGTCAGTCCTCACATGATCAAGATGATTGGTCACATTGAGAGCTTGAAAAAGCTTGGTTTTCCCTGTAGCTAAGAGTTGGCTGCTGATGTGATTCTCCAATCGCTCTCTGTGAGTTTTGAGCCTGTCATATTGGATTTTCATGTGAATGACATGGAGAAGTGATTGACCGAGTTGCATGGCATGCTTAAAGTGAAGAGATACGGGTATGCTACACTAGCTGGCAATCCAAAAAATTCTACCACGTAAATTAGGATGCCATGCAAGTAAGTGATCATAGATCGTTACCACTAGATACGCAGTGCAACGAAAGAAGAGTTGGAGCAGCCTGATCCAACGTGGAGCGCGTCGATGAAGTGGTCGTAGTCGATCGTCCAGTGTATTCGATCATCCAACGCAATCGTTCGTCTCCTCCAGCAACCAATCACGTTCCTTACGAAGTCGTGGATCATCCTCGAGCGCAACAGCAATCGCAGCAGCGCCTCTACGGTATCTACACGTCCAGGGATGGAACACCATATGCTGGTGTGCTAGCACCAAGTTGCATGGTAGGGCTCTCTCGAGAAGATGGCGGCTAGGGTTTTGGTGGAGCAACTCACGCCACGTGTGTGTCTGGTATGACCCAACAGCCTCATGCACCTCCTTATATAGAGCTCATGACGGATCCTATCCGAACATATTTGTTCTAACCCGTTAAGTGTGTGACCCTGTAGGTTCATGCGTAGTCGGTTGTGACTCGGAAACTCCTTCCGACCACGAGTCATTAGTGGTTCCTAGCAGAACATAATAATTCCCGAATACACATAAATCATATCGGACGAACCTTGATGCAATATGATCTATGAGTAAGTCCTTATCACTTACGACTAGCTCGTATCTCTATTTGACCAGTTCATATTTAGTCATGACCAGTTTGTAACTCCTTATGACTAGTTCTCGATCAGATAGTGATTATGTTCGACCAGTTTACGACCAACTCGTATCTCCATACGACTAGTCCGTAACTGATCGAGCTAAACGACCTGCTCGTGTATTCTCCCTTTGCCTCGCGATATCTGGTTGAATTCCAGGTGAGATATTATATCATCCATGGACTGTTCAATACTTTCTCTATCAAGTGTCGGATAACATATCGTGGTCGACTCTTCAACCACTAGTGACATGGCCATGCACTTTCTTTATTCGACCACATCGAGGGGTCCAGAGATATCTGTCCTGTTATGTTAGGATGGCCAAATCCCATATCCGACTAGTCACATCTCTCCGCATGTTTCATAGCATACCTGAAAGCTACCTTTATGACTACCCAGTTATGGAGTAGCATTTGGCAACCCCTAAGTAAACTATTACATATGTAGAAAACCATGCTGATCTCAGGTCCAAAGATTATACATCATCATTGCTTAAGACCAACTGATGACACATAAAATCATAACAATCTCAATAGTGTCTCAAGGTGGGTCAATCCAACACCATGTTCTCCAACATGTGTTCATATTATTGATTCGATATCCCTATATCCATGACTGGTGAAAGCCTTCAGGCAAGGATACTATTGGACAACTGCCCTTCATGATGCAAAAAAGCTCGTGACGAAGTACGTACAATGTTAATTTCATAGTCGACATGTACATCAGCCGGCACAAGCTTTGCAAACCATACCTCTTTCTTGGACTTTTGCAACCTGGGGATTATACATTCTAGGACCTTTCCCAAGAGCACCCGGGGGCTTCGAATTCCTTTTTGTCATGATCGACACGTTTATAAAATGGATAGAAGCCGAGCCAGTCGTTAAAACAATGACTGAATCTGCTAAGAGGTTCCTCACAAAAAACGTGATCACACAATTTGGCATACCCAGTCGTATAATCACAGACAACGACACCCAATTCTTTAGTAGAAAGTTTTAGAAATTCTGCGAGGATCTAGGTATCAAGATACATTTCGCTTCTGGTGCTCATCCACAGAGTAATGGAGCAGTTGAGTGGCCCAATGGAATCATAATGCAAGGAATAAAATGCCGAGTGTTCGACCAATTAATCAAACGGCCAGGAACTTGGGTTCAAGAACTTCATTCTGTGTTACGGGCCGTTCGAACCACGACCAGTCGTGCAACCGGTGAAACTTCATTTTTTTTTCTGGTTTACGGTGCTGAAGCCATGCTTCCTCCAAAACTGAAAATCGGTTTTGCTCAAACTGATTGTTTCAATGAGATCGATCAGATACAATGAAGACTCGACGACGTCGATTTCCTTGAAGAACCACAAAACCAAGCCCTCATATGATCGGCAGTTTACCAATATGCCATGCGAAGGTACCATAGTCGTAAGGTGCAACCTCGCAGCATAGCTGTGGTGATCTGGTTCTACGACGAATTCAAAATCAGGCTAATCACAATAAACTTTCTCCCAAATGGAAAGGTCCATACACTGTGGTCGAAGTCACCAGACGGGCATGTTTTGTCAAATTCTTGGAATATTGACCAATTGCGTAAGTTCTTTGTATAATTGTACTTTCCATTATTTCAATTTTTTTTAATAAAGATGTATTTCCTTTACTTTCCGACGAATGATGTTGTTTATATCTATTTCATCATCTTGTTTGCATACTATTATTGTCTAATTGGTCGGAGAAGACCAAATTCTCTCCAATATCCTTTCTTTAAGAATCTCTATTACTCTATGGCTACGACATACAAGTCAAACACTGTAAGGGTCCTAGTCGTGACCATTCAGACAATGGTTCTCACGCGCGACCAACACTCTTTTCTTAAAGAAATATGCGAGTAATAGGAGCATCACACAGGCAATTACATATAGTACTTTACATGCTTAAAATTTTGGAGACTGTATTTGTTACCTTCAACATTATGTTCTACTCTTGTTTTGGCTACTGGTCGAGACACGGAAAGCCTCCTAGTCGAAGTCTCTCCTTCTCCGCACGTGGTCCTGCCCACTTGAAGGAGCTTCCTAGCAACAGTCCATTTCTTACGATCCTCACTGCCAGTCAGAACCTCAGCCAGAGTACGTCTCGCGAAGTGTTTCTCCTAGTTTCTGATTTTTTAGCAATCTTTACGACTAGTTTTGGATAAGATATATGAACAAGTTTACTTGTCATTTTATGCATACATTTTTGCATGATTCCTTACCATCACTACAAGTCTTGTACATCTTCCAACCACACAAGGTACTACACAGTATTTCGATTCTTGTCGTGAGGCGGCCCACCCCCCCACGGCGACAGTGAACCGAAGGGCTCTCGATGCCGAGGGCCCCGCAGGGATCACGAAGACCTCGGATCTGCCCCGAGGCCCCCCGGGAGCATCCAAAGGCCGGAGGTGAACCCGGAGGCACCCCGGGAGGTGTCCCAAGGCCGGGGCCCCGGGACCACGGAGGTCCCGGGCCCCTGAAGCATGGTGAGACATCCCGGAGGGGGGCTCTGAGGGTCCCGTCACCAACCACCGTGCTCCCGGACCTACTCCTAGGCTTGAAACTCCCTGCGGCCCCTCGTTACTGTACTTCACTAGGGGTACAAGTGTAATTCCTGTGCCAAGGTAGGAGGCTATAAGTAGCCCTCCTCCCTCACCGTGTAGAGGCAATTTTTTTTTAGGGTAATAAAAGTAAGGGCATTTCTGCCGAGCTCCACATCCGAGACCCTTGGCCCACTCTAACCAGTGAAGGGTCTCCTTCCATTCTTATCGTGGTCCGTTTTATACCACGACAGTTGGCGCCGTCCGTGGGGTTCGACACGAAAGTCATAGGACCCGAGGCAAGGATGGCCCCATGAGCAGCGTCCAAGGTCTCATGGTGAAGCAGCCGCAGCCCGCCACACCCAACACACTTAGGGCCAAGAGGAGCGGAACATCATGGCGGACGCACCTGGAGGATGAGGCGAATAACTCCACTCACGGGGCGTCGTCGTGGCGACACCCAACCCGCCAACACCCCACCTAATCCCCAACCTCCGCCCGACCGCCGTGGCCAGAGATGCACAACAAACTTACGAGGCCCTCCAGCGGGAACTCGCCGACCTCCGGCGGGAGCTGCTCAGCTTGCGGCAGCCCGCAGAGGGTGGCCTCGCCATAGTCTTGAGGCCACGGACCTTCCTAATGCCCACCTCCCGGGCAAATCCCGATTAGGGGATCCTAATTCCCCATTGGCGCGGGACTTGAGCGGCCACGCCGCCCAAGGACTTCAAGATGCCAAGTCACCCCTTCGAAGGCACCATGACCTGCAGAGTTCCTCAGGTTCACTGAAAGCGGCCATAGAGGCCGCCGGGGGGCGACACCCGCAACAAAAAGCATCTCCCTCGCTCTCAAGGGCGTCGCCCTCACTTGGTTCTTCACCATCCCCGGTCGTGTATGCTTGGGAGCAGTTCTGCGACCTTGTCGCAACAACTTCCAAAAACTCGTCGAGCGAAGGACACGGACACTGTTCGCCGTAAGCGGGCCTCGGGCGAATCCTCTCGCGGCTTCTTCGGGAGGTTCGCGAGGTAAAATGCCAAGTGAGGCGTCAGCGAGACAACGGTAATCAGCGCAGCAACTTTGTGGGCTGCGAAGGTCGCTTTCGGAGAGGCTGGCCCGCAAGCCCATCTCCACCGTGGCCGAGCTCTTTGACAAAATGGAGAATGCAGCGAGCGAGGAGGATAGCTGCGGGAGGTGGAGGTTGCGAGCACTCCAACGCCCCAAAAAGCGCCACGAGCGAGAACAAGCTCTGGCAGCCAACTCTAAACAGCAGCGGTAACTACACGCCAAGAGTCGTGGAGTCTACCATGTGGGCGCCACCAGGACCAAGAAGGCACAAAAATGGCGGCCGAAGAGGCCGCGTCGGGCAGAGGTCAGACGGCGTCTTGAGCGATAGCGATGCATGCGACGCGCGAAAAAGGTCACATCATACTGTGACCTCCACGGAGAATGCTCGCATACCACCGCGAACTGCCGCACCATTGCGGCCATGAACGACTACATCAACCGCCACCCGCAACAAACAGAGGGCGAGGGCACTAGGGGCTCCGGCAATCAACTGCCCGGCCCGCCGACAAGACCACGAATCGAGGGAGCCCGCGACGAGCCGCGTCAGCGGGTCATCAACATGATAGCGGGTGGATCCTCACTCGGCCTAAAGTCCAAGAGGCAGCGCCGCGCCTACGCCCGACGAATCCACCACGTCGCGGCAGGGCCCGCGCACGGGCCGCCCCCGTACGCCGAGGTGCCCATCACCTTCGGCCCCGAGGACGCCCAGGGCATCCACTTCCCGCACCAAGACCCCCTCGTCGTTTCCACTACCATTGCGGACTTCGAGGTCAGGCGCGTCCTGATCGACGGTGGAAGTTCCGCCGACCTTTTGTTCGGAGATGCCTTCGACAAGATGATGATCCCTGCGGACCGCCTGTCACCCCCGGGCATACCCTCGTGAGGCCGGGGAAGACCAATGGCGGTGTCGAGCGGTCGACTGGCCGTCACGTTCGGCACTGACTCCGCTTCGCGCATGGAAATCATCACTTTTGACGTAGTCCACATGCGTAAATGCAATACAACGCCATTACGGGCGAACGCGTTGAACGCCGGTAGCGATGCGCTCACCACAACTACATATGCCTCAAGATCCCCACTCAACAAGGTGTCATTACCGTGCGGGGCGACCAAGACCTCGCAAAACAAACCGAGTTAGCCATTGACCCTTCGCGCCATGTACACACAATCCGCTCCGTCACGATCGCCTGCAGGAACCCTCGGCAAGTGGGCCCCAAAAAGCGGAACCGGAGGCCAATTGGAAAGGATAGCCACGGAGGCGTCTCGGCATTGTTGCCACAGGCACGGACCTTCCTCAAGTGGCGCGGCGCCATCCTTGGGGTCGCCGGGGCAACTCGATATCTTTGCATGGTGCGGAGGACATTCGGGCGTGGCACAGGAAACCATGGAGCACCGCCTCGCTCTGCGGGCGGCACGCCAAAAAGCGAAGCTGCGCGCGCCACGCGAGGCGGCTACAGGCCAAGGCGAAATAACAAAACTCCTCAAAGGCGGGGGTTGTCGGGAGATCAAACATTGGAGTGGCTAGCAAACCGGTCTTGGTGCAAAAACGCGGGCAAATGGCGTATGTGCGTCGACTTCCGAGACCTTAACAAGGCCTCCCCAAGGATGATTTCCCGCTACCTCGCATAGACCAGTTGGTGGACGCCACCTCCATTTGTGGACTGATGAGCTTCCTCGATGCATACTCCAGGTACCATCAAATCTTCATGGCCAGGGACGACGAAGCGAAGATGGCCTTTATAACACCAATAGGGACTTTCGCTTCCTTGAATGCCCTTGACCTCAAACGCGGGGCAACTTTCACACGACTCATCACCAAAGTCTTTGGCGGAGCAGTTAGGCGTAACGTCGAAGTCTCGTCGGCGACATTGTCGTGAAAAACAAGCTCGCTTGCTCTCCATGAGAGACCTCGAAAACATTTGGCAACCTCGGAGGGAGAGAATAAAGCTAAACCCGAAAAGTGTGCCTTGAGGTCAAGGCCGCAAGTTACTAGGATTCCTCATCTCACGAAAGAGGCATCAAGCCAACTCGGGAGAAAATCAAGGCCATCAAGAGATGGGCGCCTCGCTTATGTGTAATCCTGCGACTAGCAGGGGCGCCTCGTGGCCCTCGGCCGCTTCTTGTCTGATCGGTGGCGGGCTCTGCCCTTCTTCAAAACCCTTTGCGGTAGAGCCATTCCATTGGACCAAGGCACGCGAGCAGCGTTCGAGGACCTCAAAGGTACTTGAATCGGCTCCGAGCTTAACAAGCCCGAAGCCCGAGCCACTCCTCTTGTACCTCGCCGCCTCCTGGCGGCGATCAACAGCCGTGCTCGTACAAGAGGATGATGGCCAACGGCCGTGTACTCGTCTCAAAGCACTCCAAGGAGGCGAAGGTCCGTACCGAGTTAGAAAAGCTCGCGTCGCCCTACTCATGGCCTCGCGCAAGCTCCGCCACTACTTCCTGGCGCATCCCATCATCGTGCCAACATCCTACCCCCTGGCGCTCATGCTTCGCAACAAGGATGCGGCCAAGGCGCGTGGCAAGTGGGCGGCGAAGCGCACCTTCGACATTACCTTGGCGTCCCGCGGCAATCAAATCCCAATCACTGGCGGACTTCTTGGCGAATGGACCCCCCAAGCGGAAGACCACCTCGCGGAGCAACTAGACGCACCATGGACCATCTACACAGACGGATCGTGGTGCGCGGCGAGCAGCGCAGCTGACCATATTAGTGCGCCCGGATGGACGAAGCATGTCGTATCACGGCCGCCTCGACTTCCCACAACCAATAATGCCGCGGAATATGAGGCTCTCTTCTTTGGGACTTATAAGCCAAAGCCACAGGCGCCAAGCGCCTCATAATCAAGAGCAACTCCGCCTCATGGCGGGCCACTTGACAAAACCGTGACGGGGACCCGAAATGGCATGATACTGAAGGCTGCGAGCGCATGACAAGCGCTTCCTCGGCATCCTTTGCAAGCAATCCCCGGGGCAACAATGAAGCGTGCGTCGACTCGCCATGGCGGCGAGCTCGAGAGACCGCCCCAAGGCAAAGTCTTCTCACAGGTGTCACAAGACCCCTCGGCACTACCGGGAGGAGCCTGCGTATCCCCCGAGAGGTACAAGGGCCGAGCTCCAAAAGCAACCAACACTCGAGTCGGGGCAAGACGCCCAAGCCCTCGTCTCGCTAAGCATATCCACGAGGGGAGACCCATGGAGCGTGCGCACCAAGCCCCCGAACATCGTCGTAAAAGCCTTTCGCCAAGGCTGTCTTGTATGGCCTCCGGGGCGCCGGGACCTCGTTCGGCATTGCCAAGGGTTCCAATGGGCTAGCCACATTCGAGCGCGCATTACCCTCCGGCCGCTACCCCGTCGGCCCTTTTCGCGATGGGGATCGGACATCATAGGCCTTCCGTACGCAAGGGGCAGCTCGCTTCGCCTTTGTTGCCATCGAATACTTCTCGGTGGGTGGGCGGGCCGTCGCTAAAATCCGCGGCAGCGGCAGAGATTTGCATGGAGGAACATCGTCTGCAGGTGCAGGTGCGCGGGACGTCGTCACCGATCGCGGCACCCGGTTTGACTCTCTGGCCTTCAAGGCATTTTGTCGAGGCCTCGGCGTTACAATGCAACCGCCTCCGTAGGCCATCCGAGCGCCAATGGAGCCGTGGGCGGACCAGCGGCAACCTCATCGCCGGCGTCAACAAGCGCCTCGTCGGCTGCCAAGGACTCGGCGGAAAAGAGCTGCGAAGGCATTGTGGGCCCTCCGCTGCGCCCTACTCGAGTCACGGGTTTCTCCCGTTCAAAGCTAACGTTGAGGATGAGGCAATGACCCCTGGGGAGCTCGCCGCAAGGTCCTTACGGGCAACACAAGATACTGACCCTGCCAACCGCGAAGTCTCCTTGGACCTCCTAGAGGAAGCGCGCGTCGAAGCAATCTCAACTATGGCGAAGTACACGGACGGCATGGCAAGATCATACAACAAGAGAGTGAGGCCCCACCCACTCGCACCTGGTGACATGGTCCTCAAACGAGTCGCCAACCCCTCCACAGTGGGCAAACTCGAGTCCAAATGGGAAGGCCCTACATCATCACCAAGAGCACAAAGTGGCGCGCTACTACGCCGCCACCCGGAGGGCCAAGCTCGGCCATACAGGCGCCAAGAGCCTCATGATTCTACCCCTAGAAGGTTCCTTTTTCTTTTGTATTTTGTACAAAAATCCGGCTGCGTCCGGACACTAAACCCACCCAGTGGAGCCGCGGGGCGGCATGTACAAATGTGTACCTTTTGGGAACTTGCTGCAGTTACAAGGAGGACCACGTAAGGAAGCACCTCGCGGTTAACACACCATAAAACTATAGCCACCGCGCATGGCCTAAGGCCCCGGTGCACACCGCCCCCTTCGCGGGCAGGTGTATAAACTCTAGCCACCGCGCATGGCCTAAGGCCCCGGTGCACACCGCCCCCCTTCGCGGGCACGTGTATAAACTCTAGCCACCGCGCATGGCCCAAGGCCCCGGTGCACACCGCCCCCCTTCGCGGGCAGGGGTATAAACCCAGGGCATCACGCATAACCCTAGGGGATGTGCAGTGAGGGCTCCCGGGCCCCATCTAAGAAGAATGGGGGCAGTGGGGCCATCTCCCAGAGCAAAAATAGATCGAGGCTCCCGAGCCTATCTAAGAATGGGGGCGTGAGGCGAGGCCTCTCCCAGAACAAAACTAGATCGGGGCTCCCGGAGCCCTATCTAAAAGAATGGGGGGCCAGTGAGGCCGCCTCCCTCGAACAAAAATAGATCGGGGCTCCCGGAGCCCTATCTAAGAATGGGGGCGTGCGCGAGGCTTCGCCTCCCCCGAACAAAACTAGATCAGGGCTCCCCGGAGCCCTATCTAAGAAGAATGGGGGACGGCGCGAGGCTTCGCCTCCCCTGAACAAAACTAGATCAGGGCTCCCCGGAGCCCTATCTAAGAAGAATAGGGGACGGCGCGAGGCTTCGCCTCCCCCGAACAAAACTAGATCAGGGCTCCCCGGAGCCCTATCTAAGAAGAATGGGGGACGGCGCGAGGCTTCGCCTCCCCCGAACAAAACTAGATCAGGGCTCCCCGGAGCCCTATCTAAGAAGAATGGGGGACGGCGCGAGGCTTCGCCTCCCCCGAACAAAAATAGATTAGGGCTCCTGGAGACCTATCTAAAAAGAATGGGGGACGGCGCGAGGCTTCGCCTCCCTCGAACAAAAATAAATCAGGGCTCCCCAGAGCCCTATCTAAAAAGAAGGGGGGACGGCGCGAGGCTTCGCCTCCCCCGAACAAAACTAGATCACGGCTCCCCGGAACCCTATCTAAAAAGAATGGGGGACGGCGCGAGGCTTCGCCTCCCCCGAACGAAAAAAAGAGACCAAGGTTCCCTGGAGCCCTACCTAGCTAGAATAGCATTGAGAAATCGACCAAGGCTGACGTTACGAAACACACCGCAGTACAATCACGCCCATGTTATTAAGAAAAAAATATAACACTCAACACAAGGTACATATCATCGCGTTACAACACCAAATGGTAGGAAGCGCGAATCGCTGCCGCACAACCTCGCCTGCGTCACGGGCCATACATCTTTGGGACAAAGTCCCACTCTTCCTGTCGTCGCCCAAGCAAAAGCTCCTCGTCGGGCGCCCGTGACAACCGGTGCTCATATTGCCTCTGTACAACCCGTCTTACGGGGTGTCCAAGCAGCTCGTCGAGGCCTCCCGGCGCGGAGGGCACCGGGGGCCCAGCTGGCGCCAATAGCCCCTCTGCGTGCCGAAGGCCCTCATCTCTTCGCGCACCTTCGCGCCTCCGCCTCTGAACACGGAAAAACATCTTCATAGAAACGAGGTTGGGTTGGCCCTCTTCCGCCAGCTGCCACTTGGCGCCATGGCACATAGCGCCCGTTGCCAAATCCTCACGGGCCACGGTCTAGAATCTCACGCTCCTCCTTGGGGGGCTCATGAGCCATGGTCACGAATCGCCGCCCATGGGCGTGAGACCCTCGGCCGCACACTTAAACAAGCGCCGCTCCCCCTGTATAGACCATAACGTCTGACTTAACAAATTCAACCAAAGATAAAACCGCATCGCCAAGCCAAAGGTTTTTCTCATTCAGCATAACACACATTACGAGCAAAAGCCCGGCAAAAATTGTTCTTTGCTTCCCGGACCAAAGAAAAAAAGAAAAAAGGAATAGAGCAAACCACGGCCCGACCGACCAAACTACACCTCATAGCGCTATCTTGCATTAAGAGTTTTTGAGCTGCTCAGAGAGCGGAGGTCACACTTGTCATCGCGGAGGACCCCGCTTGCCTATCGTCGGCCGCGACTGCTTTCGCCCGATGGAGACTTTCCTTTGGCCTTCCTCGCCTGCTGATCCTGAAACGACTTTGTCGCATCCGCGTGTCCGCGCGATGCCCAGTAGTCCTCCAGAAGGACCTTGCTCGTCTTGCGTGTCCGGCGTCCCGCCAGCCAACTCCTATGCGGTGGCCACGGTGACCGAGTGGGTAGCGAGTGCATCTATATGCGTGCACCCCGCCTTGTCCAAAACGCCCGGTCTCGCACGAGCCGCCTTGCGATGGTCTCCGTATGGCCGAAGCGCGAGCACGATGGCCTTCGCCACGTTCTTCAACGCCGCGAAGGTGATGTCGTCTCGGTGGCGGTGAGTCTCGCGAGGCACGCGCAAAAACTTCATCCGGCGTCCTCGGCATCACCATTGCCTCGAAGGTGGCGGCCCCCAAGGTCTCCGAGCAACTCACGCTCTGCCACCATCTCCTCCTCGTAGATGCAGAGCCCTCCATGAGGCCCTCCAGCTTCGGGCCGGAGTCCGACACTTGTTCCTCCAAAGTTTTACCCTCACCTCGAGGGGCGCCGCGTGCCGCTAAGGACCTCGCTCTTCTTGTGCTCCTTCTCGACCTCTTGCTGGATTTTGCCGAAGCACCGTGCGATGTCGTCATCTAGCACCCGTGCCAGCATCATCGTCTGCACATGCACAACACCTCGTTACTCGACCTACGGGAACCGCAAAAGAACGCCAAAGTTGCGCCATAGAGACAAACCTTCATCGCATTCGCCTGCACGCTCTCGATCATGTTGCTTATGGCCATCTTCTTGAAAAGGCCAGGGAGGACCGGCGAGTGAGCAAAATTCCCCACCGCCTCGCAAATCTTCGCAACCCCGGGGCTCACAGCGAAGTCCTCGTGGCTGCGGGGCGCGTCCACCGACCCGAGCCACCCGCAGCTGCGAGTCGCGGGCCGGGGAGTCCCGGACCCCACGGAACCGGTGGGAGCCTCCCTCAACGTGCCGCCCCCGCCGCGGGAGGGCTCTCCTTCACCAGCCAGTTCAGCATCGCCTACCCCTGCATGGCCACACAGGTGTTAAGGCACGCGACGACAACCAACAAAACAAACTACCGGTCGTACCTCGCGGGGACTGAGGAGCAAGCGCCTCCTCCGTAACAACGTCGGCACACCCCGGGGTGACCGGGTGCCCAGGGTTCCCTCCAATTCTGCGGCGTATACATGTGACGGAGTCTCTTCGTCCGAAGACTCCTCGATGGCAAGGCTCGTCAGGTCAATTCGCTGTTGCCTTAGCCACCTCCGCCGCCACGCCCAAGCACATCCTCCGTCGCCATCATCGGTGAGCCTCTAGCCCGCTGGCGAGATCTACTCGAACTTCGCCGAGCCTTGAGCCTCAGGGGACCACGCTGCTGCCGCTTCGCGGCGGTCGCGGCTTATCCGCACCCAAGCGGACCAACCGCCTCGCCGGGGCGGCGGCAGCAGCTGCACGCGTCGATTAGTCGGTCCGCGCCCTCCACGGGCGCGCGCGTTTCTTCTTCCGGCGTCGGTCCGGCCTTCGGAGAGACGAGCGGACGGACCGTCGCCCGGTTGACGGCGATGCGTGCACCACCGCGGCAGCGTTCGAATGTTCTCGCCGGTATCGGCCCCAGCGACACCTCGACCGCCGCGGGCCGCCTCGTTGATAGCCTGGCTGCGAACAACCGCCATAACAAAAGTCACCGGTGCGAGAGGACAAAAGCGAGCCCGGCGGAAAACGGCGAGCGCCGCCAGTCAAAGTTCATACCTTGCGCCCCTTGATAGTCGGGTGGCCGCCCGAACCGCGCTCCTATCTCCACGCTCGATCCGGGCAAGGCGAATCCGGCGCGAAATTCTTCCACAGATCCCGGGTGGAGAATAAACCGTCACATCAGCGAAGCTGCGGGAGAACCTCCTCCCTTGCGATCGGGCCCACCGGGGCCAGCCACAAGTCTTATCGACCCACCGCGGCGCAAAATTTGTCCTCTCGCGAGACTGTGGTAAAACCACCGACGCAGCGTCGATCGGTATCAAGCGATTCAGCGCCCGGTGAGCCGCGTACATCGAGCATCGGGCGCGTGGTACGAAGTTCCGCTGCTGCAAAGTTCAGCGTCTCGCCCGTTGTTCTTTTTCTTCTTGGTGGCGGCGGCCGTCGTGTAGATCTGTGACGATCGACCCTCGCCCGCCACCGGCGGCGCGGCATCCACTCGAAGACGGCGAGTTTGGCGATTGAATTGGTGTGTTGCGCCGACTCCACCCGTATAAGCCGAACCGTCCTTCACGAGGTCAACGCGCCAGCGCGAACCAGCGTCGAAGAAGCGCGCGAAGGCAACCGCCTCATCGTCTCGGTAGGGGGTAGTTTCGCTCGGCGCCGGACCTTCTCCAAGCTCTCCGGCTTACCCTCGTCAACAAGGGTGCGAGCACAAGGTTGATTCTGAGGACCTACCAGGCTTCGCTTGTATAAGCCACCTCCCCACCTCCATCCCTAGCACCCCTCGCCATAGCGGAGACCACAGTGAAGCAGGCAGAGGCGTAGCCTTGACTAATAAAGGGAAGCGAAAATGGCAATGGGATGGCTCTACAGGGGGAGGGGGCCGCATATATATAGACCGGCCAGGCCTACGGGTGGAACTCGAGGCATCCCGGTCCACTACCTCTTACCGCCACGTCGGCCCCTCAGCAGTCTTGTGATCGTTCATTTATAGCACAGCGCAACTTGGCCTTCTGTGAGAAACTATGAGCGCGCACAGCAGCGCCATTATGGCGCGCACCAACCACCGACATCGCACATTCCGCCCGGCCGGGCTGGCACCGCGTTACAAAACCATGCCGCGCAAGCGGAGGGGCGGTGTGCTGGACCCTTGCCGAGAGGCAGCGGTTTGACCATGGCGGCGGGGCCTCGGCCGTGAGGGCTTGTCGTGGGCGGCCCACCGGCCCTCACGGCAGGCGAACCGAAGAACTGCGATGCCGAGGGCCCGCAGTGATCATGAAGGGCCTCGGATCTGCCCAGGCCCCGGAGAACATCCGAAGGCCGGAGAGGCACCGGGAGGTGTCCCAAAGGCCGGGCGGCCCGGGACCACGGAGGTCCCGGGCCCCAGGAAGCATGGTGAGACATCCCGGAGAGAACTCTGAGGTCCCGTCACCAGCCACAGGGAACATGGAGGGGGCAGGTCCACCACGGGTAGGCTAGGTCGGGGAGGGCGGCCGTGCTCCCGGACCTACTCTAGGCTTGAAACTCCCTGCGGCCCCTCGTTACGTGTACTTCACTAGGGGTACAAGTGTAATTCCTGTACCAAGGTAGGAGGCTATAAGTAGCCCTCCTCCCTCACCGTGTAAGAGGACTTTTTAGGGTAATAAAAGTAAGGGCATTTCTAGCGAGCTCCACATCAGAGACCCTTGACCCACTCTAACGGTGAAGGGTCTCCTTCGATTCTTTATGCAGTCCGTTTTATACCACGACAATTACGAAAAAGATGTAAAACTAGTTGAAGTCATACGCTGGTTCCAACCACATTGATTTACTGGTGATACTTAGAACATTTTCATAGCATAATCAGCATATACTTTGTACCGTGGTCGTAGCTATTGCTCATTTTCTTGGTTGACTGCTTCTTTAGTAAAGTTATTCTACTAACACAAGCAGTCAGAGGCTAGAAAATATATGAGTACTCAACAAATTTAGGAAGATAAAACAAAGACTTTATTGATGATAAAAGGTAAGTTTTATTTACAACTGTCAAAATATTGTAATTTTTTACTTCTCGGAGCCTCCAGACTGGTCGCTGTGTGTTGGAGACACGACCTCCATTTTCTCCGCAACCTTGTGTCTGAGAGGTGCCATTTCCTTGAATACTTTGGTTGCTTCCTCTCCCGAGCAGTTGAAGTCTTCCTCAACAACTTCGAGATTTATGGAGGGGGCGGAGACTTTCAGTTTTGCCAAAGCAAAACTAACTCCATTCTTGACAGCTTCAAACATGGTCTGAGCATGGTTCTCCCGAGTTGTCTTGAGGACAATCTTGAGGTCTTCGAGTTGTTGGCCAAGGTAGTTGATATTCTCTGTGAGATCTCCTAAATTGGGCAGTTGCGTTCCTGATCCCATATCGAAGAGCATCTTGTTGAGAAGCCTTGACCTTATCCTCAAGACTTTGCCCAAAGGCTGTCTCCTTACCACGCTCGAACTCAAGAGCTTTCTCTGTTCTCTTTAATGCTTGAGTTTGCTCTGTGTGAGTGAACTAAAAGATAAATACATACAACTAGGAAAAAGGAAACACACTAATCAAGTATACGACCGGTTACCTTGGCTCTTCTTCTTAATAGTGTCAAGGACCTCCTTGTGCCTGGACGTCAAATATTCGATCGACTGGTCCTTGTTCTGATATTCTTCTTTAAGCTTGGTATTTATGGCTTCTTTAGCCATAACTTCTTCTTTAAGCTTCTCCGAATCTATCAAACATGATAAATGTGAGAATTAGTTAAAAGAAAAAGAGCCCAACAGTAAAGAAGGAGAGAAGAAGACACTAAAAGGGTGCTTACTTTTTAATTCAGAGTTTCTTTTCTCTAAGAGCTTTATTCGCTGGGTCAGTCCTCCGACCACAGCGAAATTCTCTACGAAATGCTACAAAAAACAGCAAACTATTTTAAGTATTTTATAAGGGAAAAAGCTATTAAAAGTGGTCGTGGTAGATCATTATATTCGGCAAAACAGAGTCAAGACCCGTCTTCGCTTGACGGTCCGATATTCTTCCCCACGCTTCATTAAGCTTTTCATCTTTGAAGATTCGGAAGCGATGAGGAAAGAAGACTTTGCGAGAAGAACTCTCAGCAGGGGTCGGAACCTACTGAGATTCCTCAGGAACCACCACCTCTGCGGGTGGGGTTGGAACCACCACCTCTGCAGGTGAGGTTGGATCCAATGCAAGTTCCTGAGCAGGCATTGGTACTTCCACCTACTCGGGGGCTGGCTCGACCTCCTTAGGAGCTTTCTCCTGAGGGGAGCTTTGGTCAGAATCGATCGAAATTCCAGAAGATCTACAATGACAAGAAGAAAAGAAGCTCAAGACTCAAAAATAAAAACGCACTAGAAGTAAGTACTTACATAAGTCCTTATTTTCATATGTATATACCTGGTCATTTTCTTGGTCTTTAGCTTAAAAGCGTATTTGAAGCAAAATCGGTCGCTTCGCCTTTCTTTTCTTCATTAGACCAACTTCACGGTCTGAACCGGTAGAGTGGCAGATCCTCACATCTTTCAACTGGAGGTCAGAAGGAATATTCTCGACCAGTTGATCGAGAATAAGATCCCTAACTATCTAGTCGAAGGGTGTGGATTCGTCGACTTCCAAAATAGTTGTGTCAGTGTTTTAGGATCGAACTTACCTAAAGATTGTTTGATTCGGGGGTTCCTCTAGGCTCAAAATCACACAGAGATGGAGACACGAGAATTTTATACAGGTTCGGGCCTACTCCTGGGAGAATAACAACTCTACTCACGTGTGTATGTATTGAGTATCTGGATTACAAGATCAAGCAAGAAAACTAGAGTATTGTGCTTCTCGAATTCAGGGCTCCCCCTTGCTCGATGATCCTTGCCTTTTATCTAGTCCCAGAATGTATGCCGTTGGACCTCTAATAAAGGTCCTTAATCATCCGGATCGTGGCGCCGTTACTAGAGGTTCTTGCGGGGAGTTAAAAGCGTTCCCCGTCGCCCGGACAATTATCATCATAAAGGGAGTTAAAATCGTGCCATTATCTTAGGAAATAATGGCGTAGTTCTTGCCGTATTTTGAATCTGGTGCGGAAGATTCCTTTATCGACTAGGCCCACATATGCGTGAGCTTTGTCGACTAGGGCTGATCGTAGAAGGTCTTCGACCGAGGGGATGGTCGTAAGGGAAGCTTCTGACGCATCTTGATCGTAGTAGAGCTTACAATCATGAGATAGTCATATAAGGACTTACGGCTATGGGGTAGTCGTAGGAAGACCCACAACTACAGGGTGGTCGTAGAAGAACTTACAACCTCCAGCTTCTTCCTTATTAATATTTAAGGGGTATACTCAGGAGTTATGTGACGTCATCATTACCTCATAATATGAATTATGGATAAATGATTAAATGAGGATTGTTATATCCTCGTCATTTAGCCCCCCAGCTTAAGCGAAAAATAGCTTGCTTGAGAAAGGAGCAGTAGATGATCTTACGACCAGTAGATGGTCGTGGAAAAGGTGGTTGAAGGAAAAACTCTTCGACTAATGTTTCATTTGACTAGAAATTTACTTAGTCAAGAAAGTTGTAGGATAACCTTGCGGCTCACAAGGTGATCGTAGAAGATCTAACGGTCCCCGAGTGGTCGCAGTACTGTGGTTGGAAATAGAAAGTTTCCAACCGTTGTTACTTTTGACCAGAAAAGACTTGGTCAAGAAGGTAACTTTACTTGAGGTGTAAAAACAGACCTTATTTCATCGAGCAGACAAATTTTTAAGAATCTCAATCGACTCCCTTGCCGTTGTCTACTGGAGCAGTTCCTGAAGCTTTAACAACCGTTGGGTAGTCACGTCTTTCCATCTTCGGGCGTGCGGTTATAAAGTTTCACCGCGGGTGAGGGTAAGGTCTTTTACCTTCCCCCAATTTGTTCTTGCTATTCAAAACTTTCGAGTTATCCACTGTCGACCAAATCGATCTTTTTTCTCCAACCCTTCTACATCCAATCTCTTAGCTTTCGGGAGAAATGGCCGAAGCCGCTTCCCAGTGAGCTGAATCAGAGATGGATGCGGCCAAGATTCAAGCTTTGGTCGACTCCGAGAAGATCCCGAAGGCTGAATTCGTGAGATGGATCGAAGCCGCCAGGCAGCATTGGCCATCGGAGGAGATGGGGCAAATCCCCATCTTCCAAGCATTCTGTGAGTGCGGCCTTCGATTACCTGCTCATCCTTTCCTTACATTGGTACTTGAGTACTTCCAAGTAGAGTTGGTGAACCTCGTTCCCAATTCAATTACAATGTTGGGGGTATTCGTGTACCTTTGCGAGGCCTACCTGGGGATCCCGGCTGACCTGGAGTTATTCCGGTATTACTACGGAATGACTCGGTTAGGCGGAATTGTCGATGACTGTAGTCTGAAGCTCCATGACGGGAAGTCGAGGGAGTACATTCAGATGTTTACCCGGTCGTCGTGGTCGGGGTGGAAGAAGAGGTGGTTTTATTGGGAGATCACCAATGAGGACATCCTCTCCTTCATTGGAAAGCCGGCAGAGAATGTTCCTTTATGGGATGCGATTCCTAAGGACCTTCGCCGGATCGCCCCTTCATCAAGCCATCACGGACTTGAAGGAAGAGGGCTTCTTGGATGTGCGTGGTGAAGGATTTCATCACGCGTCGCATCGACCCTCTGAAGAAGAGGGCTCACGGATGTGGAGGTACTCGGTTCATCGGACCCGACGAGGACTCTGCGGAGGTAAGTAAACCTTAAGCTTTAGCCTTCTTTACGTTGATTTCAGAATTGGCTTTATTTAAGGTTCTCTTGTTTATCTGAGACCTCTCGCAAGAGAGATTGGCCTTGAGTCAAGCTTATCTGCGAAAGCCCTCGCCCCATGTCGTGGCGCCTCAATCTGGTTGACACCTTCCAAAGGACAAGCTTGGCGCCTAAAGGTGTCGATAGTCGATTTAG
Organism: Phyllostachys edulis; assembly: GCA_036346405.1. Lineage (NCBI taxonomy): Eukaryota > Viridiplantae > Streptophyta > Magnoliopsida > Poales > Poaceae > Phyllostachys > Phyllostachys edulis. The sequence goes on from CM070566.1 coordinate 11,261,547, forward strand.
TCTTTAGGACTTTATAGTCATAGGAGAACTTCTGTTGAGTCTTGATCGTAAAAAGCTACGATCGGGTTATGGTCGTAAATGAAGAACTTACGACCAGAGATTTGTCGTGAAAAAAGCTACGACATGGTAATTGGTCGTAGAAGAACTTCGATCACTTTATAATGTCTCTCTTCGACCTGCGAAAATTAGGTAAGGAAAATCGTTGGAGCAGCGAGGAGGTAGAAGCGATGGTCGTTGGGTAGCCACCGTAAAGCGACTTGTTTCTCCCCCTTCCAAGAGGCGTCGGCTCGTTAAAGTCCTGAACAAGGATGCTTGATCTCGAGTCCTCTTTGTTGAGCAAGCGGATGCTCCTCGAGACCAGAAGAAAGCCCACACTAGTTCTTGACAAGGGCGGTGCGAGCTCGAGTTCCGCTACTCAAATGCACCTTCGGCTAATCTTGCCGCGGAAATAATCACTGCAGAGGAAACAATCGCGACAGGAATAGTTAAAGTGTTCAAACCTAAAGCCCCCAAGGCCAAGGTACTCTTCTATTATGACAATAAAACCTTCGCAGTTTCTACCTCTCCTGGTTTTATCAAGCGACTTGAGAAGGAGAACTGGAAGAGTTTGTTGTCTTTTGTGAAGGAGACTGCTGCACCAGCAGTGCCCATGGTTAAGGGTGATGTTGCCCTTGAGGTGGTCGAGGCTGATCTCGACTACCCAGAGAGCCAAGGGGCCCAAGAAGCGATAGTGCTCGATCAAGACCCACGACTAGACGTGGTCGTGGCTGATCCTCAACTTAAGCCTCAACCAGACGTGGTTGAGAAAAAGTCGAAGAAACCTCTCATAGGGAGGGTTGTTTCCAAACTCAAGATTTCTTTTGGCACTCGGAGGTACGTAAAAGAGACAAAATTGTAAGGACATCATTTACCTTTTGCTTTTTATCACCTAATCGTGTTTTCCTTTTCATGGTCTTAGCGCGACTCCCCTCATCATCAAGAACGTTCTTTTTAAGGAACCTACTGTAGTTTCTTTGGCAGGCGAAGGAACAACAGCGGTGGTGATCGAAGGGTCGACCACTGTCCAAATGGTGGAGGATGCCATTGTAGCCAATGTGGCTACGACCAGCGGATCAAACTATATCGGATTGAAGCATAGCAATCGATATTAGATTCATATTTCAAGTCTAACTCTGCAGTACAGCAAGCATTACGCTGAGTATAATTATGATTAGTCCACTACCTGGTCGAGGGCACCCCCTATAATAGCCAGTTCATAGCAATAAAAGAGTAGTCTCATTCTCTCCCAAGAACTCTTTGTCATTTTTTTCTTTTTATTTCGTAAGATCGGCGACTTGATCGTCGATAGAATCGAAACCACAATTGACATCATCCAGAGGCATATCATTGACTTCGTCGGCGATGTCGTTATTACTACATTTGTGTATAATCTGCTCTTCACCGTGACTGGTCCAACGTGTATTGTCCTTTTTGAAACCCCTTCGAATCAAGTGTGCTTCGATCTGCACTCGATTCTTAAACATCTTTAGATTCTCATAGTCAATGCATGGACAATACATATATTCTATCCCCTTATTCAACATATCCTCCTCGGCAGCTCTTGTAAAAGCAGACACACTATTAATGTACTCTTCACTCACATAGTTGCCAGCATACATCCAGCCTCGGTCCATTTACGTGACGCATATAACAATTTGGTGTTAAATATTGAATTAATTAATTAGTATACTATAGACGCAACTTTTGATATGTCATTGAAAATATGTATTTCTAATGAACTAAAAAAACACCAATGCACCCTAGGGTCAGGTTGTTCATCACAAACACATTATAGATAGCCCATGCCCAACTTCAGATGGCAACAAGCCAACACATGCAAAACAACACAAAAAGCTAGATCTAAACCATCTTCAATTCTCTCTTTACCGATCTAAACCATCTTCAATTCTCCAAGCTAGATCTAGAATATAATGTAAGGAACAAATTAATTACGTACTAACCATCGATAGTTAAGAACAAATTACCAAATCCGCGGTCTCCTTTCACCAAATCGCCTCAAAGCCCCACCTCCAGCAGCAGCAGCAAGAACAGAGCATGAATTTAAGACAGATCGATCTGTGAGGGTTGGGTCTGCAATAAATGAGATTATCACAGACGGTTTTTTTAATACAAACCGTCTATGAAGAGGATGGGAAGTCACAGACAGTTCATGTTGAAAACCGTCTGTGATATTACCAATATCACAGAACTAACTTGTTTAGAACCATATGTGATACTTCATAGACAGTTTTCAACATGAACCATCTGTGATATTACCTCTTCATAGACGGTTTTTAGCGCAGAAAGTAACACAAACGTTCACTAAACTAAAACCGTCTATGATTATGTTTAATACAAACGGTTTTGGTCAACCGTCTATGATCAGGCGTCCAGTATTAGCCTTTTTGTAGTAGTGTCGTGAGGCAAAGGGAGAATACACGAGCAGGTCGTTCAGTTCAATCAGATACGGACTAGTTGTATGGAGATACGAGATGGTCATAGACTGATCGAACATAATCACTAACTGGTCGTAAGGAGTAACGAAGTGGTCATGACTAAATATGAACTGGTCGTATAGAGATACGATCTAGTCATAAGTGATAAGGATCTACTTGTAGATCATATTGTATTAAGGTTCGTCCGATATAAGTTATGTGTATTCGGGAATCATTATGTCCTGCTAGGAACCGCTAACGACTTGTGGTCAGAAAAGGGTTTCCGAGTCACAACCAATTACGCATGAACCTACAGGGTCACACACTTAACAAGTTGGAACAAACGTGTTCGGATAAGATCCATTATGGGCTCTTTATAAGGGGATGCATGAGGTTGTTGGGATAACACACGCGTTATGAGTTGTTCCATCAAAACCCTAGCCACCATCTTCTCGAGAGCCCTACTGTGCGAGTTGGTGCTAGCACACCAGCGTACGGTGTTCCATCCCTAGACGTGTGGATATCGTAAAGGCACTGCTGCAGTTGCTGTTGCGCTCAAGGACAATCCACAACTTCGTAATGAACGCAATTGGTTGCTGGAGGAGACGATCGACGCCGAGGACGTTGGACGATCGACTACGGCCACTTCATCGACGCGCTCTTCGTTGGATCAGGTTGCTCCAACTCTTCTTCCGCTGCACTGCACGTATAGTGGTAACGATTTATGATCTCTTGCTTGTATGGCATCCTGATTTACGTGGTATAATTTTGAATTGCCAGCTAGTGTAGCCTACCCGTATCCCTTAAGTCCTTGTGGTCATAACCCCCCGTAGTTAACAGCCCCTGTGGTCGTAAGAATCCCAGAGGTTGCTCTACGAGTACCCTGGTCGGAGAGGCCCTGTATCTATTACCCGACTAGTTAACTGCTCGTAGATTCTTTGAGCTGGTACTTGGATCAGATTCCAAGTATATCCCTTCCGTGTGATGAATGAAATACATGCCTTATTGCTCCAAACCACACAACGCTTTTCAGCCCTAAGTCATTGACAATAACTACTGTAAGACCCGGGATTAACGTCCCAAATCCTCTGTGCATTTCTGAACTAGTCCCATGATCAGTAGCCAGTTCACACAGTTAAACAAATATGGTAACATCCATAAATCGCATAACTTTATTAATAATCAACAGAGTTTATTACAACATGGGCTTACAAGCCAACAATAAAAACACTGCGGAAGGCGAAGAAGATGTGGTAGAGTCGATTAATCGCCACGGGCAATCGGTGAGGAAGCGGCCTAGTCGTCGAGATCCACACCGATGATGAAGTTCTTCTCCTCTGAAATTTGTTTGCAATAAGCAAGGATGAGCACTACTACCGTGCTCGCAAGTTACACCCGTCAAATAACAGAATGACATGCATATATGGATGTAACAAGGGATGGCTTAATATGGTTCTTTTGCATAAGCGACATTTTCTTTGAATACTTGTACTAAGTTCCAGCGGTTAATCCATAACTAAAATTCATTTTATAAATTCTCAATTTTATAGTCAAGATAACATTCACTCATGAATGGTGAAGGATACCCTCCTATCACATGGCTTCCGCCCAATTCCCATTTGGATAAACCATTTGACAAAGTCTTTTTGAAATCAAAATCCAAGTCTAACTTTGAGTGGCTTTGCTAGCATGTCCATGACCATGACGCCGCCTATTGAATAGTTTTACACTCTGCGAGAGGTTATGCGGCTTTACCCACATGACATGACTTCTCTAGTTTGTTCGGTATATATCTATGCCACCGCTCACTACCTTAGGTAGCGATCTAGAGCACATGACAAGGCCTTTACAATCGTCATCCCACCGCATCCACCCGATTAAGGTTTAGCATCCCTCCTTGGATAGAAATCCGCGAGTTTGTAGGGGCCCCTCTTACGCCCGATGGGACTAACGAGGTCATAATATGACCACCATCCGAGATGGACCCACACAATCCAGCGGGATCGACCGCGATGGCACTTTGCAAATGTCGGCCGGTCCCTACCCATACTCGGGACATGTGGTTGCACGATATGGCATAGCCCATTATAGGCATAGCAAAGGCAGCTCGAGCCGGTCCTCAAGCGACTTGGGCGACTTTCCACAAAACCCATGGGCCTCGATCATGGAAATGATTCGATCCGTGCATTAACATGCACCATCCAAACAACCATTTAAGCCCAAGTACAAACCATTATTTTATTTTATTTTTCTCAAATTCATTTACGACAAAACTTCCATGACAAACCAATGCCATAGATTCTTAAACAATATTTGATTTTTGGTGAAAGTTTCCCAAATCAAATATTTTGGGGTCTAAGCATTGCTAAGCATAATCTGTCTCAAAATGTTCTAGTTCATACTATTGTATCAACTAGATTTTATCTAGGGTGAGGGTTAAATGTCCAAGACTTGTCAAGAACGAGATCGATATGTAAACCATCAATATTGTGATAATTTAATCTTTAGTAATCCAATATCCTTTAGACCAATCTACACCATATAGGTCTATTTCTATGATTCAACTTCAAATGATCCAATATTTAATTATACTCTAATTTTATAATATGATATCCATCAATCCAATGATTATGAAATCCTATAATCAAATTTGTAGATAATCGATATCCAATAACAATCTATTTCTAGAATCATTATCAATAATTCATGTCGACTATAGTGTCTATCTATCATCCAATCTTTATTAATCCAACATCAATAATTATCTACTTCTAAAATCCTATATTCAATAATTGTTTATTTCTATAATCCAACCATAATAATCATGTTTTTCTAATAATCCAACATCATTCAATCCGATAATCCAATAATAATCTATGTCTATGATTGACATCTAATATCCAACAATCATACAACTCTAATAATCCCACATCCAACCATATTATATTTCTACAATTCATTCTTAATAAGCCAATATCAATAATTATCTATTTACGTAATTCAACATCCATTATCTATTAATAATCTTCCTCTAACTTCACCCTTCCATGCACAATCTTCTTTTATTATCTAAACTCCGACAAATTGTAACTCCAAAATATATTGCATTCGATAAATTCTCCATACCACCTCTCTTGACAATAATTGGACATACAAAGGCATTGGGAATAACTATAAAGCTTAAAACAGGAATTTAAATTACTTGAATATAAATACGCATGCAATAATAATTTAAAACAGAATTTAAATAATTTTAAATACTGGGATTAATATGTTCAAGAATGTAACTTGCCTTGCTTGATGGACTATTCTCAAATGGCGTCGAATTCTGACTCTCCGAAGTCGTCGTAATCTATACGCGAAAATAAGCCAAATTCAAACAAAATTCAAATGAAGATTCAAATAAACTCCAAATTAAATAATTTTAGTTTATTTAGCTAGATCTTGAATTTATATGAATTTAGAAATTTGAATCGATTTAAATCGGAGTTCGTATGAAGGAGAGCGAACCCTGGGAAGTTTACAATTTACATGAAATAATGAATAATTCCGAAAATTATACTATTCATCGGAATTTGTGGTTTCGGATGACTGGGAACAATGAAAGAGTTTTATGGCCATGGAGAGGAAGTATGATTTTGAACGTGTTGAGGCGAACTCAATGGTGTTGACGGCTCCGCGAGAGGATCTTTGATGGCGACGCAGACCGACAGAGAAAACCTTCGGCGGACGACGGGCGGACGTCGGCGTTGCGGGCAAACGGAGAGGAGTTAGTGAGTGAGGTTGGTGGCGATTTGAAAAGGGAACCGCGGGGAACACAACGCTCGCCTTGGTTGGGGTGGAAAACGCACGGTCGGCCGGTGGCGGCAACGACGCAAAATGGACCAAATAATTAACAGAAATTAAATAAAATCTAAAAATTACAAAATAAATACTGTAAATAGTAGATGAATTTAGATGAATTTAGGAGAAAGAATCGTTGGATTTGGGGCTTGCATGTGAGAGAACTAATTTTCGGAAGAAATAAAATTCTATGTACAAAAGAATGAAACAACAAGATAAATGTTTTTCTTGTTCATCTCCATTCATGCCGAAACAAAGAACAGAGCATGGAGCCATGGGCGCGCACGGTAGTGGCGGCGCTCGGCGACGATGCTTGGCGAGGGGAGAAGAGCACCGCGTGAGAGGACGACGTCGCAAGGCGATGGTGTAGACAGCGGCAGTGGGGCGGCGGTGATGTGGCACCGAATCGAAGAAACTTCAAACTTGGTTCTTGTGAAGGGAAACTCGAATTGCCGGCAAATGAGAGTGGGAGAGGGTAGGGAGCTTTGGGGTTCAGGATGAGGAGGAGGAGAGCTACCTCGGGCTCCCTTTTATAGGGGCGGAGAGAGCCGGGAGGAGGAGAATGAAGCGACGGTTTTCAAGTGCAATGAAAGGTCATTTGAAAACTGCCACAATTGATTGCATTTAGAGGTTAAAACGTTCATTTGATGGTGTGGCTGCGTGCGTGACGTTAATACGCATGATTCGCTTCAAACGGATTCCATTTTAATGCGTTGAATGAGGAGAAAGAATGAGAGGAGTGGAGAGCAGCCATTAATGGCCTCCTGAAGCTCAAAATTGCTTCGGTTTAATGGCAGCCATGGGAGGGGAAGAGGAGAGGTGGCGCGGTGGTGGAGGTGTGGGCGGCGCGGTCGCCGGTGGTGGTGGCCGGGGTCGGCGGCGTCGGCCATGAGCAGCCATGGCTGCTGCCATTGAATGTCCAGAGGAAAAACACGTTCCGTTGAAGAAGATGAATAGGGGAGAGAAAAGAGAGTACAAAAGAAATAAAGCAAAGTACATGTTTGATTAAAACAAAAGAGGCAAGATGGTAGTGCATGCCTTGAGAATTTGAATGGGAGCGTGCTGGGCTTGGAGCAATGTGAGGAGGGGTGACCCAATGGGAAGTGGCTGCCTATGTGGAAATTTTTTTAATTTTTTTTATTTTCGAAATTAATTCAGATTTAAGCAATAAATAAATACAATTTTAGAAGATAGCAAATAGAGTTCAAAAATTCTAGAAAAATTCAAAAAAAATCCTAAAATTATTTTGGACTTAATAAAAATAATTTCAACTTAAGATTGCAATAGTTTTTGCACATAATTTATTTTGGCTTTAAAATAATTAGGGAAAGCTTTTAAAAATCTCGGAAAATTCTAGAAATTAATTAATTTTTATTTTTCAACTTTAACTCAAATAAAACTTCAAAAACTTTAATAAATTTTACTTTTGACTTTTAAAACTTCAGAAATTCAAATAAAGCAATCAAACTCTTTCAAATTTCAGAAAATCCAATAAAATAATAACTTTATTCACTTTTATTTTGGTAACAGAACTTTGGGCTGTTACAACTACTACACAGTTTCGTCTCCAGTTGACACCAATTGGCGACCAGTTGGTGTTTTACTGACAACAATTGCCTCCCTAATCAGACGTGTCACTTCCAAAAGATATCTTCTTCAGGAAATAACTGGCGCCTCTTCGCTAAGTATTTAAGGGTGGATGACGAACAACAAAAGGATCAATTGAAATACAATTCAGAAGACAACTGAAGCATAACAAGTTATTCAAAACAATATACTCAGTGTAATTAGGGCTAGTTTGTTGCCTTGTTAAAGGCATCACTATAAAATCCAGTTCATTGCAATAAAGAGTAATCCCCATTCTCTTCGAAGAATTCTCAGCCATTTTCCTTATTTTATTTCGTAAGATTTGCGACTTGATCGTCAACACTACTCCTAGCATATCTTAGCTTATCTTTCACATAGCTAGCTCTTTTGCTAGTCCATGCAGCCAAGGTATTCAAAGCAAATGAGTGTCTCTATTTTCCAGCTGAGGCATACATTTAATCCCAAATAATATACTCCACATGACCTCCCGGTCAAATCAACCTTTGTACGGCGAGCTATCTACTTAGCTGCACTCCTACTGCCACTAGCATACCAGTTCTTTCTTCCTCCATCTCAAAAATATATTTCTTTTTCGACGCTTCGCTTTTAATAAGAGCTAGCATTGTAGCTTTGCGACACACCATTCTTCACCGTTACAGCAGAAACGTCACTCGCTCCTTCATGGCTTCCACCTTCTCTGTCTCTTCTTCTTGCGACCGAAAGGCCAATGGCCGCCGGTGGAAGAAGTCTGCGACGACCACATCATCGTCACAACCTCTCCTTCTTCCAGTACCTAGCTCTACCAAATAAACTCAACTCCCACCTCAATCTTCTTCCCCAAATCACAAGAAATCAACAATATCCAAGTTACAAGATATAAATTCACAAATCCACTACTTTAGTAACATTCAACCCCCCTTCCTTTTTCTTGGCTCGGCACCACACCAGCTTCATCCGGGTACATTTTGTTGCAGCTCCTTCACCATTTGATTGTTGCATCATCGTTCCAAAAATGTTGCAACAATTATTTTCAGATGTTTTCACTGTTATTTTCAAATGTTGCAATGTTGTAACATCAAAATTTGTTTGTTTGGGATATTTAAACTAGTTTTTAAAAGCACAACTATGTTTTGTACTGATGGTTTTATGTATTTTCGGTGAGAATTTGATATTTTCCCCATGCGTTTCTTGTCATTGTATTTATCACTTGTGCATTTTGTGACACACATGGATTAATTTTGTTGCAAACGTTATGTACGGATGTTGCGTCGGAGCTTCCCTCCAAAATCTTGCCTACACACATACACGGGAGGAAGAGGCCATGGGAAGAACGAGGCAATACAACCTTACAAAACTACCACCCAAAATTTAGCAAACACGAGAGCAAGGGTCTCTCTCCCAGGAGCTCGCTCGTAGGCCAGACGTTTTGCCACCACCATGCAAGAACCGTCAAGGGTCATGAGCCACGAGAACGACGGCGGAGTCGCCGTCGCCGTCGACAGCCATGACCACGACCTTGGCCACGGGCAGAGCAGAAGCAGTGCCGATGCCGATGCCGAGGAAGAGGAAGAGCGCAGTGACCGAGAGTCCTTCTTTCAGTGCGTCGACCGAGTGGAGCCCTCGGGAGCGGTGCATGTTGGCGATGCCGACCCTGACTTCCCCTCCGACGAGGACGAGGAGGATGACGGCGGCGATGACGTCCGCGTCTCCTTCACCACCGCCGTCGGCGATCGCCTCCGCGAGGAGCAGGCCGAGCTGGATGACGAGGAGGAGGAGGACATGCCGAGGTACGACTACGGCATGTGGATGGCCGCCGAGCCCATGTCCATCCAGGAGCGCCGCCGCCGGCTGCTCCAAGGGATGGGGCTCACCAGCAGCAAGGACCTCCTCCGCAACCGCAGCGCGAGGATGAGGATTCCCCCCGGCATCCCCCGGTGCGCGTCCAGGCGGCAGCCGCAGCCGCCGACCGCGCCTGCCGTCGCCAACGACGCGCCGAGCACCGCGACGGCTGCGGCGTCGGTGGTGGCTGCAGCCCCTCCCGAGATCGTAATACAGCAGCCCAACGTCGTCCTTACCCGGTGCCGGTCCGACAGCCGCCTCGCCGTCCGTGGTGGCGCCGCTAGGAAGCCGCCGTCGTTCCGCCGCGTGTACTCGGTGCCGCACTCGCTGCAGGGCTCACCTGTACACAAGGCTCTCCGGGCGGCCTCTTGTTGCCTGTTGCCATCAGCGGCGTCGAAAGACGAAGGAGAAGACAACAGCAGTGGCAACGATATCGGCCGCAACTTCACGATCAAGAACCTGGACGACGGCAAGGAGTTCGTGGTGAGCGGCCAGTCCACGGACGGCACGTTGGACGTGCTCGACGACCTACAGACCGGCGTGCAGCTGAGCATCCACGAGTTCGAGCGGTTCATCGGCTACACCCCGCTGGTGAAGCAGCTCATGCACCGCAGCCAGAGCCAGCCGGTGCCGGTTGGGGTGGCCAAGGGCGGCGCGAAGCCGGGGAAGAAGAAACCCCGATGGCTCAAGAACATCAAGTTCGTCGCGTCGGCCGCCGGCCTTATCCACGAGAAGGACAGGGGCAGGGATGGCAACGGCGGTGGCAGGTCGTCGACCGTGCTGTCCGCGGTGACCATGTCCAAGTCGGGTTCCGCCAACGCTGCCATGGCATCGTCGTCATCCGAGCCGCTCAAGGTGCACCACTACGGCAATTCGAGCAAGGAGTTGACGGGGCTGTACATGCGGCAGGAGGTGCGCGCGCACGAGGGCTCGATATGGAGCATCAAGTTCAGCCCCGACGGCCGGTTCCTCGCCAGCGGCGGCGAGGACCGCGTGGTGCGTGTCTGGCGGGTCGTGAACGACGACGCCTCCTCGTCCGGCGTGGCGCAGGAGCTCTCGACCGCCCAGCTGCCGCCGCCGCCCCCTGGCGTGCCCGCGGACGGCGGGTCCGTGGCGCCGGGGCTGGCGGCGCAGCTGTCCAAGAAGGTGCGGCGCGGGAAGAGCAGCAAGCACGTGCTCCCGGAGCACCTCGTCGTGCCGGAGACCGTGTTCGCGCTCTCCGAGGAGCCGGCGTGCGCCTTCGAGGGCCACCTTGACGATGTGCTCGACCTCTCCTGGTCCAAGTCCCAGGTTACAACAATCTCTCTGCCATTCTGGCAGCAACTGCTAGTACTACTCCATACTTCCATAGTCCATATGCAGAGCTTGTAATCCCATTCTCCCTTGCTTCAGCAATTGCTGTCGTCGTCCATGGACAAGACGGTGCGGCTCTGGGACATGGAAACCAAGGCGTGCCTGAAGCTGTTCGCGCACAGCGATTACGGTGAGTCAGGCCGAGCAAACGCACGGCAACGCCGTCTTAATTGGATTCCCTCGTGTTGCCTAATCGCAATTGGGATCGATGTATACGCAGTGACGTGCATCCAGTTCAACCCGGTGGACGACGGCTACTTCATCAGCGGCTCGCTGGACAGCAAGGTGCGCATCTGGAGCGTGGCGGAGCGGCACGTCGTCGACTGGAGCGACCTCAACGACATGGTCACCGCCGCGTGCTACACCCCGGACGGCCAGGTGCGCGCGCAATCTTGCATCAACTGAGCTTAAAAGCGTTCATGCCAGAATTTTGTAGCCAAGTCATTGACACAATGACACTTGATAGCTTATGCATGTGTTCGAACTTGCTAGGCTGCGATAGTTGGGTCACACAAGGGGAGCTGCCGGTTCTACAAGACAACAGGTATAATTATACACAATTAGTTTGCGCTGATTAACATTTGCTTGTGGTGTGTGATCATTCCATGGCGTTTCTGTGTCAGATTGCAAGCTTAACCAGGAGGCTCAGATCGACATGAGCATATCCAAGAAGCGCAAGTCGCAGGCGAAAAAGATCACCGGATTCCAGGTACGTACGATCGTATCAAGTATTTTGCTCGAATTAAGCAAACAATGGCAACGCCACCACAAATCGATCGTGCTGTTGGACGTGCAGTTTGCGCCGGGGAACCCGTCCGAGATCCTGGTCACGTCGGCGGACTCGCAGATCCGGGTCTTCAACGGCATCACCGTCCTCCAGAAGTTCAAAGGTACGACAATGGCGGAAAGCCACGTCTTTGCGTCGCATCACCGTACCAAGATCACCGTTGCATTGCACAAACTCCACAACCGAATGGGAACTTGTGTTTCTTCCTGCCAGGGTTCAAGAACACCAGCAGCCAGATATCCGCCTCCTACAGCGCCGACGGCCGCTACGTCGTCTGCGCCAGCGAGGACTCGCACGTCTACGTCTGGAGGCGGGCCAGCGGGCCAGCATCCGGTGCCGGTGGCGCGGGCGGCGGGGGAGGCATCGGCGTCAAGGCCAAGACCTGGCTCACCAGCCGCTCCTACGAGCACTTCTTCTGCAGGGACGTGTCGGCGGCAGTCCCGTGGCCCGGGTCCCCGTCCTCCCGGTGCGCCGCTCGCTCGCCATCGAGCGTGCACGGCGTCGGCAAGAAGCAGCCCTCGTCGTCGTGCGCCGTTGGCGATGTGCACGGCAGCATGCCACGCCGTCCCAAGTCCGGGCCGATGACGTACCCCGGCGCCGGAGGGCAGGTGGACCTGTGCAGGGAGGCGACGTCGCGGGGGCGGCACGGCGGCGCGGAGGACGGGAACGCGTGGGGGATGGTGGTGGCCGCGGCGAGCTTGGGCGGGGAGATCAGGGTGTACCAGAACTTCGGCCTGCCTCTGAAAATCAGAGGCCAGAGCAACCTCTTCCATTAACAGTACGTCTAGCACTCCATGGAGCACGTGCACATCTGAGCAGCATCAGGAGACACGGAGCAGCATTGGAAACAGGGTCATTGGTTGCAGTTTCAGATGAGTTTTGCAGCAGGAATATGTACATCGCAATGTACATGTTGAGGGACAAGAAGAGAACAAAACAATGTAATGTAGAGGAGTGGACAACAGTGTGTGTAATGTACTAGGGTACAAAACCATCGACATACTAACTGTTACTCTCGTACCTCTCCTTATGCGCAATAGCCCCGTATCGGATCAAAGTTTATGAGATACGTCACGAGCGTGTATGATATCGTACGATATCAAGAACAAAGTAGATGAATCTCGTAGAAAGAACCGAAATAACGGCAATGAAGCAACCACAACGAGAGAAAAAGATTTGGTGAAGCCGACAGCAAATTCCTTAAGCATGATCTCAAAAGAGTACAAGAGATTATCGTTTTCTCACAACCTCTAGAACCCCTTAGGACCCTCAGATCCTTGCCCTATTGATGAGGATATACATGACATATACACCTATTTGGGTAAGAGAGGAGGAGAGGGAGGTCGGCCCAAGAGGAAGAAATAAGAGCAATCAAGTTTCAATCAGCATGATGCTCACTGTTCTGTTCGCAAAGTTCATGAAGGTTTCTGCACTAATTATGAGGTTTTCAATACACACAAAGTTTATATTTAGAAATCCTATCTCTAGTTTCCAAAAGATCAAACGACATGTGATTTGGAGCTTTCTACACAAAGTCATGGCAAGTTCATTGGAGGTTGCACATACCGTCAAGGCGCGAAAATTGCTAAACAAGGGGAGTCCGTGGCTTGTGGAGCACCTAGAGTTGATCTCCTACTATTCTAAGACTTTCCAAAGGTTTAAAAGGATGTCCTTATCTTGTTTCTCATGGATTTTATTCGTTTCAAATAAGGATATTGAAGATAGGAAGGTTTGAAGTCAATTCGGATTAAACTCGTCACCGCCAGCACAGTTCAGTTTAAAAAGTCTATATCTTTTGCATACGAACTCCGATTTGAATGTTCTTGGACTCGTTGGAAAGCTAACTTCAAGGGCCACACAAAGTATCAAGTCATGACTTGACGGAGTTAGCTCAGCTGCCATATGACTATTTTTCTATGTAAGCACGTGGCACAAAAGTGAACACTTTTGCCAGGATTCAGTCTGGAGAAGACCCTCAAGTGCGACAGCTAGCAAGATTGGTCCACATCTTGGATCAGATCCACCGTTGCACTATGCATGAGTTTTGGGAGACGCGTCGTCATCTCATTGTGGCTCAGGGGCTTCTGCAACCCATATGTAACATGGGATTTGTGGACCGATATGAGCTTTATGGGGAGAACGAGGTCTCCCCATACGCTTCTGCACCACCGGAGTACCGTCTTCCCGAAGTGGGAGGGCAAGTACCCAATCATGGACCAAGACGTCAAGATCGTATGTCAGTGGGTTTCTCTCGTGCCCAGAGGCTGGAACCTGCAGGAGGACACATCATAAATTTAGGATCCCCTCTACGTCTAGTCAACCCACATGACCCCAATGACACAGGATCACTCGGATATCATCTTTTGGATGAGTTTCCAGTGAACTTCGATCGGGAAAATATATAGAGTGTTACCGTAGTGTCTTGAGCTCACTGCCCAGATGTGAGTTCAGCGAGCATGTATCTTTAAATTTATGTAATAGGCTAGTAGTTGTTAAACTCTTGATGTTTCTTTGCAGGAACTTTTGTTTCGGGTAGTTACCATTTGCCTACGGGCTTATATGAATGTAATTGTACCAAAAAACTATGATTCGTTTTAATGGATCTTATGATGGCCTTGTGCCTTTGTGTCTTCATTTGGTGTTAAGTTTTGTGCATTTTCATTACTCTTTGCATGTTAGTTTAAGATGTTCTACTTGCTAACCAAAATATCTTTCGCACTTATTTGAGTGTATCCTTAGTCTGTTCTCTAACGTACCGCTCGGCTACCATGGATGAGCTCTACGCACGTGGGGAGGGTGGTGAACCTTCCCATCGGCAAAATCAGCAAGGCGGTCCATCAGAAGAAGTGCTTCCACCACCGCCCACAATGGCAGAGGTCTTGGCCCAGATTGAAAGAAACCACATGGATCAAACACGGATTCTGGAGGCCATTGCCCGCAACACTTCTCCGACACCCGAACCATCGGGGCCACGAGCTCACGGAGGACTCGCTGATTTTCTGCGAACTAATCCCTCGACCTTCTCTAGCACAGAAGATCCTATGGAGGCGGAGGACTGGCTTTGCACCATAGAGAAGAAGTTGGCGATCGCTCAATGCACGGGCATTGAGAAGGCTCTTTTCGCCAGCTATCAACTGGAAGGCGCCGCAAGCGTGTGGTGGGATAATTTCTTCGCCATGCAACCGGAGGGACGAGTTCTGACTTGGGACGAGTTCCAATCGGCCTTCCGCGAGGCTCACATCCCCGAGGGGGTGTTAATGATCAAGCAACAACAGTTTCTTGCCCTTAAGTAAGGAAATAAGAGCGTTACAGAGTATCTACACGAGTTCAATTTCTTGGCTCGTTATGCTCCAGATGATGTGTCTACAGATGCCCGCCGTCAGAGCTGGTTCATCAATGGCCTGACGGAGGAGATGCAGCTAGCTCTCGCTGTGCATGACTTCAGGAATTTTCAGCACATGGTCAACAAGGCCATTGTGGTGGAACACAAGAGCATAGCTTTGGATGAGTCTAGGAAGAGGAAGAGAGCCACCCAAATTTCAGCAAGCGGCAGTTTCCCTCGGCAGCGACTCGGCTGCCTCAACTACCCCGTTTTCAAGCACCGGTGCCACCGAGGCCTCCAACGGCGACTCCACGATCCTCTCCACCAGCGGCACAGCAGCGTAATGGGGGAAAAAGCTCCCAAAACAGTAGCACATTCAAGCCCAATATCACATGTTTCCATTGTGGCCGCCCCAACTACTATGCACATCAATGCCTTGCGAGGGAACGAGGGATGCCCCGGACTTATCAAGCTCCTACACCATCACCAGCTCTGGCAAGACCCTCATAACCTCCAAGGGCAGTATCTACTCCTCCTCAAGTCCCTACACATGGCCGAGTGAACCATGTGACTGCTGAGGAGGTGAACGACGCACCAAACGTCGTTTTGGGTACTCTCTTTGTCAATTCTTTTCCAGCTACTGTCTTATTTGATTCGGGAGCATCTCATTCATTCATGAAGAAGTCTTTTGCTACACACCATCAATTTGAAATGCATACATTTCAGCCACCTTATCAGATTCAGTCGCCGGGATCGGTTTTCCAAACCGATCTAATTTGCCGGGACGATAAAGTGGAAATTCAGGTGATTAACTTTTTGGAAAATCTAATAGTATGCGCATCAATGCCTTGCGAGGGAACGAGGGATGCCCCGGACTTATCAAGCTCCTACACCATCACCAGCTCTGGCAAGACCCTCATAACCTCCAAGGGCAGTATCTACTCCTCCTCAAGTCCCTACACGTGGCCGAGTGAACCATGTGACTGCTGAGGAGGTGAGCAGCCAAACGCCGTCGTTTTGGGTACTCTCTTTGTCAATTCTTTTCCAGCTACTGTCTTATTTGATTCGGGAGCATCTCATTCATTCATGAAGAAGTCTTTTGCTACACACCATCAATTTGAAATGCATACATTTCAACCACCTTATCAGATTCAGTCACCGGGATCGGTTTTTCAAACCGATCTAGTTTGCCGGGACGATAAAGTGGAAATTCAGGTGATTAACTTTTTGGAAAATCTAATAGTAATAACTTCAGTAGGTATTGATGTAATTTTAGGAATGGATTGGCTGTCCAAAAACCATGGGCAAATCAATTGTGCTCAGCGGTCTATTTTTGTCACAAGCGAAGATGGTGATCAAGTCGTTTTTGCATCTTTAGTGGGAAATTCTCATCTCTATGCTTTGGAAGCTGGTACTTCCCTTGAATTAGAGAAAGTACCCGTGGTATGTGAGTATCCAGACGTTTTCCCCAAAGAACTCCCAGGCATGCCCCCTGATCGAGAAGTTGAGTTCGTCATCGAAATTGCACCAGGTACTGCGCCCATTTCAAAATGGCCGTACCGTATGCCTCCCAATGAGTTGGAAGAATTGAAGAAGCAACTCAAGGAACTCCAAGATAAAGGCTTTATTTGGCTGAGCTCCTCACCCTGGGGATGCTCGGCTATATTTGTCAAGAAGAAAGACAAGAGTTTGCGGATGTGTGTTGACTACCGTCCGTTGAACGAAGTCACTGTCAAGAATAAGTATCCGCTCCTGCAGATTGATGGTTTGTTCAATCAATTGAATGGAGCCCAAGTTTTCTCCAAGATTGATTTACAATTGGGCTATCATCAAATCAAGGTTAGAGCTGAAGACATACCCAAGACTGCATTCTCTACTCGTTATGGCTTGTACGAGTATACTGTTATATCTTTCGGATTAACCAATGCTCCAGCTTACTTCATGAACCTCATGAATTTGGTTTTCATGGAGTATTTGGATCAGTTCATCGTTGTGTTCATCGATGACATCCTTATCTACCCCAAGTCTGATGAAGAACACGAGCAGCATTTGCGAATTGTGTTAGAGAAGCTTCGTCAACATCAACTCTATGTCAAATTCAGTAAATGCGAGTTTTGGCTTCATGAAGTTAGTTTATTGGGTCATGTGCTATCCAAGGGCGGTATCACTGTTGATCCAAGGAAAGTGCAAGATGTGCTTGACTGGAAACAACCCAAGAGCGTCACCGACATTCGCAGTTTTCTCGGACTTGCGGGTTATCACCGTAGATTCATCCAGAATTTCTCAAAAATTGCGAGGCCGATGACCCAGCTTCTAAAGAAAGAAAAGAAGTTCAAATGGTCAGCGGAATGTGAGAAAAACTTTCAGATCTTAAAAGAATGTCTGACCAAGGCTCCAGTACTCATCCTGCCAGATATTCACAAGAGCTTCGACATATACTGCGATGCATCTCGCCATAGGCTCGGTTGTGTGCTCATGCAAGAGGGCCGAGTTGTGGCATACACATATAGGAAATTGAGGCCTCACGAAGTTAATTATCCCACGAATGACTTGGAGCTTACAGCCGTAGTTCATGCTCTGAAGATTTAGCGACATTACCTCATAGGTAATCGTTGCGAAATCTACACTGACCACAAAAGTCTCAAATATATTTTCACTCAAGCCGATCTGAACTTGAGGCAAAGAAGATGGCTCGAGTTGATCAAGGATTATGATATGGGACTCTATTATCATCCAGGGAAAGCCAACGTGGTAGCCGATGCCTTGAGCTGAAAATCTCAATGCAACTGTTTATCGGTAACTCCCTTTTCAGCAGGCTTGTGTGCTGCACTATAGCGTCTGCACCTGGAAATAATTGAAGAAGGGTCTCTTGCTACCCTTAGTGTGAATTTTGCACTTGAGGACCAGATCAAAGAAGCCCAGAAGACCGACATGGAAGTAGCTCAAATTTGAGAGAAACTGAAACAAGGCGAGGCCAAATATTTTACCGAAGATGCACAAAGCACCCTATGGTTCGGAAACCGTTTGGTGGCGTCATTTGATCGCAACTTGAGAGAGTTGATCCTCAAGGAAGCTCACAACTCTCAATTCTGCGTTCACCCCGGAAGCACCAAGATGTATCAAGACCTGAAAAAGAGGTTATGGTGGAGTCAAATGAAGAACCAGATCGCACAATATGTTGCCAAGTGCGACGTATGCCAAAGAGTCAAGGCTGAGCATTTGAAGCCAGCAGGTACTCTCCAACCTTTGCCCATTCCAAAATGGAAGTGGGAGGAAGCCAGCATGGACTTCATCATAGGACTTCCAAGGACTCAAACAGGGTCTGACTCCATATGGGTAATCGTCGATCGTCTGACAAAAGTTGCCCATTTCATTCCTGTCAAAACCACCTACACCGGAGACAAGCTAGTAGAGCTTTATATCTCTAGGATCATCTGTCTCTATGGTGTACCAAAGGTAATAGTTTCAGATAGAGGTTCGCAGTTCACATTCCATTTCTGGAAATGCTTACATAAAGCAATGCGAACCGATCTATCTTTCATCTCCGCTTACCACCCGCAAATGGATAGACAAACCAAGAGGGTGAACCAAGTTTTAGAAGACCTTATCCGAGCATGTATGTTGTCCTATAGCAAGAACTGGGAAAAATGCTTGCCATTTGCAGAGCTCTCCTACAACAATAGCTTCCAATCAAGCATACAGATGTCACCCTTCGAGACATTGTATGAGAGAGCTTGTAGGACACCCTTGAATTGGTCCTAAGCCGGAGAGAGACCATTCTATGGTCCAACCTTGGGGGAGGATGCCGAAGAGCAAGTTCGTATCATCCGTGAACGACTTCGGACGGCTCAATCTCGTCAGAAGTCATATGCCGACTGTCGTCTTCATGAGTTAAGCTTTGAGATGAATGATCATGTTTACCTTAAGGTCTCTCCGATGAAAGGAATGCATTGTTTCCAAGTTAAAGGCAAGTTGGCACCTTACTACATGAGACCATTCTGAATTATAGCAAAATTGGGATCAATGGCCTATCAATTGGAGTTGCCACCATCACTTTCAGATGTGCATGACGTGTTCCATGTTTCACAACTGAAGAAGGCCTTCGCGTCCCAACTGAAGCAACTAAGTTGGAAGAACTCGACTTGCAACCCGATCTTTCTTATCGGGAGCACCCGATTCGCATTCTTGAAGAAACGGAGCGCAAGACGAGAAATCGCAACATCAGGTTCCTCAAAGTTCAGTGGAGTAACCATACTGAAGACGAGACTACTTGGGAACATGAAGACCATATGCGAAGTGAATATCCAGATCTTTTTCCTTCTACTTGAAGTGCCTTCGAATCAAGAAAGGAAAGGTTAAGCAAAACAATGGAAAGGAAAATGTAATAACCATTCCTTGTA
This sequence comes from Phyllostachys edulis, assembly GCA_036346405.1. Taxonomy (NCBI): domain Eukaryota; kingdom Viridiplantae; phylum Streptophyta; class Magnoliopsida; order Poales; family Poaceae; genus Phyllostachys; species Phyllostachys edulis. The sequence continues at coordinate 11,281,152 of CM070566.1, forward strand.
ACCTTGTAGGATATCTTAGCACTTACTTTCCTTGTAACCTTGATAAGATATCTTAGCACTATCTTTGAGGGAAATCAAGACAACAGATGTTGTATAATCTTCTAGAACCATCCTATCCAACTTTCAACCTACCCAGATCTCGGGATCGAGATCTTTTGTAGGGGGGGAGGGGAGGTTTGTCACATCCCCAAATAAATAAATAGGATTACTATGCATCTCATGAGCATGCATCATTGTTTTCAAGCATTTACATCACGTATTGCACTTGGAAAATCTTGTTCAAATATTGAACCTACACTTAAAGAAGTAAACTTCAAAAGAAAACTGAAACAAATGCTACTGAAGTTCCTCTCAAAATAATTTATTCAAATACTAAAATAATTATCATGAATTAATATAATTTTTTCCAAATTTTTGGGACTGGTTACATCCCTCAGAAAAATCAAACACATTTCAATGACACATTTTAAGTTTGAGTTTAAACTGAACAAAATATAACATGAATAGAGGGGTTTCAAATTTTATATGGGAACTAGGTCAACTCAGGAACACCTCTGATTTATTTCAAGATTTTAGGAAATTTATTTCTATTTTTAAGACCCCGGTCAAAGTGGAAGATTAGTTTTGAATCTCAGTCAACACTATTTAGACTTGGATTAACTAGAGCTTATCAGGACTGTTCGATTGAGATCGTGTGGTCTGAATCAACCGTGGGTTCAGACAGTCTGAACGTCCTCATGCAATCAAAACCGTCCGATCTTATTTCAACGGTCCAGATCTCGCAACCTTTCGAACAGTCCAAACCTCCCTTTTAATCTGAGCCCTCCAGTCCAGATCGAACGGCCCATGCGGACTCACTTAACACGGACTCACGCACGCCGCACTAAGTCACTGCCAACTGGGCCCCACCCATTAGGCATGTCTTCAACCTCGCTCTGGCTCTCGCACAGAAGTGCCGTGCCACGTTGTGGCCAAGCTCTGCGTTGCTCCGTCACGCCGTGAATCCACCGCCCATTGTGACCAGTCCTGGAGCTTAGGCATCTAACGCTGCCTCCATCTCCATCATCCATCAGAGCTAAAACCCCCTCAGCACTCTCCTTCTTCCCTACTTCTCCTCTGTTTGACCGAGGAGAGGGACGCTGGTTTGAGTCCATCTCACGGGTAAGCTCCAATCCTTTGGTTCCTTTCTTCTCCAGGTAGAATACCATATCCATTTTACCTAATCCCAGCTCATGCGGTTGCTTGTAGCTCTTGGACCTAGATCGTGCCATTGCAAGCTCTAGAGCACGCTCCCGAAGACATCCCTTTGCCATTCCTCACTTCCAGGTGGTATGGTCCTCAATCCACCGTGTCACCTTGTACCTTTGAGCATAATTAAGTTTTCCCCTCAGTCAATTTCAACAATGCACGATAGGTTTTCATGGATTTGAAGAAATTGCATTTTCGGCCGAGGAACTAACTCTTCACCTCCCACCTTGATCCGATAAGCCATTGAATGATTCTTTGCTCTTACAGCATTCTTATATGGTCCTTAACCCATCCCGACCATTCATTGTCTTTAGGATTGCTCAGGGGCTTCTCTCTTCGTTGAACCGTGCCGCCACTGTCATCTTCTCTGACACCGTCGCTGCTTCAACTTACTCCAAGCTTCCCTGAGCTTCCACTTAGCTCAGGTAACCTCCTAGTAGCCTTTAGACACTTGGGCACCCGCTTGTATGTACTGCGGAGCTTCACATTGCTATTTGCATTTTCGTCCATATGAGCACCGCCACTCAACTCCGGCTCGCCGCCGACATAGTCCACCTCAGTTAGTGTAATCACTTCCAGGAGGTGCGCATGGCTATTGCGCAGCTATCCCAGCCCTTGGTCGGCTCCGGCATGGCGGCAGTAGCACCGCGAGCCGCCGAACAAACGCAGGGACAAATTCCCGTTGTCGTCTGCGGACATTCAACGTAAACAACGTGCCAGGACCCAAATCCAGGTCTTTAATGACTAATGATTGCTTAATCATTTAATTGCTGTCTTAAGAAACTAGAAAAGTCACTTACATGTGGGACCGCGCACAGAGATTTGGAAAGATAAGTGAAACGCCGCGATGTATGACAGGTGAGCCTAGCCCTAAAACCCCGTGAGCTGGGCACGTACACCGGTGAACTCGGTTCATGGAATAGAGTCACGGACGGACGGGCCCCACATGTTAGCACAAGGATTTAAATCAGAAGTTAAATAGAAAATGCACTATTCACCGAGCCCGCCAATCGATCAGATAGCTATAGCCTTCGGAAGAAAAGGAATAATTGCTTTATAAAATTCGAAATCTATTAATTTGTAAACTGAAAATTCTTTTAACTTCAAAAATACATAACTAATTCTTCCCAACTCCAAAATGGATGAAACCAATGCTGATAATTTTCATTTTTAATGAACTTTATGTTAAAACTGGTTTTAAACTTGTCTCTGTAGCAGAGAGTATTATTTTAGAAATTGATCCATAACTCTATTATTTTTACAATAGAAAAGGCTGATAACTTTGAAAATACATAACTAATTCATAAAAACTCCTAATGAGATGTATAATCCTTGTATCCCCTACTGCTCTACAAATTTTGACCAAATAATTAAATTACATGAACTAAGACCTATTGGAACCTAAAGTTCGTAATGCTATAACTTTCACATAATAACTCCAAATAGAATAATTATTTCACCTAAATTCATCTAAAATCATACACTAGCCACTGTAGAAAAAGCATGCATTTTTAAGCAATTTGATTTTTGAGGTATTTCTCGGTGTTTATCGATATCGTTAATTCTGTAGATTCCGAGGCTATTGATATTGACTCATACGCCATGGAGAGTGAACAACTAAACTACCAGCAAGGCAAGCATCATTTGAACTTTCTTTTGCATCATATTTGATCTCAGTTTTGTTAAGTTAGTGCAATGATAATTGCTTGCATGCTATTTTGATTATGTCGCTATTTTTGTGATGTGTAGATTAGTAATATCCTATTCATTGAGGTTAATCTTGAATTATTCCAGCACCACATGCTTAAGTTAGGATTGTGTGAAATATGTTATATGAGTTTGCTTAGCCATGCAAGTCTAGAAATGGCAGTTTGATTGTCAGGAATAACCCGACAATTATGGGAAACATTCACTTTCATATATTCATTTGATTACAGATCTTTGTATCTATTTTATGAGATAAATTTTGTCATTTTAAATGAGTTTTGGGTCTGGACAAGTGGTTGCTAGTGAGGGTGCCTTCGTGCACGAGATCGGGTATATGGTTGTCATGTCCGGACCATTAAGGACCGAACTTTGGTAACGTCATCGATTCAAGTAAACTCATGCTACCACACGTGGGATATGGGTATTGTACGGTTAAGTAGGGGGAAGGTTTTGTTGTGGTAAGTCTCATGGTGGTGTACGGACACTTGTGTTCGATCATTTGTCCATAGGAGACGATGTAATTTTCTATAGTGTGCACGGGAGCATCATTTTCGGTTATTTACATTGCATCAGTATTTCCAATACAACTTGTGAGCCGCCTAACAAGTGCTATCCGTCGCTTGTACTAGGTAAGGGACCATCTTGCAAGGGGGACTTATCTCAATAGGATCTTCTTACTAAAAACGACCGTATCTTGATTCTCCCCGGCCGACACACCATAGGAAGTGTGTTAATTCCGGTGGCTTACGGTCTAGTCGAGTTGTGTGAGTAAAATAGTACACCTCTACAGAGATAAATCTATTTGAATAACTGTGTCCACGGTTATGGATAACCGCTTGAGTTCGGGAGTTACTATTGTTAGACTTTGATTTAAATTGTGGGTAAACTCGGTATTCGGCATGAATGGGATGTTCATGCATTTTGCTATATCAAAGTGGGCTGCCACTTTGGTGTTTGTTTGATTCATTTTTTATTCAATTTACTACTTTATCATATGATTTACTTCTACTTCAAATCTGTTTTTAAAATGGCAATTGATAAACTAGTATGTGTAGATTGAAAATTGTTGCGCCCTTCGCAAAACTAAGCTAATATGAGCCATCCTTTGGAACAACCTCTAGCATAACTAATTTTTATTTGTATAAGACTTGCGAGTACATTTGTACTCAACCCGGTTGCTGCAATTTCAGGTGAGGAAGACTTTTAGCCGATGAGCTCGTTAGTACCGATTTAGGCGACACTAACGAGTAGTGCTATTATTTAACTCCCAGTCGGTTGCCGATGGGTTATGGGGCATACCATGCTGGACTTTTGGTTTATTTACATTGCTTCCGCTGTTACTTTATGTTCTTATTTGAATTTGGCCAGTCGGCCGCTTGTAATAGTTGTAGACTTGAACTATTACGATGTATGTCTTTTGGACTATGAATGTATGAATGTTGTATGGATGTGATCAATGCTAAATGTGAGTTTGGGGCTTGTTGGTTGCTGATCTTGGGAGCCAACATGATCTCATGCTCGCTGTCCGTGGCTTCCAATTAAACTCACTAAGTGTAGAGGTTGGACTGTTGGAGAACCGATTATCGTGTAGTGCTCGCAGAGGTGCAGCGTGCATGATCGTTGGTGCTCTAGTTTTCGGTCAAGCCTCTCGCTTAGATGGATTTAAGTTGGAATCCATTCATAGGAGACCCAGAGTTATCTCCATAAGGCCGAGTATGCCTTGGTCTTACGAGAATAACCCGGGGGTCCCCACATCATTGGTATCAGAGCCATACTGACTGTAGGTTAGAAATAGCATGGGCGTTACGTCTAATTTCTTGTGTATTTTTTTCAAAATTTTTTACGTTCTAATTTTGTCTCTAAAATTCATTTAAGTATACTGTTTGTAGGAATTTTATAATATAGAAAATGAGGTCCAAACATTATGATTTTTTTCAGGCTCCTTACATAGTGGACTTGATTGTTTAATTTTTCTAAAATTTTTGCAAAATTAATTAATGCAATTTCATAATGTCCTTGCATTATGAAATATTAGACTCCTTACACGATGGACATTATGAAAATTGCATTAATTAGTTTAGTAAAAATTCTGAAAAAAATACACAATCAAGTCCACTGTGTAAGGAGCCTGAAAAAAAATCATAATGTTTGGACCTCATTTTCTATACGAGAAAATTCCTACAAAAGTATACTTAAATGAATTTTAGAGACAAAATTAGAATGTATAATTTTTTTTAAAAATACACTAGCAGTTAAACTGTGTCGGGAGGCTTCGCAAAAAAAAATGATAATTTGTTGAGCTAAGTTTCTATATTTAAAAATTTATGGAAACGGAAGTAACTAGCGACGATGTCATTCGGCATAATTTTTGTTGTTTGCGATGTTATTTTCCAGTGCGTCACGAACGAAGTGTCGTTCCTCCGATTACGTCCCAATGCGATGTCACTGAGCTAATTTTCCCATTTATGTGTGCTAGGAAAACCCTTTGTGAGGAGGAAGAGGGAGAATATGTATGTGTAATAATCATCAGATTTTGAACGCAATGTTGTAGCAATGACCCTGGGCCAAACAACGAAGGAATGAGCACACGCGCATGGCATCAACACAAGGGCGAGACCGTGTGATCATGCAGCCGATTGGTCGATTCTTAATGTTTGTTAATGGGCCACGTTTGAGGCTAAGCGGCGGTAGCATGGGCTGACGAGTCTTGCTTTGAAGACTTCGTTGGGGCCGTGACCTTGCAAGCAGTGGTGGAGCTAGGATTTTAGTGTTGGGGGTGCACACACAAAGCAACACCAGGTACAATTAGTTTAAAACAGGGAAAAAACTATCGGTTTGGAAAAAATTTCAGAGCCTAGCGATAGACCCGGTTACCGGCGGTCACCGGAATTTTCGGATTTATTTCGGCCGAAATTTTCAAATCGAAATTTGAATTTTTTGTGAAGTTAAAACGAAAAATACAGAAAAAAAATGCATAGCCAAGATTCAAACCCGAACCAACCTCTTCAAGACTAAGGGTGCTTCCACCACGGCACATGCATTCTTGTGTTTGCATATGTTTACAAACTTTCTTTATATTTGTTAAAAAACTAACAAATCCAAAATTTTTGGCGGTTGGAAATTCTAGGAGGGGTTCGATGAGATCCGATTTTCGTTGGTAACCACCAAAATTTCACGAAAAAGTTTTCACCGGTTTTAACTACGACGCCCAACGGCGAAATTTGCGTTAAGTAAAAAAGTCAAGAAAAAAAAAACAGAGGAAATTGTCTACTAGTATCTTTTCATATGTCATTACTATAGTAATCAATTTGGAAAATGACTTGTATAATAATATGAATGTGAGAAAAATGGAAGTTGCTCTATGCGCACCTGCAAAATTCAAATTTTAGTGTTGGGGGTGCACACACAAAGCAACACCAGGTACAATTAGTTTAAAACAGGGAAAAAACTATCGGTTTGGAAAAAATTTCAGAGCCTAGCGATAGATTCTGACTTTTTGGATTTATTTCGCGAAATTTTCAAATCGAAATTTGAATTTTTGTGAAGTTAAAAAAATCTGAGAAAAAATGCATAGCCAAGATTCAAACCCGAACCAACCTCTTCAAGACTAAGGGTGCTTCCACCACGGACATGCATTCTTGTGTTTGCATATGTTTACAAACTTTCTTTATATTTGTTAAAAAAACTAACAAATCCAAAATTTTTTGGCGGTTGGAAATTCTACCGGAGGGGTTCGGTAGATCCGATTTTCGTTGGTAACCACCAAAATTTCACTGAAAAAGTTTTCACTGGTTTTAACTACGCGCCCAATGCATGAAGCCGTGAATTTGCCCGTTAGAAGTAAAAAAGTCAAGAAAAAAAAAAACGAGAGAAATTGTCTACTAGTATCTTTTCATATGTCATTACTATAGTAATCAATTTGGAAAATGACTTGTATAATAATATGAATGTGAGAAAAATGGAAGTTGCTCTATGCTTTGCAAAACCATTGGTCTTAGTGAGTGGCACGCCGCCTCTGCTTGTTTGTTCCCTGCCGGTGCCACTGCCCACCGCTCCTCCTCCTCTGCGCCCAAGACGGCCGCCGAGCATGAGAACCAAATTGGGGAGGAGTTGGAGTATTGGAGATAGAGATGGATGTGAGCTGGTGAGTGATGAGATGGTTGTGGGCTGGTGGAGGCATGAGCGAGCCGTGGGTTGTGATTGTTTCAGTTGGCGATTGTAGCTAGCCGAGATGACACCATGATAGGAACAAAAGGCTATGCCAAGAACCGAAACGTTTCGTCCGAACAAATGCCAAAAGCTTTCGCTAGCTTGTACAACTAATCTTTTGTGATAGTACTCTCCGTGATCGATTGCACAATGACTTAGGAAGATACGGGTGCCTCACTGCCTTAGTGCCTGACGACTTGCTCTGGTTGGTGGTCTGGTAGACTGAATTGTTGAAATGTCCAGCTCAAGTGCCCAACTGCTGAGTGCTTATACCTAGTTAGAAAAAAATTACATTTATTTTTAGGGGTGCTCGTGCACCACAGGCACCCCCTAGAGCCGCTCATGCTTGCAAGATGCTTGAACCCTAAATTACGTACAAAATTGGGCCGCCGGCTTGGCTGTGTATGCCTACCTGACTGAAGGGGCAAATTTTTTTTAAAAATCATATGATTACAAGATATATTTGCTACAGGTGATTTTTTGAAAACAAACACTTAAACCACACTTTCCACGAAATAAGCTAAGGTAACAATGTCATCTTTGTTGAATAAATAACTTAAAGTGTGTCGATACCAGTAATGGTACGGCCTGCGCGCTATCGCCCCCGGAGAAGACCGTTGCGAAGTCGGGGTTGCATGTCGGGGTTGCATCTCATAGCCTAGCAAACGCAAGAAAAGAAAGTTGATTTAATTTATAGCCAGGAGAGAGCAACAATTGAGTAGTGTGTTTTGTTAAGGAAGAAAAGAGAGAGAGAGTGTGTGTGTGTGGAAGGAGGAGGCAGTCACGAGGAGTCGGAAAAATGGATGGATGAGGATTAAGTGGATGAGAAGCTAAAGATAAGGTTTTTGGCCAGATCACGTGAGAGGCAGATGCGTCTGATGCTATAGGTTACATTGTACGCTCGCTTCATATAGTTTCCCTTGTTTTTTTTTATCTCAACTCAAAACAAACAGAGAAGCAAAACCGAAAAAGCTAAGTGGGTTAGTGGTGTAATCTAAGTGGTGGGCGCGCACAAAACTAATATTATAATTGATCCCCAATCGCACATGTGTCCACCCCCCTCTCTATGTCCGCTCAAGCTCTCTCTTATCAGCGGCGGGGAGGTGAGCCCGGCGGCGGCACGAGCTTTGCGGTGGGGGTGGCTCGACCGGCGGAAGACCGCGGCAGGGCGTCTAGCCCAGATCCGTCGGCGGGGAGGTGAGCGCAGATCCGGTCCATTAAGGTCGAGGTTTCTGGCGAGGGCCGGCGGCGCGCAAGGTTTTCGGCGAGGCTGGGGCTCCCAGTGGCTATGTGGCAGTGTTTCCGGCCAGGGGCGAGGTTTCTGGCGAGGTATCCAGTGACGGCGGCGATGCGGCTCGCTGGAGGTGGGAGAGAAAGGGTTGAGAAAGAGAAAGAAGAGACATAAGAAAACCGGCACATAATCCTACAATAACCAATTACCCTCCCTCGTAGACACAGGCCACCGGGCGGGGCTTTTGGCCGGCCGTAGCACGGTCGGCCAAGACGACGGAGGCCCGGCCGACACGAATCTCGTTAGGGCATGTTGGCAGACAAAGATGCAACCTAGGGCGTCTTGGGCTGGCTCACCGCAAGACGACGGGCGGCGACGGCATGGCACGCCGTCACGGGCGTGTTCGGGCGGCCGCACAAGACGATCGGGCCAGTGGGCACGGCAAGCGGCCTGCCTTGATGAGGCACGCTGCGGCAAAGACGGTGTCGCACCCACGGGCAGCGGCGATGCCTCGCGCCTCGGCCTCGGTCGAGTCGCACTGAACGACGACGCCGACGTCGCCGCCGCCGCTGCCGCCGCCTCCTCGGCCTCGGCCACAAACAAACAATCGAACGCAAAAACTGAATGAAACCACACACACACAAAATTGATCATCAGTCATTCTCATTCATCAGTTCATCTTCATCACCATTCACCATTCACCACTCCAAATCCAATACCAAATCAAGCATTGCAAAAAGAAAAGAAATAGACGGGAGGCGGGGAGGGCATCCTTGGCCCTTGGCGCGCCGGAGGGCGTCGTGGCGGGCGAGCCCGGCGAGGAAGGCGGCGAAGGTGGCCGGATTGGAGAGGGAGAAGCTGAACCGCCAGATGGCCCAGATCTGCGACCTCCGCGCCGCCGTCCCCTACATCGCCGAGCTGAGCGCCCGCGTGGCGCGGCTCGAGGCCGAGGCGAGGCAGGCGGCCGCCGTGAGGTGGGAGCCCAGCGACCTCCACCGCCGCTGCCTTCCTCGGCGCATCCAACAGGAGGGAGAGGGGGAGCCGGCCTTGGAGAGGGAGGCGTGGCCCCATGGGGGAGTTGGGGGAGAGGGGGAGGCGGCTGGACTGGAGAGGGAGGCGACGAGGAGGGGTTGGGGGAGAGGGGAGGCATGGGGGAGTGGAGTGGGAGGCGGCCGGAGGGGGAGGGGGAGAGGGGAGGCCGGAGGCGCCGCGTGGGGGAATGGAGAGGGGAGGCGGCCGGAGGGGGAGGGGGAGAGGGGAGAGGGAGGCCGAGGCGCCATGCGGGGGAGTGGAGAGGGGAGGCGGCCGGAGGGGGAGGGGAAGAGGGGAGGCCGAATCCCATCGCCGAGACCGAGAGGGTATAGGATTTGAGGGGCGTCTGGGCGTGTCGCTGAAAGGGATTGAGGGGCGTGTGACTGTGTGAGCGTGTCGCCGAAAGGCAGAGAGAAAGGCAGGAGAGAGGTGCGTGGATGTGAATGATGAATGGCGATGGACAAGGTGGCCTTCTTTGTGACTGCGACTAGCGTCTTTGCTGACTGGCGTCGCAACTTCTTCTGCGACGTGCGAACTGAGACGTGGAGTCTCATCACAAAAGAGACGTTGGATTGGCCGCTAGACTCAGCGCTCAGTGTTTTTGTAGTATGAGCTGAGAGCCTGAGACGTCGAGTCTCATCACAAGAGACGTTGTGGTCTCTCCGTCTCTGATACAAAAGAGACGTTGTGTGTGAGTATGAGTAACGTTCGCATTTCTTTCTCCCTATAAATTCCCTCATCCCTCCTCATTTTTTCACAGCACCCCCTCATTCTTCCTCATTTGTTCACAGCACCCCCTCATCCCTCCTCATTTGTTCACAGCACAATACAATCTGTTTGCTTTCTATTTGCTATCTCTTTGCTATCTAAATTGTAGTCGTCCAGTATGTTTGGAAAGAAGAAAACAGCAGGGCGGAGCAGCAGAGCACGCCCTCGCACTCCTAGTCCTCCTCCCCTAGAAGAAGTGCATGAGCAAGAGATCGATCCTCGCCAACTCTCCCCGGGCATGGGAGACTATGGTATGGAAGATCAACATATGGATGGAACGGAGGGCTTTGAGGATGCCCATGTCTCCACCCCAAACATCTTCACCCCAAACGTCTCCACCCCAGACAACGAGGACGGTGCAACGGTGCATGCAATGAGTGGAAGCTCCGGCGGCCGACGTGCATGGTGTTGGAAGCATATGGAGTATAACATAGAAACGGAGGATGGGCATTAGGTACCTTATGCCACATGTAAATATTGCCATGCTAAATTGTCTACACGCCCAGGTGGAGGTACAGGTCATCTCAAGCGACACGCGCAGGCATGTTTGAAGAAGATAGCGGTACCGGATTCGACGCAAGGAAGGAACGTCCGCACCGGCTTAACTTTGGTCACGATGGTTCGGTAAGTACATGGATGTACAACCCTCGGGTAGCTAGAGACGAAATTGCTAGATATATAGTTACTGAGGATCTTCCGATTAGGACGGTAAGCTCTAGTTTCAAAGAATGATCCAACGTGGTTTTTGCCCGCAATACCAACACGTAAATAGGAGAACAACTACGTGAGACATAGTAGAACTCTACAAACGTAAACTGTCAAGTTTGAAAGAAAACTTCCTGAAAGTTACCTTTTCTTTTGCTTTAACCTCCGATATATGGACTTCATCCCACCAAAGGGCAGGCTATCTTAGTGTTGTTGCGCATTACTTAGATGATGATTATAACTTGAACAAGCGAGTCATCGGGTTTAGGTCTATCGATGAGGCACACATCGGAGAGGCCATCGCTGTAGCGTATTAGAAGTCATTCAGGATTTTAAAATAGAGAACAAAATTATTGCCATCACTCTTGACAATGCCTCAGCTAACACGACGGCCATGGAGTTCCTCACACCGCATCTGGCGTCCTACACTGGTGGTTTCGTCCTCCACCAGAGATGCATGTGTCACATCTTGAACCTCATCGTGCAGGCAGGCTTGCAGGTAATGAAACCTAGTCTAGACAATATACGCGATGCTATCCAGTTCATTACAGTTTCAGGCCCAAGATATGCCCAGTTCAGGGAGTACTGCAAGGCCAACAATAAGAGACCAAGGAAATTCAACCTGGACATGAAGGTGCGGTGGAACTCCACGTATACTATGTTGGAGCGGTGCAAGGAGTACGAGTACATTATCACTCTCTTCGTCAATACTAATTCTGGTAAACAGTTGGTTACTAAAACAGATTGGCTAGTTGCTGGTCGTTTTCGTGAATTTTTGAAAGTATTTTACAATGCAACCACAATTTTATCTGGTGTTTACTATCCTACTTCTTTCTTAGTCATCGAGTGGCTTTGGACTATCGCTAACGCTTTTAAGGAAAACAGAGACGATGCCCTTCTGAGACCTATTATTGAACCAATGTAGAGAAAATTTTTAAAATATTTTCAAGCTATCCCGCATCTCTTTTGTTTTGGTACTATTATGGATCCTCGGAGAAAATTAGCAGATCTGAAGGGGGCTTACGAGGGAATTGGGGATGCATTTGATCTTGATTTTTCTGAGTCTTACACTCACATTCATGACGAGCTTTTTCGAGTTTTCGATTTGTATTATGAAAAGTTTGGCAGCAGAAGTCAATCAAGAACAACTGCCTCAACAACACAACAAGGACAGCGCAATGTGAGCGCTTCGAACGTCTGGAAGAAGCTGAAAGGCCCGGCATCCAGTTCATCTTCTCGTGCGCCGACCCGGTCTCAATGGAATCCAAGAGTAGAGATCAACCACTACCTCGACACACCTTTTGCTAACACCGAGCTTGACTTCACGGATGGCAATGATGTCAACCTCCTCTTGTGGTGGAAGAACCACCAGCGTATTTATCCCGTGTTGTCACATTTTGCACGAGATGTACTTGTCGTTCCGGTGTCGACTGTCTCATCGGAAGCCACTTTCAGTACGGTGGGGAGAATCATCGAGCCAAGGAGGTCGTCTCTCACACCTGAGATGGTTGAGGCACTCACATGCCTCAGGGACTGGGAGAGCGCAGATGAACGGACGCAACATCAGCTCGAGGATCCGGAGATTGCGGAGGCGATAGCCGACCTAGAGAATCTCGACGTCAACTAGTCTATCTATGTTTATGTAGTTGTTGCACTCTTTTCCTTACCAGGGGTACCCCACATTGGGGGTAAGGTTTTTAACGAGGCAGCAAACTTTGTATTTGTACTATATCAAACAATGAATAAATTTTAGTTATTCCCTTGAATATTTATGTGTTACAGTGTTATGAATATTTTTTATTTCATTCTATATTTCCTATATTATTTTTTTATTTTTCCAACTTTTTTTTCCTAACCCATTTTCTTTTTTTCCCTCCTTTTTTTTCCCATTCCCTCTTTTTTTTCATTCTCCCTCCTATTCCTACTTGAAAGTTGAAACTTAGCTTGCTGAGGAGAAAAACTAAATGACTCCCCTCCGGTGCACAATTTTTTCTTTGTTAAAATTGAAACTTTAAAAGTTAAACCAGCCTATTAAAACGCCTTAGTTGGGTCAAACAGCACCTCGAGCCTCGAGCAGACCTCAACTTTCAATGCAAACATCAACCTTAAACAGATATTTGCACAATTTTTGCCTACTTCTCTCTCCCACGCTGCTTCCTAGTCCTTACTCCTTCTGAGTCACTTTGCCGAGAAGCTTCTCTGGTGGTCTCGCACTCTCTCCTTCTCGGTTTCTTCTCCCCAAATCCTTCTTCACTTCTTCACCGCCGCCCTTGTGTGTCCTCCCATTCCTCATCCGCCAAGAGCCGCCGCCAAACCCACGCCCCACCTCGCCTCTAGGCTCCAACACCTTCAACGCGTCTCACGGGTCAGCCGTGCTTGTGCAGAGCTCCACCCGCATGAGCCAGAGACATGAGCCCGCGACGGCGGCCCGAGCACGTCGTGAGAGAGGACCCGGTCCTGACGCCTCCGGCACCGAGCTCGTCCAGAGCTCGACGAGGCGGAAGGTTCGCCGGGTTCCATGGAGAGGAGCCCGTCCGGTCGGACAGCACGGTCCTCCATGGCGACGGCGACGGCGCCAGTGGTCGCATGTCCTCTCCTCCTCGCACCTCGATGGCTCGGTCCTGACCTCCCTCTATTCCGCGTGCGATGGCGACGGCGACGGCGACGGACGTGCTTGGGCGGCAAGACGCACGGCGGCATGGGTGGACCTCTGGGCCGTGCTTGGGCTCGCCGGAGACGACTCGGGCCGGAGACTACACGGTCCGGCCCTATGGCCCATCGTGCCGCCGCGTCGCAAGACGCAAGACGCCCAAAGGCTCAGGACTATCCCTACGTGCGTCATGAAACACATCCAATGGAAGGGGATGTGCATGCCAGACCAGTCCAAATGGGCGTGCCTGCCGAGCCAGTCTGAAGCACAACACTGTTGATCCGTCTTAGATACGGCACGACCCGACACACATAATACCATGCTTGGCACGACACGGCCTTTGGTACGTTATGACACGACCCGTTTAGCTTGTTAAGCAACAATAGGCACGACATAGCACGCTCCGGTCCATTAGGCATAGTTAAGCCTGTTAGACACGATTAGGAATGACATGGCATGACCTGTTAGGCACAGTAATATCGATCTTTTGAAATTTGTAGCCGTTGAGGAGCTTAAAAATATGAAATAAATTCAAAAAAATCTCAATATTTTTCCTATAAATATGCAACATAACCCCTCATTTAGCCACCATCCAACCTTCACTGTCTTCTGTGAATTCAATTGTGAAGATTTATATCCCTTTTGTGATAATTTGGCAAAATCTAATTTTTTTTTTTTCCAAATATTCAAAATTTTGAAATCCAGCTGCAGTCTGGAAAAGCAGTAACAATACTGATTTTTGTAGATTTTAATTTTTCTTTTTTCTTGTACTAAGGTGAAATAAATAATAGTGTAATTTTCGATTTGCAGTTTTCTTGATGGAATATTACGATAATTTTCTAATTGCCGATTTCAGAATTTCACCGAAGAACCTTGCATCTTTCAAGAATGTTGTGCCTCCACCTCGAATGGATCAGGAAGAAATACCATCATCAGGCTCTACGAGTATCTCTACGTCGGCAAGCACCAAAACAAAGTGATCCAAGTCCAGTAATCAGGAGTCTTGGCAGATTTCTGATCGAAATCTAAGCTAGAAGAAAATGGAGTTTAGGTAAGAATGTTGTTTGTAAAATTTATCATTATGAATTGTCTATAAAGTCTTCAGGTGGAATGAGACACTTGATTAGACATGCTGCAAGATGTAAAGCAAGACAACGATTGATCGTGAAGTAGACGTAACTGCAGTACAACCCCGATAGTATGGTACATAGATGAGATTATAGTCCTGAGGTAGCTCGTCAATCTCTTTGTCATTTAATTGCTTCACATGTTATACCTTTAAAATTAGGCGAGTCTAAAGCGTTTGAATATTACATTAGGACTACGCATAATCCTAGATTTTCTACCGTTTCTAGACAGAAAACAAGAGATCAAGTTAAATACTATAATGAATGTCATGCTAAATTAAAAGAACTCTTTAACACCTGTACATTTTTTGTGGCTTTGACCTCGGACATATAGAGTGGTCGGGCTAGGGAGGATTATATTAGTGTAGTTGCTCATTATGTTAATGCCAACTAGGAAATAGAAAAAAATTTATAGGGTTTAAACTAAATGATTTAGCATACATGGGTGAGAATATTGTGGATTATATTGTCAAAATTGTGGAAGGTTTTGGTATTACAAATAATTTTTTGCAATAACTTTAGACTATGTAACCACAAACTCTAGGGTAATGAATATTCTCACTCCTTTATTTAGTATATATGATGAATCCTTCTTGCTACATCAGCGATGCACCTATCATATTATTAATCTTATAATTAAATGTGGTTTAAATAAGTTGGAACCGTATATTAAAGCTTTCTAAGATGCAATATCTCTCATAAATCATTCTAACCAATGAATAGCAGCATATAAGAACTTTTGTAATGGAATAAATGTACGTCCAAAAAAATTTGGTTTGTATATGTGAGTAAGATGAAACTTTATTTATATGATGCTTAAGAACCTTTTATCATATATGAGCATAATTTCTGTTTTTATTCACACACACTATCACAACCATGATGACAATATACTCCAGTATTTATAGCCACACGAAGGCAATTCCCACAAATAGGGCAATGGAAAATCTGGAGGTGCTGCCGGGCGCAGGGCGTGCCGGAGTAGGCCCCATGGCGGCACTGGGCAAGGGGGGCCGGACAGAGCCTTGTCCGTGAGACATGTGTCGGGCGGAGAAGCAACTAGGTGAGGGCGCACGGATTTTGGTGTGTCCATGGGCGCACCACTTGGACAAACCATGTCCAGGCTAGGGATGAATAGAATTACACACGTGATGACGTAAGGCACGTCCGAGCTGTCATTTTTAGCAATACCACACGAGGACAACCATATTTATAAATACCGGTCAGCACAGTGCCATTTAGGCTAGAACTCAACACTTTCCTAGTCGTACTAGGACTCGAACTCAAACTCATGCAGAAATCCAATTATGGTTCGGACACTACGCCTTAAAACGGTACAAACGGGAAGAGCTCGGCTAGGAACAGGCACGCAGGTTGTACTTGGATTCCTCTCGAAAACCGAATCTTCACTTTAACCACACTTTCCACGAAATCAGCCAAGATAAGAATATCATCTTTGTTGAATGGGAGCAGTAGAGAACGGTATACGTTGCAACAGTATAGTAAATGGTTCAATGAAATTTCAACAAATTTTATAAAAATATTCTAAAAGTTTCAGATTTCAATTAGTTTAGAGTATTTCTAGAAGTTTTGATAAGATTTTAAGAAAATTTCAAGCGCAAGTTTCAATGAATTTCACATTTTAGAACTCAAGTTTTAGCAAGTTTCCACATGTTTCATCGAATTATTGATAAATAGCTAGTGGTGTCTAGCCACTAATCGAGTACTTGTTTGGTTTGGGGCACTTGAATTTTTCAGCCGTCCGATTATGATCCGAACCCCACAACAAAAATCGGATGTACAACTTTAATTTGTCTCCCCACTCCACTGCGTGTTTCTGATTACCTTTTCTCGTTCCATGCTAATGGGTCGGGTTTGTTATGTGCTTAGCGTTTGCGGGCTTATTTTGTTTAGGCTTTCTTGTTTTTTGCCCGGCTATTTGTTTACGCCCCACAGAAAGTAGAAAACATGGGCCCCCAAAAAACGAGTTTATGTTTTTTGTGTTAGAATCATGCAACAGCCTATCAAGCCTGATGGCAGTAGCAAAGTCAATTAATTTTGCAATAGCCAAGGGCAAGTAGAAAAAAATGGTTGGCAATTGTCCCTCAGACTTAACTAACAGACTTAACTTGTTGCCCTGGCTCAATTGACAAAACATGCAACTCTATGTTCAGTTATTCGTGTGGAATGGACGTGACATCGCAAAAGTGCATGCATCTATTTTTTTTTACTGATAATAAATATGTGATTTACATGAAGTAAAATATGTAAAAATATATATAGTAATATGTTATATAAAAGAAGTGATAAGCATGATAACATGTGCCACATCTTGCCATGGACATCGTAAATGCATTGTCATACTAAAAAATACATATGGATATTATCAGGTACATGTGGTGTGAAAACAAAAAGGGACCATACGTTTTTTGGGAGACAAAATGAATAACACTTGTTAGTGTTATCTTTTGGCTAACAAATTTTGTGCATAACATGTTGGGCAACGAAGAAAATGATGGCAACAATTACAATTTCAACAACACTGATTGTAGGGGGGATTTGTTTGACAACTAAGGTAAAGAAATAGTAACTTAAAAAAATTGGTATAAAAAAACATGGCGTACGTATATCGTTTGTATTATATCATTTGTAGCTGTGGGTGTGACGTGTTTCTTTCTCAATACAACACTTATAGGCGCATGCTTAATTTACAAGCTTGTTGCATCATGTTGGTGGGTTGCAGTTACAGGTAGAACAAAGGAAAACTCCATATTTTGTGCTCCATATCTCCATGAATTTCATCATAAATACACCACAATCAGAGCGCGTTTTTGGCCTAAATGGCACTGTTCCGACTGATATTTACAAATGTGGCTCTCCTCGTGCGGTATTGCCAAATATGGCAGCCCGGACGAGCCTTACGCCGCCACGTGTGCAATTCCGGTCGCTCTAGCTCGAAGAGGGTTTGTCCGTGCGGTGCGTGCGCGGATGCGCCAAAACCCGGGCGCGCCTCACCTGGTCTTCTTCGCCTGACACGTGTCTCGTCCGCACTCCCACCGCCCAGATAGCACCGCCTCCGCACGCCTACCGCACGGACAAAGCCATATCCGCACGCCCACCGCCCGGACAAGCCGTGTCTGCACGCTGTAAGATTGAGGAGACCGACTAGAGGATGGTGCATAGGTAGTTTTAAAATTCTTTTAGCTAAATCCGAGTTTTATGCGGAATTATGAATCAATTCGGTTTTGCTCAATTAAAACCTAAATCAACTAGACTTGACTAAGTGCACCAACAAGCTAAGACTAAGAGATGAGCAAGCAATTTAATTCTATAAAAGTAAATTGCAAGAAAGTAAACCTTAAGAAAGCAAACCACAAGAATACTTGAACTTTTTCCCCTGGTGATCGAAAACTTGCTGGTTTCCTCTAGTCCACGTTGAGGTAAGCCCAAACGAATTGGACCAGCTCTACAAATTAAGCCTACACATCGAATCCACTCGGTGTTGCTATTCCTCCACTCCGGAGATGGCGAGCACCAAGCCACTCACAACCATCCGGGTCTTCTCACAACCTTCGTTGAGAAGATTACCAGCGCAACTCCTCCAAGCTATCTAGTTGTCGGCAAACACCAGGAGTAACAAGCCAGAGACATTCACATGAACGAATCAAGTGTCTAAGCTTAATGTATACTAAATCCAACACCTAATATAATACATGCACTAGGATTTTGCTCTCTAAGCTCACTAAGTGCAACATCACAAAAAAGATGAGAGGGCTTGCTCTTTGCTCAATGGGAACGAAAATGCACCAACATCTTCCCCCGCAACTGGCCACAAGTGGTATTTATACATCCACACAAGAAAACTAGTCGTTGGAGGATAGTCTACAGAAAAATAGGGATTCTCAATCTGACCACCAACCAATGTCCAGGCAGATCGTCCTAGCTCCAACGGCTATAAAAACTAACAGTTGAACACTCAACTGGACTGACCCCCTCATAGAAAAAACAGATTTTGCATCTTGCTTCAACTCAATTTTGCAAAACACATTTGCTAATTGATGTGCGATGTAAACAC
This sequence comes from Phyllostachys edulis, assembly GCA_036346405.1. Classification (NCBI taxonomy): domain Eukaryota; kingdom Viridiplantae; phylum Streptophyta; class Magnoliopsida; order Poales; family Poaceae; genus Phyllostachys; species Phyllostachys edulis. Next base: position 11,299,904 of record CM070566.1, read on the forward strand.
GGAATGAAAGTATGGTTCCCAATAAGTTGCAAAACACATTTGCCGACTTTTAGAATCACGCCACAAGGAATTTGGTACATGGACTTAAACCGTTTGCAGAACACATTCGCAAACTAAAGTCACATGCTACAAGGATTATACATGGGCCTCAACTATTTGCAAAACACATTTGCAAATATCGGCAACATGCTAAAGAGAGCTAAAGCAAGCACTAAGAGCTATCATCATGACACACTCAAGCTACTAGTCAGGACTCCCCTTAATAGTACATCAATATATACTAGTAATCCGGTCTCCACACCAAACACCGAGACTGGTAAAAGACTAGGAACACATCCTTAGCCTACGCTAGTCATACCTTTTGCCTTGAGTATCCATCTTGGAGTGATCACTTGATGACGGACATCTCCACTCCAAATCCGAGATCTTGACTTTAATATCATAAACACATGATGGTCTTCTTTACCTCATGATCTTGTCTTGATGCTCATCAACATATGATGATATCCTAAGTCTTCATCATCATAGGACTCAACCTGTTTCACCAACTCATAGAAAATGTTAGTCCACCTGACGATTGTCACTAATTACCAAAATACTCCATTAACTCATAATGGCGGATCTAGATTCTTCACACGTCTACCGCCTAGACAAGCCATGTTCGCACAAGTGTCATCCGGAGAAGCCTCCTCTGCACGCCCACCGCCTGGACTAGCTGCGTGTTGCTCGGCTGCCCGGCTTTGCCGGTCCCTCCTCGCCCACGCGCGCCACACCAACCCTCCTTGCACTGGATTCCCCGTCACTTCTGAGTTTTTAGCCTAAATGGCATTGTTGGAGATGTTTTTGACAGAAATAGCAGACATAGGGCGTTATTTGTAAAAACAACACCACGGACGTGCGGTAGCTGACACATGTGCATTTCTGTGCTTCCCGCTCCTGGCATTAATCTCGTCTGCTCGCCTGTCGCCCGGACTTGTCTCGTGCCAATGCGTGTCCACCTCCGCATGGTGGTGGCCCGACAAGGTTGTCCGCGCGCCTGTGGCCCAAACAATGTTGTGTCCGCTCGCGTGTCACCTGGACAGCAAGCTAAACACAGTCCCCGCCCAGACAAACCTCCTTCGCACGTGTGTCGCTCGGACAACGCTACCTTCACACACCCTCCGCCTGGACATGCCTCCGGCCACGTGTCGCCTGGACATGGCTCTATCCCCTCACCTGCCTGCGCCACATTTCCCTTGTCCGCACCTCCACTACTACTGTCTACAAATTAAATAGTCATAATTAATTTAGTGGTATTCAATAAATCGTAATTATTTGAGTCATAGTTTATTAGTGGTAATTACATTAGTGCAAATGTAGTGGTCGAATTTACGGGCGGCGTATCTCCTGCACATGGCTGTTTCCTTGCACATATGCACATAGTTGATCTGGGCGGTCCATCCGAAACCGGTAATTTGAGATCGAGGCGTGGGCACTTCGGCTTTTTGCATTTCCCCTCCGCAGACGCCACTTCTCCCGTTTCGCCCCTCCCCCAAATCCTCTTCCTGCGACGAGGAGCGCGGGAGCTCGCTAGGGTTCAGAGGCTCCTGCGTCGCGCCCCGCCCCCAGCCCCCACGCCCTTCGCCCTCGCATTCCTCCTCCTCCTCCTCCGCGCCCTCAAGATCCGTCCGCCTTGTCCGTGGCGACCACCTCCCTTCACCTCTTCCCGTCGACCCCGTCGCCGGGTGCCTGGCTATCGACGAGCTGGGCCTCGGCGGCGACCTCCACCGCCGCGTCCTCTACGGCTCCGGCTACATCGCGCCAACTCAACTTCGCCTTGGTGGAGGCGAGGAGAGCGACAGGGGCGCCGGCCAAGGCGAGGTGACCACGGAGTACAAGTCCAAGAACCTGGAGGCCGAGAGGAGGTGGAGGGGCAGGCTCAACAACAACTCTTGTCAGATGAGATCGACCACATCAAGAAACTCCAGAAATCGAAATGGGTATCAGAGAAAGGAGGTTAAGATACAGAAATGGGAGAGTTGTTGTGCATTTGTATCAGAAAATTGTTGTGCATTTGTATTCTGAAATGTGAATGAATGGCCTTTGGAACATGTTTGAGTTGTATTGAAATGGCTTCTGAATGTGGAATGGTTTGTTAGTCTGATGTGACATTCTGGGTCTGAAATCTGAAATCTGGAATGTGGAATCAGAAATGGTTTGGCAATCTTCTTGTGCTCAAGTCTGAAATGTGCAAATGTACATGGTTTCTAGAAGCACATTACAACCATTGAAGTGATGTTCTTTTGTGAAAATACATTTTCGACAATACATTGAAATGGCATGTTCTTTTCTGTATTGAAATGGCTTCTAGAATTTCATTGCTTGCTTACTTTGCCCTCCAGTATTGAAATGGCTTCCAGAATTGAAATGGCCTCCCTCTAATTTGCTTACATGAGACTCTGTTACAGCATTATAGCTCCTCATGAAAAAACCGAAAATGGCTCAGGTGTCTCTAGTTGGTTTTTAGTTCAAAAATGTGCATCTCTTCACAAATATCATTGTGTCAAACACAAACTGTTGTCTTCATTGTCTTCTTGACTGCCAGTTTCACTCCAGTCCCAAAGATAGCACAACTAAAATAAGGAAGCATTTATGCCTTGAACCAAGTTTAGACAAATTATGAGAAATGGATGATTGTGGAGACAACAGAAAGTGTTGGTGTACCATTCACATGGTCAAAACCAGAAGAGTTCTTACAAACATGCTTTGAATTGTTTAACTTATTGCTGAAGATACTTTTCAGTCTACTGCATTGCTGAAATGCTTCTTGTCCAAAGCTGCTTTCGGTGCATAGCCTCTCTTAGCTTTCTTCTGCAGAAGCTCTAGAAAGTCCAGATTGCTTCTTCCAGAAATCAAGGTATTCAAATCAATGTTGAGTACTGCTTCCAGGACTTAGCACATACATTCAAGCAGAGATTGGCCTTAGCCATTGCTAATGCATATGAAAAATCAAACATAAGCATGCACATATGGTCAATGAACCAGGACTGGCTCATACATGATTTTTGGCTACCATCAGATGTCTCCAAGTACAAAGACTAGAGTTATCTGACCTGACAGACATACAAATGCTCTTGTGCAGCAGGCTCAAATCAAAAGGAAAAAAAAAAGATAATTTCTACAACCTTCCATGCTTCAAATTATCATACATAATGTACACAGAATGAGAATCAATCACATCACCATTCAAAAATGCCAGTTAACACATCACCATCATGTAAATCACACCATCATGTAAATCAGACATTGAATAAATTTTGAATAAATCAAGATTCATTGAATAAATTTTGCATTCTTGATTTAACTAGATTCACTAGAGATATCATGAAAATACATTCTAAAAAACATGCTACTCTCTAAATCAGTCTACTGCTTCTTATTCCAAAAGGAGAAAAAAGAATTCTTCGGCTTCAAGAACAAAATATGCTTCAACATAGGGGAGCGGCAGAGCGGGCGACAGGGGAGCTGGGTAGCGGGGCACGACATAGGGGTCGTCGCCATGGCCGCAGATGGCGGCGCATGGCACAGGGGCGTGAGGCGTCGCAGGGCCTCCTCGCCATGGGATGGCATGCGCAGGGCTTCGTAGAGGTGCCGGGCTTGCAGTGGGCTTGCAGTGCCTGCCAGAGCTCGTCTCGGCTCCGGCAGGTGGTGAGGGTTTTGACCCAAGACTAGATTCGGGGGGCGCCGTCGACGGAGCTCAAGGGGGAGGCAGCGTCGCTGACGGAGCACAAGGGGGAGAGGCAGCGCCGCCGACGGAGCACAAGGGGGAGGCGCTCGCAGGCTAGAGGAGCGGCGCCGCCACGGTCGCCTCGGCTCCTGAGGGATTGGGGATCGGGCTATTTGGCCTGAGGATTGGCGCTCGCTCGGTCGGTCGAGGAACGCGAAAGTCGCCTGCTGCTGCTCTTGCGTGCACGCCGCTCGGGCCGTCGATTCCACAACGAATGGCCCGGATCAGCTGTGTGCATATGTGCACAAATGAGTGTATGTGCACCTGATATCCCCCCCGAATTTACGTGGCCATAATTAATTTGTTGGTAAGTAATTACTCATAGTTAAATTGTGGTAACTAAATAAATGTAATTAATTACAATTAATTAGGTTTGTGCATAGTTAATCAATTTTTATTAATTAATCATAATTAATTCAGTGAAAATTACTTAGATGTAATGAATTACTCGTGAGTAATTTATTAACTCGTAATCAATTTGTTGCCAATTAATTAATCGTATTTGTTTCATGTGTATTAATTCCTAAATTTTCTCAAATTTATTTTTCAAATTTAGATTACAACTCCACATGAAATGTCTAAACTCTTGTGATTTCATGATTTCATGTCAGTATGGAACCGATTTACTCCGACAATACACACATAATATACAAAATATGCATACAAATATAGCACAACAAAAGCGCATAGCATATATGTAGTGCAATTATACATGAGATACAATATGGATCACTCGTCTGAGCCACTCTCTACTCGCTGCATCTGCGCCTGTGTGCCCATCCTGGTTTTGTGCTGAGCATGTCCTGTTAGATATGTTAGCTGGTCCAAAGAGCACGTATCAATTCGGAGGGGGTACGAAAACCATTCAGTGGGCGGAGGTGCATTAGCAAACTGACTCTGGCCCAACTGAGCTTGTCCAACGTCAATGTCGTCTAGCTGAGTCATGTTAAACTGGTCGCCACATACAATCATGTCAAGAAACCCACACCTAGATCGTCCACCCCCAGATATTCTGCAAGTCCCTTCATGTGGAGAAGCTCTGGCCTTGACCGTGCGATGTGCCAGCAACCCCGAATGAGCTCTGCCCTTCATACAATACTCCGTACTAGTCAACGTACTATAGGGGTGGGTGCCATGGGTGCCACGGTCCAAACCTTGGAGCCATGTACTGCTCCCTAGCAGGAGCTGGGAGGGTTGTATCCTCATCACTTGATGGATGGCTGTCACCCCCACGGTCAACAGAAGGCTGCAAGACGGAATGATATTAGGCGAAATAAATACTCAAGACGTAAACTAAACATCTCGTACCTCCTGGATGTGCAGTCTGGCTGGCCGAGAGGGAGCGCCAATCTGAGTACGAGGTGCGGACGACATAAATGATGCATCCTAAAGGACGTGCGGCTGAAGAATGACATGATGTTATCAGGACCTAAGGCGTAATAAAAAACATAACATAAATTTATACATAACTTACCTCCCCGTCGATCTGGAGCACGGATAACCGACGGGAAGCGCTACAACACCCGTCGGTCTGACTAGGCCGTGCTGACCTAGCAGGTGAGCACAGTCACCCCCACTGGGTGTACGACGTGTAGGACGTTGTCTCACGAATGACCGTAGCTCTGTTCTTTATTACATTCTTAGATTCAAAGTACTCAGAAGCCCCAGTACGGTGTGCTCTGGGCTATGGATGGTGGTCTCTGATGCGCTTGCAATCCGCTGCAGCCACTCCAACTAAAGTGACAGACAAAACTGGTTCAGTAACAAACAGTACAAATATCATCAATAAAACGAGCAAAGGTTGTAAGTATTTTACGGTGTCGTCACGCTGCGAAGCGTTGTGTCGATCGAATGTGTGGCGGAGCCTCTCCTAGTGCGTCACCTGCTCCGGATGCTCTGGTGGAGCATGGGTGAGTCTGGTGTGCGACCGTGGTACCACTCAATGTACTGATGGTATGTCCGTACGTTGTACGATTGCTGCTCCTGTAGGATCTTGATGTGCATCGTCTCCGTCCAAGCTGTAATCCACTCATGCTAGACTGCTTGCCAGTCCTCAGCATATCGGCCCGCCCTCGATTGCCTGCATTCTAGAAGGACTAATGTTAGAACAACGGATGTAAGTATGAAGTGTAAACATTACTCGGATGGAGTTGGACTCATAAGTGGACGTCTCGCTGCAGGATCCATCCGTCAAGAGGGGGCACGAGCTGGTACAAATTGAACTGTTGCATTATACGCTGTCGCACGTAAGGCTCCTGTAACATCCCCAAATTAATAAATGATAATTAGTATGCATCTCATTAACATGCATGTTGTTTTTGAATCTTTTGCATCATTTATTGCACTTGGTTTTGTATTTCAAATGTATAAAAATGAGGATAATTTAAAATTTTGAACATGCATTGGTTTTTCTGGAGCATTTGCATAATTTGTTACATTTGAAATTTTGAATTCAAAGAAAACCTACACTTCATATTTATATTCCAAAAGCAAACAAGAATAAAAACTTATGAACATCATCTAGAAATAATTTATTCAAATAATATAATAATTATCGTGAATTAATATAATTTTCCCAAATTTGTGGAACTCTTTTTGACCCTCAGAAAATTTAAACTCCAATCAAAAACCTTTTCCAAGTTTGAATTTAAAATAAGCAAATAATTCTTAAATAGTGGGTTTTAAGATTTTATTTGGATACTAGATCATCCCAGGAACCTCCCTGAAAATTTTTAGAATTTTATTCCTAATTTTAAAGCCCTAGTCAAACCTGCAGCTTTTTGGTCAAAGTGATTTTGGATTTCTAACCCTTGCATTGTTGATCCGATCCGGACCACCCGCGCCAGACTCTGGTTCAAGCCACACACCGACCACGCCACTTGTCTTGGCTGGACCAACTAGCCGCACTCACCCCGCCTTGTGCCTCTGCCACCCCGGCCCCACATGTCGGGCTCGTCTTCTCCAAGGCATTGCTAGGCTCAGGGCTTGAGCTCCACGCGGCGCCCGCACTTTGCCGCGCCTCCGTTATCGCCATAAGCCACCGCCCTCCTTGGCCTATCCCTGAGCACCGCCTGCTGACGCCGCCTTTTCCTCCGTCCTCTTCCCCGCTCAAAACCGGCTCAACCCCCTCTCTCAACCCACTTCTCCTCTCGATGGCCGAGGAGAGGGAAGCTTGTGTGAGCATTCCTCTCAGGTAAAATCCCCACCGACTTGTCCTCTAGCACCTACTTCCCTTGCCGTCTCTATTTTTGCTAACCCTAGCTCCTCTTTCTTCTTGTAGCTCCTAGAACGCCACCGTGTCCTCATCGACTACAGAGCGCGCACTGAAAGCCACTGCCAAGTCAATCTTCGTGTCTGGTGAGCCCCTTGTCCCCGTTTGAGAGTCACCTTGCATGCTTTAGCCTACTAAACATTTCCCCTCGGTTGATTTGGCCATCCATACACAGGAGCCCGAGGATTTCGAAGTTTTCCTTTTGTCGGCTGAAAACCCTATTCTCGGTCCTTTGCCGATTCAGGTTAGCCATTCTTCAATTGGTTGCGGTGACACCTTCTCATACACCCTCTGGTGCTACTCTAACCCCTCAATCCCTTTCTTTTTCCCCAGAGCTCCCCCTCCTCATGAGTCCTACCGCCACCGCCGCCATTACTGCCGCTAGACCTTGCCCAAGCTCCTCTGGCCTCTCCTATACCCTGGTAAGGTTCTCTGGACCTCATAGATACTCATGCATGTCTCAATTCATTCCATGTGTCGCCATTTCGCTTTAGCCTCATATGCCCGTAGCTCCCTGCTGCCTCTCGCCGTCGCGCCACCGCCACGGTCCACCTCCGGCCAAGCTCCGAATGCCCTTAGGACCGGTGAGCTGCGGGGAGTCCATTTCTAGCCTCCATACGCGCCGCCAAGGACCGCAGCACCGACGAGTCGGCAAGCAACCTCGCGGGCGCTCCAGAGCGCGTGGCGCGTTCCGACCGTTCCTGTAGCTCATCATTAGGAGTTAAGCCGCGGTGATTAGTATTTAATCGGCGGTCTCTGTCGGCAAAACATTCATTAGCTGTTGATTACTTGTGTTTTGTTTCTATGACTTGTGGGCCCCGCGCTTTAAGTACTTAGTGATCCCAACCGTGGACCCATAGACCGAGTGCGTGGGCCTTCGGTCCATGCACTATTCGGTGAACCAAGAGTATGACAGGTGGACCCCACCTGTCAGTAGAAATTTAAATCGAAAGTAAAAAAAAAAAAAATGACACTATTCATTGGGCCCCACTTGTCTTTCCCTGTGGCTAGCTCTCGGCCGGGTAAGAAAAGTATTAAATGCTTATATAAAATCCGAAATGCTTATTTGGGAACTGAAAATTGGTTAAACTTCAAAATTGCATAACTAATTTATCTTAACTCCAAAAACAGTGAAACCAATTTTGATAATTTTGATTTTAAGTGAATTTTATTTTAAAATAGGTTTAAATTTTGTCACTGTCACAGAAAAGTGATCCAAAATGAATTATTTTTACACTATAAATTGCTATTAACTTTGAAAATGCATAACTAATTCGTAAAAACACCAAAATTGATGATTCAAATTTTGTTAGTTTCCTTTTTACATGTACTTTATTATAAAAATAGGTTGAACCATGTTACTATTCCAGAAATCACTTTTGGCGAAATTACTTGAGGTTTAATATTATTGTTGCACTACAAATTATTTTAACTTAAAAAATGCATAAGTATTTCTCTGTAACTCCAAATTGAGTGAAATCAGTTTTATTGGGTTCCTCTATTACTGTACTTTAATGTAGAATAGGATTTGAGCTTGTTACTATCTCTGAAAATCTTATTATACATGTGACTTGTGCACTACTTCCATGACTTTGAAAAATCATAGAAAATTCATCTTAGCTCCAAATGAGGTGAATCAAATTCCATTGTTCACCTCATGTGGTGCTCTGTCTACAATAAAAATTTCATATGCACCACCTCTCTGGAAATGTTCACTAAAACATTTAATTTCGGTGAACAGTAACAGATAAGAATTAGTTTGATTTTTCTGAAATCTGAGTTTCAAACTACTATAACTCTCGCATACTAAATCCAAACGGAATAATTCTTTCACCTAAATTCATCTAAAATCATGATCTACCTTCTGTGAATTTTTCATGATTTTTGGATGACTTTGAATTTTTGAGTATTCTCGGTGTTATTCGTTCTTATTTGTTCTTCTCGATTCTTTCGATAGGTTCCGACGATTATATTGAAAACAAGAGTGATCCTCTGCAGCAAGAAATTTATCTCCAGCAAGGCAAGTAGCCCCCTTGATCATATTGATCCTATTACTTTCGTTACAAAATATCTTGTTGTCAACTTATATGTATGCATGTTCTACTTGAATGATTATTTTTCGTCAGAGGTAATTATTCCTAGTAGATGCAAGAGCTGTAGCAAATGTTTATCCCTTGCCACTAACCCTAAGTTATTATTCCCGCTGATGTTAGTGCTCGGTGGATGTTATATGGTTTACTTATGGTTATGCGATGTCATGCTTAGCAATGCTTGGAACGGTAGAATGGAGATCATCGCCTCGACGATGATCATTATATCATCACTATAACTATTTGAGTTAAGATACTCATGTATGTAATTATAATTGGAAAAACTAAAACTGAAAATAAAATATTTTAGACTTGGGCACATTGGTTTGATGGTGTGATTGTCGGGTGTGAATGGATGGTGCCCAAGTCAACAAGGACCGAACATCTTGTGTCACACTATCCAAGCACTTTTGCATGCAACCACATGAGGGGGATATGGGACCTCTCTTGACTTAGTACCTTGGGAGGTGTTAATTAATGAGTCACCGGTGGTGGATGTATGAGAAAAATGTTTGGTTATCAATTGTTGTTGGGCATGTGCGGGGTGGGTTCTGGTTTTAAGTTCCCACACCCGGAGGAGCATCAGTAAGTTCTCTCTCTGCCGATGTCTCCGACACAACGTGTGGGTCCCTCGGGTCCTCGGAGGATTAAACCTCATACGTGCGACTCTTAATTAACTCATTTCCTTGGAAAACATCTCGTAGGACTTAGCCGTGCCGGCATACCAAAGGAAGTGTACTAATAGCTTAGCGAAAAGGCAGTCTGACATGTGGGTAAAGTTGTACACCCCTGCAGGGTATAATCTATTCGAATAGCCTCGTCCTAGGTTATGGACACGCTTGGTTAGGTTTTGCAAGAGTTAGACTATAACATTTTCTATAAAACTTGAAATCGGGTGGTACGAATGGGTAATTCGTGCTATGTTGTGGTGGCTGTTGGGAAGTCACCTCCAGGATGTTATTTATGATTATAATTGTTGTCTCGCTGTTATTTAATCAAATAAAAACAGATTTGCCAAATTGTCTTTAATCTATTACCTTATTGCAAATGAAAAATTGCTTTATGCTGAAAACTACTTAGTGTAGTAGCCTTCCTTTGACACAAGAATGCATCTATATATTGTTTTGCTTGTAAGTCTTGTGAGTACAACTTTGTACTCAGCTGCATTGATTTAATTGTTGCAGAGGAGGTTGATCCCCAAGGGATCGACTATTGTGAGACCGACTTCGTGTAGGACGACTAGCTTGGCGGCCCGGTCGGTTGCCTTGTGGGTAAGGGCAAACCAGTTGGCTTTTGTTTATCGCCATCTTATGGCCTTTGTTCCACTGCTACTATGGTTATTTACCTTGTCATTTGGCCAGTCGGCCCTACTTTTGTAATATGAGCCTGTATATCCTTTAAGTTGTACGCTTGTAATGACTTGTGTATAGAATGGATGCTGAATTTTTGTATGGGGTATGTGTACTGCAATTCTGGGAAGTACATATACGCCGAGAATCAGGATATTTTATTTGTAATGCTAGGACCAATTTGATGGTTAAGTATTACAAGTTTAATACCCTAGGTTCTCACAAAAGTTGGTATCTGAGGCATGCTGACCGTAGAAACCCCTAGCTTGGTTGTCCTTAGGGTATTTTGAAAAACCTAGTTTCAAAATGATAATTGGTTTATGAAAACTTAAGTAAGTTCTCAGATTTTACTCCTTACCTATCTTAGATTGCTCATCTCACCTTGTTCTTGTTTAAGTTTTGAAAAGTTGTTTCCTCTCATCTTCCTTCAAAAGATAGTTGTTACCGTTTAAGTTCGGTTTTGGGGAACCAATGAGTGTTGTAAATTTGAAGTGTTGGCTGTTCATTGGTGAAGATTGGAAGCTTTTGAAGTTGGAAAACTCAGCTCGGAGCACGGTTACAAAATCTGGACAGCAAGCGTAAGTTTTGGACAGCAAGCACTTAGTTCGTCATTAGGGCTGAAAATGTGAGGATAATTCAACTAAAACTCATGGGAATTGAAAGGGTAAGATGTGATATTAGTTGTCTAGTGCCTAATACACCCTTAGATGGTTTCTACCATGATCTTAGATGCGATAAGACTTGAGTGGTGTTCTGAAATTTTTCTTCTCAATCGATTGCTCGTTCATTCAATACGAGTTAGTCATACCGAGAAGTTGAGCTTATGTTTTATGAGTTTTGTTTTGGATCTTATGTCCTTGTCCAGATATTTGGAGTTCATTTCTTGTTATTCGCTTTCCTTTCGCTTATTTTCAGTTGGTTTTTATGCGTTTTAAAGTTTAAAATCTCTAATGTAAATTAGGGACCTTACCTGTTATTTTCCCCTACCTTGTGCTTTTCCTCTCACCTCTTTAATGGAAGTCGTTGGTTGGTTAAAGGATTAATAGCGGAATTGGTAAAGAGAAGGATATGATTGAATGACTGCTATTTTATTTTTAATTGGATCTTTGATGTTAGGTTGATATTTGTGGTTTTGCATTATCAGAGTGATGTTTGATAATCGAGAAATTGGATTATTACTCTTAGTCCCTGAATATGATCTTAGAAGAGTTGATTAGATTGTTGAACCTTGAGATATTAACCTTTGTGGGATCTTTTAAAGGTATTTGAATGTGTTACCATAGGAGGTTGCGATATGAGCATCTATGGAACTATTCTATTTAGGCATAAGCGTGCCTGCGGGTGCTGTGGATTTATATCGGAAGAATCTGTAGGTATAACTCATGGAACACATGAAGTAGGTTGAATTAATAACTTTATTGATTCATTTGGGGATTTAGATTTTGATATGCCTTAGTCAACCAGTCAATAAGATTGTTAGTCCGATTTTGATCTAATGTGATAGAGTTTGAAATTGAAACTATGATGATAATGTAAATTTTGTTGGATACTTATGTTGATAAATTGAAATTTGTGGGGTTATAATTGGGTATATAACCGGATCGTAGTAATTCTAGAAATAAAGGATGATTAAATGATTGATTGGTCGTGTAGTGTATGACTATGAGGATTGAATATGAATTTATCTCTGTGGGAATAGTTGTCCCAAGAATGGTATAATGGGATCAATAAATGATGATGAATTATGGCGGTAGGATTTATATGATACTTGGAGATCAGTAGATTTTTAGAAGACATTGAGTTAATATTATTGAACTGGACTAAAATAATTATTGTGGATAACTTAATCTGGATGAGGTTAGTAATTAAGATTATTTGGATCATAATTGGATAACGAATTCACCTTGGATGGATGATCATCTTGATGAATTGATGGGATGGAGTTGACTGTGGATAAAGAAGGTCTATTTTTAACCTAGGATAATTGTGCTGATTTTGGTAATTAATTAGATCCTAGAGTAAGGATAACTGGATTAGACCTTAAGAGATTAATGGGTGTATTTGACGGATCAATTATTGCAAGTGGATTGAACATGCTAGCATAAGGGATTGAAAAACAAAAATATAGAGACATTGCTCGAAGATGCAATTGGATCTTGCATAGATGTACCCTCTCTTAAGGATTGAAATTATTGTGAGAAAACTTGCTGGAAACAACAAATAATTGATCAACGGTTAATAGTATATGTCAACCGGTGGATTATATGCAGTGACATACAGATCTTTAGTGCTCACGATTTGGAAGTTATATGGGAGATACCCTATGATAGAAATTTAGAAGGCAAGTGTAATGGACTATGTGAGCAATTTGCTGGTTTTGTTTAGGATTCGTAATATTATTGGGATTTTGATCAAAATGGGAGTGAACTCGTGAGTTGGATTTTGGGAGTAAATCGATAGTTGTTGTGCTCACTCTTGGATTGTTAAAATTGGAAGCAAGTTAGTGTCTTTCCTAGAAATTGAATCAAACCTGAGAAATTATGGTGGAGATTTCTTTAAAGCAAGCGATTTCGGGGTTGTTGTATAAATTGTGGAATAATAGATTAGAATGTGCTTGCTATAGACTCAATGTGGTTGGTGGATTCTAATTGGATAAATAACAATTAGGGGTACTCAAACCCAAGAATAGCAAGTTAGTAGAGGTTCGAGATTGAGTCATTCGGTCCTTGGAAAGAAGTTTGGATTTTAGCAAAGCGACAAAGTTTTTTCGCCCCTTCTTTTTCCATCGGAATCTCGGGACGAGATTCATTTAAGGGGTAGGTTTTATAACATCCCCAAATTAATAAATGATAATTAGTATGCATCTCATTAACATGCATGTTGTTTTTGAATCTTTTGCATCATTTATTGCACTTGGTTTTGTATTTCAAATGTATAAAAATGAGGAGAATTTAAAACTTTGAACATGCATTGGTTTTTCTGAGCATTTGCATAATTTGTTACATTTGAAATTTTGAATTCAAAGAAAACCTACACTTCAAATTTATATTCCAAAAGCAAACAAGAATAAAAACTTATGAACATCATCTCGAATAATTTAATCAAATAATATAGTAATTATCACGAATTAATATAATTTTTCCCAAATTTGTGGAACTCTTTTGACCCTCGAAAAATTTAAACTCCAATCAATAACCTTTTCCAAGTTTGAATTTAAACTAAGAAAATAAGTCTTAAATAGTGGGTTTTAATATTTTATTTGAATACTAGGTCATCCCAGGAACCTCCCTGAAAATATTTAGAATATTTAGAATTTTATTCCTAATTTTAAAGCCCTAGTCAAACCTGCAGCTTTTTGGTCAAAGTGATTTTGGATTTCTAACCCTTGCACTGTTGATCCGATCCGGACCACCCGCGCCAGACTCCGGTTCAAGCCACACACCGATCGCCACTGCCTCTACCGGACCAACTAGCCGACTCACCCCGCCTTGTGCCTCGCCACCCCAAATTTCACATGTCGGGCTCGTTTTCTCCAAGCGCGCCAGTTCTTCTAGCTTTCAAACTGATTTGACTTTGACAGAATTGCTCTTCTAAACACTTACGGAACAACGTCTTGCTTCATGTTGAACTTCTCGCTTCAACGAAAACTTGACAGACTGGCTCTTGGCAGAAAGGCATCTTGAAACTCGATTGCTTCTGACAAGGCTGCTTGATCGGTGCTCGAAGACACTTCTAGAGTTGAGAAAATCCTACTGCTAACTGGCAACTCGGGTTGACAAACTAACTCTTCTTCTGAGCTTCGGGAACTGAACAGACTGACACATCTCTATCACCTCTATCGCACAATCCTTAACACAGATCTTCAACAGGTAGCCTGACGATAGACATGAATGCGAGGTGATAATTTGTATAATCTGCATAGCTTTTCTGCTTGAACTAAGCTACTTACAATCCCTTTAGGATTAAAGACACATGGCTTTCTGCTTCATGATTAACGCAAAATGTACATACTTGGTGATATGATCTGCTCCTCGCTGAGCAATGACTGACACGATCAACCATTGTAAACTTTAGAGGGTGACTACTGTGAATTGGCTGACAGATGGTGCTGTAGGGGAACTCTGCACATAACACTTACTTGCTCAACTTGGTACTATGAGTAAGGCACAATCTCACTGATCTTTTAATCTGTCCACTGATTGAGGGTGATACACAATACTGACATTTAAACAACTATACAAGGTTTTATAGATACTCTGATGCTGACACAAGGTAAATTGGTATCCTCGGTCCAACACTAACTTTTATGGCACATTGTGCAAATTAACTATCTCTGTCGATTTGACATTATACCAATTCTAGAGAATACCATCTCTGTCGTATACAACCTCTATCATATACCACTCTGCTAAGTGGTCTCCAAATTTGGTGACATTAACAGGAATGAAGCAGCAAATCTTTCTGACAACTGATTAACATTCACCTTTCAAGAAATTATATCCCGATTGGGTCCCAGGAAATCCCATGTCTGAATTCTCAGGGCTAGAGGTACTCTGACTGGCCTCCGACTTGTTAGTTGGCTTTCTGACATACCAGACTCAGGGTAACCCATTCTGTGATATTTCGCTTTTAAGTTGGATCATCACAATTCAACTTCGAGCTCTTTGTACACCTTTGTACTTTTTAGAGAAAACGGAAGGCTTACACATAGATGGTGTTTCGAGCCTCAACTACTTGAGTTTCTTGTGATCAGATATGTGGACATACTCAATGTTTCACGGATCATTTGTTAGCCTTCAATGGGTTCCAAGGCTAAACCTTGCCTCACGTGAGGACTGATTTCCTTGACATAACTGTCATCCCACTGTCTTGTCGACACTGATGTCTAACATCTGTTTGAACTCTAGGGTTCAACAAATATCCTCTTGAAACTGACTCAAGACTCAACTTTTGACTTTCACAAGTAACTTTAGCTGACTGAACAATAGATTCCTGCGGTAGCTCTTCTGATTCGAAACATCTGCCACTACACTAATCTGTCCTAAGGGAAAGGACTTGATCTCGTGGTTCTCAATCCAATAAAACCATTCTTTGCTTCTTCACGACAACAAACTTTGAATTATGACTAGGATAATTCACTGCTTGAAACTTTAGTTAATAGGAAGTACTGGCGAACTTCTTAACGCACTGATTCTTGGATGTTTCGTGATAAAAGCTAACAAGGTTCTTTCTGATATCTAGCAGTACAAACACTAGAGTCGTGATTAATCTCTTTTGAACTTCTCACCGACTCAGTTCACTTCTAACGATCTGGACGAACTTGTCCTTTCACAATGAGTGAGGGGTCTTGGCTATCTTGAAACGACGGCTTTACTGATGTTCAACTGACATTGTCTTGTTCACAGACGATCCTAGGAAAACTGAAATTCTAACTCAAAACTCAAACAAGCTAACTCTGAGGTCTTGAAGATTAGCTCTTAGATAGACTGAAATTCTCGTACATCTTTGTGCTAACAATTTACTTCACAATCGACACTGACACTTGCTAAGCTGATGAGCTTGGTTTGACACTAACTTTATCTGAGAAAATCATCTGATCTGTTCCATCATTTCTGCGAACTCATTGACAACCTTTGCCATATATCATCTCTAACGTAATTCCTTCTGGCATAAGCTGATCAGGGGTACCAAGTCAAAGACAACTTGACTTCTGATACGGTTGTGTGTTGTATAGATCACTTGTAATGATCAATGCATATTCTCTTGCTAATATGGACATTATCACATGGTTAAATTCTTTAACCATTTGCTGTTGCCTCATTGCTATGCAAGGTAGTGGCTTAGACTTAAACATGATCTCTTATAATTACGGCTCTATGGCCTTCGATTACCAAGACTTAGAACTTGATTACTCGACATGCACAGGCATATGCTGCATAATCTGGTCGAACTAGGCTTTCTTGGTAACATCATTGTTCAAACGCCTCTTCTTTGACTGCTTCGCTGGACACACGAGTCCTGATGCGTTACCAATTACTCTGGGTGTTATGATCTTGACTGGTTCAACTTCTGGCATTCTTGCATCTGGAGTGAGTGACTGGTACCTCTGAGGACACTAGCTGATGTAGTGACCTTCTTTACGAGACTATGGCAGAATGACTATCCTTCTTGAAGGTTGAAGCTTGTCACTTTGCAGAGCACTTCTTGGCATAGTGGCCTTGCTTGTCGCACTCAAAACACACTCTTGGTGAGACTGGCTTGTTTCCCTTTTGAGGTGGGTTGCCAAAGTCAACATTCTGCTCTTGTGATTCTTCGGCTGACATATCTTGCACTGACAACGGATTGCCTTCTTTTGCTAATGCACTGACAGCGGCTCGGAAGCTTTTTTGCTGATGTTGTGTTGCCGAAGTTAACACTGAATACATGGGGCACTAACTCGGACAATGATCATCGCCTTCACATAAGAAATATGTGATTTTGCTCATTGGACATTCTCCAACGGAATGGTTTCCTTCACAACTGGAACAATTGATATTGTGCTCATCGGCACTATGGCCTATTTCTCCACAACGGATACATGCACAATCTTCTGATTTATCTGGCTGGCAGCACTTTAGTGACAATGACTAGATTTGCTATAGGATATTGGAATAGCAAGTTCCTCTTGATCACTCTTGCTTGATGTCGCATGCTGCTGACGAAAAGCAACGGTGAACTCTAACCATGTGATGGTTTGTTCATCCTGATGGGCGGCGCAAATTTTTTTTCCACCAATCTAACACAACTCCTTCCAATTGATGAGCAGCAAAGAGAACTTTCTCATTATCGCTGCATTGCACAATAGTTAGCTTTTCTTCTAATGTGCGAATCCAAGATTCTGCATCCTTGAGTGTGGTTGGCCCTTCAAAGACAGGCGGCTTGGTCATCATGAACTTCACAAACTTGAATTGAGGGCATATTGCTGGGATGGCAACGAGTTGTGCATCCTTGCAAACATTACCACTGTCTAACGATTGAATCGTCGCTTGCATGAGCTGATATAGGTGGCAGGAAGCTGACTCGGGTTCTGATGTGTCACTACTGGCACCAGAGATAGTTGTTGGTTATCACCTGTTCTGGTATTGACAGTGGTGACGGTACGATGGCTTGCTTGATTATTCTGATTCATCAAATTGATTAAAGTAGCGGTGGTCTGATTCTGCTGTGTCATCATGTTGTTCATGTTTTGTATCATTGCGTTCATGAATTGAGTCTGAGCTACCAAAGATTGTTCCATGACTGGATCTGCTACTCCTGGTAATTGTCTAGCGAGGTTGACAAGATCTGAGCGGGCACAGACTGTCTCAAGATTACTGACAAGGTTGGCTTTACTGGGGGTTCTCTGTCTGCTGGCTGACCAAGGCTAATAGATGAGAGGGAAAAGCATAAGGTAAGGGAAGACAATCTACTAAGGGGAGCAGGTTTAACCCAAGGAACACCAAGAAATACAAATAGCCGGAGAGCTATTAAGAAGCACAAAACTCACAAGCAAACAACACAGACCAAGGAAAAAAAATCTAATCGTCTAGTCGATTAAGCTCTAACTTAATTGGGTGACTTGGCTCGACACACGGGAGGAACCAACGCTGATTTATCCTATATGGCTGGTCTGAAGGAAACTCAAACCGGTCACGGTCTTCATCAAACGTTGATCGCTATATCCTTGGACGCCAAGCTTGAGAAGGCAGGGGCGACGTACGCTTCTTCTTGGTCTTCAATTCTTGCGACAACCCCCTCTTGAACACTTGGGGAGATATTGATACGTTGTTGCTGGTTGCATGGTCTTCAAAAAGTTGCTCAAAACAGCTCTTGGGTATCCACCGAGACATTGGGTAACGACAACCATAGAAGTTATGAGGGAAGCGAGTCCGATTTGATACTGAAAATGGTGAGGAAGAATATAGATAAGAAATGAATAGAATAGAAGAGTATAGAAGCTAGACAAGATGAGAATAACACATCATTATGATTTTCCATTTGTAAAATAGGTTTTGAAGTTTTCCTTAAAACGCCATTCTAACTAAGGTCACGACTACGATACGATATGACTCGATACCACCTCTGCGGAACCCAAAATATGCAATTCGACCCTCTGTATATCTTGCACTAGTCCAGATCACGCTAGTGCACACAGAGCAACATCGGTGAAATATCATTTTCATATACAAAGATAACTAATAAATAGGCAAATAACAATAAACATCAGAGTAGAGACCTTAAGGTCAAAGCTTACAATTAATGCTTCAGAGGGGCAAATAACTCAATGAAGTCGCAATGAACGAAAGCAGAATAATCTCGGTGAAGCCCATCCATATGCCCACAGTAATCGGTCAAAGTCGCGACCTAGTTCTCCACGATCCTTGAAGTAGACCTTGTTGACTGACGATCCCTTTACTTTTGCTTGATTTAATAAAGCAAGCATGAGTACACACCGTACTCGCAAGTCATACCACAGAATGCAATTTATAGATGTAGGCTTATTCCAAAGGAATGGCTTCTGTGGTTCTTTTGCAGAAATGCAATATTTGCAATTTGAATATAAATAATAGATTGAAAGCATAATTCAAAACAAATAGACAATAATAAGTTTTTATCATTTGTTTTCACAAAGGCACACAGCCTAAACAAGTTATTCACACAGCTGCATAAGTTATCTCACACAGCTGTCCCATCCCAAGTTTTATGAAAATCTACCCCTCGTGTGAAATCCCCGAGCATGTCCATGACCGCGGACGCGCTATTCGAATAGATTGTTTAACACTCTGCAGAGGTTGTACACTTTACCCACAAGAGGCAATCAACTTGATCAGAGCTGATCACAACAAAACCTTTTAGAAACTTCATCTCAACATTGACACTCCCGGTATGCTTAGCCGCCACAGACGCACACCGTTGGACAGGGAAACGGCGAACCGCCCCGTGATGCGACTACTTGGTAGTACACACCTCCACCCAATCCGACATAGCTAACCTACAACCTGAGTAATCAATGTCAAGACTCCATAACTTACTAAGTTAGGCCTGTCCCATACCAGGCATGTGGTTGTACGAAAGGCTCAGTTCAATGGCACACAAAGTTAAGTCCTTAATTTACTGGGGCAAGACTTCCAAATTCTAACCTATCATTCCCGCCAACACAGCTTCCACCATAAAAGTATACTGCACCACTTGCCCCGTCCCAAAACCTTTTCCCACCCTATTGGTTAAGTGCAACATATGCCATCAACGAGTAATAGCACATAGTACACATAGTTTTTATCAGATAGTTCCATAGTCAGTTAGTCAAGTTTATAATTGTGACTTATACAAAATGGTGACTCGTAGCATGGCTAAGCAATCTAATCGCATCTAACCATCCCATGTTGGTAATACAATAGCACCAACTAAACAAACCAAACTAGGGTGACAAAAGATTATGGCATACAATTAGACAAGGAGGTCATAACAGACTGGATATTAACTAATCCCAAAAACATTGAAATAAATAATTAAAGTAAATGCAATAATTTGAATCAAAATAATTTTAGAAAACTGGGTTCAATATGATCATAGGTATAACTTGCCTTGCTATAGCAATGATGATCTTATTTAACTTTAATCTTCTACTTCCTTGATCTTCAGCTTCTTCTTGATCAGGACTTCTCGAAGTATCAACCTCTACTCGCAAACAAACAAATAAACCAAATAAATAATAACAGAGAGCAAACAAACTCTAAAAATTAAATAATAATCTCAGATAAATAGATCTTGGATTGAGATGAAATTAGGAATTTGAATGGGCTCAATCGGAGTTCGGATGTAAAAGATATGAGCTTTGGAAGATCACATGAAATGATGAAATTGAGAGAGAAAAGAATATTCAGAGAATATTCCTTCGGATTAAAATAAATAAATAGAATTGGATACTTACAAGTGGGGTCCACTGGTAAGTGAAACAAAGATGAAAACAATGGATGACATGTGGGGTCAAGATGCTGGAGAGAGAAAGGATTAAAGAGAGAGGATGACAAGGGGTCCCACATGGCATTGAGATAGGTTCACCATGGACCGGTTCCATGGCCTTTTGGTCCGGGTGTACAACTTGGTTTGCCACACGGCTGACAACTGGAGTGCCACATGGACCAAACTGTTGAGATGGATGGTGACTTGGTTGTTGAAGTGGCAAGAAGAGAAAGACAAAGAGAGACAGGGAGGTCGTGGAGCTTTGGCCAATGACATTGCCGACGGTGGCGAAGGTGAACGGAGGCGAGGGAACTCTGGCAAGCTAGCAAAATGAGACCCCGAGAAGACGACGATGCTCTGGGAGGCGACGGCGTAGCAAGGGCGGCGGCGGGCTGTCGGCAGCGGCGACAATGGTGGCGGGAAGACTTCGGGTGCGACGGATTTGGCGATTGGATGGCGTCCGAGGCAAACGAAGGTGAGCACGAGATTGGTGGAAGCATCAGGAACTTAGAGCAAAGCTCAAAACGGCTAAAAGATGACTGGAGTGGTGGCAATGGCGAGATGACCGGAAAAATACAAAAGCAGTCGGCGATGGCATCTCGGTGGCTGAGAGAGAGGAAGGATGGAAGGGAATGGTTGAGAGAACCTTGAGGCACACCTTGACGCACGTGGAAAGGATCAAAGCTCACCGAAGGTGTAGATCGGACCAAACAGGCGATGGCCGGTTTGATGACGAAAACGAAAACTGCGAAGTGGTGGTCTTCGGGAGGAGATGATGAGAGCACCGTGAAGCCTGTGTCGATGCGAACCCAACGACGGTGGAAGCTCAGGCAGAGGTGCTCCGATGGCGATGAATTCTGGCAGCGAAGAGCTTTAGCGGCCGGCTCCTTCTCCAATGGATTGCGGCGCAACAAAAGCAAAATCGAAGAGAAGAGTTTAGGGTTTCGGCCGAGATGGAAGATGCGCACAAAAGGATGCGATTGGGGCTCCTTATAAAGGACCAGAGGGATGGGTTAGGGAAGGGCATGGCGGCACTAGCACTCGTGAAAGAGCTAGACTCTTGAGTCCGGTTTGGAGAAGAAACACAGGGCAGGCGGGGCCACCAGCAGTGAGAGCAAGGAAAAAGGAAAAGCGATGTTGTTCGGTTGGGCCACAGCAAAAGGAAAACAGAGTGGGCAGCGCACGGCCGAGCTTGCTCACGCCAAGACGACAAGAACAATGCTCGGTTGGCTGGCCAAACGCTACAGGAGAAACGCCATATGGTGGGCCTCACAAGATGCGAGAAGGAAAGGCAGCGGCTAGGCCAAGCAGTGAAATGGGCCAGAGGAGGCGGAGCTTAGGTGGGCTGGCGGTGTGGCGAAATGGGCCGGAGGAAAGACTGGTGGACCAGGCCGAAAGAGAAAAGGTTTGGGCCGAATCAAAAGAATTCAGCCCAATTAGAATCTGAGATTTATAATAGTTTTTCTTTTTAGAAAATAGCCAAAAATCCAAATAGCAAATAAAAAGATAGCAAATGCACTCGGAAAAATTTTAGAAAAATCTAGAAAATATATCCAAGCACATAGAATCCAAATAAAATAGTTTTGATAATAGTTAATGTAGAGATTAATCATATTAAATTGTTTTTTGATTTATGAAAGTACTAGTTAAGCTTTATTAATTCAAATAAAATTGGTGGATTTTTCTAGGGACCTAAACTACTCAAAAGATTTTTGAAAAGCCAAATTTTGGGACATTACATAAAATCCCCAATCGACTTATCCTCTAGCACCTACTTCCATTGCCGCTCCATTTTTGCTAACCCTAGCTCCTCTTTCTTCTTGTAGCTCCTGAATGCCACCGTGTCCTCATCGACTCAGAGCCAAGACCGAAAGCCACTCCCAAGTCAATCTTCGTGTCTGGTGAGCCCTTGTCCCCGCTTGAGAGTCACCTTGCATGCTTTAGCCTCGCTAAACATTTCTGCTGATTTGGCCATCCATACACAGAGCCCAAGGATTTCAAGTTTTCCTTTTGTCGGCCGAAAACCCTATTCTCGGTCATTTGCCGATTCAGGTTAGCCATTCTTCAATTGGTTGCGGTGACACCTTCTCATACACCCTCTGGTGCTACTCTAACCCCTCAATCCCTTTCTTTTTCCCCAGAGCTCCCCTCCTCGTGAGTCCTACCGCCACCGCCGCCATTCTCGCCGCTAGACCTTCTCCGAGCTCCTCCGCCTCTCCTATACCCCGTAAGGTTCTTGGACCTCGTAGATACTCATGCATGTCTCAATTCATTCCATGCGTCGCCATTTCGCTTTAGCCTCATATGCCCGTAGCTCCCCACCGCCTCTCGCCATTGCGCTGCCACCACGGTCCACCTCCGGCCAAGCTCCGAATGCCCTTAGGACCGGCGAGCTGCGGGGAGTCCATTTCTAGCCTCCATACATGCCACCAAAGACCGCAGCACCGGCGAGCCGGCAAGCAACCTCGCAGGCGCCAGAGCGCGTGGCGCGTTCCGATCGTTCCTGTAGCTTGTCATTAGGAGTTAAGCCGCGGTGATTAGCGCGAGCTGGCGGGCTAGCGCAAGGAAATGGGCCGAGGAACTGGGTTGGGTTGAAGGAATAGGAATGGGCTTGGCCAAAGATTTGGCCCGGAATCAAATATGAGATTTAAATTAGTTTTTCTTTTTAGAAAATAGCAGAAAATACAAATAGCCCATAGAAAATAGCAAATGGACTCGGAAAAATTCTAGAGAAATCTAGAAAATATATCCAAGCACATATAATACAAATAAAATAATTTTAACAATAGTTGATGTTGACATTAATCATATTAAATTATTTTTTATTTTGAAAGTCCATATTAAGCTTTATTTTAATTCCAGTAAAACTCTAGTGAATTTTCCTACAGAGCTAAGCTACTCAAAAAGTTTTTTTAAAAAAACTTCAGAAAATTGGGATGTTACATCTTGCTTGGCTTACTTCTTAGGTTCGAAGTAGGAATCTTACTCTAAAGTGAAGTATGAGTCATAATCCAATTAGGATTCATCTAGTTTTTCTTGTAGCTAGACATGTTCGTGGGTGGCCCGTCTGGTCCGGGTCGGGCTTGGGATTTGATTTTCAGCCCAAAAGCCTGAAATCCCGCTGAAATTAATAAAAACAATTTGTTTTATTCTCAAAATGTATTGTGGATATCATGGGGATATGCCTGAGATCTTAGGATGATGTTACAATTGGCAATGTCGTTGACGGCTTGTCGAATCACGTGTTTTCGCAAAGTTTCAGCTTTTGTCGGGCCTCTGGCCCTGACCGCCATGGTGGCGGCCGACCGCCATGCCTTGACTTGGTTTTTCTGAAATGTCATCGGCGGTCGACCGCCAAAGTGGCGGTCGACCAAGCGAGGGAGCGGTCTCGACCGCTTTGTTTGAGCGGTCGACCGGCCATTGCAATCTTTGTGGAATTTGGAGTGGGCCAAAATAGAAGGTGTAGGCAAGTGAGAAGGTGCTTCAGACTTGGTTTCATAATTTTGGAGCTTCGAGCAAAAGTTCTATTGGTTTGAAAATTCCAAGAGGTTTCAGATTTTCCAGATGGAATTTTGGTTAAGTCTTGATGGCGGTCGAGACCGGCCTTTGGTGGCGGTCCGACCGGCGAGAGCGGAGACCGCCAAAGTGGCGGTCTGACCGGTTTGATGTGTTTCGTCGTCGCCGTGGCGGCGATGTTTGCTTGTTAGGACAAGTTCATGGGTTTCATGGCATATGTGTTGCATGATGCATGTTTTGACTAACGTGGGTCAAGTTGTGAAGAACTTGTTCCCGGATTCGATTTCTTTGTCTATTGATGTGCAAGTTGCTTGGAGGTCAATGACGGTCAACGGCGAGGATGATCGGGACTAAGCTTGGAGAGCTGAGGTCCAGAACGATCGGGGATGCCGGGTGAGGTCAATGGAGTCAAGCATGGCGCAAGAAGGACAAGGGTGACCGAACGGGCAGTTCGGTGCGACAGGTTCGATCAAGCGGCGCGGGGGTCGGTGCAAGTGCCATGGTGGTTTCGGTGGGAGCCGGATGGGAGAGACTTGCCGACATGAAGAGAGCCACTGGATCAACCTACACGTGGCGAAGCATGGAGGTGCTTCACGAAGATGGGACTCGGTCTTTGCAAAAGATCGAGAAGGGTATTTTGGTAATTTTACCAACATCGCCTTTGGTGACCTAATGCCAACCACGGCGCAAGACGGTGCGTCAAGAAGTGGATTAGGTCAAGAGAATTGAAGATGGCGCTTTAAAATGCGTGCATGTGTGACCCGCTTTGTTTTGGGCCTTAACGGAGCCCATTAGGTTACTCTTCTAGAAGGTCTAAGCCTCCACTATAAATAGGAGAGGGTGCTGGCCAGCACCTCCCAACCCTCTCATTACTTGTAAACCCTAGTTTTGCTTTTGTGCTTAGGGAGTTGATAGTTGGAGGTTAGGGTTCTAGAGAGTTGGATTTGATTTTGTGCTCATATATTGAGTCTTTGTCCTCCATTAATGGAGTGGCTGTAAACCAATACCATATCAAATCAATCCAAAGAAAGTTCTCTCAAAGGTGAGTTCGTTTGCTTTCTTTCTCTCTATTTGAGGATTTGGAGTCTTTCTTTGATCCGCGAGTTTTTGCTTGGTTTCTTGCCGTGATCTAACTTGTTGGGACATGTGGGAACCCATCTAGGATCATCTTGATCATCAATCACCCACGAGCAAGTCTCTAGATCATATTTTGCATTTGGCTCGCTTTTGAACCTCCTTCGCTCAAACTGAAAAAGATAGGAACTTTGGCATGGATCTTTGAAATCTTTGATTGGAATAGGTTCCTAATATCTTTAGGAAGGTGTGGTTCAAATTTCGTGAAGTTTGGCCTTACGGATCAAAAGTTAGGTCGTTTTTCGTTTCGGATTGTCGGGCTGATTTTGCTGATTTTCCTGTTCACCGTCAGGAGCGGTCAGACCGCCCATTCTAGAGGTCAGACCGCTAGGCAAAATATTTGACCCGCCAATATGAGAGGTCAGACCGCCCAACACTTTGAGATTTGAGTTTTTGGTTATTTTTGGGTGTTTTGCTTTGGGGTTGGATTGGATTCAATACTAGTCTTCCGCTGTACTGGTATATTGATCTTCATAGTTTCCATAGCTATTGGAGTGACATTTGTGTTGAATCCATCTTTTGTGAAAAAGTGAGCGTGCTCCTATTCACCCCCCCTCTAGTCGCCTTTTCGGTCCAACAAGTGGTATCAGAGCCCGGTTAGTTCAATCTTGATCTTAACCGGTCACTGAACTTGGCGATGGATAAGTACTCGACCAAGCCGCATGTCTTCGATGGGCTCGACTATGCCTATTGGAAGAATCGCATGCGAGTCTTCCTTGAGAGCGAAGGACAAGCTATATGGGAGGTTGTTCGATCCCCGCTCGTTTTGCCCGAAGTTGCTACGCCTCAAAGCCGCAGCCCTCTTGGCTAACAACAACAAGGCAAAGAACCTTCTATATGCTGGGCTTGGTAGGCAAGAGTACGATAGGATTTGCAATCTTGCATCAAGACATGAGATTTGGCACACCCTCGAAACTTACCATGAGGGATCGTCCCGGATCAAGCAAGTGCGTCGAGAATGTCTACAAGCGAGAGTACAACAAATTTGAGATGTGTCCCGTGAGAGCATCGATGACGTCTTTACTCGCTTTAACAAGGTGATCAATCGATGAAAGTTTGTTGACATTGAGTACTCTCAATCTGAGAATGCCACCCACCTCTTGGGTGCAATCAACACCAAGGAGTGGGAGATGAAGGCAAGCGCCATAGAGGAGAACGTCGATCTCTCTAATCTCACTTTGAGCTGCTTTATAGCAAGCTAAAACTCATGAGATCAAGAGAGGCGGTAATCCTAAGAAGGATAACATGGCTTTGGTGGCTGATCCTCTCAAAGGGACTCCTGATGATTCTTTTGAGTCCTCTTCTGGTTTTTCTCTTGCGTGTTTATCTGCTATTCAAGAAGAAGAGTTTGAGAGTCTTCCTGAGGCTGATTTAGCTCTTTTAGCCAAGAAAGTCACACGGGCATATAACAATGTCAAAAACAGAAAGAGAGGTGGTCCTGTGACATGCTATGAGTGTGGAGAGCTATATCACATCCGGGCCAACTGCCCCAAGCTGAAAGGTAAGGGCAACCACAAGAATGAGAAGCCTGCCTGGAAGAAGCCTAAAGGGGGCAAGTCCAAGTATGATGCTGCCAAGCTCATGAAGGCTGCTCACCGAGTCCTTGCCGCTTTGGAGATCAATCCATGAGCGATGTGGACTCCGGGAGTGAGGAGGACAAGGAGGAGGAGATGTCTCAAGACAAGAAGGAAAGGCCAAGGATTTCACTAGCATGTGCTTCATGGCCTACTCCATCGACGCCAATGACGACGATGAGGTACCTCTCTCCTATGATGTTCTTTCTGCTAGATGCGATAACATGTATGAGCAATTGCTTAGTCAAGATAAAGCTTTAAAGTTCACTATGGCTAGGAACAAGGATCTAGAATCACAAGTCGAGAATTTGACATTAGAGATTGTGAATACTAAGAGTCTAGATGTTGATGAATGTTCATCCTGCCATGCTTTGCACTCCTAATGCCTAAACGCAATCTGCTCATGATATTGCTTTGCATCAACTTGAAAATGCTAGAACTGAGCTAATTGATGTTAAATCTGCTCCATGTGAAAAATGCTTAGAGTCTAGCAAGTTGGATGCTTCTGCTAATGTGAAATCTAGCTTTTGCTCTTTCTGCTTAGAACGCGAACATGAAGTTAAGGATATTCTAGAAGCGCTTAGAGCTAAATTTGCTGCTTAAGGACACAATTGATTCTACATCTTGTGCCTCTTGTGCTGCTTATAAGCTTGAAGTTGCTCATCTTAAGGAGAAACATGCTAGAGCCATTAAGGGCAAGACTTGTGAATCATGTGCTAATATTGAAAAAGAGAATGCATATCTCAAGGATACTTTAGAAAGATTCTCTAATGGTGAAAAACAGTTAAACATGATTCTAGATAAATCTAAAACTCCTTTTAAGAAGCAAGGTTTAGGATACAACTCGCCAGGACATGTCCAAACCTAATGTCATTCAG
Source organism: Phyllostachys edulis (assembly GCA_036346405.1). Taxonomy (NCBI): domain Eukaryota; kingdom Viridiplantae; phylum Streptophyta; class Magnoliopsida; order Poales; family Poaceae; genus Phyllostachys; species Phyllostachys edulis. Next base: position 11,327,463 of record CM070566.1, read on the forward strand.
GTCTTGGAAAAAGGCTTAGTTGAATTCAAAACCCAACCTGCAAAAACTGTTTTTAAATCTGCAGGGTTTGTCCAACCTTCTTTTGAGGCAAAAGGTGCTTCTCCCAGTGGTACAAAATACCATTGCACCTATTGCAAGAAGAGTGGACATTTGGTTGAGTTCTCATGAGGTTGAAGAATGCTAAGAGAAATATTGCTAGAATGTCATTTAATCAACCTAGAGCTTTTATGAGACATGGTTACGCTCAAAAAAAGAACCCCGGTCTAGGATTTGTTGCACATGCTCATCATCATGTTCCTAGACAGGATGCATCTCATGTTCTTGTTACCATTGCTCATAATAAAACTGCTAATAAAGTCAAGGATAGCACATCTGCTTTGCATACTACTCGCAGACGAGTGTCTCAGTACTGGATTCCCAAGTCGCTTTTAACTAACCCCAGTATTGAGACACATCGCTTTTTGTTCCTTGATTTTCGTGGATTGGCGCGAAGGGGAAGAACACATGGTTCGTCGACCGTGTTCACGCCACATGACCGGAGACTCAAGATGGTTCACCTCCTTCACGCGATCAACCGGTGATGACTTCATCACCTTTGGAGATGATACACAAGGGCGCATTGAAGGAACTGGAATGATTAGGTGAACGACAAGTTCATTCTCAAGGACGCCGCGCTTGTGTCTAAGCTAAGGTACAATCTCCTTTCGCCTCCCACTTCTCGATGATGGCTATGAGACTCGCTTTTAAGAAGAATGCCTGTCGTGGTGCTTGATTCTTTTGGTGAGCTCGCTTTTGGGATTTCTAGAGTTGGTAGAATTTTTGGAGCTGATTTTTACGAAGTCTCTTGGTCGGATCACTTAAGTGCTTAATTGCTTCTTCTTCTCGATATCCGGCTTTGGCACCGACGGTTGGGGCACATTGGTTTTGATCATCCGACACGAAGTTAGCGGCCTTGATCTCATGAGAGGTTTGCCTAAACTCAAAGTCGCAAGGATGTCAGATGTGCGCTATGTAGGCATGGCAAGCAAGTTGCCGCCACACCCGCTATTGACTATGGTTATGACCGACGGACCGGACAGCTTGCTTCATATGGATACCGCTGGTCCCGCTAGAGTTCGGTCGATCGGTGGCAATTGGTACATTCTTGTCATAGTCGATGATTTTTCGAGATATTCTTGGGTGTTCTTTCTTGCTTCAAGGATGAGGCTTTTGATCACTTTCATGATCTTGTTCTTCGCTTGGCTTCGAACTTCCTAGTGCCTTGAGAGCGATCCGAGTGATAATGGCACGGAGTTCAAGAATGCTTCTTTTGCCTCTTTTTGTGCCGAGCGCCAGATTGAGCATCGCTTCTCTTCTCCACACGCCCCTCAACAAAATGGCGCTAGTGAAAAGGAAGAACAGGACTCTAGTCGAGATGGCTAGGACGATGCCGATGAGTATAGCACACCGAGGAGGTTTTGGGTCGGCTATTGCTACACTTGCCATATTTCAAATCGTGTCTTTTGAGACCGCCTTTGGGCAAGACTTCATATGAGCTTCGCTTTTGGTAGAAAACCCTCTCGCCTCTCATTTTCGAGTCTTTGGATCAAAGTGTTTTATTCTCAAGACAGAAACCTAGATAAATTTGAATCAAGGACTTGTGATGGTTTATTTCTAGGTTATCCCGCTCATTCGAGGGGTTTTCAGGTTTTTAATGTTGAAACTAACATTGTCCAGGAGACATGCAATGTTACTTTTGATGAGACTAGCCTTGAGCTAGATCCGATGTTTCGTGACTTACAGTGACAGAGAGCATTTTTGTTGAAGAAGATGAGGATGAACTTGATTTTACTCCTTCACCAAGTCGATGTTTCTGCAAGTCCGCTCAAGCTCCGTAACTCGCCACGATCGCTTCACCTCCAATTGAGGCTCCTGCCGCACTTCTTCATCAAGCAGACTCAGGAGGTTGAGGAGATGCTATCTCCCCAGCGCCCTTTGCACATTCAAGCAACATCCTCCTGATCGATGATTGGTAATATTTATGAGCGAGTCACTCGCCCGTATCATGATCCAAGTCTTTTCTCTCACTCTGCATTTGTAGCTTCTTTTGAACCCAAAGATATATCACATGCTTTATCTCGATGCTAGTTGGGTCAATACCATGCATGAGGAGTTAGAGAATTTTGAAAGAAATAAAGTTTGGAATCTTGTAGAACCTCCTAGTGGACATAATGTTATAGGAACCCGTTGGGTGTTCAAAAATAAACAAAATGAGGATGGTTCTGTGGTTAGAAACAAGGCTAGATTGGTAGCTCGTGGTTTTAGCCAGTTGAGGGGTTAGATTTTGATGAGACCTTCGCCTCTGTTGCTAGATTAGAAGCCATTCAAGATTTGCTTGCATTTGCTGCATCTAAAGGTTTTAGGTTGCATCAAATGGATGTTAAGAGTGCCTTTCAATGGTTTTATAGAGGAGGAAGTGTATGTTAGGCAACCCCCTGGTTTTGAGAATCCCAAGCACTCTGATCATGTTTTTAAGCTATCCAAAGCCTTGTATGGTCTTAAACAAGCCCCTAGAGCCTGGTATGATAGACTTAAGACCTTCTTGCTTAAAAATGATTTTGAAATGGGAAAAGTTGATAAGACTCTTTTCATTCTTAGGCATGGCAATGACTTCCTGCTTGTTCAGATTTATGTTGATGATATTATCTTTGGTGGTTCCTCTAATGCTCTTGTTTCCAGTTTTTCTGAGACTATGTCCAGGGAATTTGAGATGAGCATGATGGGAGAACTCAATTACTTTCTGGGGCTACAAATCAAGCAATGCAAGGAAGGAATCTTCATCCATCAAACGGCACACCAAGGATTTGCTCAAGCGCTTTGATATGGGTGATCGCAGTTTATCGCCACTCCCATGGCGACATCGATCGCTTTGGATCCAGATGAGGAAGGAGAAGCCGTGATCAACGCGAGTATCGCAGCATGATTGGCTCCCTTCTGTACCTGACGGCCTCAAGACCGAACATTCACTTCGCGGTCTGCCTCTGCGCGAGGTTTCAGGCGTCACCGAGGACTTCACATCGCCAAGCCGTTAAGCGCATTTTCAGGTATTTACACTCTACCCTTCAAGATGGCATTTGGTATTCTTGTTCTTCTTCACGTCCATTCGGGGTTTTCAGATTCGATTTTATGGTCAGAGGCTAGATAGAAAAAGCACATCCGCACATGTCATTTTTAGGCACTTCTCTTGTCTCTTGGTCATCTAGGAAGCGGTCTTCATTGCACAATCCATCATTGAAGTTTAATATGTAGTCACGCTAGTTGTCAGAGTCGATTTTGTGGATGGTTTCCACTCTTAAGGATTTTGGGTTAACCTTTGCTAGTGTTCCTCTTTTCTGTGACAACACTTCTGCTATTAACATTGCTAAAAACCCAGTGCAACATTCTAGGACCAAGCACATAGACATTCGCTATCACTTCCTTAGAGATCACGTTGAGAAGGGTGATATTGTGCTGCATTTTGTGGAGTCCGAGGCTCAGTTAGCCGATATCCTCACCAAGCCTTTAGACCCAACAAGGTTTGCCACCTTGAGGAGTGAGTTAGGGGTAATTTATCCCTATGGGTTGGTTTGAGGGGGAGTTGGATCTTTTCTGATCTTTCCTTGTTTATTTGATCTTTTCTTGATTTTCTTTTTGAACTTGTTGATCTTTTTGATCTTTTAGGCTTTTTGAGCTTTTCTTGCATCTCATTGTATCATATTGCATTCATATGAAAAATCCAAAAAGATGCATTGTAATATAAGCTTTTTGCTTATCTTTTAAAATTGATGAAGCTTTGCTTATTACCCTTTGGAGCTTTAGTGTTTCAAATTCTTGCTCAATGCCATGTCTAGTTCTTTGACTTGCTAGAATTATCATGCTTTCACATGTGTAGCTAAGTCTTTGTCAGTATGAGCTAGAACTTGAAAAACAACTTGAACTAAGAAATTAGCAATTTGTGAATTGTTTAGCCATTCATGCAATTAGTGCTCCTTTTATGACATTGGCCTGTCAAAATTGCTTTGTTAGCTCTTGAATCTAGCTTTGATCATTACTTGAGCTTCTTGTGTTCTTGAGAATCTAAAACCGCTTCTTGTGAAAATGAAAATCAAACTTCAAGATTGTCTCATGCTTAAATTGTGCCAAACTACTTTATTTAGACTGCATGTCAAAGACATGAACTTGGAGATAGTTTGATGATCCGCATTTATCTCATGGGGACCGCTTGTCACAACCGACATGAACCTCAAGATTTGTCGCCTGTAGAAGCTTAGGAAGAGTTTGTGGATGGCTCCTAGTCCGGGATCTTCTTCACTAAGATATACCTTTAATCAACTTTTGGTCAAGCTTAGGATGAGTTTGTGGATGGCTCCTAGTCCAGATCTTGTCACTAAGTTAGACCATTAGTCAACTTAAATATTCATTGCAAATGAAAAACAGTTGAAAAATGGGCGTTTTGAGAAAATTGAGCAAAATGATTCAATTCAGACCTTTTGTCTCTTAATATGGTCATGGTTAGCTTTTGGATCTCACGTTGACATTTTGACATGGCCATTATCATTTTAGGATCCTTGTTGATGAACTTGCTAGATTTGAAGCTTTGCTCAAAATGCTAAAATTCATTGCTTTATATTGAGCCTTCTTGCTTAGCTTTGTTATATATGTTTTATCATGATCTTGCTAGCGCTGTTAGGCTTGATATGTTGTTTGTGCAATTTTAGAAATGCTAACTTGTTCTTTTGGGTAATCTCCAAAGCTTCTTGTTTTCAAAAAATTAGAAAATACAAAAATTGAAGCCACTCCATTGCATTTCATGCATGCTCCTTCTTATGCTTTTCCTAATTCTGCATTTGTCATCTCTGGACGAGAGGAAGGCGTGATTCCTTGATGACTCCATTGTCAAAGGGGGAGAAGAAATGTTAAAATTGTGTAACGGGGAGAAGTTGTTTGAAAAAGGGGGAGCTCTTGGAGAAAAATTGAAAATTTGAGATCATAGTGAGGGGGAGTTTCTTATTTGCATTCTTATGGTTTTATTGTCATTTCTGAAATAGAATTGCAATTCTTGATCCTCACAATGATCAAAGGTCATATCGAACAATTGTTCTTTCATATGGACCTTAAGTGAGTTTTTGACTCCTTTCTGGAATTTGAAGCTTTCATGCCTTCTTTTGTCGTATCTCACTTTCTAATACTATTCTGGAGCCAGCTTGGTCATTTCCTTTGCTTTTTCTTGCATTTGGACCAAGTTGTGCCTTTGAGCGAAAACGACGTGTTTTTTACTTTTCAAACCTCCAAATTCGCACTTGTGGAAAATTGCCAATGTGTTCATCAAGGGGGAGATTGTGGATATCATGGGGATATGCCTGAGATCTTAGGATGATGTTACAATTGGCAATGTCGTTGACGGTTTGTCGAATCACGGTTTTCGGCAAAGTTTCAGCTTTTGTCGAGCCTCTAGCGGTCCGACCGCCATGGTGGCGATCGATCGCCATGCCTTGACTTGGTTTTTTCGAATGAACATCGGCGGTCGACCGCCAAAGTGGCGGTCGAGCCGGCGATGGAGCGGTCCGACCGCTTTGTTTGAGCGGTCGACCGCCATTGCAATCTTTGTGAATTTGGAGCCGGGCCAAAATAGAAGGTGTAGGCAAGTGAGAAGGTGCTTCAGACTTGGTTTCATAATTTTGGAGCTTCCAGCAAAAGTTCTATTGGTTTGAAAATTCCAAGAGGTTTCAGATTTTCCAGATGGAATTTTGGTTGTCTTGATCGGCGGTCGACCGCCTTTGGTGGCGATCCGACCGTGAGAGGCTGGTCGAGACCGCCAAAGTGGCGGTCTGACCGGTTTTGATGTGTTTCGTCGTCCTTCGTGGCGGCGATGTTTGCTTGTTAGGACAAGTTCATGGGTTTCATGGCATATGTGTTGCATGATGCATGTTTTGACTAACGTGGGTCAAGTTGTGAAGAACTTGTTCCCGGATTCGATTTCTTTGTCTATTGATGTGCAGGTTGCTTGGAGGTCAATGACGGTCAATCGGCGAGATGATCGGGACTAAGCTTGGAGAGCCGAGGTCCGTAACGATCGGGATGCCGGGTGAGGTCAATGGAGTCAAGCATAGCGCAAGAAGGATAAGGTGACCGAACGGCGATTGGTGCGACAGTTCGATCAAGCGGCGCTGGGTCGGTGCAAGTGCCATGGTGGTTTCGGTGGGAGCCGGATGGGAGAGACTTGCCGACATGAAGAGAGTCATTGGATCAACCTACACGTGGCGAAGCATGGAGGTGCTTCACGAAGATGGGACTCGGTCTTTGCAAAAGATCGAGAAGGGTATTTTGGTAATTTTACCAACACCGCCTTTGGTGACCTAATGCCAACTCACGCGCAAGACGGTGCGTCAAGAAGTGGATTAGGTCAAGAGAATTGAAGACGGCGCTTTAAAATGCGTGCATGTGTGACCCGCTTGTTTTGGGCCTTAACGGAGCCCATTAGGTTACTCTTCTAGAAGGTCTAAGCCTCCACTATAAATAGGAGAGGGTGTTGCCAAGACCTCCCAACCCTCTCATTACTTGTAAACCCTAGTTTTGCTTTTGTGCTTAGGGAGTTGATAGTTGGAGGTTAGGGTTCTAGAGAGTTGGATTTGATTTCGTGCTCATGTATTGAGTCTTTGTCCTCCATTGATGGAGTGGTCAGAAACCAATACCATATCAAATCAATCCAAAGAAAGTTCTCTCAAAGGTGAGTTCGCTTTTCTTTCTTTCTCTCTATTTGAGGATTTGGAGTCTTTCTTTGATCCGCGAAGTTTTGCTTGGTTTCTTGCCGTGATCTAACTTGCTGGGACATGTGGGAACCCATCTAGGATCATCTTGATCATCAATCACCCACGAGCAAGTCTCTAGATCATATTTTGCATTTGGCTCGGTTTTGAACCTCCTTCGCTCAAACTGAAAAAGATAGGAACTTTGGCATGGATCTTTGAAATCTTTGATTGGAATAGGTTCCTAATATCTTTAGGAAGGTGTGGTTCAAATTTCGTGAAGTTTGGCCTTACGGATCAAAAGTTAGGTCGTTTTTCGTTTGGATTGTCGGCTGATTTTGCTGATTTTCTGTTCACCGTCAGAGCGGTCGACCGCCCATTCTAGAGGTCGATCGCTAGGCAAAATATTTGACCCGCCAATATGAGAGGTCGACCGCCCAACACTTTGAGATTTGAGTTTTGGTTATTTTTGGGTGTTTTGCTTTGGGGTTGGATTGATTCAATACTAGTCTTCCAACAGATCGGTATATTGATCTTCATAGCTTCCATAGCTATTGGAGTGACATTTGTGTTGAATCCATCTTTTGTGAAAAAGTGAGCGTGCTCCTATTCACCCCCTCTAGTCGCTTTTTCGTCCAACATGTATTAACTATTACTTTTATTTCAAAAAATTAATATAATATTTGTTAATTGAGAAATGAATTTTCGGGTCGGTAGAAATGAGCCGAGTAAGCTGCTCAGTTCCGCCCATTCGAGGTCGGGCTTTTCAGCCCAATGCTTGAACAGTCTACTTGTAGCATACCTCTCCAAGCCCTTGTAGATTAGGATATAGTCACCATACTCAACAAGTTTCATGCGCCAACTAGTACACCCAAAATCTTAAGCTGACGAGGAAATATGAGCAATAAACTTTAACAACATAGATTGACGATTTCGAGCTTATATTAAGCTTTAAGGGGGAAAGAACGGTAAACGAAGAGGAAAACTTATCAAGGAAAGACAATATATTTTTTTTCATACGAGAAAAGCTCGGATTCCATTACAAATATACATGATAATACAATGAAGAAAAGGCAAGATAAGATGGAATATTGTTGCACGATATTGTTGTGGTTGTTTTTCACTAGGGGTATTGTTTTCTGCATGGCCTCGCTAACTCACTACACCATTCAAATGCTGTTGTTGTGCGTGCGTGCGTGTGTGTCCCAGCTAGGGATGGTAATCAGGCGTGGCGGGCACAGGTAATGCTCGTTCATACCCTTGCCCGCGACCCTGATTTTCCCCACCGGTATGCCCGCGAAGGACAACAGGCAAAGAACCTCGCTCATACCCTTCGTCCGCAGGCATGCCCATGTATCCGCGAACCTCGCCCATGCCCGTGAAGTGACTAAGATCATGAGATGCCCGTGATATCTCAGTTGTAATTAAGCTACCAAAATGTAATGCTAACTCACCACATTCACACATCAAGATTGAACAACAATGCTTCACATTCACACAATCACACATCAATAGTGCATCACATATGCAACAACTAAAATGAAAATACAAACTGACATTGTTTGGTAGTTCCTCACACATAAACAAATTAAGTTTGAAACAAGAGTAGAACATACAGAAATGGTTCAATTTCAATAGTTCAACAACTAGATGAAAAACATGTCATAAAATGGTTTGCTAATCAGAGTCGACGATCGAGATTGAACAACAATCTTTAAGCTCCTCTTCAATGTCTTCAAGGCATGTCCATAAACTCTTAACTCCTCCTTCACCTGAAAAGTAAATATTACATTACATCACTAGCTTCCAATCACATAGAAAATTTGAAATATTTACATCACTAGTTGCATACCTTTAAGGTCATTCCAAAGCCAGCTCTGTGAGCACATAAAGGTTGCAGTGCACTAACAAATTTACAAAAGCCATGGTGATCAACAATGGACAGTGGGTACTCATGCAGAATAATCATAGAATAGAGAGCTTTCCTAGCAACTTCTTGATCAAAGATATAGTTCTCTATAGTTACTTGCCCATGTTCAGAAGATCCATACCTCAAACTGGTTTGTACCTTCCCTTGCCTCTTCCGATAGATGCAAACCTTCGATGTTCATGCAGATGTTTAGTACCATTTTTCGTTTTTGCCGAAAGGCACTTACTGCACCAAATGCACTTTGCCTTCCAAGCACCCTTGACTTCCAGTCTTGTAAATTCGGCATGTTGTTCTTCAACTTGAGGTTCGGCTTCAGATCCTACTTGCTGATCACGAAGTATTGAGCCTTGAGAAGATTGCCCATGTTGGCTACTACTTCCTGGAGTCGCCATCTGAGAGTTGAACACAAATATGAGTTGACAAAGTCACAAATATGAGAATTGAACACAAATCAAAAATAATAGTATGGCTGAACTTTCTTGGTGAACTTTCAGCCATCCTAAATATGGCAACTATGAGTAGGGGACATTAAAATTTAGTGCTGCAGTAGACAAGTAAAATATGCTCTGGTACAAGATTAATTCACTTTTTCTTCCTTTCCCGCGAACTTCAGTGTTGAATCTAAATTGGAGAAACTTTGGTCCTTTTCTGAAGCAAAGCAACTTTGGTCCTTTTCTGATTTATTCAGTTCTCAGCAAGAAAGCACTACGTGTTAACATACAAGAACCAATATGTTCAGATATCAAACAATACAGCATGTAAGATGCTAGTTTAGAAATGTCACCCAACTCATACTGTGGATTTATCATTGCCTTTGTTAAGTATAATAATAGATATTAGGATATACAAATATAAATCCTAACACCTCTTATTATACTAAATAGTATTAAGAACATAACACCAGAGTACCAGACCCCAGTATCCTAATAAAACATATGAAAAGATGTAAACACAACACATATACGTGTACGTACACCATAATCATGACAGTGATACACAAAACACGGATGAAATTCGGTTGTATTTCAATTTGTTAGAAGTGAAATCTGCACCGGGCACTTCATTCCAAACAACACTTAATACAGGCTAAACCGGATGTTTTTGAGATTTTGGGTCAGTGAGTTTCTGCCCACCCAAACAACATGCCTTTAGTAACTCACAATGGCATCAAAAACATTTTAGCGGCACTAAACAAACCATGTACTAGATCCTGCATACGAAATGGCAAAAATAGACACGAGCACCTACCTACCAGGATGCGCAAGAACTGCAGCACTATAGGTAAAAAAACCACAAAGCTATGCACATGTTCACCTGGTTCAGTAGAACTAGAACCTCAGTTCAGTAGAGAAGGATGGCTCCCAGGGGGTAGGCGCTAGGAGGTGTTGAGGCGGAGGGGGTCGGGCTTGAGGAGGAGGCGACCGGGCATGAGGTCAGCCGGGAGGTGTTGAGGAGGAGGCGGTCGAGTTTTGAGGTCAACTAGGAGGTGGACGGGGCGGATCTGGAGGAGGGGGAGGTCAGCTAGGAGCCCGGGAGGAGGAGCGGCGACAGGGCGGGGGCGGCAACCGGCTGGGAGGAGGACGTGCGAGTCAGCTGGCCAGGAGGAGGAATGGAGAATGAGGCGGATCTGGAAAATGGAAGGGAGGATGAGGCATATCTGGAAAATGGAGGTGGGCGGCGGCTGGGAAATGGGGGTCGGGGAAAATGGAGGTGTGTGGCGGCCGGGAGGATGAGACTGTGAGACTGTGAGAGTGAGTAGTGAGTAACCCTATTAGGGTTTTAGTGGTCCCACCTGTCAGTGTATGTCGCAGGTAAACGGGTGATACAGGTACGGGTGGAGCTCATCCATGCCCGTACCTGTTTACCTGATGGGCAAAGAGTTTCCTACATTTTCATGTTCGTGGGCAAAGAAATCAGCCCATACTCGGCTCCATTGGGGCATTTACCCGTGGGCATGCGAGTAATCGGGTACAATTGCCATCCCTAGTCCTGGCGATTGTCGCATCGAGATGATATTGCAGGAGAAGCAACTGATACCATGTGGCTTCGCACCATATTGTACCGAAGGTTGCATTTCTTCATGTTTTCTTAGCTCTAGCTGTCAAGCATGCAACCCTTAATTCGGCTTATCAAAGTGCTAGGTAACGTTGAGACCTTGCTATGCTGCACATGTCATTAATTACCTGTTTCATGTCAAGTAAGTTCTCATACGATCAATATTTTACCTCCTACCTGCTACATATTTTCATTTTCTGTCATTAGCTTCTTGCTATCTTGTACGAATTCTAAACAACTTCAAAACAATTTTCAGAAAACCAGTGGAAGCTTGCTAGCCAGTTGCTGGTTAAACGGGTAGATCATGATAGGCTGATCAACTGAGCAATACATTGTTTAATTAGTGCAATTCTTTGCATGTAGGCTAATTTGCACTTGGAGCGGATCATACTTGAATAAATAAGGTTAAACCGGGGCAGTTGGTGACTTGGTACATGCAACTTCAATATTCTTTCAGATTTGACAAAGAGGAGCGCATCATGTATGTCAGGAGCAATGCACACTTCAGCAGCTGATGACTTGATGCAAGGTTCTCAACTAGAAAATCACACTTTTATGTTGTCCATTGCATGTTAAGCCGTTTTGAGTTTTGACTATTTGCATGATGTCAATCTGAACCTGCAATTTTAATCCCTACCTTCTTGTCAACCCACCATCATCAGATAGCAGATTAGCACCACCTGTCAGCTCAAGCATACGGATCAAATCATCCGTTGAGTTTTCAATTAGGGTCAACCATGCCAGCCAAATCGATTTGTGAGCCAACAAAAGTGGCAAGGTTGAATAATTCCTTATGATAGTACTGCTCTTATCTTCCGAAGATGAAGTTATGGGTTTTATTAGGTTGCATGGAGCATGCACACTCTTTTTAATTGAACCTGGTCGCTTTCATTCGAAGAGCTTTTCTAATCCGCGAGTCAAAATGGAAGTCCAGTTCATGTTTGGATGTTTCTTTCAGAACATATATACTATTTAAGCATATCAAAGAAGAGTCAGAGTATATATGCATTGTTTCTCTGTATTTGGTGTAGGCTATATCTATATGATTATTAAGTTCTTCCATCAAAATGGGGAAAGAAATGGAAAAAAATCTTTACTTGCACGATTGATTCATAATGCTTGGGCTGCTACAATTAGCCCATTATCGAGCTTGTCAAGTTATGAAAGGAAAGATGGAGAAAAGTATAGAACAGTATCTTTGGTCTGCAATGACTATACTATAATGTTAAGGGTTCCTGGGTTTTGGTAGGATTAGGCACGAAAGTCTAAACATCTGAAAAACCATTCTGGTTAGGAAAACAGCACATTAAGCAACTCTCCCCCAATATTCAAGAGCCTACCCCACACTCCTAACAGCACTATATATATGTACTCATAAATAAACTGTTCATACTGAACCAATAGCATGATCTGCTGAAAAAACAAAATCAAGCATAAGAAACCAAACAAGCTGAACACAAACCCCAGATTACTAGTAAGAAACAGTAGTTGACGCGACGCTGTACTCCCTTGCCCAGATCTTTGGAGCCATTAACCAGTAGTTGCAATGGGTACTTCAGAGCCAAGACTACCCGTCTCAACAAACACTTACGCGCGCCCCAGCGAGCCGCGCGGTCATGCCAGCAGTTACGGGCCAGCGACCCTCCAACCACCCAAGGCGTGGTACGTGGGATATTTTAGGTAATGGAAGGGTAAGCCTCTCGGCTTCTGTATCATACGATGCACACAGTTATAAATTATTACGAATAAACAAATTGGCTTACAAAATGACAAACAAATTGTCATGCTGTGACTAGCATCGGGAATAGCCCGCCACCGGCGACAGCTAGTTTCTCCTTCATCCAACACATCCTTAACGCCGGTGAACACCAGATCATCCACCAACGTAACGACACGAGAACATTAGTTGTGCAATAGGGTGCTTAAGGGTCAAGTCACCAAAGCAAAACCTCCAAGGAGGGATCAAAGAAAACGGCACCAAATCCAACCAATGAAGGTCAGATCTAGGGTTTTCACTCCGGTGAGCAGACACCGGTGCTCCAAGACAATGCCTTCAAGAAGGACACGACGCTCATCGTTTGACCCAACCAGTGAAGATCAGATCAATGCTTAGTACGTCGTCGTCGTCGGATCCAACCACTGAAGGTCAGATCAAAAGTTTTCACCCCGGTGCTCCAAGACAACGCCTTCAAGAAGGACACGACGCTCATCGTCTGACCTGACCAATGAAGGCCAGATCAATGCTCAGTACGTCATCATTGCCGGATCCAACCACTGAAATCCAGATCAAGGGTTTTCACCCCGATGAGCAGATACCGGTGCTCCAAGACAACGCTTTCAAGAAGGACACGATGCTTGTCGTCTGACCCAACCAGTGAAGGCCAGATCAATGCTTAGTACAACGTCGTCGTCGGATCCAACCACTGAAAGCTAGATTATTTACCCCGGGGAGCAGATACCGGTGCTCCTAGACAACGCCTTCAAGAAGGACACGACGCTCGTCGTCTAACCCAACTAGTGAAGGCCAGATCAATGCTAGTACGTCGTCATCGTCGGATCCAACCACTGAAGGCCAGATCAAGGGTTTTCACCCAGGAGAGTAGGTACTGGTGTTCCAAGACAACACTGCAATACTTCCTCGTCGCTAGATCCAACCAGTGAAGGCTAGATCGCCACCACTGTCCAACGCAGCCATGACGCACAACCTAGCACATCCGCGAAGCCACGGTCACACACAACCTCCTCGGAAGGGAGGCCGACGGCCACCGTGGGCCACGCACCGCATCGCCACCGGATCCCACCCGAGCCAGCCTCCCGCCATCCAGATCAAGCGCCATCATGCACAGATCCAGAAACAGCAGAGATGCCACACCACGGATCTCGCCGACCTCAACGCCGACGAGCCTCCCGGCCAAACCAAAGGCTACTCACCGTCCGAAGCCGCCACTGGGCTCCAGAACCTTGGCAAGGAGGCACTTCGTTGTGACGTTGACAGGCAGCTTAGCCCATGGCCCCTGCTACACCCAGCGCCGCCGTTGGTCGGCTGGAAACTCACCAGCACGTTGGACCCATCGATGACAGACAGATCAAAGAAGTCGGTCTTTGCTGGCGGTGAGGTGTACTCGACAAGTGTGGTCGGTGGCTGCCCGAAGAGGCACAGGCCAGTGTGCTGCCATAGTCGCCCAAGATGCAGCGCATGCGCCCGCGGCCATCGAAGGTGCGACATGTGCGCGGCCAGATCCTGGTGGGTGGGGTGCCTGCAACCCCGTTGATGTTGCAGATACGATGGGGGAGGGAGTCGAGGACGCTGGGGGCACTTCGGATCTATCAGGATCCTGCCTCCGGCGCCAACACCAGCTCCGGCTCGAGCCCCTAGCAAAACAGATCTAAAACCTCCACAAAACGAATTTGAGAGAAAAAGGAACTGGAACTTGGAGAGAGAGGGAGAGAAAGAGGTGTGGAGGGGAGGCTCACCGCCACCGCCGCGCTGGTGGCGGTGGCGGTAGAGGGGCGTGGTGGAGGTGGGGAGCTCGGAGGTTTTAGGTAGAGTCCTCCCCGCTACGTGGGATATGGCGATAAAGTATAAAGATGCACCCAGTAAACTCCTGATTATAGTAAGATTAGCTCTAATTGGCAGTAAATTGTAATGTTATGTGAAAGTAAATGTAATACTCATTTTTACTGTCACTTATCACACAACGGCTTCAATTTTTTTGCATGGTTTTTATATTGGACTGCTCGTATGATGTTACAGCCACCATGATGACGTCACATGGCAAGACGAGAATTGCTAGGGGATATGGCAGTAAACTCCAACGAAAGCATCGAAGAAAATCGCCAGTGCAAGAATGCGACAACGCTTGGCAGTAATTTGGTATGTGTACATAAGTAAATATTATATCCAATTTTACTGCCAAGTAACTATCAGCCGTTTCGAGGTTTTCGATTTTTTTTTTCCAGAAATCACCACTACGGGAAGTTGCATATATTATGTGGGTGGACCGCATTGTTCAGGATTCTCTGCACTATAGAAAATTTAGAATTTGTCTCTCCGGCGGTGCTACAACCCTAAAAAAACCCACGGTGTTCTCATAGGATTTTTGGCGATCTCTACCGCCCTCATTCCCGTCAGGATCAAAGGCGATCTTTGGCTTCAGCCCCCCCACCCCCACCAGTATGTCTCCTGTATGAGCAAAAAAAATCCCCATGCTTTGTTCGATATTTATCACGGCGTGGAAATATTTTAGAGTTGGTGTGTGAGAACCGATAAATCATGGCATGGATACAAGCTTTGAAGTAAATCCACGACGTTCTTATAGTAAATCACATGCATTTTTTATTTTATTTTTCATTGTAGAGGTAAATGAGGACATCCGATGAGCCCCCCTCGAAGGTGAGGAAGATCACGATAGTGGACAACCAAATGGTACTCGCGATTTTTGTGGACCCATCTGAACCCGAACCCGCCAAAGCACAAACATCAGAGTTACCTGTTGCGGATCCACGCGCTGGTATTTCTCGAAAGAAACAACCGGGCAAGAAGAGGAAGGTTGTCGAGCCAGAGGACGTCGTTGCCCTAACATCCTGTGCGGAGCCCGTCTTAGTAAAGTGATACCTATATAGCAGTAAATCATTATTCAGATTACAGTAATTTGTTTTTGGTTCACTGACCTGTTATCGTCATGTATTATTGAGTAGTAAATCCCTAGCAAGTTCTAGTAATTCTTTATTCATAGTCAGTAAATCATTCTTTTTCAAGTAGGCTAAAGCGTAGAGGAACCGTGGACTGTATACGACGAGCATCAGGTGCACCCCTGCCCTCGTCGTTTCGTTCACTGGCCAGCTAACAATAGACCAGATGAATGAGGTTACGAGGCTCGGCTTTGGCGGTCTTCTCAAGTTCAACCTCGAGGGCCTCGAGAGAAGGGACCTGCTATGCTTCTTGATGGACATGATAGACCCCCAACGAAATGGTGCTCTGTGTCGGCGGCGGTAGGAGCATCCCAATCACGCCCCACGCCATGAAGTGCATCCTTGATCTCCTATGCAGTGGCAGGGACACACCAAACACCAATGGTGTCCCTGGCCGCAGGAACCGCCGAGCTAGCTGAGCTGAAGCGACTGCTCGGGGTGCCACCGAATGACAACATAAAAAATGAGGTGTTTATCGACGATCGACTCGCCGATCTTACAAAATAAATAGAGGAAAATGGCAAAGAGTTCTTGAGAGAGAATAGGGTTGCTCTTTCTTGCAATGAACTGGATCCCTTACAAGGGGTGCCTTCGACAAGGTAGTGGACTAGCCCTAATTACACTTGGTGTACTAATTGCTATGCTATTGTTTCAACAGCCTTGGGTTGCAGTTGTAGATCGTGTCTAGATCTTGAATCCTCCGATCTCCTCCTCCCCCTTGTCCTCCGGTTGTCTTCTCCTTTAAGTAACTAACGAAGTGGTGGAAGTTATCAGTGGAAGAGGCGCCTTCTGGAAGTGTCACATCCGATCAGAGAAAAGGTGGCAGTTGGTAGAAAACCAACTGACCTGCGGTTGATGTTAGTTGGTGATAAACCATATGATGGTTATTGTCAGTGACTTAGGGCCGTAAATGTTGTGTGGCTTAGAACAAATAAGACATGTGTTCCATTCGTCACACGGTAAGGATATACTTGGAACTGGGTCCAAATGCCAGTTCAAAACATGACCTCTTCCGACCAGGGGTACTCACAATATAACCTCTAGAATCCTTACGACCACAGGGGTCATTAGTCATAGGGGTTACGACCACGAAGGACGTGCGGTCTTTAATTAAATAAAGTAATATTTACAGATTTTAATACTCATTAGCTAGCCCCCGAACTTTAAATGAATGTGTAGTGTGAACCCCTTCTCCGATGAAATCATATCGGGCAGGCCCTCATTTAATGACATAAAAAACGAGGTGGTCTGTATTCACTTTAAAGTTGAGGAACTGTTTGGAAAACCGAAGAGATTTATGCCTGTTTGGCTTCGGGCAACTCCCTATTGCAGTTAATGCTTGTGTGGCTATAAAATCCCTTCAGCGTAGTGCTTTAGGGCTTTTATGTTCTCATATTTTTCTTTTCACTCTTCATCTTTTGGCCAAGAACTTCCCCCAAACTTGTTTCATCTTCTTGCTCGAGATCTAGCAATGTCAGACTCAATCACCAACTGGCCAGTCTCTGATTTGAGCATGAAGAAGCTCAAGGGCCTGGAGAAGATCGAGATGCTTCCCGATCGAAACTTGATCCATTGGAGACTAGTGGTTGGGGAGCATTTTCCCAGTCGTAAAGAGGGAGAAATCCTTGTTTTCCTCGCATACATCGAGTGCGGATTCAGACTATCGGTACACTCGTTCCTCTCCAAAGTTTTGGAGTATTATGAAGTGAAACTAGTAAATCTTTCTCCTAACTCGATTGCCAACATCAACATCTTCATCTTCCTATGCGAGGTGTTCCTGGGGATTCCGTCAGATCTGGAAGTCTTCGTGTACTTCTATAAGATGTCAAGGTCGAAAATCGTTAGCGCACTTGGGAGTCGCTTTGTGTCTCCGCGATGGGAAGGCTAAGGAGTACATCCGCATGTACCCCAAGTCCTTGTGGTCATCATGAAAGAAAAGCTGGTTCTATATGACGGTCATAAAAGATGACGGCCTCTGCTTTGCTAGCAAGGTGGCGGTCGAGAACCCAAACTGGTGTTCCTCCACGAAGAAGGAGGGAAGAGTAGGGAGTTGGATTGAAGCCATCTAGCTCCTTAGCATCAGGGGACTAACTTCTTGGTATGTGGTGAGAGATTTCTCCTCATACTGGATAAGTCCTCTGAAGCTTCGATCACGTACCTTGCTATGGTACCTTGGTCGTGACCATACGATCATCGATCATCGCTAATCGTAAGTCCTAAAAACTTGACCAGTTTTGTTTGTTTTGGTTGATCGTTTTGTAACCTTCTGATCTCTCTTCTCTTTATCTGGCGCTTTCATTTGAAGAAATCGAACATCGAATCAAGATGATCTATCTTTGGGGAGCCCGTGTCAAGGTTGTGGCTCCTTCATGCCGGCATCTGTTCTCCAATGGAGAGAATAGAGAGGCTCAAGGTGAAAAATACTTCCTTTCATTATTTATGTATTTTTTCGATCAGTATGCCATAAATTTTGTTTTTTCGTGCAGCGATTGGTCGGGTTGGAGATCAACAAGCTCACTGGGAGTTATGATCCAATCGACATTTGGACCACTCTTGCTCCAACGACCACTCAGGAGGGTGGCTCCTTGGAGGTAAGAAAGGCATCAAAAAGGAATTAACATTTTAGATGAAGTATTCCATCGCCAGACTAACTTGGTTGTATAATTAGGTGAGGGAAAAGAAGATCTGCCGACCATAGTTACCATGGTCGCGGACTCTAGAGTGGTCATGACCAACCAGGCGGTTGATGCTCAACCAACTATCCCAGAGGTCGACGAAACCACCGCCTTCAACCAGATGGTCGGGAAACTCCTCTCCGACCTTGTGGTCGGGGAGATTTCTTTCGACCTCTAGTCAAAGGATGTGAAGGGTCTAACCAACCCTACCGGTTCAGAACCGGTAAAATCGGTTGAAAAGAAAAGAAAGGCAAGCGCCGTGGATTTTGCTCCAGGGCGTTTCAAGATCAAGACCAAGAAGATGACCAAGTATATATATATGAAAGAAACTTATGTAGATACATACCTTTAATGTTTCTGGTATTCTAAGATCTTGATTTTCCTTTCTTCTGTCTTCATAGGTCCTCTGGTGTTCTGGTTGTCTCCGATCAGAGCACCCCTCATAAGAAAAGTCCTGAGGAAAGGGTGGTCGAGCTAGCTCCCGAGCAAGTGGCGACACCAGCGTTTGCCCTAGAACCTATAGCGGTTTCGACTGCACCTTTGGAGGTAGAGGTCCAAGAAGAGTCCCAGCAGGTTCCTACCACTGCTGGGAGCGTTCAGGAAAGGATTTCTTCATTGTTAAAGGAGTCCTCCAATTACCATCGGATCTTCAATGATGAGAAGCTCGACGAGGCTTGGATTAGGATTTTGGATCATCGACTAGAGGCGAATTGAGTCTTTGTTTACTTCGAATATGTAGACATGGCGATCCAGGTAAGCACCTAAGACCATACTTATAGTCCTTTCTTCAAACTTTATTAAGAAACTTAAAGAAGTTTGCTATTTTTGTAGCATATTGTGGAGAATTTTGCTGTGGTCGGAGGATTAACCCAGCGAATAACTGATCTGGAAAGGAAAATCTCTGAACCAAAAAGTAAGAAACTCTTGACTTCTTCCCTTCATGCTATTTTGTTCCTTTCTAAATTGCCCCCTTTGTCGTACTTGATAGATCTAGAAAATTTCGAAAAAGAAACTAAGGCTAAGGAAGCCATCATAGCCTCGCTTGAGGAGAGATGCCAGGCCAAGGACCGGTTGATCGAAGACTGGTCGACCAGGTTCAATGAAGCCTCCTTCAAGCATAAATAAGCCATTGAGGCTTCCGAGAAGAAAGCTCAAGGTAACCAATTGTAAAACTTGACCAGTTCATTATGTATTATAATTATTTTTCATTAACTTTTGATCTACTTGTACAAAGCAAATTCAAAAATTAAAGAAAGCTCTTGAGTTCGAGCATGACAAGGAGCAGAGCTTGGGCAGAGTCTTGAAGAGAAAGTCAAGGCTCTCAACAAAATGCTCTTTGACATGGGATTGGGATCATGTCTGCCCACTTTAAGAGATCCGGTGGAGAAGATAAACTATATTGGGCAACAACTCAAAGATCTCCAAAGTCTGCTCAAGACAACTCAGAAGAACCATGCACAAATCATGAGGGACGCCGTTGCTAACGGAGTCAGCCTTGTTTTGGCAAAGCTGAAAGCTTTCGACCCCTCTATTCACCTCCAAGTTATTGAAGCGGACTTCAACTATTCGGAGGATGAAGCAGCCAAGTTATTCGAGAAAGTAATGCCTCTCAGAAATAAGGTGGCAGAGGAAATGGAGATCGGATCTCCGTCTCGTAGCGACCAGTCTAATGGTCCCAAAGAGTATATGGTTATAACAATTGAATTATAAATATTAAACTTACCTTTTGTCATAAGTAAAGTCTGTGTTTATCTTTTCACTTTTGCTGAATATTCATATATTTCCTAGCCCCCGACTGCTTGTGTAGTAGAACTTACTAAAGAAGTAGTAGACTAAGAAAAAAGAATAAAAAGCTACGGCCATGGTACAAAGTGTTGATTCTGTGGTAAAACTGATCGTATTAATACGAGGAAATCAATTTGGTCAGAACCAATGCCTGATTTTGACTAGTTGTAGATTTGCTTCATAATCGAAATACAATATAGTGCATTGTTTGGTCAGAAGTTGTGTATACGACTTGTACTGATGATAAGAAATTATGCAAAGATGTATGCAAAAGCGATAAGTGGTCTTATTTATATACATTATCCAAACTGGTTGTAAATGTTGCTAAGAATGGAAGACATGATAGACACTTCACGAAACATGTTCATTCTCAAGTTTCGACTGGCAGCAAAGATCGTAAGAAAAGTACCGTCGCTAGAAAACTCCTTCCAGTGGGCAGGTCCACATGCAGAGAGGAGAGATTTCAACTAGGAGACTTTCCGTGTCTCGACCAGTAGTCAAACAAGAGTAGAATAGAATGTTGAAATGAAGAAAATTAGTCTTTGAATTCTTAAGCATGTAAATAACTATATCAAGTTGTTTGTGTTATGCTCCTTTACGTGTTTGCTTCTTTAAGAAAAGAGTGTATGGTCGCATGTGAGAACCATCGCCGTGATGGTCACGACTAGGACTCTTATGGCTTATGACGATCATGTCAAGGCCAAAAAAAAGCAAAAGAGACTATTTAGAAGGATATCGAGAGAATTGGTTCTTCTCCGACCAGTTAAACAACAATAGTATGTGACCAAATAATGGATAACAGACATATAAACAATATCACTTATCGGAAAGTAAAGAAAGAATGAATCTTTATTGAAATTGAAATGATGTAAAAAATATACAAAGAACTTGCGCAATTGATCAATGTTCTAAGAATTTGATAAAACACGACCATCTAACATGGCTAGTCGTACCGAACCAGGTCTGGTGACCTTGACCATAGTGTATGGACATTCCAATTTTGGCAAAAGTTTGTTGCAATTTGCTTGGCTCTGAATTTTTTTGAGAACCATATCACCTACAGTGAGGCTGTGAGGTTGCACCTTACGACTGTGGTACCTTCTCATGGCTTGTCGGTAAATCGCCGATCGTATCAGGGCTTGGTTTCGTCTTTCTTCAAGGAAATTGATGTCGCCGAGTCTTAGCTTACGTCTAATCGTTCTCATTGAAACAATCAGTTCGAGAAGAGCCAATTTTCAATTCCGAAGGAAGCATGGCTTCAACACTGTAAACTAGAAAAAATGGCGTTTCATCGGTCACACGACTGGTCATGGTTTGAACGGCCCATAACACAGAGGGAAGTTCTTGAACCCAAGCTCCTGGCCATTTTGTTAATTGGTCGAATACTCGGCGTTTCACTCATTGCATTATTATAGCATTAGCTCGCTCGATTGCTTCGTTGCTCTGCGGATGAGCGATAGAAGTGAAATGTATTTTGATACCTAGATCTTTGTAGAATTCCTAAAAATTTCCGCTTGAGAACTGGGTACTGTTATATGTGATTATACGACTGGGTATGCCAAATCGTGTGATCAAATTTTTTGTGAGGAACCTCTTGGCAGCCTCAGTTGTTGTTTTAACAACTGGCTCGGCTTCTATCAATTTTATGAATGTATCAATCATTATAAAGAGGAACTCAAAGCCCTCGGGTGCTCTTGGGAAAGGTCCCAGAATGTCTAGTCCCCAGGTTGCAAAAGGCCAAGAAAGATGTATTATTTGCAAAGCTTGTGTCGACTGATGTACTTGTCGACTATGAAATTGATATTGTACACACTTCGTCACAAGCTCTTTTGTATCATGAAAGATAGTTGGACAATAGTATCCTTGCCTAAAGGATTTATCGACCAGAGTTTTGTAGGAATGATGTGCTCCACAGACTCCTCCATGTATGTCGAACAAGAACTTAATGCCATCTATTTGAGATATGCATCTCATCAACACTCCCTAAGATTTTCATTTGTAAAGGGTACTTTCGATCAGAGTATATGATTTGGCTTTTTGAGCTATACGATCAGTCTCTACATTATCTTCAGGAATAATGCCATACTAAAGATAATTGTGGATCGACATCATCTAATCGCTACTGGGATCGAGCTGTACGACCTCCAGTGGAGCATCTAAGTCCTCGGAATGCTCGACCACCGAGGGTGAATCAAGTTGCTCGAGGAAAACTCCGAGCAGGATAGGTGACCTTGTTGAGGTCATCTGTGCCAACTGGTTTGCCAGAAAGTTTTTCTTTCTAAGAATATGTTGGATCTGGAAACTAAAGAAGTGTTTTTCGAGTTTATGTACTTTCACCAAATAAGATGATATCTTGGTACTTGAGCATTGATACTCTTTCCCGACTTGATTCGCTACTAGTTGAGAATTGCTTTTCACTAGTAATATGTGAATCCCGAGCGCTTTGGCTGCTCGGAGTCCTGCTAGTAAACCTTCGTATTTTGCTACATTGTTTGCAGCTAGAAAGTTCAATTGAATGGCATAACTGATATGTTCTCTAGTAGGGGATATCAAGAGAAATCCAGACCCAAGCCTTTGAACACCAAGGAACCATCAAAGCATATTGTCCACTCTTCATGGTGTTTGTACTCGGGCCCCTAGGTGGGTTCAGGGTTCGTCCATTCGGCAATAAATTCTGCTAAAGCCTGGGACTTTATTGTTGTTCGTGAGATGAAATGGAGGTCGAACGCTCCAAGCTCGACCGCCCATTTTGCTTTTCGTCCTGATGATTCCTTATTTTCGAGAACTTGACCAAGGGGATAGCCAGTAGGTTCGACCACTCTGTGGGCCTGAAAGTAATGTCTTAGTTTCCTTGAAGCCATAAGGAGACCATATAGTAACTTTTATACCTGTGGGTATCATTCCTTTGGTCCATGTAAGACCTCGCTTATGTAATATACTGGTCGTTGGACATTGTCACGCTCAACGATAGTACAGCAATGACCGCTTATGGCGTTGCGGCCACGTATATCAGTAATGTTTCTCTCGATCTTGGAGATACTAAGATCAGGGCACTCGTAAGGTACTTCTTGAGCTCCTCAAAGGCATCGTTTGCATTTTTAGTCCATTCAAAACTTCCATGTTTCCAAAGAAGCTTAAAGAAAGATAATCCTTTTTTCTCCTAACCGTGCTATGAAATGACTCAGCGATACCATACAGCTGGTTAGTTTTTGGACTTCTTTCTTTGTGGTTGGAGGACGCATCTGGTCGATGGCCGATATTTTTACTGGGTTTGCTTCAATACCTCTAGCCGAAACTAGGAATCCAAGAAGCTTTCCAGAGGAAATTCCGAACACACACTTTTCCGGATTTAACTTAAGGTTATATCTTCTTAAGTTATTGAAAGTTTCGTGTAGGTTGGAAATATGATTACCAGCATTGACACTTTTCACAACCAAGCCATCAACGTAGGCTTCTAGATTTCGACCTATTTGAGAATTAAAAGTTTTTTGCATTAACCTCTGAAAAGTTGCCCTAGCATTTTTGAGACCAAATGTCGTTTTAATATAACAATAAGTGCCATATGGTGTGATGAAGGAAGTTTTCTCTTCAACATCTTTACTCATATTGATCTGGCGATACCACGGATACGCATCCAAAAAACTTAACAACTCACACCCGGAAGTAGAGTCTACAAGTTGATCAATACGTGGAAGGGAAAAATTATCTTTTGGACAAGCTTTATTAAGATCTGTGAAATCGATACACATTTGTCATTTCCCGTTGCTTTTTCTAACCATTGCAGGATTGGCGAGCCACTCTGGGTTGTCGACTTCACGAATAAATCCAGCCTCAAGAAGCTTGTCGATCTTCGACTGGATTGCTTCCTTCCGATCTGGTGCGAAGCGCTTTAGCTTGTGCTTGACCAGTTTCTTGTCAGGCTAGAGAGCTAGCCTGTTCTCAATCACCTCCCTGGGGACTCTGGGCATATCGGATGCTTGCTAGGCGAATACATCCGAATTGGCTCGAGAGGAAGGAGACGAGCAACTCTTCCTATTTAGGATCGAGTCCTGTCCCGACCAATACCTTTTTGGTAGATGCATTAGCATTTCCGGACCCAAGCAGCGTTTTGACGCTTTCCGGAGAAGCGCCTTTGTCGAGCAGAATCTCCTTGGTTTAGTCAGAAGGTTTTGAGGCCATCTTTAGTCTCAAGTGCTTGACCTGCATGGAAGGTGGATTAGTTTCTCTAGTCGAAAATTCGTCGACCAATTTTAAGGATTTTCGATCGCATGCATATGCCATCTTTTTATCCCCTCAAACCGTGATAACCCCTTTTGGTCCTGGCATCTTTAAACTTTGATAGTCGTAATGCGTAGCTATCAGAAATTTTGCCAATGCTGGACGACTAAGGATCCCATTGTATGCAGTTTTGAAATCTACTACATCAAATGGAATCTTTTCTGTTCGGAAGTTATCAGGTCTTCTGAAGCGTAACCGGTAGGGAAAGTTGCCCTATTGGTTTAGTAGTAGATCCTAGAACTATACCATGGAAAGCATATTTCACAAGCTATACTTTCAACACAGGGAATTTGTATTTCTTCCAATGCTCCCATAAACAAGATATTGAAAGAACTACCATCATCTATCAGAACTCGATTAACTTTGTAATTATTAATAGTTAGTTCAACAACAATAGGGAACCTACCTGGTCGAGTTGAATGGATGGGACAGTCTTCTTTGCTGAAGGAGATAACTGTCTCTGACCACCTGGATGGCTTGATGGTGATCAAAGAATTGGTGAGGTTCACGCCTGCTCCACGGCCTTCCGATGGCGCCTTGATTCGTACGAGTAAGATCCACCAAAGATCATATCAACTGTGTGCTGCAGCTCCTGGTACTCAATTTCTTCGTCACCATCCTTGTCCTTCTTGGAGCTTAGCTCTCTAAGCTCTTGTATAGAAGGGAAGGGACCTTTACCTGAATAATAATCCCCCAGCTTCTTTTGCCAGGCTCGGCAAGTGCACAGATCATGCCTTGCCGTTTGGTGAAGTGGACACCATTTCTTGTTCTTTTTGTATTCATTGGTAGGAGCTTTTGCCTTGTTCCGACCGGCATAATCTTTCTTGCCCTTGGTAAACTTTTCAGGAATTGCAAGGACCTCCTCTTCTTACCCTTGAGAGCCTTTTTATGTATCTTCTCTGGTTTATCCAGGCTAGGTTGAGGGATATTCTCTTTTCGATCGATGGATTTACTCCATTCAACCGCCTCACTGGCGACTACATACCTATCATCCATATTGAAAAGTTTGACGGTTGTTCGTGGAGGATTCATTACAATATCCTCTGTAAACCTTTGATTTCTTAATCCTGACTTAAAAGCCTGAATAACAGATGAGTCTGCAATCTCAGGAATAGAGTTACGGACCTGGCTGAACCTCTTTATGTATTGGCAAATAGTCTCGTTAGGTTCCTGCCTCATCTGATCAAGATCGTCCTCCTTTTTGGGGCGATCGTACATCCCTTGAAAGTTGGCGATTAATAGGTTGCAAAGCTACTCCCAAGTGTAAATTGATCCGACCGGTAGGTTGAGGAACCAAGACCGGATAGATCCTTCAAGGACCATGGGCAAGTTGTTTGCCATCACATTGTTGTCACCACCAGCAGCTCTAATGTTGGTGGTATAGATCTGGAGAAATTCTAACTGGTTTTGAGTCCTATTGAACTTCTCCATGTTGGCTAGTTGAAACCTGTCCGACCAGCGAATTGCTTGGAGCCCTGCCAAAAATGCTCGACAGCCTGTAATCGAATCATGGCGCCTTCTTTGAAAAGGAGCTGGATTGTAGTCAGTTGGGGACCGATTCTCGGATTAGCATACCAAGTACATGGTGTCCCAATCTGGTCGTGGACGTTGAAAACGTGTTTGACCGATTTGCTGGTTTAGGCGATGTCAAAGATCATCTGAACCAAGTGGTCGCTCCTCTTTATGAGGGGGAGGAGTGGCTGCTTGGAAGAGCCGTCTTCCCTTGTGACTCCTCGGTCGGAATCTTCAAGGAGGTCTTGGTATCAATCGGTCCACCGTCCGACCATGTTATCCCCTCCTAAGGGAGGTGCTGGGATGAAGTCATAGTGTGACTTTGCGAGATCCTTTGTTCCCTGTACATTTCTGTACATTGCATGGTCTGTTGTAGGATCTCCGATACATGCCTTGTGAGTTGAACATAACCTGGAGTTTCTGCCAGAGCAGGATCTGTTGGTGATATGCCCTAGAGGCAATCATAGAGATGATTGTATCAAGTCTATGTTTATGAGTTATATAATAAATGTTATTATGTTCCTTGAATGAATCATTGATTATAAAGATTAACAAGTATGTGACTTGTTGGTGAAGCTTTTTAACTTATAAAATGTCGTTCTAAATGTATCCCTGGTCAAATGTCACTGGTCAGAACATTAGTGACGTATTGACCAGCACATGTATTGATTGATGACCATATTTCACCGGTCATGGATATAGGGATATCGAATCAATAATGTGAACACATGTTAGAGAATATGGTGTTGGATTGACCCACCTTGAGACACTATTGAGATTGTTATGATTTTATGTGTCATCAGTTGGTCTCAAGCAATGATGGTGTATAATCCTTAGACCTGGGATCAGCATGGTTTCCTACATGTGTAATAGTGCACTTATGGGCTGCCAAACGCTACTCCATAACTAGGTAGTTATAAAGGTAGCTTTCGGGTATGCTACGAAACATGTAGAGGAATGTAACTGGTCGGATATGGGATTTGCACCTCCTAACATAACAGGAGAGATATCTCTGGGCCCCTCAATGTGGTTGGATAAAGAAAGTGCATGGCCATGCCACTAGTGGTCGAAGAGTCAACCACATGATGTTATCCGATACTTGATCGAGAAAGTATCGAATAGTCCATGGATGACATAACATCTCACCTGGAGTTCAACCAGATATCGTGAGGCAAAGGGAGAATACATGAGCATGTCGTTCAGTTCGATCAGATACAGACTGGTCATATGGAAATACAAGCTGATTGTAGACTGGTCGAACATGATCACTAACTGGTCGAGAACTGGTAGTAAGGAGTTACGAACTGGTCATGACTAAATATGAACTGGTCGTATAGAGACACGAGCTGGTCGTAAATGATAAGGATCTACTCGTAGATCATATTGAATTAAGGTTCATCTGATATAATTTGTGTGTATTTACGAATCATTATGTCCTGCTAGGAACCGCTAACGACTCATGGTCAGAAAAGGGTTTCCGAGTCACAACCGACTACCTATGAACTTAACGGGTCACACACTTAATAGGCTAGAACAAATGTGTTCGGATAGGATCTGTCATGGGCTCTATATAAGGAGATGCATGAGGCTGTTGGGAGATACGACAGAACGTGAGTTGCTCCATCGAAACCCTAGCCGCCATCTTCTCGAGAGAGCTCTGTCGTGCGAGTTGGTGCTAGAACACCGGCGTGTGGTGTTCCATCCCTAGACGTGTGGATACAGTAGAGGCATTGATGCGGTTGCTGTTGCGCTCAAAGATGATCCACGACTTCGTAAGTAACGCGATTGATTGCTGGAGGAGATGATTGACACTGAGGACACCGGACGATCGACTACGGCCACTTCATCGATGCGCTCTACGTTGGATCAGGCTACTCCAACCCTTCTTCCACTGCACTGCGTGTCTGGTGGTAACAATCTATGATCCCTTACTTGCATGACTTCCAGGTTTACGTGGTAGAATTTTTGAATCGCCGACTAGTGTAGCCTACCCGTATCCCTACAAACAGGACCCCTCCAACCAAGTTACCCATCGGGTGACCCTTAGGATTCTAACAACCATAGGGGGTCGTTAGCCATGAGGTCTACGACCACATAAGCTACATGGCTTTTAATTAATATTTAGGAATTTAATCCTCGCCAGCAGTAAATAACACACATCTCCATAGTAAAACGTCGGATAAAAGTAACCATGGGAGGATAACCAGTAAAAAATAGCCCTCAATACAGTAAAACCTTGCAACACATGTAGCAGCCTAGCGTCAGTAATATGACGCTCTATTTACAGTAAGGGGGCTTATACAGAATAGTAAAACAAATTTCATTCCACATATGATCGTGTCTGGATACCCAGTAAAAGGACAAACCCAAATACAATTTTTTTTGTTTTTACAGTAATATTTCGTTACTTTCTACAATAACATAGTGTGTACATATCAGTAAAAGGCAATTCTCACATACAATAAAACACTACCGCACACACAGTAATTCCCAAACAAACAAGTGTCAGTAATAATTCAGAAATTTTACAGTAATATAGCACGAAGAGAACAGTAAAACACATTTACACACCTGGTGTCCTCTATCCGGCACAACAATAAATAGCGGGATAAACGGCAGATATGCGGTGAAGGGGAATCCGGGTGACACGAGCAACGAGGGGATCGATTTTTACTACCGGTAGGGGTGCTCCCCTTCCATTTTTACAACCGAACGCACCACAGAGCATGATGTGCGGTCTTGATGCAGATGTCTTGAGTTTTATTGTTGGTTACGAGGGGCACTGGTTGGTCATACAGCGGGAGAAGTGGAGCATTTTGCGTCAAGCGGCCCATGCTGCGGCCTACGCGTGGAATAAGCTATTTTACATTCAGGAGTAGAATAGTGCTACCATGTATGTGTGTATGAAAAATACCTTCTACTCCCGGTTGTAGTTACTCCCACCTGTGATATACCACATAAACAAATTTGATATACTCCTTTATCACTTTGGTTATACTCATATACTAATTATAAGATACTCCAAAGGAGTCCATAATTTTTAGTGTATTTTGTAAATACCTTTATATTCGCACATAAAAAAGAGTATGTCTAAAAAATTGTACATGCCAGCCATGAAAAAGTGTAAATACCACCTAGGTGTCTTATATACTCGTATACTGTATGTACATATCCTTAGTTGTGAAAGATACTCCCTACGTTGTGAGATATAACATAGGGAGTAACTATTCCCAGGAGTAGAAAAAGGCTTATACACACACACATATGTACGTGTATGTATACAAGTGTATAAGACCACCTAGGTAGTATTTACACTTTTTCATGGGTGATATGTAGAATTTTTTAGACATAATCCTTTTTATGTGTGAATACCTTTAGTATTTACACTTTTTCAGGGATGATTTGTAGAATTTTTTAGACATAATCATTTTTATGTGTGAATACAAAGGTATTTACTTAATCTGCTGAAAACTATGGGCTCCTTACAAATTTTCCATGTGGTTCACATTGAAGCATCTTATAATTAGTATATGAGTATACCCAAAGTGATAAAAGAGTATGTCAAGTTAGTTTAGGTGGTATGTCGAGATGTTGGAGTAACTACACCCTAAGTAGAATATATATATATATATATATATATATATATATATATATATATATATATATATATATATATATATATATATATATATATATATATATCGAAAAGCAGTATGGTACTCAGAGTACGTACTCCCATTTCTCATATACCACTTAAATCGTATGATGATACATATTTATCAATTTGAGCATACTCAATAATGGTTATAAGATACATCAAAGTGAGTTCCATGAAAATTTTCATTAAGTCTACTTTTTATAGCAAAATTTGTATATATACTTTTTTATATATGAAAATGGGTATATATAAAAATAAAGGACTCTAATGAAATTTTTTCAATTAAGTCGTATTGGAGTATCTTATAATTGATATTTAAGTATCTTTGAAAGTGATAAAGAAGTATAATATACTCGTTTAAATGGTATATTAGAATTAAAAATACATACTCCTAGAAGTACGAAACGAGCTTTGTACATATAGAGAGAGAGACTCCTGAGCATTTACGTCGAGGAACCAATAAATTATCACCTAGTCTTGGATCGTAGAAGTAATCAAGAGTACTAGTGTACTACTGTAGAATCGCTAATTGTCAGATAACTGTGTTGTAACAAGGAATGGGATCATGGAGCAGTAGTACGTTATTTATGCAACTGGCCGGGCTTGACATGCACCAAGACAGACCTTTGTCTCCGAGTTACCGAGTAGCTAGAAAGGCACAACAGGTAGGAATTTGGATCGATAGACATCAAGAAATATGGTATGCATTCAGGTTAGCTTTTACAGCCTAGTTGACAAGGCACACGCTTGCCTTCGTCTCAAGCTACTAATAGCAGAATTTGGAATTGCAAATTCTGCTATTACGATTATTTTTCGGAGATTAGGTTAGTCATATATAGTCAAATTTACTCAGACCGACCTCTCAACTATATATCCAGTAGACCAGTACTGCGATAAGTCATGGTAAACCACGTAGAATACGAACAAATATTAGACCTGTTACATTGAACTCTCATCTCTTTAGCGATTACTCCCACCGGTCACAAATAAGTTAATGACGCCTTAGAATCACGAAGTCAAAATATTTTAGCTTTGACCAACAATATCTTTATAAATATTAAGATCAACTACAGGAAAATTATATGAGTTGGTTTGTCTTGAAAATTATTGTAATTTTGTTAGGTTTTACAAATATTCTATTGGAAACTAGTGGTCGAAATTGTGTTCGGAAGACTGTACAATTGTCAAAACATCACTTTTTTTTAGACCGGAGGAGGCAGTACGTTATTGTCGAGTTGAAATTTTGATGGATATATCTTGAAAGAAAGGCCGAGTGGTCACGCATCAATGGAACAGAATAAATAAATACTCCATCTCTTAAAATATATATAACGTTTTGGACATTAACACGTCCCCAATGTCCAACTTTGAGCATTACTTTCCATATAATTATGTTTGTAAAAATTACAAAATTATTATATTATGAAAATATTCATCATGCCAAATCTAATTATACTATTATCTTATGACAAATCTAAATAAGTTTTTATATATTATTAGTCAAAATTAGAAAAGTTTAACTACACGCTTTCTAGGACATCGTATATTTCTGAACGGAGGAGTAAAGAAGAAACAGAAGAATAAACAGCCAAACAGCCAAATGCACGCATGTATGGAGAATTGGAGATAGAGACTACTTGTGATTTTTTTTGAATAATCAATTTTTTATTCGGAATTACAGAAATAATACTCTCTTTTTTAGTAATAATCCCTTGTCGCTTCACAGTTGAGCAACTTGGGCTAGTCGCCCAACGTTACACGCCAAGTGTCCAAGTCGCTCAACCGTTGAGCGACCAAACCTAGTCGCTCAACCGTTGAGCGGCGTCCGACACTTGGCGCGCAACCATTCAAAGGACTAGCCCAAGTCGCCAAACTATTCAGCGATTTTAAAGAATATTATTATTATTATATTAATCCAATGGAAATAATTGTGGAGGAATAAATGATAATTTTTGTAGGTAATACATTTAGTAAATTTTGTTTGTAGCTTATTATTTGTTTTGGAAATAAAATGGTAGACAAGGTTGGTTGGTCCATTTGTGATTTTTGTAGATTATGAAATGTACGAAATCTGTTAGACACGCAATAACATTTTTTGATCGTCGTATGTTGTTGTAGTGTAGTAAGTTTCTGAAGAATTTTGTGAGGACGTTTGAGGTAACAATGATTTGTAAGTAGGAAGATAAGTGATGTTGCGATGTGCAAGAGAATTCATACACGATGGAGAACTTTGGATAAAGGAGGGAACGATAACAACATGATAGTTGATCTGACAAGGGGGTTGCATGGCACGTAGGCTAATAAACCAAGGACGGTACACGTATGCCTTTAGGGAATTAGAAATACATGGGACATATAGACGAAGAGGGTCAAACTACGGCGTGGAACGTGGCCATTTGCCCTTGCGGCCTAGCTCGGTGTTGTACTCCTCGCTTTGTGCCTTAGCTCTCGCCGCGATGGCCCTCTTTCGCTCGCTCTCTCTCTCTCTCTCTCTCTCTCTCTCTCTCTCTCTCTCTCTCTCTCTCGGCCTCACGTCGCTTGGCATGCTTGCATCTCCCATCGCCGACATTGTCTCGTCTCTCCTTCTCGTCCTTCTCAGCCTGCAGCTCTTCGAGACACCTTTCACAGTCCTCGATGTCCTCCCTAACCCAACTCTTCTGTGTCAATAGCATCCACATGTCGTAGGGGTGGATCTTATCGTCGATCCACAGGCTGAAGTCGCATAGGCGTGGCGAAGACTGTGGTGGGAAGAGAGACGTGGTTAGGACGTAATGGGGAGCAAAATAATGGTGTGCATTGAAATACGATTTTATTATCGACTGCTTGTGGCTCGGCGTATCAAACCTGCGGTCGGGGTAGTCCACACCGTAGTTTGGGCAGCACTAATAGCGCTGCCCAATGGTCCACTCATCGGTTGATTTGACGCACTTGCAGGCGTCCCAACACCAGCAAAGGGTGGCGCTACCCTCGTCGGGGACCCTTCCGGAGGGCGTTCATCGGGCATAGGAGGGGGGTGCGGCTCAATCCAGAATCATTGGGCGTACTACGAGGCAGCCTCCTTAGATCCACGAGCTCCGAAAAAGTTTGGTGCGTGTAAGGCTACTAACTAAATGCCCTGTGGCGAGCGGTGATCTCCTGGAGAGACACCCAGTCCTTCAAAAGCTTGCGGATTTTCTCCCATTCCTTCTCATTGTCTATGTTATCTAGGTAGTGTTGTTGGTATGGAGTTGCTGGCCGAGTAGTGCTGTATTTATACCAAGAGCGGACGCAGTTGTAGCGGCTTCATTGCGATGAGGCACGGATGTGTTTCGCGTCCGTGTGTCACGTCCTACTTTGCAGACAGTGGACACTGACAATGAAGATAAAGTTTGCCAATACGATACAATTAGTTCCACAGTGCGTACAACAAGCAAGGTACTTACTAAAGTACAAGTTACAACATGCTACCATTTCTAATCTTAGTACCACTACGCACACAAAAAGGAGCGGTGCTGCAATTCACGTGTCCTACATGTCGGCAGGCGCCTTGCAAGTTCTCGCAGTGTGGCCTTCCTAGCGACAGCGGCCACAACGTCTACCCGCCGCTCCAGCTTCCCCTTCGTCCATATCGTTACTAATGTGGCGACTCTGCCGACGGCCCTTCCCACCCTTCAACAGGTCAAAATCCGAAATCCAAATCCTTTGTGCAATATCCAACATGGCGAAGTTGCCCACAACCCTGAAGCCTCTTAGCTCGCCGTACCACGCCTGCTGCACCCTCTCCTTCATGAAGTACTCTGACATGAAGTTTGATGGGTCCATATTGATGGTCCTACACACGGCGAGGACATGGGAGCATGGCTTGTGAAGGAGCTTTGGCTTATTGCATGTGCAACTAGGTTCATTTATATGATCTCTAAGGCATACCTCGTGGGTAATAAGAAAGTGAATTGTCCCAAATCCGGCTCTGTCCCGAAGGAGCACGTCGAAACGATGCTTCGTATTGCCCATCACGAAGATCGTGTGTGACTGATCCTTCTCGGTCTTGGCATCAATGTACGCTGTAATCTTCGAGCAGTGCAGTGTATGTGGGTTGGCTGCATGAAATGCCACATTTGCATGCCTTTCCTCAAATATTCGATTTGATCTTGCGTAACGCCTTCCACGATGGCGACAAGGGGCTAAGGA
This sequence comes from Phyllostachys edulis, assembly GCA_036346405.1. Lineage (NCBI taxonomy): Eukaryota > Viridiplantae > Streptophyta > Magnoliopsida > Poales > Poaceae > Phyllostachys > Phyllostachys edulis. The sequence continues at coordinate 11,360,979 of CM070566.1, forward strand.
TGGAGGCCTCTAATAACCCAGTTGTGCATCTCGGTAAGGTTAGTGGTCATTATGTCGTACCTTGCATTGTTTGTGTTGTGCAGCAAGGACCACTTCTCCAATGGATCGGTCTCAATCCAATAGGAGAAGAACTCAATGTTCCTCGAGGTCCTCTGGATCAAATGGGGAGGGTCAAGCTCCCTCAATGGTGTGAGGCGTTCGGGATGCGCCGCCCCAGGAATGAGAGGATGATTGTTCCTCTCGACAACGTGCTTCCTAGTATGCTCCTCCAACATCTCCCACAATGCATCAAATTTACGTTGCTGCTTTTGCATAGCCAGCCTCCTGAACAGCTTCATTAATGGTTGTTGCTTGAATTACTTGAAGAAGCTGGCCCCTAGATGGCGAATGCACCATCTGTTCCTCATGTCTGGCCAAGGGAACGACTCATCGGGTCTTGCTAAAGTTTTCGGATGGCCATCATCATCCCGGAGTGGCGATCATGGATTATGCAGACATCATGACGTGCCCCAACTACGCCCTCCTTCAGACGTCAAAGGAACCACAACCAGTTGTCGAAATTATCACTTTCGATGAAAGCGATGACTACGAGCAGAATCTGATTGTTGCCATCAACGCCAATTACTGTTAGGATCATGCCCTTGCATTTCCCAGTTAGAAATGTCTCGTCCACTGAGATCACGGGCAGCATGTGTTTGAATGCATCGATGTAGGGACCGAACGCTAAGAAGGCTCTCTGCAATACCATGAAACCTAGCGGCGATTTTCTAGATGGCTTGTCCTTCACAGCAATGTATGTGCCCAGGTTCTTGTCCTACAGCACCTAAAGCATACGACGAAGGTTGTCGTAAGCCGCCTCGAAAGGACCGAACCTCCTTTCCAAAGCCTTCTTCTTCGCACGCCATGCCTTCGTGTAGCTAATCTTGTACTTGAATTTCTGCTCGATAGTCACCATAATGTGCTTGGCCTCCAGGTCCGTCTTCTTCACTATCTCTTCGTACATGATATTGGCTATGAAGGTGGACGTTAGGTTGCGATGCTTCGGCAAAACACTACTAAGCATGTAGGAGTGCGCCTCCACCTTGGAGACAATCTAGTGAGTCCCGTACTTTGGTCTACGTGCGTGCGCACGCCAAGAACAACCAACTCGCTTTCGCGTTGTTGGGCCACAGGGTAGGCTACGATAGCTACAAATCAAAATTTTCTACCACGCAAACTAGGAAGCCAAGCAAGTAGATGATCACAAATCGTTACCACCAGACGCGCAGAGCAGCGGAAGAAGGGTTGGAGCAGCCTGGTCCAACGTAGAGCGCGTCGATGTAGTGGTCGTAGTCGATTGTCCAGCGTCCTCATGAGTCGACCGTCTCCTCCAAAGAACGCGTCTGCGGCTCCTTGTGAAGATCGCGGATCGCCCTCAAAGCGCCTTGATCGCGAGAGTGCCTCTACGGTATCCACACGTCTAGGGAAGGAACAACTATGCGCAGGTGTGCTAGCACCAAGTCACACGGTAGAGCTCTCAGGAAGATGGCGGCTAGGGTTTCGGTGGTGATTCACGCGTCACTCTCAACAGCCTCATGCATCTCCTTATATAGTGCTCGTGACAGATCCTATCCGAACACGTTTGTCGAATCGTATTCGTACTGGTTTGTTCCAACCCGTTAAGTGTGTGACCCTGTAGATTCATGCGTATTCGGTTGTGACTCGAAAACCTTTTCCGATCACGAGTCGTAGCGGCTCCTAGCAGAATATAACGATTCCCAAATACACACAAATTATATCGGACGAACCTTAATGCAATATGATCTACGACCAGATCCTCATTACTTACGCACTGTGTTCTATCTCTATACGACCAGTTTGTAATTCCTTACGACCAAGTTACGACCACCACAGGACTAGACTACGTTCGACCAGCTTCATTTACCAGCTCGTATCTCCATACGACCGATCGTGCCAGAATCGTAGATTGCTTACCTACTACGTGTATACTCCTTTGCCTCATGATGTCCGGTTGAACTCTAGGTGAGATGTGTCATCCATGGACTGTTCAATACTTTCTCGATCGAGTGTCGGACATTTCACGTGGTGAACACTTCGACTACTAATGGCATGGCCATGCACTTTCTTTATCGACCACAACGAGGGCCCGAGACATCTCTCCTGTTATGTTACTAGGGGCAAATCCCATATCCGACCAGTCACATTCCTCTGCATGTTTCATAGCATACCCGAAAGCTACCTTTATAACTACCCAGTTACGGTGTAGCGTTTGGCAACCCCTAAGAGTGCTATTACATATGTAGGAAACCATGCTGATCTCAGGTCTAAGGATTATACATCAACATTGCTTGAGACCAACTAACGACACATAGAATCATAACAATCTCAATAGTGTCTCAAGGTGGGTCTAATCCAACATCATGTTCTCTAACATGTGTCCATATTATTGGTTTGATATCTCCATATCCATGACCCGTGAAACATAGTCATCAACCAATACATATGCTAGTCTATTCATATGTGTCCTCGTATGTTTCCTCGACCGAGGATCGTATAAGAATAATTATTGCAGAAATATAGAGTTTCACAATGAAGTCACATACTTGATAATTAATATTAACAACATTATTCTTGGAACAAGATAACATTTTATCCAATATTATGAACATAAGGAAATATAATCATCTCTATGATTGCCTCTAGGGCATATTTCCAACACGCAGACCACGGTGTACTGCTCCTGGCTAGATTTGAGGACCTAAAATGTCCGCTGCATGGATAAGGCCCACAGCTTAATGGCATCCTGCAATAATCCCTTATCAGCAAACATTGCATGAAGCCGAACCTCCGTAATATGGTACTCCCACAGTGATTCGTGCTTGTTGTGTATAGCAAGACCCTCAACATCTACCCTATTCCATTCCTACGGGATGAGACTTTCGTCCTCCTCAGAAGTCATCGCTAGGGGTGAAAACGGATCGGATACGGATGGATAATGGCTCTGCCATATTTGTTTTCATATTTTTTTCCCGGATGCGGATACGAATACGGAGCGAAGACGAATCGAAACGAATGCGGTCACGGATATTTTTTCAGAACATAAAAACTCCTTAAATTGCATGCCAGAAATTAACGAAAACATATAACTAGTTTGTTTGATGCAAACATTCATGAATTGTTCATATTTTCAGCATTAAGAGTTACTTCATAGTCCTTGTAAACTACTTCTGAGCAAGTTTTATTGATCCTCTAGATATCAAGTACACCTTACCAACCTCAATTAGGTCATAAAACTGATCAAGCACCGAATTGTAACATGTTGTACGAATTTCTCCACCATGTGAATCAAGGATTTGCGTATTTAACAACAATTATTACAACAAATAATTATTACAAATATTTTATGCACCCTCCACTTTTTCCGGGCTTGGGACCGGCATCGGCAGTGTTACCCTCACTTGTACCCCCAAGTGTATTATTAGAAACTACAACCATTTTTAAGAGATAGAAATTAACCAGTTAAACAACATCAAAGCAATTAGTCATGGAATCAATAGTGAAATTTTATAAGGATAAATTATCTACAACAACAGGCATGCATATGGACATCGTAATGGTATGAGCATTCAACTATGAATGAGACAATTTCAGTGGACATGTTGACACATAACAAAGAGAAACAATGGTGCTCAATTTTCAGAGTTAAGTGCTAGCCATAGATAAGTTACTGCAAAACTAGAAGCCACACATCACATATTCTGTAAAAATGAACTTGTAAAAATCGCAATGAGCATAGCACTACCTCCTTTCGGACAACTATTATCCACGACTAGTTGTAAAAATCACAATGAGCCTAGTAACAATAGAGTAAAAATCACATGACTATGCTGGGCGTGTCGAAGCTCTCCAAGATATCTGATTTGCCCCTTCGACTTGGCTTCTTCTCCTCCTCCTGTCAAGAGACCTCCGAACCAGCCACCCCCACCGCCGAGCTCGCCTCTGAAGGGACACGGGCACTGAGGTAGGCCCAGATGATCTTGCCGCCGCCACCGGCCACCATGGCGGCGCCAGTTGGGGTCGTCGGCGGGGAGCGACAGAGGTTCTAGCGTGGCGAGGACACGTTTGAGCATGAGGTCGGCGCAGAGTTCGGCGCGTGCGTCGCCAGCGGCAATGTCCGCCAGCGGCGCCGATGGCAAGATGCACCCGCCGTCACCACTCAACGCGCCATCGATCGGCTCGCCCTGGCGCCTTCCGCTTTGCCGACGACAAATACCGTCATCCCCGCCGAGGACGCGTCGGATCCGGCGGCGTAGTCAAAGGGTCTCGGGGCTCGGCGCAGCCATAGCCTCCTTCCGCGTAGCCACCTTCGCCGCTGGGCCTTCTCTCGCGGTCGTGGTCGAGGTCACATCCGCACCGGTCGATGCCACTCGTCATAGGGCTAGATCCGATCACGATCAGAGTACGGGCGGCGTCTCCCAGATCCGCACCGCCATCATCTCGACCTGCACCTTCGCTTCTCCCTTGCGCGTGGTGGCGTGGCACGCCCTCCCCATTGATAATAAGCGTCGCTGCCAGACTCAGCGGTGCCCCGTGTTTGGCGCCGCCAACACCCATGCGGTCGCCCAGTTTACATCGCCATTGCTTCAGATCTAAAAGGCCCACGATTACTTTGGGGAGGGGTTGAAGCAAGAAATTTGTTCAGGAGGATGTTATTGGTGATGACTAAGTGCCTAAGTGCCAGATATCCGGACGTGCTCTCATCCGAATAATCCGAATCCGTATTCATATCCACTGGATATCATGCCTACCGTATTCGTTTCCGTTTTCGACAAAAAAAATCCAAATCCATTTCCGATCCAAAACTTATACGAAAAAAATCCGATCCGAGACCATCAGAATCCGTTTTCGTCCGGATCGAACAGAAACTATCCGATCCGTTTTCACCCCTAGTCATCGCCATCCTCTTCTAAAGCTTTCTCTTCTGCTCGAGCCATCAAGTCATCGATCTCCATCTAACACACTATCTTTCATCGACATACCCCTTGCATCTACTCGTAGTGGACTAAGCGTCAAGATGTGCGATATTCCTCTTCGCCTCCGCAACATTGGTCACCGTGTCCTCTTCTGCCTCCACAACATCGGCTACCGTGTCCTCTTCATGTAGCACGCGTCGTGCGCCCGAGCTGGTCCCACCAACCGGACGAGAGCCGTCTGCATGGCCTCCTTGAACTCCCTTCGGACCTGGTTGCACGAGTAGCACGCACTCGTATCCACGACGACGGCAACCTTCTACAAAGCTCTTCCATGCAACCATGCACATCAGTCTGCTCAACTCCCACCGAATGTGCGTGGTAGACTGACTCTAAAGCCCATGTTGGACAACACTGCAGACCTCGGGGTCCAAGGAGAAGCTGTATGCCAGCCAGTGTAGGACATCTCCGATTCAAGCATTCTCTGCATCTGGGTGTACCATACTGACTTGTTGGAAACCACTCAGGTCAACACCGTATGGACCTTCACGAATCATACTAACACCGTAATGCACTTTTAATCTTGTGGGCTCCAATATGACTAATTTCTCACTGCAAATATTTTGAACATTTCAACTAGCCATTTGTCACAATACATTCACGAAATACATGCTAAACCCATAAGAACAAGAATGGATGAGACTATTACCTTCATGTGAAGATCTTCTCTCCTTATCAGCGAGCTTCCCTCTCATCTCCCTCTCCCGAGCTCCTCTCCCTCTCCTGGGCTCCTCTGCTTCTCCCCCCATCGTTCTCTCTTCTCCTCTCCTTCTCCCCCTCTCCCGACCTTCTCCCCCTCTTCACTTCCCCTTTCCTTCTCTCCCTCTCCTTCTCTCCCTCTCCCGACCTTCTCCCCCTCTTTACTTCCCTTTCCTTCTCTCCCTCTCCTTCTCTCCTCTCTCCCGACCTTCTCCCCCTCTTTACTTCCCCTTTCCTTCTCTCCCTCTCCTTTTCTCCACGCTCAACCGTTGGATGACTTAGCAGCCAGGACGCCCCAATGGTTCAAATGACACTTGATCAGATTCTTGTCATCAATCGTCCAATGGTTGGACGACTTGGGACTTGTAACATCCGAAAGTTCATTACTAAAAATAAAATTAATAAAGTTATTATTTTATTGTATTTTTACGTATTTTGAAAGAGTTTTCTTACTTTTCTTGAATTTCCTAAATTTTAAAAGTCAAAATAAAATTTATTTTGTTTTATGGGTTTTTGTTGATTTAAAGTGAAAAATAAAAATTTATTTAATTTCTAGAATTTTAAAAGATTTCCTAATTATTTTAAAGCTAAAATAAATTATTTGCAAAGTTAAATACTAATTATGATTTGGAAATATTTTATTTAAGTCCAAAATGACTCGGGGAGTTTCTGTGAATTTTCTCGAATTTTTGATTTTATTTGCTATTTTCTAAAACCTAAACGAATTAATTGAATTATTTAAATAACTAATCGCTTAAAAATGCGGAACAAGAATAGGAACGAATCTTTCCCCGACCCATTCTTAATATCCCGCTACGCCTCTCTCCTCCACTCTCTGCCGTGTGGAGCCCACGCGCCATGTCACCTTCTTCTTCGCGCTTTCCTTCTTCCTCTGATTCTTTCCTACTGTTCTTGCCGTCATTGCCGCTCAGCAAAGCTTTCCAAAAACCGTCAAATCCCAAATCAATCACCCTCTTTCCGTGCGCATTAAAGACCCCTTTCAATTTCGCATCCGTTTCGCTCCTCCACTTTCCTTCTATCGCCATAAATTCCCAAATCCCCACAGCAATCACCCCATTTACGTGCGCATTTAAAGCCACAATCAACCGCTCGTCCGTTACCACCACTCCCTGGGTGCGCCATCTCCATCTCATCACAACACCGCCACCCACCTTGCCCCAATCCTCTCGAGTTTGCCGGAATTTGAAGTCGAAGCCTCGCCGTCCGAATCTTTTCCGCTATCGATTACGCCGCTGACAAGCTCGCTCCGTCGCCTTCGTCTACATCCCTGGTATCGTCTTTACCCGCTCGTCCCCGTGCACGCACTCTCTTGACCGGAGGACCACCGGAACGCCCTCGCCGCCGTAGACCTAACTCCGCCGCTGCAAAACCTCTCACCACCGGCCACTCCGTTGTGCCCCGCCGCCACAAGGTAACGCATAAGGTTCAACGACATCTCTCCTTCTTTTTGCGCACCTTCGCGTAGCTCACCGTGGCGCGTAGCACCGACGAGCTTGTAGCCGAGCGCCATTGCAGCCGTCCTGGGTAGTCGAAAGGGGTTTCGACCAGGTAGTTGAAACCCCTTCACCGTGGTCGAAACCTTCTTTGACCAAAGTAATCGAAACCTTCCTTCAACGATGTAGTCGAAATCTCTTTCGACCTGTGTAGTCGAAACCTTCCTTCGACCAGTGTTGTCAAAAACTTCCTTCGATCAGTGTAGTCGAAACCTTCTTTCGACCAAATAGTCAAAATCTCCTTCTGACCACGTGAAGTCGGGCGATGAACAAAACTCAGAAGATGTACAGTACTCGGAAAGTGAACAATATTTTCGGAATTCTATAATTTCTTGTAACATCAAAACTTCCGGATGTTCGTTCTCCTTCATACGAACTCCGATTCCGTCGATTCGTATTTCTAAATTCATATATATTCAATGTCTACCTTCTAGAACTTAAATGATTTAATTTGGAGTTTATTTGAATTTTTATTCGAATTCTATTTGAATTTGACTTATTTTTCATGTATAGATTTCGACGATTCCGAGGATCTTGAGTTAGTTGAAGAAGAAGAATTTGAGCAAGGCAAGTTACGCTCTTTTGATCATATTTGAATCCTAATATTTTAAATTATTTAAATTTCGTTTTAAATTATTATTGCATGCATATTTATATTCAAGTAATTTAAATTCATGTTTTAAAGTTATAGCTATTCTCAATCCCATTGTATAGCCAATTTTGCTATTGAATTAGCCATTCCTTGATACCATAGTTAAAATCTAGTTGGTACATTAGTATGAACTAGAACATGTTGAAAAACTTGATGCTTAGTCAAAGCTTAGACCGAAAATATTCAATTCAAGAGTTCAGCCAAAATATTCAAATATGATTTAAATCAAGACTATGGTATTGTCTTACCATAGAGATTTTGGAAACATGATTTTACTTGTGAAATAAATAAAAATTGATTTGGACTTGGGCGAAATGGACGTTTGGATGGTGCATTGCACGGGATCGAGGCCTAGGGATTATTTTTGAAGTCTCCTAAGTCAGTTAAGGACCGGTCTTCGAGCCGCATCTTGCTAAGCCCCATCGTACTACCATAAGTCCAGAGTAGGGAGGACTAGGCTAAATAATTTGTAACATTTCACCGTAGTTGTGCTTGGTTGCGTGGGTGTCTTTATGATCTACTTTTATGTATTCCCACATAGCACAAGAGGGGGCTTAAATCCGGCGGATGGTTCAATTCAAAGGAAGCGAAACCTTAGCAAGGCATACCTACGTTGGGATGGCGCATTGTAAAGGCCTTGTGATAATCTCTTAGTCACACACCTTCGAAAGTGTGTGAGCGGACATTACAAGTTGATTATCTCATGTGGGTAAAGTTGTACAATCTCTGCAGAGTACAAAACTATTCGAATAGCCGTGTCCACGGTCATGGACATACTGAGCAAAGCCACTCAAAGTTAGACTTTGACTTTGATTTCAAAAGATTTTGACAAATGATTTTGGATAGTTTATCTAATTGGCAAATTGGATGGTTAGCCATGTGATAGGAGGGTATACATCACTATATTTCATATGAAGGTTATCCTACTATAAAACTTGAGAATTTATAAAATAAATTTTAGTTATAGAATAACCGCTTTGGAACTTAGTACAAATATTTAAAGAAAACATTGATTTATACAAATTCAACCAATAAGCCTTCTTTTGATATATTCTTGTATGCATTATAAACTGTTATTGGGTGTAACTTGTGAGTACGGAAATTGTGCTCACCCTTACTTAATGCAAATAAATTTCAGATGAGAAGTACTTCGCTATCAGTGTGGATTGCGACGACTAGGCCGCTACCTAAGCCGATTGCCTATGACAGATCAGTTGGACTCTATTACGTCTTCTTCATCTTCCGCTGTATTTGTTTATTATTGGCTTGTAAGCCTTTCTTGTAATAAACTCTGTTGATTATTAATAAAGTTGTGCGATTTATGAATGTTACTATTTTTTGTTTACTGTGTGAACTAGCTACTGATCATGAGACTAGTTTAGAAATACACATAGGATTTGGGGTAATACTTTCGAGTCCAACAGGACTAGTCGCTCAACCATTGGACGACTTACCCAAGTCGCTCGACCACCGGGCGACTACTATGCGTGTAGCTCAACCGTTGAGCGACTTGGGTCAGTCGTCCAATGGTTGAGCTACTAGTCCCAAGTCACCCAACAGTAGGGTGACATAGGATTATTTTTGTAAAATATAAGAAACAGATATATTACTGAATTTTGGAATAAAAAATGATTTTTTTTAAAAAAATGGACTACTCGGAGAGGCCAGTGACGTGCTCGACAGTTACGTGGTTGGATCAGGAGCCTACAAAAAACAAAGTATAACCCATGAATGGGTGAAATAATCAAAGTCAGCGCAAGATTAATGCCACCCACATGCCGGACAAAAACCTTGCATCGGCAGCTTCCTTTACTATAATTTTTTTTTGAATGAAACCGGCAGGAGGATTGCCCGTTATATTAATAAAGAAGAGTGTGACCAAAAGGGGTCAGAGTTTAAGAGAGACAAGGCCTAATTACAGAGAAATGAAACACTCCAAAGATTTAGCCCCCGCAAGGAACCACGCTCTCCCCTCCTCCTTAATCTTGGCTAGGAGGTCGAGGGCGCCAAGCTCGTTGTTGAAAATTTTGCATTTCGCTCCTTCCAAAGCTCCCAAGAGATTAAAATCATGATCGTCGTCTGGTCTTCCGAAGGGGCCTGACGCCTTTGCGCGATTTGCCCACCATCTTGGATGTTCGTGTAATGGGGCTGTGGAGGGTCGAGATTTTCGATTCGTCCCAATCCGCCATAAGCTTCCAGATGCGCCAGAGTAACGACACAAAGGCGATGAGGTGCGAGATGATTCCGGGTGTGTCTGCAGAGGGCGTGGCGATGGTTTGGCCACCCCTCACTTCAAGCCTGTCAGAGGTCCAAAGCTTGTTTTGAATTGCTAACTAAGCAAAAGTTTCTTTGAAGGGGCTTGGGATTGCCGATTAAGGCTTTGTAGTTGGTCGCTATGGAACCCAAGAAATGTAAGGCGAGGCGGATCTCGAGGAGTAGGTTTTACTCGCTAAGCTTCGGGTGAGATCTCGCTCGGGGTGCCTTGAAGCGCTTGATTTTGGTTGATTTTGGTCCGAGAGTTACAAATTGATCAATGTGTAGTGAAGAACCCCGCCTCGAGATTGATGTCCCGCACTCCATCGCCCATTCTCAGAAGCCGAGAACACTGGCCTCGATTTTTATGAAATGACGAAGCAAAAATGCTAGGAGCTAGGTCTTTGGGGGTCTCTCCAAATAACCACGGCGAAAACCAGAATTTGGTCGTTTTCCCGTCCCCGAGGGTAATCCTTGTCGCTGCCGCGAAAAGATTCCGGTCCGAGTCCCGAACAGGATTTCCATACCGACCTGTGGTTTAGAGGGTTCTTCCATTCTGCTGCGAGCCAAGAATCTTATTGTCATGGAGAATTGCGGAAGGTCGATGATGCCTAGGCCGCCGAGATGGTTAGGGCACACTCACTCCAGCTTGACTTTGCACTTTGCACCCGAGAGGTTATCATGACCGGCCCAAAGGAAGCGTCGCCTAATTTTGTCAAGGGTGGTGAGGATTGCTTTGGGAATTTTGAAAACGGTGAGGTAGTAAATTGGGATCGAGGTGAGAACCGATTTAACAAGGGTGGCCCGTCCTGCTGGGGAAAGGAGACGCCCTTGCCAACCTGCTAGCCTGCCCGCCACCTTGTCAAGGAGGGGTTGGAAATCCACTCTACGAAGCCTTCTGAAGGTGAGCGGAAGTCCCAGATACTTGGTCGGGAAAGTTGAGCGGATTGCCGGACAGTCCAGAAGGACCGAGGTAAGGTCTAAGTGGTCACAGCTGATTGGGAGCACCGTACTTTTCTGGAAATTGGTATGAAGGCCGGTGGCCTGCCCAAAGTTGAGGATGATCTGCGTGGTTATGGAGATTTCCCGTGGGTTAGGATTGATGAAAATGGCTGCATCGTCCGCATAGATGGAGGTTCTGATACTGGCTAGACGATCGCGCATGGGAGCAAGGTATCCCAAGCCCGTGGCTACCTCTAGGAGGCTTTGAATGGGGTCAATGGCCAGGATGAAGAGGAAAGGAGAAAGGGGATCTCCTTGCCGAAGTCCCCTCCCATGGATGATCGCATTGCCAGGGATGCCATTGAGGAGGACTCTCGATGAGGCGGACCTTAAGAGGGCTGCCACCCAATTTGTCCATTTGAGGGGAACCCTTTTTTGCTAAGGTGTCCAGAGGTAGTCCCAACGAACCGAGTCGAAAGCCTTGGCAATGTCGAGCTTGAAGAAGAGCGTAGGGGTTTTGGAACGGTGAAGTCTTGTGATCAGGTTACGGACGTAGAGGAAGTTGTCATGGATGCTTCTTCTTTTGATGAAGGCGCTCTGAGCTCTCGAAACCAAGCTTTGCTGAGATACGGGCCACTGTCACATGAAGCGCTTTAGCAATCCACTTGCCGATCCCATGAATCAGACTGATAGGTCTAAAGTCTTGAACTTTGTCTACACCCTCCTTTTTCGGGATCAACACAATGTTAGTCAGATAAGAAGGTGGAAATGCGACGCATGCAGGAGGAAAGTCATGGAAAACCGACATGACATCTCGCTTTAATGATAGACCAAAGACGATTTGTAGAAAGTAGTAGAGAAACCGTCCGGCCCCGGGGCTTTGTCTCCCGGTAGTTGGTCAAGGGCTAGGCGCACTTCAGACTCCGTGAAGGCGTCCTGTAGGGGGAATAAATCTTGTGGCAGGGGGTGTAGGGTCTCCCAGTTGAGGTCCGTGGCGCGAGGGGCTGGTCTGGCCATCATTTCGTGGAAGTGCTTTTGAATAAGGTTTTCTTTCTCGGAGTGCGAGATCGCCCAACCTAGACCGCTCTGAAGTTTTGGAATGAAGTTTTTCCTTTTTCGGCCGTTGGCTTTAATATGGAAGAATTTTGTGTTTATGCTGTTCTCTCGAGATTGGTGACCCGTGAGCACCGACGCTTCTGGTTCGCTCAATAACAAGAAGCCCCAAGGCTCTCTTCTTTAGGTTGGCCCTCAGGGTCAATTCAGAGGTCGACAGGTCCCTGCACTCTTGGGCCACGTCGAGCCGGAGGATGAGCTCTAGAGCCATGTGAAGAAGGAGCTTAGGCCGAGGGAAGAGGGAAGAGCTCCACGAGAGAAGAGCGGACGCCTTAGTGGACGCGAAGCTTGGTGAAGCCTATGCATAGGTTCTGTGGCTCTGCAGGTGCTAACCAGCCTTTTGAACTGCGTCTGAGAACCCCGGCATCTTGATCCGTAAGTTTTCAGCGGAAGGTTTTGGGGCGAAAGGTGTCCCGAGAAGTTGGAGAGGAGGAGGGGCGGTGGTGGGAGAGCGAGGAGGACAACGCTGAAGGAAGTGGTTGTCGAAGAGGGTGTCCCAAACTTCATTGGAGAAGACTCTGTCCAATCTGACCTGGTGGGTCTTCGACGCTCACCGCCTCGGGTGAACTTTCTGCTTTGGAGGTGAATTTCTTTTAGTTCGCAAGCGCTGAGAGTGTTGCTTAAAAGGCGCCATGCGACGAGGGTTAATGTTGGAGTTGTTTTTATCTTGAGCTCGGTAGATGAGGTTGAAATCACCTAAAACCACCAGCTTGGTGCCATTGGGAGGTTTTAAAGAAGCAATTTCTTGGAGGAAAGCCGCCTTTGTTTACGCTTTGGGATGGCCTGAGACTATGGTGAGGCGAAGGACGAGTTGCACTCTTTATGATCACTTATCGCCACAGTCAGAGACCGAGTGTAGAACGTGATCGACCTCAACGAAAGCGTTGTTCCAAAGAAGGAGAATGCCCCTCGCTGCATCCTCCGCCACGTTATGGGCGGTTCAAGGTTGTAACCCCCAAGGAGCAAGCAAGATTGTGGTCCATCAGGTGAGCTTGGTTTCAAGGCAAACAAGGTGACAAGTTGTGGAGAGGAGGGTTTCCTGGATGAGCGATTTCCTTGCCTGGTTGTTGAGGCCCCTCACATTCCAGCAAAGGATATTGATGCTTGGCCTAGTCATGAGGGGGGTAGCAGCCGCGGGGGAGGGAGCAGCCTGGCGAATAGGGCAGCCTGGGTAGCGGGAGGGAAACAGGCTCGGTCTTTGTGGTTTGTGGAGGCGAGCCAGTGAGGCTACTGCTGGTAATGAGGCTGTTGGCCAGAGGCGCTGCAGGCTGGAGAAAAAGGATGTGTGCCGTGAGTGCCGTGAGTCGTCGAAGGGAGGCCTTCTGCATGAGTGGTCGAGGGGGCAGCTGCCAGGAGCAAAATAACCTATAGTCCCTAAGACATCGATTGAACCCGACCGAGAGACAGCAAAAAACCTTGCAAAGCCAAAGCCTCCCAATAGGGCAGTCAAAGCATCATCGAGGATTAAATTGCTGGGCTTGAAATCACGGTGGATAGTGGGCCTTCCGCAGACGTGGTGTAAATGCTCCAACGCGTCCGGTAAGAAACCTGCTATGCTTATTCTTTGGGTTAATCCTAGATGTAGCCATCTGTGGTATAGCCAACTGCCCAGACTCCCATTAGGCAAGAACTCTAAGACCAAAGCTTTGAAAGCATTGCCTTGTTTGACAATCGTCAAGCATGCAGTTATGATGCGAAGAAGATTTCGATGTTGGGTGCTTCTTAATGCTTCCCATTCTGACATGAAGCTTCTCTCCACGCTTACGGTGTCACGGAGACTCTGTAGCGGCGGCAGTGTGAGGTGCGTTGGATGTGGCTGTGGCTCAGGGAACTGGGAGCCTGGAGTAGCAGCAGGGTCGAGAGAGCCAAGGCAGACCGAAATGCTGATCATCCCGTAAGGGCTGGAGGGGGGAAAGACCAGCTGGTGGCCAACCATCAGCGAGGGCAGCCGGTGGCAAGGCAAAAGCAGATGGGGCTGCGTTAGGGGGCTAGTATTCAGCGGCTGGCTAGCAGGGTGTGAAGGAAAAAAATCCAGCAGACCTGACTTCACCAAGTGACAGTGCCGAGGCCGTGGACGAGCATGGAACTGAAATGAAACCAGCAGCAGTCCGGCAAACCCTTCCTTGGGCAGGTGAGCAGAAAAAATCGGCCAGGGCTTCGCCAGAAAACCGGCAGGAAGTGAAGTAAAAGACAGCAGGAATCCAACCATCGAGAAAATACATGCAAAAACGCACTTACTCAAGAAAACTTCATCCGGTGGCGGCACAGATCTCCTCGCTGACGACAAGAAATGCGAAGTGATACAAAGAAGCAGAAGACAAGCGTAAAACAAAGATGGATCCGGGCAGAGACTAGACCTCCACAATCTGCAACCAAAAGACGTCGGCAAAAGCAGACCGGCAAACCATTTCATCAGCAGATGACATGCATAGAATAAGCGACTCAGCACAGACTTCATCAGGTGGCAGAGACGAACAGGAGACAGTATGCGATACAGCAGCAGATGACAAGCAAAAAACAGCAAGGTTCTGGACAGGAGACTAATCCTCCACAGTCTGCATCCAGTAAACATCGACGAAAAGGCAAAAGGGTCTCGAACAGCAAGAGAACTAAACTGCATGGTCCAGGAGTTTGTCTTCAACTCGGGTACTCCAGCTTCTAGGCCGCCACTGCTATTACGCCCAATGACGCTGGAGAGGCTCGGGAGGCGGGGCCGCGACCTCCCTGACTGCTCGAAGGAGATGGCCTCAATCTCGAGGAGAGCGCGTCACACCACCGAGTAAGCCGACACCACCTTGAAGAGTCGCGCCAGAGCGGAGATAGTGTCTTCCCAGGGGGCTTCAAAAGTTGCAGATAGTCTTTGAGGGCTGCTCCGAAGAGGTCGATCCTTAGGGAGGGTGCCCAGCCAGGGTGAGGGCCTCTGGCACGGACCAAAGATCGAGCCCGACTTTTCTTGGTCGCTAGTCGGATGCTGCGGCGAAGGTTGACATGTCCGGGTGCACGCCTGGTTTGAGAAGGGGCCGGGGTGGCAAGGATCGAAGGAGGCGGATCGTGAACAATACCGGAGAGCTTGCCATCAGACTGCCCCCCGCTTCCTCATCTGTGCAAGAGGGGCTGGTTGGTGGTGAGGGCGGTGTCGACGCTCTGGTCGGCAGGTGGTCTCGCCAGACTGGGCTCACTGAATGCTCCCGGGGTGGTTGACGCCACCGGGCCGACGAGCCGGGTCCGAGAAGACCCCGATGGCTCACTCCGGGACCAGGCCACTAAGGAGCTAGGCTGGGTCCGAGCAGCATCGGCGAGGATTTCAGGGTGCAGCACACGGATTGGCGACGAGCTTGTGCTCGACTGGGGAGGCAGAGGAAAGACCAAAGTCAGTGAGCTGGACGGGAGGGGTGAAAGGCGAACTCAGGAATCAACACTGGCTCTCGTGGCGGCTCTCGAGACAGAGCCCCCCTGCGGCTCCGGGTGGACGCCAAGGCACCAAGGCTCGGCCTCCCAAGGAAACGGGCGAGGAGGAACCAAGGTGTCTCGAGTCGACCCTTGAAGACCAGCCAGCGGCCCTTGAGGGTCAAGCCGGCCAACAGGGCCCTGGGAACTGGAGTGGAGGCCAAGCCTGCGTTGGAGGGGGAAGGAGGGGCAACTAGGTGTCCCGCCGCCTGGAGAAAGGAAGACCAGCTTGCCGAGGGCTGCGCCGATCTGCTTGGGATAAGGCCAAGCTGTGCAGCGGCCGCCGACGCCGCCTTGACGTAGTCTTCTACGGCTGGCCTCTCGCAGCCTCCTCCGGAGGGAGAAAGAGATCGGTTGTTGTCTTGGAAGTCTCAGAGAGCTTCACGAATGGACTTGGCATAGGACGCAAAGAGGTCCTGCAGTTTGAGGTCCACTGGAGCGCTGGCTCGCTCCGGGGAGACGAGGAGTGTCCCAACCTCCCCGGCCCTGCGACGTCCCTCTGTGTTGCTGCCATGATGACGGCCTCGGGGGGATCTGTCGCAGTCCCGGCCGGAATGGAGGCGGCGGTTGGCAGAGTTACTCGGAGGCCTGAGGCTTCGCTGGCTGGTGTGACCACCATTGCCACCATCACTGTCGTCGTGGTCCTTGCGCCTCCAGGAAGAGGAGGGGTGGTCGTCGCGGGCCGAGCGGCGTGAGGAACGACGCTGGTCGCGGGGGTTGCGGCGGTCGACCGCTGGTTCGGCCTCCGTCTCTTCGTCCTTCCTCAGATGAGGAGGGGTAAGGTTCAGCCCCCCCTTGGATTCCGGTGTTCCATCAACAGCCCCCAAGCTCCAGGGAAGCCGGGTTGTAATGGGCTCGTACGGGACGGTGTCGGCGACCGAGGAAGTCGCCGAGGGGCGGTACTGTGGATCCTCGACGAATCAAGGTGAATGATCACCGGTGGTGAGCCTCGCCTCACTTGTCGGGGAGCCGAGTTCGGCTCAACGGTTTGGATCCTCCTCCTCGCATGAAGGAGATCCAGACACCTTTGGGATGGAGCTAGGTTGGCGCCCAAGCCCAAAGGTTGAGGGTCTCGATCCTCCCGGCCACCGAGACTCCTTCGATGGAGTGCAGCGAGCACTTCCTGCCAATGAGACGCTCTGTGACATCCGACGTCCAAGCGAAGACCGGAAGGCCTTCGATGAGAGCCTCGACTCAAAGAACATGGCAGCTCCAAAGGCGTGACTCACTGCCCTCCAAGGTCGAACGTGGATCTCCAAGTCTTCGTGCTGGAACTTCTTTGCTTCTCGCACTCTTTCCCGAGAGTACTTGGTGTTAAACCTGAGCAGGAAGGTCTCCGGGTGATGGAGGGAGACAGAGACTTCATCACGGCGGAGACCGAAGCAGCGGCGGACCGCTTCCGCCACCGTTCTGTCATCCGAGTTCGGGTCGCCCCGAAGCACCCAGGCAACCAGGGCAGTGTCTTCCCACTCTTGACGATCGTGAACTAGCTGAGGAAAGTTGTTGACTATGCAATAGTCCTCGTCCGGGCGGGTGTCTGGGGCACCTAGGAATGCCATGTCCGAAGCACCCAGAGAAGGGGGGGCCGGGCGCTTAGGAGCTGGGCGTCGAGGGACCTGCAGAGGGGGACGACGCCGCTGGGAAGGAGGGTGGTGAGGGGTTGGCCTTCTCCGACACTCCCTGGCGCGGTGTCTGACCGAAGCAATGCGGATGCACCGAAAGGGTCTCGACAATCGGGCGATGTGGTCATTTGGAGAGGCGTGAGCACCTTCCAGCGATAATGCGAAGGAAGCTGAGGCCGAGCTGGAGCGGGTGGAGGAAATGCGCTTTGCCGAGCGCCACCACCGAGGCCGTTGAACCACCTGCCATCCACCTTCTGCGCCGGGCCGAGCGGCATTGGGAGGAGGCGAGGGAGAGCCTTCACTGACCAAAGGATACGCCGTATCCTCGAGGTTGCTACGACGGGATGGGCAGCGCCGAGCTAGGTCCGTAGCTCTGGAGAGGCGCTAGGGCGCTTGAATGTGCTTCGCATGAATGCTCAGTGGACGGTGGTTGCGTCGAGTGCCAGACGCAATGAATGAGGGGGAGGAAATGGAAGGAGTTTTGCTCAGCAGGATCTGGGCAAAAGACGGGGCTTTGCCAAGCTGCCAACCTGGGGGGGCGCCCACCCGAGTGAACGCGGCGCTGCCTCTGGGGGCGGGGGCTGGACCCGAGGAGGAGAGGCTCCGAGGGGGCCAAAGAAGATCCAGATCAGTCATGGAGAGGTTTGGGGTGGGGGAGGCGCGGGGTCGGGGGGGCTGCGGAGGGGAGGCGGAGGATGGGGGCCTTGCCAAGCTGGGTGGAGGGGGGGGGGCGGAAGGGAAGGGTGGAGGCGCGGGGGAACCAGGGGAGATGCAGGGGGCATGGCGCGGACCTGGTGGGAGGGGGAGGGGGAGGAGGAGGAGGAGGAGGGGTGGCCGGTGCCGGAGTGGCACCGGGGAGGAAGGGGGGAGCTCATCGCCAAGGCGCCTTAGGAGGAAGGGGAGAAGATAATGGGTAAGGAGGGGGTTCAAGCTGTCTAATATGGAATGAATGGTTTGTTATCCGTTTGGAATGAAAGATTTCGGAAGGGTTCTCGAGGAACTACATCGATTCATATGAAATTTGTATAAAATTATATAGGGTTCAAAGTCAAAGTCGGGCACGGATCCAAGCAGATGTCTCTTTTATGTTCAAACAAACTATTTTAAGTGGGTCAGATTAGACGAATTTCTACAGCACTGACTCCAAACATTTCAATTAAATTACATTAAAATACGGTTTCTGTTCTCTCATATATAGTGGCCTGGTTTGCAACTGTCAGTCCGCCATTAAATGAATTGTTTTATGATTTATGCAATTTAGTGCATGTTTAGCCAAGCTCTGGCTCCGGGCTTCCGGGGGCGGGGGAAGCCAGAGCTGTTGAATTTTTTTTAATTTGGCCTTATACTGTCATTCTCAAATGCAAAAATAACTCTTTCGGTATCGTATTTGCAAATCTGGCCTCCTCCCGAGTGCGGAATGACCGGATGTTGACACCTGTCTTTTTCCGCGCTCGAGGAGCACCGAAACACTACGACCAGCGGGAGCAAGCACTGCACCGTGGAAGGTAGCGGGGCCGACTACCTTCCGCGGCACTGGAGCCGGAAAGGGCACCCATTTCCCACGGAAGACCAGTGCGGAAGCACCATGGCAGTGCATTTCCCGCTGATGCATTAAACTAATGCTATGCATTAAATCAGCATTAAACTAATGGATGCATTACCATTTCCCGCAGCTATGCAGCGCGGAAGGATTCCGGCTCCGCCACCTTCCGCGGCGACCGCTCATTTCTGCGTCGGGTGAAATGTCGCACTGGCCGTTGTGTTTCCACGCTCCTCGAGCGCGGAAAGAGACACGTATCAACATCTGGTTATTCCGTGACTCTAAGAGGGCCGATCGCAAACAAGATACCAAAGGGCCTATTTTTATATTTACGGTGGCAGTATGATGCCAAATTAAAAAAAACTCGTGAGCTGTCTGGCCAAACACTTTTGGCTAGCTCCAAGCATTATTGGAGCTGGACCCGCTAGTGTAGTAAGTGCGGTACTGTCAAAAATAAAGATATATTACTTTATTTCATATATTATATATTTTAAGTATGGTATATGTATATATACATTATAATTTAAGTTTTGAAAATATATATTGTTAAAAAGTACACCTAAATACTTGTATAAATTAATAGCTAAAGTTATGTTAACAAGTAAAATTTATATTTAGACTATATTTTAAATCCCATGGGGATCGCCACGGGGCTCAGGTCCCCGTAGCCGTAGAGCTTGATGGGAGCGGAACCGCTGGGATGATCCCGTCATCCCGTCCTGTTGCCATCCCTAATGGTTGCCAGAAACTTCAGCGGGAAAGTTCTCATGGAGTAGCCTCGTACCAATTTTACTTGACAATTTTTTTTTCTTCCCATCCAAAGGATAAATCTGTTGGCAAGCCTTGCTCACCAAAAATTAGGCTAGCTAAATGCCCTGTCCTGAGATACACGGCTAAGAGCCTAAGATCAAGGGGTTTTATTCCTTCTACACTCACAAATCAATGTCATACATGAAACCGTGTCAATTCCTCAACTTCAAAGAACAAAGAAAAAAAAGGCAAACAAAACATGTTCCAGTTCCATCTGTTCAAACATCAATTCTATTTCTGCCAAATGGAAGAAAAACATGTTCCAGTTCCACCTGTTCAAACAGCAATTCTATTTCTGCCAAATGGAAGAAAAATATAAATATATAAATTTGCAGCCTGTGAAACACAATAATATATTAATTGAAGGAAGTCAGCTGGTTGAAGTCGGCAACGCGTTCAAGCATGATCGATCAATTATACGCGTTAATGGCGTAATATAGCTAATCAGCAAAGGCCAATCGATCTCAGGGTCTTTGTGAGTTGTGACAGATTAATTAATACTAATGTGTTTTTCTAATGTCCATAGACAGAAGTACGTCCTTATTTGCTAATTGTACTTTGGTCGGGCTGCACCGTCTAAAAAAGAAATGTTCATCCACGTACGATCTCCCTAGACCAATTGTACCACAGTCGACGACTTAAGCCACAATTCCTTCCCCAAAATAGTTTGATTAAAGTCATGAAACCCATAACCTCAATTGATTTTAAACAAAAAATTAACTTACCTAGATTGAATTTTTTGCACCTGAGCAAAACCTAAGCCCAGAAAAAAAAAACAGTAATCATGAGTTACCACCCGCATTAATTGACAACCAAGAAAAGGATACTTCAGATCCTCTCAGTTCAATCAAGTAAACTAAGGCCCGAGAGTTATTATATAGCAATCTGATTTGAGGACTTGTACATAGTGTTTATTTAGAATTATGTTTAATCTCAAATTGACAGCAGCCATCCAATTCAGCTTTTGCATGTTTGTCCCTTTTCAGAATCATGCAATTCCTAAAAACTACGAAAAATACCTCTGAATCTTTGATAGAACCGTATAAAACGACTAAATCTCCTGGTAACGATTTCAAAATTATGGAGTCGAAAGCTAATCATTGAAGACAGACTAAATAAAAGAGTGCATATAACCCCTAGAAAATCCGTGTGCTCTCTAGATTACGATGAATGAATCAGTGGTGGAGGCAGTGTAGAGACATGGGGGTGCAGTTGCACCCCCAAATTTTTTACACAAAAAATTGATATACACTCCTCTTAATACATAAAGTATATACTACACATACTAACATACATACTTCTCAACTCCTAGCAGCCCATTTAGCATTAGACCCAACAGAATCTGAGAATCAAGCCCAGCACAAAAAATTGATATACACCCCTCTTAATACATAAAGTATATACTACACATACTAACATACATACTTCTCAACTCCTAGTAGCCCATTTAGCATTAGACCCAACAGAATCTAAGAATCAAGCCCAATTCAACTAGTCAAGGAGGCGTTATGCCTAAGTGCCATCTGCCCATCCAGGCGCTCTGGCAGTAGCGCGGGGGCGCAGCCAGCAGCTCATCGCGGCATCGGCGCATCACGGCGCTCTGGCGCCGCTTCTGGCTTCTGCGCCAACGATCTTGGTCTCGATGCGCCGATCGCACCCCTCGAGTCTCGACCCCGAGGACATGCATCAAGATACAAGGTTTCGAGAAGTGGAGAATCTCAGTGAGCACTCTATTAAACTTGTTGAGACAAAGAAGCATGATCGCTATAAACTTGTTTATTTGCTGCTCAAATTGGTATTGATCCTTCTTGTGGCTACTGAAAGTGTAGAGAGGGTATTTTGGTAATGAATCATGTAAAGAACAAGTTAAGAAATAGCATGGGTGAACAATACTTGAATGTTGCTTAGTTACGTACATTGAGCGTGATTTTTTTTTACAAGTTAGTGATGATGTTGTCATCAATCGTTTTCAAAGCATGAAGGAACGTCATATCAAGTTGTAATTTTTTTTAAAATATTTTTGTGATGTTGGTTATAGTGCAAACATGTAATTTGACATATTTGAACTTATGTACTATGTCATTTGAACTTGTGTTGGAACAGATGTGTCTTAAGTTCGCACCCCCATCGTCAAAATCCTGACTCCGCCACTGGAATGAATTGAAACCTCCTCCTAAAATGACAAACAATCAATAGAGAAAAAAGTAGTAAAGATCACCTCTTCAAAGAAGAATGATTGTCTTTATCCGCAAGCTCCTCCGCCGCCCGAGATCAAGGCGTGTGAGATCCAGCGCCTCCGCCTCGAAGCGCCAGCTCCTCCGTGCAGCGCAGCTGGCTCCACCCCGCCATCTCGTCCTTCGCTTCCTCACCCTCCCCCACTGCCGCCTCTGAAGCGCAGGCCGAGCACCAGGGCAATGCAATGGACGTGCTCCCGAGGGAGGAGGTCGTCCGTTGCCTGCAACCGGCCACGCTCTTCGGCGAGGACGACGCCGCGCACCTCTGCCGCCTCCATGACGTGCTCGAGGACCCCGCCGCGCTCGCGGATGTCGACGCGGGGGATATCAGGGAGGGGGCAGACAAACGACTTCCTCCATGACATCCTGACGTTGCGGGCCAAGGTGACAGTGGCGGTGGCGAAGGGGGTCGCAGCGGGCGAGGGAGACGCGGCATAGATCGGTCAGGGCGGCGGTTTGGGTCATTTAGTCGTACGTGGAAGTGGGGGTGAGGTAGGGCGGGAGCGGGACGATGGGAGGTGAGGTAGGACAGTTGCTCGGCAGGGAGGCGCGGTCGCGAGTGGGGGCAGGGAAACGACGATTTTTTTTGGCGTGCGTGCATTCTCGGTGGGACGATCGTCTGCGCAAGCGCGGGTAAACTCCATATTATAGTAGTTAAGAAAGTCATAAAACCCATAACCTCAATTGATTTTAAACAAAAAATTAACTTACCTAGACTGAATTTATAAGTATACCGTACTTGTCGGAATGCCAATTGGCAGTTGATTTGCTATGCCGCAATATGGAATAGTTATATGAATCATTACCAAGTATAGTAAAATTTTGATCTTGCTGTTGACTTAAAACACAGGATGTTTTCAAGTACGTAGTTATCAGCTTACTATTCCCTTACTAAAATATCAACTTATTTTTTTCAAAAATAAATATACAAATAAAAATGATTTGATAAATCGACCCAATATGTGCTAAAGAAAGTCTAAGATAGCTATTGAATTTTATGCACCATACATATCTCACCCCAAAACTTAAGCTACAAATTGAAACTATCGAGAAATTACCGTGCATACCCAACCACATCGGATCCGTGTTTCAATTTATTTATTGCGAATCACGAGCTCAAATATCATTACTCATCATCATATCATGAGCACAATCGTGTAAAAGACAATTACAAAGGAAGTCCGTGCCTAGTTCAATCAAGTACATCTTTACCTCCTCATGATTATATGTGTCATGTAGAGACGAGCTAGCCACGGTCTATGCCTCGAGCTGGACTAGCTGTTCTTGAGGTGACCTGAATCCGCCCCGTGTCAATGCCTCAGCTTGCTAGCTATATTCCTGCCAGGATAATTGGGAAGTTACGTAAAACACATAGAAGAGATGCATATGGATGCGTGTAACTGCCAAAAGACAATAATCCCAACGGCAAAGGAATGAGAGGATGAAATCAAGGAGCAGACGGAGTATGTGTGTGCGTGTGTAGGTAGGAGGACTTGTAAGCCAAACCTGTCTGCACTGCACTGCGCAAGGTCAACTCCATCAACAAGGGGCGGTAGAGATAAGGGATAAAAGATTACAGCTTTAAGGTAGTTAGCAGCAGCCGTCACATGGGCATTGCCATGCCGGGTCCACGGTCAGGCTAAACGCCCTCTGAAGCATCACCATTGTTACTATGGAACTAATACCAAAATTGCTACTCCTCTGTTTTTAAATACATGACGTTTGACCAAGCGTGCAATAAATTTATATAACTTTGAATATTACTTTTCATATGATTTTGTTAGTAAAAATTACAAAATTATTATATTATGAAAATATTTATCATGATAAATCTAATGATACTATTCACTCATGATCAATCTAAATAGTTTTTCATATATTATTAGCCAAAGTTAGATAAGTTTGATGTATGCTTGGTCAAACGTCATGTATTTAAAACGAAGGAGTATTTCCAAAGGAAATAGGCGAAAAATATATATATGTGTGTTGAAGTATGAGTAGATTGTCACGTATTTTGATCCCCATCGGGTTGTATTCTTTTCGGTAAGTTGGTCGGGCGTAAACCTATAATCAAACTCTAGTTGTAGCTATAATGTCTTGCCCATTGTCAAATCCATGTCATGCCCTGTTTGAGTCTCAACTCTTGAGGGGATAAGCTTCGAATCCTCAAGAGTTTTAACCTTTTTCTTGAGTTGGTTAGTGTATGAAACTTACCCGAATGTATATTGGATTTGTTAATATTCAGTTCTGAAATTTTCTTATCCTACAAATTTGACAAAGACAAAGTCTAAAATTGCGATACCAAATGATGTGTAATTTTAGTACAACTCTACTATAACTTTTAGTTCTGTTTGTTTGTTTTTTTTTGTATTTGTAGGGTTGTAAGGTTCACTTAGATTTACTTTTGTCTAGTTTAGAATTTTTTTTTTTGTATTTTTCTTGTAATACTTTTGTCTATTTTAAAAAGAGATAATCTGAGCCATAGAATGTTGATCCAATGGTGAGAAAATGTGACTGATGGATAAAAAATTTCGGTCACCTAAAACATAGACACTCCCTATATTTTTTTTTTGTACATCAGCTCCCATATTTAGCAGTTGAGATATCGAAAATGGACTAACAAATTGCTCAAGGTACACATCAACTCCCATATTTAGCTGTACTTATACACGCTGAATGATCTCTCCCCCTGCATTGACCCTACGCACATTCTTTAATCCCAATAACCCGAACTCGCCGTCGATCACACCTCAAAAAAAAATGCATCACAAGGACCAAAGTAAACACCGGCCAGAATTAATGATGCCTCTGCCTTGCAAACCAATTCAAACTCCCTCAATTGGAGCTAGCTTTCCCACAGGGAATATCATCAATAAACAAGCATTTGACACCTAACTTGTGCAGTTATAAAAGGGGCAGGCCTCACAGCCCCCTCTGCCATACAACTTCCACACCATCTCTTCTTCTTCTTCTTCTTCTTCTACCTTCCCAAGTTGCAGCAATTGTTGATAGCTAACCCACCGAGGAGCTAGCACTTCAAGAATCATTTGCAGCAATGGCGATCCCCGTCGTCGACTTCTCCAAGCTCGACGGCGATGAGAGGGCAGCAACCCTGGCGGAGATCGCCGCCGGGTTTGAGGAGTGGGGGTTCTTCCAGGTAAGCACATGCAAACCTGCTCAAGAAATGCTCACCAATGGATGTCACTCTCCCATGATACTTGTGAGGGAATAATTGTTGTGGTGCAGCTCGTGAACACTGGCATCCCTGATGAGCTGCTGGAGAGGGTGAAAAGGTGTGCAGCGACTTCTACAAGCTGCGCGAAGATGGGTTCAAAGAATCCAACCTCAGCAGTTAAGGCCCTCGCCTTCCTGATGGACCAGGAAGACGAGGGCCTCCTCGCGGCGGCGAGGAGGATCGAAGACATGGATTGGGAGGATGTCTTCCCCCTCCAGGACGACCTTCCATGGCCCTCCAGCCCTCCAACCTTCAAGTAAGTGCGCGCGCATATGGCTTGCTACTCAAAAAGCTACGCGTATCAAATCTCCTATTCATCGGACGCTTGTCGCGGCAGTTGCACTAACTACCACGGTATTTACATCACATGCAACTGTTGCGACAAGCGCCCGATGTTTTAAATAGATTATTGGATATCCAATTCTTAGTGTTTTTTGTTTCTTGTCTAGATGATCACCGATGCCGTGCACTTGCAGGGAGACGATGATGGAGTACAGGAGGGAGCTGAAGAAGCTGGCGGAGAAGATGCTGGGCGTAATGGAGGAGCTGCTGGGGCTGGAGGAGGGGCACGTCAAGAAGGTCTTCACCAAGGACGGCGACTTTGAGCCCTTCTACGGCACCAAGGTGAGCCACTACCCGCCGTGCCCGCGGCCGGAGCTGGTGAACGGGCTACGCGCCCACACGGACGCCGGCGGCCTCATCCTGCTGTTCCAGGACGACCGCGTCGGCGGCCTGCAGGTGCTCCGCGACGGCCGCTGGGTCGACGTCCAGCCGGTCGAGAACGCCATCGTCGTCAACACCGGTGACCAGATCGAGGTGAGACACACTCTGGGATATATATATATATATATACGCCAACTATTATATGATAGAATGGTGGACCTGTGGAGCTCACGTTAATTAATTTGCACTTAACTAGTAGATTAACGTAGATTATTTCAGCTTAAGTGCTTGCTTAGTGCTCAGGAGAGGCTACTGCCTCTTTAAAATATCAACCAAAGAAATCATCCCAAGATTTGGTGTCCTGAATTGCCGAGAGATCCAAGAACTTCAGATTACTCCCTCCAATCACAAAAAGAGTGACGCTTTTTACTTTTCAAACTCAATAAGATACCCATTTGACCAATAAATTCTTTTTATCATATACTAAAAAAAGTTGTAAAAGTGCGATACTTCAAAAGCATTTTTGTGATAAATTCACTCATATCATTTTCATATATCAAAATCATATGTTTTAAACAATATCTTTGGTCAAATTTAATAAGTTTTGACTGCCCGTATTCTAGGACATCACTCTTCTATGACTGGACAGAGTACTCTGAATTAAAATGTGGAAGTGTTTTTATTCAGTTTTGGACCTGAAACTCTACAGGTATGATGTTGTAATTAACTCGAATTACTCACTGACGATTTACAGGTGCTTAGCAACGGGCGGTACAAGAGCGCGTGGCACCGCGTCCTGGCCACCCGCAACGGCAACCGCCGCTCCATCGCCTCCTTCTACAACCCGGCGCGCATGGCCACCATTGCTCCGGCGACACCCGCCGCCACTGCCGCCGCCGACTACCCAAGCTTCTTGTTCGGCGACTATATGGAGGTGTACGTAAAGCAGAAGTTCCAGGGCAAGGAGCCCAGGTTCGCAGCACTGGCGACCAAGTGATGAGCCACATGGCTGCACCTGTCGTGTGCTGTGGTCACTGGTCAACGGATGCCAGAGTGATTTGTAGCTTGAAATGGCATTAATGGGGTTTCTTTTTCTTTTCCTGTTTGAATGTTCAATTTGTTCATGTGGTTTGTGATTGTACATTATTAGTGAGAGATGTGAGGAGGTCCTGTGTATGAAATATATTGATGGGACTATAATACAGTGTTAAGTTTCAGTTTGGCTTGTATAGACTGAATGACTGATACCGCACACATTTCAACGAACTTCAGAGCATTATGACGCAAGTAATCAAATCAGTCTGAATAAAATGATCATGAATCAGTTCCAATTCCACTATCGCTATTTGTTCTGATGAACGAACAATTTTACATTTTGCTTGAAATGTATGGGCAGGTAATCCATATAGTCCAAAAGTTGGAAAACTACCTGGTACATATGAAATTTCCTGTATTTATAACTCCCATCATCGTAAATTAGTAAACGACACAAAATAATCACCTGGCTACTCGAAGATCTTTTCCCCAGTTGAGAAAATCAAGAAAACGAAGGAGCTGAAGATACAAGGGTATCCTGGAACAAAGAAGACTGTTCTCCAGCTTTCCGAGCTTGTCAGGTCCATGTTAGACGCCTTTGCTGCCTCCAAAATTCTTCCTTTGAGACCAACACCAACTATTCCAGCCAAAGTCCCAGCTGTGTTTGAGATCCCGATCACTATCCCGGCAAACAATGGAGCCACATCCATGTGATTTACAGCGAACCCTGCCCTTCCTCGAGCCAGAAAACCAAGAGATATATTGAGCACAATATTGTCCCTGAAGGTGTTCTGAATAATGGAAGGGCCATGAGGGCAATAGCTGAGACAACAAACCCAACAGTGTAAAGAAGTTTCCTCGTGCTGGTAACAGATAAGACCATTCTGGTAATCAAGTGATCGGCAAGAACCCCACCAATGTTCAAGAATAGAAACATGTTCAAATAAGCATCTTTGAAGACCCCATATCCTGGAGGCTAAGCTGAAGTCCTAATTTGAAGTATGTCGGCAGCCAGTTCATAAGAACATACAATGAAGTATGTCGGCAGCCAGTTCATAAGAACATACAATGCATAGTGGAAGGTGAGTTCACAACAATTGCCCAAATTGGCAGGCTAAAAAGTATCCTTCCCCATGGAATCTTCACAGAGCAAGGTGCAACAACACCTCCAGTTTGTGCCTTCATCTTGTCTTTGGATACCACCTTTGGAAGATAAGTGCGAGGTGGATCACTGGAAAATTTGAACCATATCAAAAGCCACGATATGCCCAACATTGCTTCAACAGATAAAACTTGCTGTCCCATGTGCTTCACCAGACTTCGAAACAGAAGCATGCCACAGGCAGCACCAAGGTACATTCCTGAGGTAGTTAGGGACACAGAGCGAGAGTGCTCCTGCACTAGAACAGTGTGAATGGAGGGAAATATTAAACCCTGTGCAACAGCCACAAAAAGGCGAGCAAGGACAAGCAAAATTTGGGTCCAGTGGGACCAAAGCGCATATCAAAGATCGCATATCAAAGATCACAACACAAATGACAGTAACAGGACAAGTCTATCTCCCAGCCTCTGTGCTGCCCATCCACCTGGAACCTGTGATAGAACATAGCCGTACTAGAACATGGATAGTATCGTGCCCTTGCTTGCTTGGTTTGTGCCAACGGCGTCAGCTGCTACAGTGTAAGCAATTGAGAAGCCCACCCGCTCCACGTAACATACATTAGTTCAGATAAATGTCAGTAGCACTATGGCATAACGTTTTGGAAACTTCATTCTCATAATTCCTGGTAGAGATCTAGCAGGATGTCTCTTAGCTGTCTTAGTTAGGTCAGCATTTGCTGATTTCCCATGAGTGTTCACCAAGATTTACCAAAAGCCTGCTTATCTTGCTTGGAGCTCTCAGTGTATCAAAATGTCAAGCAACAAGACATTCATCACCAATGGAAAACAACACGGGCTGTTTCACTTCTTAATCAGTCCAATCCTAGAAGTGAAGTAACAGATAAATCTCAAGCTGTCACACATCAGCACATGACATGATGTAAGGTGGTAGCTAATGGCTATCCTTCATTCTTTACATAGAAATTTGTCACCATACCGAGATGCCTAAACCATTTCCAATTTAGCTCTTTATGGTTCACAAAATGAACCATACAAAAACAAGAAGCACATTTAGAAAAGGGGCGAACAATGTATACAGTTCCCACTATCACTTGATACACAGTACCTTTTATGAATTTTTTCGAAGTGACCCCATATAATTGAGAATTCTTTTTAGTTATACTTTGCTACACCTTAAATCAGAACTAGTGAACTTCAGACCGTATCCAAAAAGCTAAATGTAGGCTCACATGAAAAAACGATAGAAAAGTTATCTCAGTGTCCACCTCTAGCCTCTATGCAGTTGGATAAATTATCCCCTACGGCACAACTGAGTTAACACTCTGCTGTGCAATCAGTGGCGGGGCCAGGGAAAAATTTTAGCCTGGGCAAGTCTAAATATGGCTAATATGTCACAAACAAGCCAGGAACAAGAAGAACTAACTCTGTCTCATACTCTCACCGTCTCAAATCTCAATCTATGCCTAACCGAATTAGCAAAAGTGCAAAATCGGGATTTGGAGGCGATAGGGAATGAATCACCTGACCTTCTGCTGCAGTGCTGCACCTGCTACTCGGCACCTCGCCGTAGCGCCGTGCCGGCACCAGCGCCTTCTTCCGCCGCGGCCTCCCACCCGCTCCCGCCTCCTCCTCACTCCTCCCCAAATCCGTCCGACGCGTGTCGCCGCCGCCGCCGCCTCCTAGTCCGGATGTCATACCACTCGTCGCCGCCGTCGCCTGAAGGCCCGTTTTGCGCCGTCGCTCGCCAATCGGCAATCGCAGTCCGTTTCTCACTCAGGTGGCGTTTGGATTGTAGGTTTTGTGGGGTGGGAATGAAAAATGTTTGTTGGGATAGACTTTTAATCCGTTGTTTGGATCCAGGGGCCGGGAAAAGAGTAGGTGTAATCGGAGGGACTATGGACATAAATCGTTTATTCTAAATCATATTATGTTTATTTTTTTTCGGAGTCAGAGTCGAATACAGATAGTATCGGATATCTATTTCTTTATCTCGTATTCGCTTCATGAGCCTTCGGTCGGTCGGTCGGACGGATATTAACCGTTTCTTTTGCACCCTTACACAGGACATTAGACAGTAAGGGTGCAATCAAAGTGAATACGGAAAACTTAATCGCTAAGATGTCAAAGGAAAAACAATCAGTATCCCATGCCTACTCAGATACAGCAATCTACATATCTATTACTATATTTCTAAATGAAGTCACAACAGACTTGCTTCATACGACCTAATATACAGATACATATGGATGTATATCGCTCATTCTGTATTATATTCTGTATTTTTTCTCGGAGTTGGAGTCGGACACGGATAGTACGGGATAACCATTAATCTCTTCTGTATTCGCTTCATAAACCTTCGGTCCGCTTCATTTGCACCCCTATAAAAGAGTGGGGTTTGGAAACGGGACTCGAGGGGTTCATAACGCAGCGATTCAATCCCAGCGGGGTACCTTCATCTTCATGCTCTGCTTCCCGCTAACCTCGATGCTCGTGGCCGCCGCCGCCGCACCCTCGACGCCGTCGTCCACGGGCCTCGACGATGCTAATGTTCTTACCCACTGTCCTCCTCCACTGCTCCCTCGGCGAAGTCTTCGCCGCTTCACCTGCGGCGAAGTCTTCGCCGCCGCTGCCGTTTCCTGCCTGTCGTTCTGTTGTCTGTCGATGGAAGCTGCAAAAGAACCGATGGATTTTACTAAAGTCTTTTTTCATTATGCATGTGGATGTTAGTCTTTGGATTTTGGGGAAGAGCTGCCAGTTTCTTTCTGTGTCGTTAGGCTACAGGTTCTGGTATCAATCTTGGTATTTTGGTGTGCCGGATGGTGATCAGGGGCATTGAGCTAGGGGGTTGGTTTTTTGTTTCATGTTGCTGTTTCTTGTGTGCAGCTGGTCTTTACTGTACACTGGTAATCCCAGTAACCACCATTGCACTCTGCTGTGACTAATTATTTTGGAGTTTGGACAAGAGTCAGCTTGTTCTTTTATTTTATTCGATGCGTGTGGAGTAGTTCTGCTCTAGGCCGTGTAATGAAGCAGCTCATGCGCCTTTGCTATTTGTATGGGTATCCATCTGTTAGTATGTGGGCACTGAGTCACTGACCATATATATACCGAACTCTGTCTTGGCTGTGGCTGCCGAGCGCCGACGATGTAGTCGTGCGCCAAGGCTAATTGGAATTCCAGCGTTCCATCTCAAAAGAAAGAAGGTGTAACTACGGCGGACGTACGGTGAGAGATTTTCTACCATACGGTCTGGACTCTGGCGCAATATATGAAAAAGAACAGTGGAACATCAAGACGCGTTAAAAAATTTTGTAATATCACTGTGAATAGTTTGCAATATCTCCGTGAAACGGGATGCAACGTTTTTTTTACAGTCGCAACATTTTTTTCAATGGGTCGCACTATCTCAAAGAACACTATACAACATTTTTTTCAACGGTGCGCAATATCTCAAAGAACAGTATGCACCATTTTTTCAACTGGTCGTAACATTCGGCTTGTTAAAAAATTGTTGCACCTAATCAGAAGATATCTCAACTCACTACTGCATCTCCCAAATAACACAAATCCCCCTCTTAACATCTGATTTACCAGAGCTGGAAAAACGAAGCAAAAAGGGAGCAATTTCCCACCAAGAAAAACAGAACAAACGCCAAAATTGCAACAAATTCTTACCACGGTTGCACAAAAAATGCTGCAACATTTTTCCATAGTGTCTCAAAGTTGCTCCCTCTTAGTTTCTTCTCATGCTCTGCTACTGTGCAGAAAGAAGCAGAACCTCGCCGTCATCAGCCGCTTCCAAGGTCGTCACCGATCCTTCCGAGTTTTGCCGCTGAGCTTCGTCCTCATTGCCTCCGCGAGAATCCCCTTGACCCTTCCCCCTGCCTCTCGCTTGGCTGCCATCTCACTTCTCACTTGTGGTTGTGTGATAGAGATAGAGAGAGCAAAAGGAGGGAGAGCTAGAGAGAAAAGGACTGAGGACTTAGGCATGAGCTAGGCATTGGGTCGGGCCGTGCCAACATGGCCCGGGCCCACTGTGCTTCGGGCCACGTCGTGCCGTGCCGGTTCGGCCCGGTCATTCCGCCATGTCGTGCCGTGCCGGCCTACCTCGCCTCGGCCGAGCCTAAACACGACGCCCAAAGCCCGTCGTGCAGTGGTCGTCTTGCATCACCAAGCTCAGCCCTAAATAACTATAGACGGCGGAGGCGGAGGCGGCGATGGCGACGACGACCGCCATCTTTATTCCTCTCGTGCGGTCGTGCCCGCCTCATTAAAAACCTAGTTAAAATTGAATTAATTGCGTAAAAACATGGGCACGTAAATATTTCGGGGAAAAAGTGAAATTTTCTTGATATTTTACAGATACAATGTTGCCGCCTCGTTAAAAACCTTACGCCCCAGAGTGGGGTTCCCCGAGTAAGGAAAAGAGTACAGTAACAACATGTGTACATACTAAGTACTCATCAATGTCGAGATCGTTCATGCGTTCGAGATCAGCGTACGTCTGCACGATCTCAAGATCCTCCAGTTGATGCTGTTGCCGCTCTTTAGCCAATTCCTAGTCCTTGGTGCATGTGATTGCCTCCACCATCCTAGGCGTGGGGGTGATCTTCTTTCTTCAATTATTCTTCCTACCTTCAATTATCCATCCTTGAGCTTGTGTAACATCCGAAGCTAGAATGACATTGATGTTCTTCACATTGCTTTTCTTTTTTTTGCTCAATAATCTTGCATTGAACCGAACATAGACTAGATTATTGAGACTAGACTGTTCAAATGCTTGGTAAATGGGCTTGAAAAGCTCAGCCAGTAAATGGGCCCGAGCTCGCTCTTGACCGTTTCAAATTTTTTTTCAAAAAAACGTATTATTTTTATTGTTTTTTGATAAATAGTAATATTTAATTCATTTTAAGAATAAAAAGGGTTTTTATAATTTTTATTCATTTTGTCTGACCTCACGGGCTTTTGGGTGGGCCATCGGTAAAAAATGGAGTCCAGGCCCTACCTGACCGGGCCTGCCACCCATGAACACCTCTAATTGAGACGTTTCACATCTAACTGTTTCTTCTCTTTGAATGTATCTACAAATTGCAAAGTGGAGTGTAGTGGTTACATAGTTGACATATTGAGAATAAGATAGTTTATACTTTATAGTTAAGAGTTGAGACTTACCATATCAAAAGTACTCCAATTTCTTTCACATCCGGATGAACTTAAGGTCAAGGAGATGATTTTTATGTCCATTCTTTGCAAAGTAGGAACTTGATATCCAAAAGTAGACCACCATGTTGCTAGCCATTAGGAAAAGTAGAAGAAAATTAGTACAAGACAAATGGTTAAATAAGCATGCATCGAGTTGAAATCATGATTGTGAGCACAAGTTTATCGAGATTAAAATTGATTTTTTGATATCCAAGTTTAGCGGTAGGTTTCAAAAACCCTTCTTGATCTTTAAACTTGTGCCACCCTCATTAAGCACTTGAGCTTGTATTTCATCATGATCATGATAAAATATTTCAACACATCATGATCATGATAAAATGTTTCAACACATTCAAATAATGCATCCATGATATTTGTATCTTGCAAGATGGTTTTATCGTTGTAACTATAATGTGGATTCAGAAGGTACGCTGTCAAGTGCAATGAAGAATCAAGCCTCCTTGCCATCTTTACATCAATTGTATCCATAATCAATTTGTATTTGTTATCCAAATTATTTGTCTCATTTACGGGATTTTATTGGTGATCAATTTCGTTATATATTTTCTGATTAATTTTGCGCATTTTTCCATTTTTATTTTCTACCGGTCAGAATATTGTTATTCATCTGTACGGGGATTAAAAATCCATTTTTCTGGCGATTTGTATGATATTCACGGGTTTGCTACGTACGCGTTCTCTCTTTTTATTGATAATTTTTATTATCGGTCTGGTCTATGACTATTTATCCGTACGCGACTTACTTAAATTTGTTGGTCTACTAATTATATGTTGTTGACACGAAATATTCCCGGTGTTCATTTTTACGGCTACACCTACTACCACTAATATTTACTAAAAGTTATCTAATTTTCTAATTTTTCTATACCTAATTTCCTAATTTCTCCCACCCAACCTTTTCCTTAATAATTTTCTCACCTAATAACTCTCTCACCTACCTATCCAATCCTAGCCGAGAAGCTCCTGGCCGCTCATCTCCTCTCCACCTTTTTCTTTATTCCTCTCTCTCTCTCTCTCTCATTTCTTCATTCGGCCAAAGCCTTGCTCCCACATCCGGCTTCCTCTTCTTCCTCAATGCTTTGCTCTCTCTCTCCATTCCTTATCTTCCAATCCTCAAGTCCAGTGCTCGGTTGAAGTCCTCTGACCTCTGGCCGGCCCACCACCAAGCCATCGCCACTGCCACGTCGCTGCGCCCTCCTCTGCTCGGCTTGGTGGCGCCTGGCTCCCAGCCTCCCTACTCCCTACCAAGATCCCCATGGCGCCACCAGCCCTCTTGCTTTCACCCGGCCGCCTCCCGCTGCAAGGCGTCTGGCTCCCCATGGAAAGGCGAGGCGGCGAGACAGAGGTGGCGAGCCCGAGGCCATGAGGCGAGAGCCGGCGAGCCAAGGCGGCCGCAGGAGGCGAGGAGGGAGGTGTGTCGGCCGTGCCCGCCGTGCCGTGCCGGCCCGAGCACGACACGGTTTGCAAGCCGTGTCGTGCCACCCAACGGGGCGGCTTTCTAGGCCCAGCCCGGCCCGCCACGTGCTGGGCCATGCTTGGGCCGTGTTGGGCCGACCGGGCCTCGGACTGGCCCGGAAAAGCATGGGCCGACTCCCAACTCTAGCCGCATGAGGAACGGAGTGGCTATGTGGGAGAGAGAGAGAGAGCAAAAGTGACTGAGGACTCAGGCTTGGGAAAAATTGAGTGATTGCAAACGTTTGGTTTGGAGAGTGGAGAGATAAGAGAGGAATGAGTGGTTGCAAACGGTTGGTCTAAAGAGTGGAGAGAGAAGAGAGGAATGAGTGGTTGCGTTTGTTCTGGAGAGTGCCGTCCGATTTTTTGTCTATAATCGGACGTGAAAAAGAGTATTCGCCAAGAAAGGAAGTGTTTCCTATGCGGGTTCTTGGCGCACAAAAAGAAGATATCTACCATTCCTTCAAAAAGAATGAGCTCTTTGATCTGAATTTTGGACCAAAGGAAAAATAGGTGCACAGTCGAAACGTTAGGATCAGATGTATGACAGTAAGGATTACCGTTAAAAAAACCGTAAAGAAAAAAACCATCAAACGCATGAACCTATACTCTGCAACCATTCAAAATAGATTTTTTTTAGAGGTCAAAATTGAGAATTTTAATATAATATAACACACGAACAATAACATCAAGGCCCATGGTCCATAAACCCCACCAAAAGTTTATCTCTTTCATCTCAATTTAACATTTTCCGGAACACGGCTAGACCAAGGCAGATCAAGAGTGCAGCTTCAACCGATCCCCGACATCTTTTAGGCCAATGTTGGGTGTTTCAGCTATCTCACCTGGAAAGTGAGGAAAGAAAATGGCCTCGATTGCGGATAAAGCTCTTCATGTTTAATAAGTTTCTCTTGGGCTATGCATTTTACCAACAGACTAGACGTGAACTCATAGGGGCAAAATCCGGGCGGATAGTTCCCGCTTGATCTGGAGCCGAATTCGAGAAGATATTTTACTATCTGGTCAAATCAAGGGGTCAGATTTGGAGCGACAACTATCTGCCGGATTCGGATTTTTCCCGTATTACGTTGGATAGTTTCCCGTATTATATGAAGAAGAAAATTTCCAAAAAAAAGATTTTTGGGCTTTGAAAATAGCAAAAGGCACTAAAAATTATTTAAAAAAATTCACAGAGGTATTTTAGAATATTTAGAACCCAAATAAAATATTTTTATACTTTAAAAAGGTTTTATTAATTCTGTAAGAATGCTTTTAGTCTCGGGGAAATAAGAAAAAGCTTTTATAAATTTAGGAAATTTTAGGAGATGGCTCAAAAATTCAATGATGGATAAAAGTAATTTTTTTAAGCTGAATTTTGAAAATTGAGGGTGTTAGACCTTATGTTGATGTGATCGTGTCAAATTTATGTATGAACTTATGTTCACATAATATATCATTATGTCGATATGATTGTGTATGCGCGTGAGACTTATATATGTACTCGTGTTGAAAAGTTATATGCACCAAAAACCATTTGTGATACATAGAATATCACAGATGGTTCTATCTACAAACTGCATGTGATTGGAGACACATCACAGATGGTTTGTAAATAAAACCGTCGGTGATACTAGACCTTCACAGATGGTTTCAACAAAAAACCGTCTGTGATAATTCTTTATACCTAACTAATTTTTTTTTATTTTTGGCTAGCCTCAGGAATTGCTAGCCATGCCCTCTGAAAACAAGCATGCAGAAAACAGATACATCACAGATGAATCAATTGTTGACAACTCAAAGTGATCATTTACAACTCAAAACCAATTACAAAAGAATGTGTTCAAGTATTGTCGCTATAGTTACAATTGGATTACAACTACTCAAAGTGAATTACAATTGAATCAATTATTTGAAGGTGGTTCAGAGGTGTCGCTCTCCGTTGGCGTTAATGATCTCAGTCTTGATGAAGGCGCAGAGCTTCCCTCGAACGTCCGAGATCACTTTCACAACAAGTGCATCTAAATCTATGTTCAAGCCCTGTCAGTAGCAAGAGTAAAGTAGTAAGCATATATTTAAATTTATAATTAGGAAATAATTATTGCGAAATTGACAAACCTTGGGATCCTTCATCTTAGCACTCATGATTTGCTGCATATGATGGCAAATGTAGAATGCATATAGGTGATCTTGTTTTTGCTGGCGGAACTACAAAAATAGAATTACATATATAGGTATAGTCAGTTCGAGATGCATTATTACGAAGTATGATATAGGATTATTGTGTTGTAGTGTGTACCAAAAATCGCGTCATGTGTTGCAGTTTGACACTCGATCCCTTGTATGCCCCTCCATCGGCAACATAGGCGATGAACGACCTACATAATTCTAAAAAGTTATTCTCGACCATTTTAAACGAAGGTAGACTACAATAGAGTTATGTATGGAGAAAATGAGCATACCTATCAAGTATTCCTTTCACAAGGGTGAAGTCGTGGGTTTTGTTGAGAAGGGAATCAAGGTATATTACCTTGTTCCTCTTTGGTATAATGACTAAAAGGATCCAGTGGTACCTACTCATGTATGTCGCTATAGCCATTAATCATAAGTTCCTGCTGCGTATAAAGTATAAATGAAATTTATATAGCAAGTAGTGAAGCACTTACTGCTGGTTGTAGGGCACCAGTATGTAGTTCTTATCGTTCTGAGCAAGTAATCCCGTCGTTATGTATTTCTCGACATAGGATGCGTTTTCGTTGTTGGTTTGCTCAGAGACCACGTGTGGGTCAAGGAAACCCACGGTTCGAACCATTCCCGGACTTTTTTCATCATGTATCTATACATAAACAATGAGTTGTGATATTTATCGGTATTACGTGAATGTAGAACTTGATTGTACACACTTACAATGTCCAGCATCGTAGAAGCGAGGCGTCGAGGGCATCGAGGTTGAATAGGTCGAATAAGTTGTTGAAGCCCTACAACGGCGGGCTGGCTCGTGGAAGAAATGCTCCTTCGTATCTCGACGGTGATTCCAATATCACACCCCTTCTCTTTGGTCTTCCGCATGTACCAGACATGCAAAGCCTGACAACCTACTCTAGCGCGGGCTAATCTTGTGTTTGGGCCAACGGACTTCCAATGGAGTATTTCGAGGGCTTGGGAGGCGTCTTAATGTTCTTCGATTTCGATTTGGCCTTAATGACTAGCTCGCTACACGCCTTCTGTGAGACGACTCAGAACCGATCGACTTTCCTTTTCCTAAATACAGGGGATTGTATCATCTATGAAGATTCGCCATATAGATCATTGTTTTCATCAGCCTACATGTGTGTAATGTACGGCAACTAATGAGAAAACAGATGATTAAAAGGTTAAACAAATACTGCAGAGCAAAGCAGAAAGGGTAAACTTTATCATAAAATATTTTGTGTCGTTCCATTAGTGTGAAGTTATGTTACAATTATCGTTAATCATAATTATGTATCGAAGGCCTCCATCAGATTCCATTGAGCTCAAAAGAGCTTAATCAATTTTTCAAACCATATTTAGGACTTGGAAAAACACTACATTTGTCTGTTTGTAAACCAAACTAAGAATAGATAATTAGTCAGATTTATCACCTCTGACATAACCATCCATGATACAATATGTCATCAAGGAATTCAATAAAATAAGGAAGAAAACCTAACAAAATGATGATAGTGATATTCTTTAATAAAACATAAACATGG
This sequence comes from Phyllostachys edulis, assembly GCA_036346405.1. Classification (NCBI taxonomy): domain Eukaryota; kingdom Viridiplantae; phylum Streptophyta; class Magnoliopsida; order Poales; family Poaceae; genus Phyllostachys; species Phyllostachys edulis. Next base: position 11,399,296 of record CM070566.1, read on the forward strand.
TCATTGATGTGTGCCGTAGATTTTAAATGTTAAAATTCTCCCCAAATGTGAAATATCTGTACTTTTGTAACATGGCGCAAGGAAGGAGAGGAGTGCTAGTTCATTTTAACTAACCTCTAATTACCTAAATAAATCATTACTAACCTAACTAAGAAGGCAATCGCTAATCGAAATTTAACTAACTAATTATCAAACTAAATGAATTGTAATTAAGAAGGCGAGAAGCAGTGCTAGTCCACCGTAGCTACTTCTCTTATACTCTGAAATTCGATGAATATGCTATAACCGACTAATCAACCTAGCGATTATAAATTATAGAAAGAAAGTTTTGGTTAAGTAATTATCTTAAGCACCAATCATCCCATTAAATGAGTAATTACGTCAAGCACTAATCATCCCACTAAACTAAATGTACTTAACAATCTAATTGCCTAACTCTATCTACACGGTACTCATTAATCGACTTACCTATGGGTCCTAGTGTAAGTTGCTCATTTGCAATGCAAGTGTTGTCACGTAGCTACCTCTGGTGGACCCTCACTACCACAAGAGAAAGCACAGAGGAAGGAACCAGAGCAAGGGACGAGAGGAAGTGCGAGGCGGCCCTGTAAGGGTCGACACCCCAAGAGGTCGACGATGGCGGTCGAGGACAGAAAAATAGATTACCATGAGGGAGAGGAGGCGACATTGTGGCCTAGCCGGTGCTAGCCCAAGCCGGTGGCGGTCTTGAGGCGGTCCGACACGGGGAAGGAGGAGGGTGGTGCCGTTGGAGGGGAGAGGGGGACAATATGGGAAGAATACACATGAGGAAGATGCAAGGAGCTCACTGGTGCACTTACTAGCGACGGGAGTGACCAACAGAGGTCGGTGGTGACAGGAGCCATGAGCCTCCCATCCGGTGAGACACGTTCTAATTCCTTGTTTGGGGACCATCCTCATGCCTTCCTCTCTCAAGCCTAGGGAAATCGGGCTGGGCATGAGAGAGAAGGCATGAGGATGGCCCCAAACAAGGAATTAGAATGTGTCTCACCAGATGGGCGACGCCCAGCGGCGGGGTTTTGCCGATTTAGGGAAGATGATGGCGTGGGATCTTGATGGCGGAAAACCCAAATCTATTAGGGGAATGCTCGTGATGTTGTGGAATAGGACGTGACACTAAGAAATTGAAGGAACTCATTGTTTTGACGGAATCAGTGAGATGAGGGGGGAGCCGGTGTCTCATGCACGGCCGAAAGAGAGGAGAGGGGTGATGCGGAGTTGGGCGGTGAGGACGACGAGTCTAAAGGGGAGGAGACGGTGGCGACGCAAGCGAAGGGCAAGAGGGGGGAGGAACACAGCCATTGGTGGGGGCGACGCAGACGAAGGGGGGGATAGCCAGTGTGGAAGACGGGGAAGAGGGAGCAGTGGGTGTGGCGGCAGCAATGGCGGGGGAGGAGGTAGGGAGGAAGCGAGCGTGGGGGCGACGCTACCGAGGGCGGGGACGCTGAGGTGATGTGTTAGGAGGAACCTTCACGCGAGCAGCAGCGTAGGGCAAAAAACTGAGAAGGCCGAACGGGCGCCGCTAGTGGAGCAAAACCGCGGGACAACCGTTGACGTGCTATTGGGAGAAAATGCCTGGGAAACACAGGGAGAGCACCGATTCTAGACGCAATAAGGAGCTGGATATATAATCACTGCATTTCCTTTGTATTCCCTGTGACCCATCCAAACGCTCCTTTCTATAATTTTCCAATCTTTTCCATTTCTCTGTTTTATACATGTAATCCTCTTCTATTCATGTGTTTTTTTTCCTGTTTCTGCACTTTTCCATTCCTGTGTTCCAAATATGCTCTATACGTTGTGACAGCGTGTCCGTGTTTAATTCCTCGTGCGTGTCAGCAAATTGTACTCCACTATTTACGTTGCTTTCGCGCGCGCGTGTCGGACGTCGCACGGTCACCGGAACGTCAGCATCACCAGGAAACCCACGAACGCGGCCGCCCCGACGCCGGAGCAGCAGAGGTCAACGATGCCTTCCCGCCTCGCCTTGCACTTCTTCCTCGCCCTCTTCCCCTTCACGAACTCCTCGTAACGCCGCCTGGCCGCCTCCTCCGCGCCTCGGCCCTGCCTCGAGCCAACCATGGCCGCGGTCACCGCGGCCAGCCCGTCCCGGCCGCTCACGCCGCCTCCTCGCCGTCCTGCACACACAGGCTGACCTCCCGGACATGCCCGTACCGATCGTCGCACGTGACGGCCGCGTCCAGGGCGACGTCACCGAGCACCACGGTGAACCGCGTCACGGTCTCCCCGGTGGGCCACTTCCGGTCCACGGACACCGGGCGCCGGCTCGAGACGTTCACGGCCCGGCCGGTTGCAGGGTCGATCAGTATCCAGCTTAGCGTCAGCTCGGTCAGCGTGATCGCCGAAGCCGCAGAGAAGCCCTCTTGAACGAGCGCGTCGACGCGGAACGGCGACCCCAGGAACCACGCCGACGAGGTGTCCGTCTCGACGACGCGCGACATGATGCAGACGCCCTTGTGGTGCAGGTCAACGGCCGAGACGAGCCTGGTGGGGATTGAGCCCGGGACAGGGACGGGCGTTGCCGGCGACGCGGCCGGGAACGGGAAGGCGTCGGCGAAGAGCGCCCGGAAGCCGGCGCCGCAGCAAGGGATGCCGGCGACGGACGGCCACATGGCGAGGCAGAGGGCGCGCCATGTGTCCGGGTCGGTGGCGAGCTCGTGGAAGCTGGAGCACGCGCACCCGAGCGCGGCCAGCGACGCGCCGTCGAGCTGGAGGAGCACGAGGGCGAGCACGTCCGTGGGGAGGTCCTCGAGGACCGTCGCGATGCCGCCGTCCCCGCCGAACGCCGGAGAACGGTCATCCGTCACTCCCTCAAGACTCGTGCTGCTTGCCATGACCACAGGATCGCAGAGCTTGGTATATGTAACAGTGGTGCACCTTTTTTGTGCGCGTGTGTGTGTGTGTGTTGCGACTTGTGAATTCGTTTATATATAGTTAGGAGGGTGAGTGATCACAGTATGAAAGTGAGATGTTCCTTCTGATGCTCAACTTGGGGGTTGAACTCTGAACGTGTTTGCGTTGCTGAAACGCAAAGTTGCGGGGAAAAAAAATATGCGATGATGTTTCTAAGTTCTTCCTTGAATGCGTTCAGTTATCGGACACTGACAGATGGGCCGTGTCGTGTTAACTCCTTTGACTGACGTGTCAGCAAAGGGGATATTTATTTCGATGATGTGGGATGGGGTGGACACGTACATCTCCTTAGGGAATAAAAAAAGATAGTAGTAAACTATCCCACCGGTTAAACAAAAATCGTTTTGGAATTCATCAGTCAAACGTTGGCTACCAATATATTTTTAAATATTTAGATTAGATATATAGAAATCATATGTGTAGATTCGTCTCGAAAAATAATTTTATAATATTATAATTTTATTGAGTTTTACAAATATATTACAATAGTCATTAGTGATCAAAATTGTATTTTAAGGACCGTGTCGATGTCCAAAACGACTTATTTTTGTGAACCGGTGGAGTATTAACTGTAAACATGGCGGCTTGGGTGTTGCTTCCGTAGAAGTTGTCATCACGCATGTAGCTGACAACGTATTAACGGCACGGATTGATCGTAAGGTTAGTCCAGGAGGGCCCCATTCTATTGATGGCTTTGGAAACACCGGTCTTGGCAGTGGTGGAGCCAGAATTTTTTTAAAGTCTGGGCAAGCCACAATTACACATCATGCAAATCCACAATAGTTTTAAAGTAAAAGAACAGATACGATACATGACACATATAAAAGTTCATAGATGAAAATAAAAACGAGATACGATAACAAACAACTCACTAAACACTACCAAAGTTGCGACGAGTCGACAATAAAAGTCCAAATACCCAATCGCACAACCAAAAGATAGTAAGAGACTCTACAAGATAAAAAAAATAAGAATTAGTAAGTCATATAACTTTGACTTGAAAATATATTCACATCGGAGAGAATGAAACATACCGATAATGTGCTAATTAGGCCTAGGCCTATGAGGCAAATGCCCTTTCCTTTTCTTCATGGCTTGAAACCATCGAGCAATAACATCATCATCAAGTTGTTTAAATATGTCCCGCTCGGTATAGCATATCATCAAGTCATTGAACCAATCATTGTTGATCTTGTTGCTAATTTAGACTTGATAATCTTCATTGCCGAAAAAGCCCTTTCAACCGATGCCGTTGACACCGCAATAACAAAGCCAACTCAATGAGTTTGTAGACCAATGGAAAACCAAATATTTCTCGATTTCAACCATCTTTGTAGCCAAACTTTCAAGATCTTTACAAGTAGAAAATAAAACATGCCTTCTCACATGATGGATGTAAGTCTCAAGTTGGTGACTTATGATTGCACGATCACCACTAGAGAATCCGCATGATAAATTGTAGTGAGGCTAGCAAGCTCGTCAACATCAAACTTGGAAAAAGAATTCTTTGGATCAAGGCATGAGAAGCACACTAATATCTCTGTAGATGCTTCACTAAATCGATGATTCATCTTAGTACATATCTTTTCGAGGGCAACATAGAAAACCCCAACTCGGTAATAATGAAGATTAGTGTAAGTCTTCCCATCACGCCTCGAACGACCTCTAACTAGTATTTGTTCATCCATATTTGGCACCGGAATACCTTTGACAACACAAAATTGTTGGACCTCATCAAACAAGTTCTCCCAACCACTTTCTCTCATGGAGGTCAACCTAGCTTGGATATTATGAACTAATTCCATAGCATGAACAATATTCATATCCTTCCTTTGCAAGACTTGTGAGAGCTCATTTGTGATGGCAAACAACTTTAACATAAGCTTCAAAATGAAAGCAAATTTGAAACTCTCCATTTTTTCTATCAAACCTGCCGCTTGAGACGGTCCACGCCCATCCTCATCTACTGCACTAAGCACATATAACACCGACATCCACATTTGATCCAAACGAAGCAAAGTTGTATGATGTGAACCCCATCTAGTATCCCCGGGTTTAGCTAGACTTGTTTGTTGATTCAAGCCTCTTCCACTAAATATCTCACCCCTCTCAAGCATATCCAAAATATTTTGATGATGTTCTTCCGTCAATGCATCCCTCCTCTTGCAAGATACACTTGTTTTAGTCACAATCAAGGTGACATACTCAAAGAAATCATGAATGGATGAGCAACAACTAGCAACAGAGACAACAACCAATTGGAAACGGTGGGCAAAGCAATGGACGTAGAAAGCATAAGGGTTTTTATCTAGAATCTTTCTTTGCAAGCCATTAAATTCACCTCTCATATTTGAAGCCCCATCGTATCCTTGCCCCCATAGCCTATGAATGGATAACTTGTAACGATCTAGAACCTCCTTGACCTGGTCGTTCGGCATAGGTACAATTTTATGCTTTGACTGCTTGGTTGAAGGCTGCCCTTTGTTTTCTTCTCGAGCTGGTATCTGGCCGACTATTTCGAGGGACCGACGGTCACACGTATGCACCATCTTTTTGTCACAATGAATTGTGATCACTCCTTTGGGACCTGGCATCTTAAGACATTGATACCCATAATGAGTAGCGATTAAGAATTTTGCCAAAGTTGGTCATCCAAGTATAGCGTTAAATGCTGTATCGAAATCGACCACATCAAAGGAGATCTTCTCTATCCTGAAATTACTTGGAGAACCAAATGTTAAAGGAAGAGAAACTTGGCCAATAGGTTTGGCCGAAGATCCCGGTACAATACCATGAAAAGTGTATTGTACCGGTCTTACCTTGGTTCTGGGTACTTGCATCTCATCCAGGGTACTCGTAAACAAAATGTTTAACGAGCTTCCACCATCAATTAATACTCGATTTACTTGACAGTTATTGATGGTGGGCTCGACCACGATCAGAAAGCGACCTGATCGAGTGGAAGGAATCTGGTAGTCACTCTTCTCGAAGGAGATGGTGACTTTCGACCACTTCGGCAGTTATTGACAAGAGGAGGGTCAATGGAGTTTACCTCGCGCTCGACAACCTTAAGTTGTCGTCTTGACTCGTATGCCGATGATCTCCCATAGATATGCTCGATGGTGTGTTTGGGATCTTGAAATGGCGTCTCCTCGTTGTCGTCAGATTGCGTACGACCACTGGGTTGCCCTATCTCTTCGAGGGTAGGAACTGGTCCTTTGCCGTTGTAGTAGTCCTCGATTTTTCGTTGGAATACTTGGCAGTTGCGAAGGTCATGGCATTCCTTTTTATGGAAAGGACACCACCTAGGCTTGTTGTTCTTCCGCTCGGGGCGTTTACCTTTGCCTCGATCAGAGTATGGCTTGGAGTCTTGAGGATTTTTATCGCTCACGGCCAAGGCCTCCTTGGAACTATTAGCTTGAAGCTTTTGGCCATTTGCCTTGTTCTTGGATTTCTTGACATTTTTATCCTTCTTCTTACCACTTTCGCCCCCTCTTGAGGAATTTTATCTTCTCGATCAATAGTATTGTTCCACTCGACCGCTTCAGCGGCGGTAGCTTATCGATCGGCCATCTCGAAAAGTTCAGTGACAGTGGCAGGTGGATTCAAGGCAATGTTCTCCGTGATCCTTCTACTACGGACTCCCTGCTTGAAAGCTCTGATGATAGAAGAATCAGAAACCTCAGGAATGGAATTTCGAACCTGACTAAAGCATCAAATGAACTGACACAAAGTTTCGTGGTCGTTCTGTCTCATCCTGTGCAGGTCGTCCTCCTTTCTAGGGTGATGGTAGGTGCCTTAGAAATTCGCCAGTAGGAGGTCGCAGAGATGCTGTTATGAATAAATCGACTCGAGTGGCTGATTTAACAACCACGATCGAGCGGATCCTTCGAGCACAGTAGGAAGATAATTTGCCATTACATGCTCTCCTTCTTCTGCAGTTCGGACAGCAGTTGTGTAGATTTGGAGAAATTCAATGGGGTTTTGAGATCCATCATACTTCTCCATGTTCACTGGTCGAAACCGAGGAGGCCAGCGAACTGCTCAGAGGTCGGGTGAGAAAGCCCGACATCCGGTAATGACTTCTTGACGCCTTCTTTACAGGAAAGAAGGATTGACATCACCAGATGATTGTACATGACGATACCCGGTCATAGGCAGACCCCGACCTATGGTGGGTCTCAACCCTACGAGTGAAATACTCCTCATATTTCGTCTACCGTCGCAGATTTCTGGGTTGGAGTAGTGAATGATCACCTCTCCTATGAACCCACTGGTTTTCAGGCATTCGAGGAACTCTCTTTCGGCTGGGGCGAAGATCGGGAGAGCGTCGTGATCGATCGTCACGACGATCTCCATGCGGCGAGTTCTTCAAATGACTAGAAGCAGATGAGGTCATCCTACCACGACTTCTAGGTTGAGGTTGGCAAGGGTGCTCAAGCTTGGCCACTGTACTTCAAAGCCTTTGCACGATCTCTTCAGCAAAGAGGTCGTAGCCGGGTGTTCGAACAAGTTCTCGAGATGGGTTCTCGAGAAGGTCATTAATGCGCTGGAGTTCTTGAGCTTCCTCCGACTGATAGTGAACGCGCCTAGATGAATTTTTCTAAGCTGCAATTCTTTTCTGTCGGGTTGCCTCAAGAACGTCCATACCTAAGCCTCGAGCTTGCTTAGTGGAGTATGAGTATTTCTAGAATCTCCTTGACACTCATCAGAGTGTTGACTCTGTTCATCACCGGAGGTGTCCTCGTCATTACCACAAGAGGTCGCAACGTGTGATCGTTGGGGAGCATCCTCAGTTCTCTCTCTAAGAGAGTGATCGTCACCTGAGGGAAGGACGAAGGCCTCTCATTGATGATCTCCACCTGCGCTTGAGGCCTCCTCGCTTGAGGAGTAGTCGAGAGACACCATCTAGCGACTTGGAGCAAACCCCTCCAGGAAGGAGAATTCCGGGTTATAACTGTCTCTGTCCGTAAGTGAGCCCTACGATGGGATGGTCGAACCCGCAGGAAAAGCATGTTCGACCCCCTTCTTTGTGGGGCTAACCTGAGAGAGACGACCACCAGGTGCTGATGAAGTTCCGGAATGATTGCCTCCAGGATTTATCGTGCCAGGTCGGATTGTCTCAAATGGACTTGAACACTTGGAGAGGGAACCCTCGCCATGCTCTGAGTCTGTCCTAGTGCAGTCCTGATTGTGGTCTGATTGACCCTTGCTCTCTAAGGAAGCTAGTTCCTCATCCAGACGTAATGTTGCGGGGGATAAGGACCCCTCCTCAACTCCATCGACGATATGGTCTTCTGGAGAATGATCTCCGGAGACGACATCACCATCGGATGATGTAATACTCGGCTCGTAGTCGAAACCAACATCCATGTCGATATCTGCGTAATTGGCCAAGTCGAACCAGTTCTCCTCGTTCCACTCTCCTGCCATGAGAGCATTAGAGTTGGAGAAGAGCAAAGAAAGCTAGTGACTCGAAGATTCCCACGGTCGGTGCCAACTGTTGGTGTTTTAGAACCGAACTTACGTAAACATTGTTTGATTCGGGGGTCTCCAAGACTCAAACCACGCAGAGAGAGGCGACACGAAGATTTTTATACAGGTTCGGGCCTTCTCCCAGGGAGAATAACAACCTTACTCCTGTGTGTATGTATTGAATATGCTGGATTATAAGATCAAGAGAAATACTAGAATGAAGCGTCTTGTGCTCCTGATTCCTCCTCCTCTAATGATTCTGTCTTTTATAGTACTTAGAGTGTGCTGCTGTTCTTCCAGTCCAAAGGGCGCCTTAATGCTTCGGATTATGGAGTCATTACTGGAGATTATTGTGAGAGTAGTAACTTTCCCACGTCGCGAGGCAGTTATCACCATGACATGGAGTTAATTTGTGCCTTTATTCTAGAGAATAACAGCGTAGTTTACTGCCCATATCTTTAAATATGGTGCGAAAGATTATCTGGTCGATTAGGCTCACATGTTTGTAAGCCACATCGACTAGAGATTGGTCGTAGAATAGCTTACGACCATATACTGATCGTAGGGGAGCTTACGATCAAGGCATAGTCATAGAAAGACTTACAACTATAGTGTAGTCGTAGAAGGACTTACGACTATGGAGTGGTTGTAAAAGAACTTACGACCTCCAGTTTCTCCCTTATGGATATTAAGGGGTATACTCACGAACCATATGACGTCATTATTATCCATAATATGAATTACAGAGAAATAATTAAATGAGGATTATTATATCCTCGTCAAGAGTCTTTTCAAAGCTTTAAAAAATAAAATAAACCATTTGTATTTTATTGGATTAATTAGAGCTTAATTGGAAATTTTAGAAAATGAAAAGCATTTTAAATGAATAAAATAAACTTCAATTAAATTCAAAATTATTTTATTAAATCTATTCATGTTCCAAGGATTTTTCGTAATTTTCTTGAAATTTTGGAAATTTATTTTATTTTGGATTTTTCTCGGTTTTTTTTCAATTTGTTTATTTATTTTCTCTCTCTCTTTGAAGCTGATTCGCCAGCGCTGTGGATTGGCAACTTCATGCGCTCGGTGGCGCAGAAGTCGCCAAGTTCCTACGGTTGGGGGGGGGGGAGCAAGCTGGTTAGTTCATGCGCCACCGGAGCGCAGAAGAAGCCGGACCCACCACCTCCCGCGCCTCGCCGCTAGCTTCCGCGCCCACCCAACCTTCCACGCTGACCTCTCTCTTTCCGCACCTCCGACTGCATGCGACACGTGTCAACGTCAGGTGCTTCCGCGCTTGAGAGGGGCTAGAATTGTAAATACGATGTTGTAGACAACAATGTAGTATTAGATGCTTCTTTTCCATTGTCATATTCTGCTAGGCCCAGAAATAATGGGCAATGTTGTTGATTTACACAGCAGATAAATAGCAAGAACTGTCAATCGTATCGTATGTTGTCAAGTCAATACGCTGAGCTGCTTGTGTGCTATGATGTTGCAGGTATTATACATTTGATAAGAAAAATATATGTATATCTATGTGCACAGCTACGTATGTACAGGGGCAAACAAGTCTTCTAGTGTCTATAGCGCCTTCTGGTCCAATCTCTCGTTCCAGTTCAGGCACCTGATCAAGCTGCGGAACCAGTCGCCAGTTTGGTCGGACTTATTAACAGTTGGGAGCGGGTGCTGACTCATGGATAAATGAACAGAATCTCCTCTCGACAATTGCTGCCTCCTTTTGCCGTCAAATGATACCCACGCATTACTTCTTGCATCATCTGGGATCTGGAAAAATTGCAAAAATGCAACGGCAGTTTCATAACATAGTGTGCAAAATCAATCAGTCAGCAAAGCAAGGCCATGATATTGTGGGATAAAAACTGATAAGCTAGGGAGTTCTGGATACATATACATACTAAACATTCATCTTTAAGACAATAAGATTGCATGAAAACAGTAGACATTTCACATTTCATATATTGGAGATCAGTTGTTCCATACCTTCAATTCAAGCCGTGCGGAGTCAGGAAGGATGACGGGTCTAAATGACAGAGAGTGCGCGCAGATTGGAGTGAACAGCATACATGGAACATTTGGATGGACCTAGACAGCACAAAACCACAATGATCACAGTAAATAACTGTTCTGTTCGATTGATACATCTGTATGCATGGGAAAATAAACAGTTGACTTGCACAAATGAAAAGGTTACCAAACGCACATTATGCGATTGCACAGTGCTCAAAAGTACACTTCACATAATTCATTTGAATGCAACACTACACTAGAAAAGCAAACAGACAAAACATAACATCATTTCTCAGTATTCAGTTTTGAAATGCTACATTGGAATATTCAGTGCAGAGTACTCCCAGAAGTACATACTCCCACTTCGAATATACCACTTAAACAAATATATTATACTTCGTTATCATTTTCAGTATACTTAAATACCAATTATAAGATACTCCAATACGACTTGATTGGAAAATTTTCATTAGAGCCCTTTATTTTTGCTATATACCCTTTTTCATATATAAAAATATATATATACACAAATTTTGCTATAAAATGTGGACTTTAATTAATTTTTTCATGGAACTCACTTTGAGGTATCTTATAATCATTATTGAGTATGCTCAAATTAATAAATAGGTATTATCATACGATTTAAGTGGTATCTGAGAAGTGGGAGTATGTACTCCCAGAGAGTACTCACGAGTACATGCTCCCACTTTCAATATACGACTTAAACGGATATATTATACTTTTGTATCATTTTCAAGATACTTAAATACCAATTATAAGATACTTCAATGCGACTTGATTGCAAATTTTTCATTGGAGCCCTTTATTTTTGCTATATACCCTTTTTCATATATAAAAAAGTATATACACAAATTTTGCTATAAAAGTGGACTTTAATATGATTTTTTCATGGAACTCATTTTGGAGTATCTTATAATTATTATTGGAGTATTATCAAATTAATAAAGAGGTATCATCATACGATTTAAGTGGTATATGAGAGGTGGAGTACGTGACTCGAAGTACCATACCACCATACTGTTTCCCTATATATATATATATATATATATATAAGATCCTCAGTGCAACAACCAGATTGAATATTAAATATTGCGGATGACAAATTAAAAGAAAACTGGTAATTTAATTCATAGGAAAGGGAGACTCACTGCTATTATTCTTAAATGGAAATGGCTCAATGCTGTGTATACAAACTGAATGGGCCCATTCTATTGAAGCTTGGGAAAAAGGTTCAGGGAACCACTTAACCAGTAGGCAATGGAAAGCAAGGATAATTCCAGATGTTCCTCATCGTTACTTTTTGAAACATGTATAGGACACATGACAATATAGAAGTTTTATTTTTGTAATTATAACCAAAATATCGTATTTTCATATATGCATGTGCTTCATCAATGAGAATTATCCATTTGTCTCATGGAGTGAAATGTAACAGAAGAAATAGGCATTACGTAACACAGGAAAATGCTTTTGTTACCATGCCATGAATACGATTTAAGTTAATGCTTCCTTGGATATGAAACTTGTAAGAATTAACCTACCATTGATCCTCCTGCAGCAGTAGAGTATGCTGTGCTGCCAGTTGGTGTTGCTACTATCACCCCATCTCCTTGAACCTAGATATATTTCCCATCAGATTCAAAACAGAAGTTTGAGTTAAAGTAGATGCAAAGTAAAATAATCCTGAATTTATAAATAAAGGCTAGTATAGAACAACAATAATATAATCATCAGGCATAAGAGTTCCATGCAGCTGCTGCCTAGACTTTGTCAAGCATAATACAGTTCAGAAAAGGCCTAAACTCAAGGTTCCATCTATTAAAATTTCCAAACAGAAGTATTAAAAAAACCACATCGATGCACACAGCTACCAAGCAAAAAGGCGCAAAGAGAGACGGCTAGTTTTCTAAGATTTCTGCTTATATTACCTTAGTGATAAGGTGGTTATGCTCGTAGCATTCAATTTTGGAGAGGTATGGATTAGAACCCCGATCAACAACAACTTCATTTAGCACATCAAACACTTTTCCAGGCATTGCTTTTCCATTGCGAAAGATCTCACAGCGAGACGCATCCTAAGGGTTATATAAACTCCGGCGTATTGTTGCCATGGATGACAGCTCTCAAGTCTTGTCTGAAACCTTCGAACTGAGGTGAAGCAAATAAAAACATGCTTAGATTTGAGAAAACAACAGGTTATAATGATGAATTTATTTCTGAGTGGAGCTTGAAACATACATTATGTGAAGTCAGAAATCCAAGAGATCCAAGATTGAAAGAGACAATAGGTGGTACAGAAGTTCTAAATAGGTTTGATGCATGCAAAATGACTCCATCACCACCCAAGCATGTGACAAAATCAACTCTCTCATGAAGGTCGCTGATTTTTAGCACAAAATATTGTTAGTAAATTGGAAATTAATATACAGCTTATCACTCATCGCAAACTTAAATATATTTTATCTGTACCTGGTATCTTGAGTATAGAAGGTTTGCACAAAACCATAACCAGGAATTCTTGCAAATATATCATGAACATCAGGCTCCACAAGAACATTCATCTTTTCTTGATGATGCAGAAATGAAGCAACCTGAAAAGAAAGTAATTGGTTTATAGCAGATCAAATGCTAAGTCTGTTGCCAAACAAAGAAGCGAATTAGGTAGAAGTACATGAAATGTATAGCCTAAGTGACTATTAAACAGCTTTAAGAAGAGAATTCTCACGACCATCTTCGACATTTCCAAAGATACGTTGCCAAAGAGCATACACTGCATGAGTTATACATATTGTGAAATGTTTAGCAGTAACTTTAACCACAAATTTCTAAAGTTGCACCCATGATTATTCCTACCATGAAATGAGACCTACCATTTAATCCAAGTCATATGGAAAAGGGATATGCTCTCCAAGCAATTCAATAACTGCCCAGATATCCCTATTGGTGTATCCCAGGGCTTCATACAGCTTATTTGAATTTTGAAGCAAACCCTTTTAATCGGCACTTGTTGATCAATGGAAATCTTTCTACAATGTAAACTCAAAGAACATTTCCAAACTATGAGAGAAAATATTTTATTAGTTCACTAACTAATGTTCTCTCTGACACACTACTAAAAACCTTTCAACTAATTCCATGTAGTCCCACATCTTACTACAAATTCATGCTGTACTCAGTACTGAACAACTTATAAAGGTAAGTGCCTTCTGAACATGAATTTCAAGTAAAAATGTCTCAAGCCCTAAATTCATTAATCATTATATGTGCAAACAGTACATCATTCACATGCTGGAACTTTAGTCGTCTAGTCTTTTTTGAGATGATTAAACTACATTTTGCTACCACATACAAGAAAGAAATGCAGAGTATGTTGATATCTGAATGATAAGAAATATATATTGACTAGAAAAAGGAATTCAGTATGCACCTCTTTAGCCTCTTCCATGAGCTCGTCACCTAATTTTTTCAATAGTAAGACAGTCTTTGGAGGAGATTTCCACATGAGCATCTGTTGCTGTGTGCTAGGATGAGTAAAAGCCAAAGATGATTCTGTTACTTTTTCTCTAGTGCAAGAGAATCCATCTGTACGTACTAGAAACATCTCCGCCTTTCTTCTAGATTGAAGTCTAACAATACCAGTTGCAGAGGCACACATATTACCATCAACAAGATCTGATGAGTTTCTCTCCAGATAAGGGGCACCATTCTTTTCAGCGGATTTTTGTGATCCAAGCAGCGCATTCCCATTAGAGTTGCTGGTATTAGATGTTCTAGGATCAACGGTTATCACTGAGGCTGCCCTTTCCTTTTCCTCAACAGGTGTGGAGGATCCATTGTTGGATGGTTTCCCATTAGTAATACCTGAAGCAACTGATAGAATATAGTCATTGCCAAATGGTGCCCCATTTGAACTTTTCAGAACCGTAAGCTCTGCAGCTTCATAGTCAATAGATCCATTGTGTTCAGCACTGAGATTTTGTCTTCTCCTCGATACCAGCAAGCTACTCGATCGTTTCCGAGAGTTCAAAACAGATTTTGGGTAAACTCTTCTGCTTCTAAAAAAGTCGGTTATCTCCTTTCTGGAGAAAACATCGCAAGAAGGAAATTGTGCCTTAAGGGGATTACTCTCCAGTCTAAAGTCTGACAAAAGTTCTGTCCTGGTGCCATGCAGTTCACCATGTTCAGTGCTTTGATCACTGGGCAGGGAATTAGTGACTTCCAGATTATGACGTGCTAGTTCTATGTCTATGTCACATGTTTCCCCATTGTTCATGGTTCTATCAGATTCCACCAGTGTACCGTTTTCACTATTCTTTGAGGAGGAACTTGGGCTGCTTGTGTGCTGCTCTGTCCGATCATTCTTCAAGACCTTACCATTCCCATTTAATGAGCGGTTTTGGGTAGCCAGTCTCTCAGCACGAGTGACATATTGCTTCCATCTGGAGACCATTGCAGACGTTCTACTAACCCCTTCCTTGCTATGAAGATAAATGGGCATCTTCGTATCATCTGACACAAGTGCCGCAAATTGCTGAACCTGTTCGGCAGAGGGTGCTGTCCCGATTTCAACCGGCATATTCACCACCTCTATCTTCCCAGATGAGACAGCTTCCTGAACTGCTGAAAGGTATAAATCATCTTTAACATCTTCCTCCCGGAGATCAACAATAGTTCTGAATCCCTTCGCTAACAACCATTCCAGTCCTTCCTCACTGACTTGCCCTCCCCTCCAAAATGCAACCTCTAACTCATCTGACGCTGAATTATCTGGCACAGTTGAAAAGTACACTGGAAACCAATTTGCAAACAATGTCGGACAGGGATGACCATCAGCCCTTGGGAAACCCGCATCGTAACAGGCATTCTTCAATCTCTGCAGCTTCCTCCATATATCCAACCCCCAGGCCTCACTCGGTACGAGGTAGCTGGCAAGTGCAACCTGCATGCTCTCACAGCACCCCTTCATATCTCCACGGAACAAGGCGAGTGGCGGGATCCTATCCATCGTACTGTCCTCGGATCCCTGGAACGCGCTCGCAACACCTGACCGGCCTGAGAGCACCTCCGTCCTGCCCCGGTTCAGTAATGCCAGCATGCAGCCGAGCACGGCAGCGACCTTGTCCTCCAGCACCGGCAAGTCCTCTGATTGCACATCGTAGCGCACGGAGCACTCACCTGTCTCTGGATCACAAAGTGCCGACATGACTGCAGTGTGGAGCTGCTCTGCAGCACGGAATATGCGACAGTACGCCTCAATCTCAGCGATGTCCCCGGGCACCGGACCCACCCACAACAGCTGGGACAAGTCCCTTGTGTGAAAATTCTACAAGAAACCATTGATCGATCAATATAGAATCATTTCATCTAAGCCACAGCCAACAAACACTACAATTCCATATGGAGCTATCGATGCAATCAAACAAGATCCAAATTTCTAGTTCATTTCCAACGCCTTATCAAATCGTTCGACGAAATGCCTCCAAGAACCAGGATATAAGGTGATTAGGTGAACAAATCAACAAACACACGCCATCAGACATCTGTCCTACAAAGCGATGAAATTTGCCAACGAACTAACGAAGGCTAAGAACTAGACGCCGCTAAGACCCCTAAGAGAGCGTCCGGAGCCGCTCCCCAACTGCTCGACGGAACCCTCAAGGACGGCGAGGGAGCCAACCAACCTGGGAGTCGAGCCCGATCCGGGAATTGAAGAAGGACGCCCGCGCCGCGACGCCATGGCGCGCCGCCGCCGCGCGGCGCCACCACCACCTGCCGGCGACCCAGGCGACTCGTTCCCCGGCGAGCGGCGCCGGCGGATGCGGGAGCTTGGCGGGCCCGTGGCGCGCAGACGGCGAGCATCAAGCGGGACGGCGCGCGCGGAGCCGGCGAGGCGGAGGTAGAGTTCTTGCCGAGGAAAGGAAGGAGAGGAAGGAACGCGTCGCTGTCCAGGCTCTTGTGTGCTCGACGTGCCTTTCGATGGCATCCACAGGCAGATATAAAGAAAGCAGATATCAGAGTTGCCGCTGCTGTCGTGTGTCAAAAACTGTGGCTTTTGAGGGAGAACAGAAGTGGTAGTCGTGGGTCATGCTGCCATTGTGCTTTTGTGCACACTTGTTCTTGCCATTGCCAAATGGAGCGCACAAGCACACACAAAAAAAAAGGAGGGAAAAATGGCAGGAAATAAAGGATGGTAAAATGGGAGTCTTTGGGAGTTGGGATGGTTGGAGGTTTTGCCTCTGAGATTGACATCTTGGAGGCTTGCTAAATGGATGAGGTTCAAGTTGGGGGTGCCATGGACCACAATGTGTGGTTTGAGTTTTATGACTTGTAATTTTCAGTTTTGCTGATGTGAAAAAAGAAAGAAAGGAAGATGATGGTTTGTGTTGTTGAGGATTTTGGGGTGATGGGATCAATTTATCTGTTTGTCTTTTGTACTGGGGTGGATAAAGAGCCATGATTAGGTTTTGTTTTATTTCATGCTTCAGGCTCAGTGATTAATAGTGGGAGTATTTCATAAACAATAGCAGTAATTGTGATTCCTCGTTAGGGGCTTGATTGCGATGGCGGATCTGAGATGGATGCTCGAAGTTCTGATAATATTAATCAATATAGAACATAAAGATCCACAAGAGTAAAAATGGAAGTACTAATTGTTTGTACCAGAGATAACATCTTAATTCTCAAAAAATTCAAAGAAATTATAAAATAATTAAGAAAATTACAATTTAACTTGACGGTGCTTCATGTCTTAGAAGCAAGATATGATGTCATCATCTTTAACTTGCAGGAAAAATTCTTGCTCAAGAAATGTGACCAAGCAGTCATTCAAGTATTGCTCACTCATTCTATTTCTTAGTTTATTCTTCACATACTTCATTGAAGAAAATAATTTCTCATCAGTAGCAATTGCTACAGGAAGAATTAACACCAATTTGATAAGCTTGTAAACAATTTTATAATGGAGGTTCTTCTTTGATTGAATAAGCATAATTGATAGCTCGACAAGATTTTTCACTTTTCTAAACCTTTCATCTCTACGCATATCAGTAATGAAGTGTGTAAGTTGAAAGGGAAGATGCATCAATTTTGTGCTTGAAAAATCTTTAGGATAAAGCTGAGCAAGCCTAACCAAGTTTTCCTTGTCATAAGCAACGAATGAATCAGCAGGATTGAATGAAGACATGCAAAGAAGCGAATTCGTGTTTACCTCATCAAACCTGTCATTAAGCTCTCGAAGTTGTCTATCAATGACACTTAAAAACATTTCAACATGGAAGCGATGGAGATTCTTGACTTTTTTTAAGAACCTTTTGGATCTTGCAACCGGCTTATAGAAACCATCCATTTTAGCAACTTTGATGCCATTATTCACACAAAAGGAAGTGACATCATTAAGAAAAGTTTCTCATCCATCATCCTCTCGCAATAACTGCAATTGAGTCTTTGTCAAATAAATGCGATCAATTGCATTAACAATATCTTGATCCCTCTTTTGCAAAGCATTGTTTAAGTCATCTGTGTACCCAAATATGGTTAGCAACAAGTGTGCCATGAAAACAAACTCAAATGATGTCAAATAGTTTGAGCTTGTATAGCTTCTGTGCTTGAAGTGTGATCTTCTCTAATCTTTATAAGAACTCGTGGGATTGAAGGATACATAGAGATGACATGCATAATATTTTTATAGTGGGATACCCAACGAGTATCACCCGGCCTACCTAAGCCCATCTCTTGATTCAAACCCCGGCCACTTTCAATGTCACCCAGTTCTAATGCCTCTACAATCTGTTGAGCTTGAGCTACTCGAAGCATTTGTATCTTTTTATAATACATCCCTAAAACATTCAACAAATATGCAAGTTGCTGAAAGAACCAAACACAATCACCATTCTCCTTAGTAACATATTCATATGAGTATATACAACTTGCGTAGTTTGTATAAACTCATATTTGGTATATATAACTTGTGTAGTTCATACATACTCATATGTGAGCATATAAGACTTGTGTAGTCCATATATGCTCGTATATCTTAATATTCATTTATGTGCAAATTGAAGTGATTATCATCAATTACCAAAGAGGGAAAGATTGTGGTATATTGTCCCAACCATTATGAGTTAATGGTATGTTGTGGTAATTAATGATAATCATATTGTGGAACTAACATTTCCCATGAGTTGGATAAGCATGTTAGGTTCCATGGTTGGAGACTTTGGATGACATCATGTGTTGATTGTCATCAAGTCAAAGTTCGAGATAAAGGAAATCATCATGTGTTAATGATGTTCGAGTCAAGATCGCGAAGTGAAGAGCTTGAAGTAAAGGATGCATCATGTGTTGATGCGCATCAAGTTCAAGAAGAGGAAATCATCGTGTGTCGATGATGTTCAAGAACAGGAGATGGTCATGAGTTGATCGTCAAGTCAAGTGAAGACCCATCATGTGTTGACGGAGGTCAAGTGAAGAGTGCATCATGTGTTGATGCATATTCAAGTCAAGAACCTGGACTTGAAGTGAGGATGTGCGTCATCAAGCTTCAAGTGGTTGCTCAAGGCAAAGGTATGGCTAGCTAGGGCTAAGGATGTGTTCCTAGTCTTGTACCGGTCTCGGTGTTTGGTTGGTAGACCGGATTGCTAGTATAAGTTGCCGTACTATTAAGAGGGGTCTTGACTAGTAGCGTGAGTTAGTCATGTGTTGATAACTCATTGTAATTGCTCTAGCTCACTGCGGCATGTTGCCTATATTTGCAAATGTGTTTTGCAAATAGCTAAGGCTCATGCGAAATTCTTGCAGCTTGTGATTTTAGTTTGCAATTGTGTCTTGCAATTGGTTTAAGTCTTTGTATCGTATTTCTTGTGGTGTTGATCTTAAAAGTTGGCAAATGTGTTTTGCAACTTGTTGAGGATCTTGTTGTTAACTCTTGTTTGCATTTGGTTTGAGTTTCTGAAAAAATGTTTTGAAAAACAATAAGACCGCAAGTGTTGAGAGGTATTACCGCAAGTCGGTAATACCGAAGTTTAAATGGTGGTATAACTTTTCCAGAGAGGAAGTTTTGGAAGATTTTCTTGAACCCCAAAAACGGTATGACCGCTGTGTATGAGCGGTATTACCGTGAGTCAGTAATATCGAAATAAAGAAGCGGTATTTTTTAACAGAGAACGTGTTTTAGGAGTCTTTCTGGGAATCTTGAGAGCGGTAAGACCGCAAGTGTAAAGTGGTATTACCGCAGTTCGTTTGGTCCAAAAGTGGTGGACAGTCAGATCTTGATCCAACGGTCCACGTGTCGGACCGAATGTTTCCAAGTGTTTTGGCTCTCCGTGAGAATCGGTATGACCGCACCTATGTAGCGGTATTACCGCAAGTCGGTGATACCGATGTTTTAATGGCGGTTCGTTTTTTCCAGAGAAGATGTCATTCATGTTTCTCCTGAGATTTCTAAGTCCCTGGAAATCGGTAATACCGATATAGCCGAGCGGTATTACCGTTGTGCGGTAATACCGAATTATAGTTGGCGGTAATACCGCAACACTTTTGTAACGGCTAGTTCAAAGTGCTTTTTACTGTTGAATCCAACCGTTGAGCGATTCTTGTAATCTAGGAGTTTCAATGGCGGTATACGAAATCTGATTTGTTCAGAAGTTTGTCCCAACGGCTAGTTTGTGTGTATGGGCTATAAATAGCCACCTTGGCGGTCGGGAGGCGTTCTTTGGTGTTGTTGCTAAGGTCATAGCATGTGTTGCTAGTGCCTTATTCATTCCTTTGAGCTAAGAGCGAGCCATCTCTACTCTTTAGTGCATGTGTTGCACTTAGTGAGGTTAGAGAGCAAACCCTAAGTGCATGTGTTGCCTTAGGTGGTGGATTTAGTATCCATTGAGCTTAGACACTTGATTAGGTCAAGTGAGAGTTCTAGACTTGCTACTCTTGGTGTTTGCCGACACCTAGACGGCGTGGTGGCGTCGTTGCACCGGTGAGCTTCTCAAAGAAGATTGTGAGAAGACCCGGACAGTTTGTGAGTGGCTTGGTGCTCGCCATCTCCAGAGTGGAGTAAGAGTAACCCTAGTGGAGTGAGGTGTTGGTTCGGTTTGGAACCGGTTCAATTGGTTTGGACTTACCTCGAAGGCGTTGGCTTAATTTGTGGAGCCGGTCCAATTGGTTTGGGCTTGCCTCAACGTGGATTAGAGGAGACCGGCAAGTCTCGGAACACCACGGTAAAACATCAATGTGTCTTTGTGGTGTGATCTCTTTTACCTTACTATTGCATTTACAGTCATTGTGTATGAATGCTTGATTCACTTTGTGCAATTTATATACATTGTATTAAATTGCTTATTCTTTTTGTGTATGATTGCAATAGTTATTCATTACCTTGTGCTATTTACTTTGCTAATTGAATTGCTTATAAGTCTTGCTTAATTGTTGTATTCTTTAATAGACTTGTATTGTTGGTGCACTTAGTTGAACTTAGTTGTTTTAGGCTTTAATTGTGCAAAACCGTTTTGATATTAGCTTCTGCATTAAAAATCGGTTTTAGCCAAAAGGATTTTAAAAACCTCCTATTCACCCCCCCTCTAGTCGGCCTCCTCGATCTTACATCCGCGCCCAGCCCCGCTCGCTCGAACCCCTCTCCCTCCTCTTCTCCCATACGGCGATCACTTTGCGTACTCTACCATGTTGCATGGCTCCTTCAGTGCGCTTGTAACATTCCAATTTTTCTGAAGTTTAAGAATCTTTTTTAGTAGTTTAGCTCTGTACGAAAATTCACCAAAAGTTTTATTGGAATTAAAATAAAGCTTAATATGGACTTTCGAAAGCAAAACAATTTAATATGATTAATGTCAACATCAACTATTATCAAAATTATTTTATTCGGATTCTATGTGCTTGGATATATTTTCTAGATTTTTCTAGAATTTTTAAAGTGCATTTGCTATTTCTAATTGCCATTTACATTTTCTGTAATTTCTAAAATGGAAAAGCTAATTAAAGTCTCAGAAAGTCTTTTGGGCCGAATTTCCTAACCTACCGGCCTAATTCTCGCTTCCAGCCCAACTCTTACGCAGCCCACATCTTCCTCCCTCCTTCCGCACTAGTCCCATCGGTCACTCTCGCTCGCGCCATTTGCTACGCCAACTCTTCGGAGCTGGTCTCGCTGTCTAGTGGGCCCCACCGAATCTTTGTGCTTTGTCTCCAGATCAGTTGGGGATTCGTTTCTGCCGCCGCGTGATCCTCTTTCGACATGCGCACCTTGGACTCCCTCAGGCCGCCGTGTATAATAGGAGAGGGAGCCCTTGACCTCCATACCCAACCCTAGCCACCTCAGCGCCGGAGCAAGGCCCTAGACGCCGGAATCACTCAGAGAAGTCATCCCGCCACCGCAACTACGTCGAGCTATCTCGTCGCTCGAGCTCCATCGTCCACACCTTCGGCATCGCGCGGTCGAGAGCTACGCCCTGGTAGCCTTGGTTCCGCCGGAGCGCCACCGGAGAGCGGATTCTGTCGAGCTCGAAACCTCGTAGCCGCATAAACCTCACCGCTGGCCATCCTAGTCACCCTCTAGCACCCATGAGCACCTCTTCGAGATCCCCGTAACATCCTTTACGCGTTGGTACCACGCACCACCACCAAGACACCGTCAATCGCCGGAACCCTTGGTTCCCGAGCTTCGCCGGCGTCAAAGCTGACATGGCCAGCCACCTCCTCACCACGTTAGCCCGTTTTGCTGGCGTGTCGCCCACGCATCAACCTCGTTAGTGCCCGTGTGGCACACCTAAACCCTACCTAGATCCAAAACTCGGTGGATTAAGTCCACAGTGAACCCAGTCTCTAACGTGTGGGTCCCACATGTCAGGAGGTTTTCTAGTTTCTTTTCTTTTTCTTTTCGACTGAAATTATAGGGCTGACGTCATTAACTGATTTTTTAGTAGAAAAATAATTTGAAATATTTCAAAAAAAAAATCCCGTTTTTGTTTAATTCTTTAGGTTTAGATCTTCCAAAAGCCATATCTTCTTCATCCAAACTCCGATTGAGCCTATTAAAATTTCTAAATTCAAGCTATATTTTCCTGAGATTTTTATTTAATTTTTAGAGTTTGTTTTTATTTCTGTTTTGTATTTATTTGGTTTATTTTCTTTCTTTGTGAGTAGACGTTGATACTTCGGAGAATTTTGAGCAAGGAGAAGTACATCAAGATCAATCCCAGGATTTATTGCATGGAAAGTCGTGGTCCGTTGATCATATTGAACCTATGATTTCAAAAGTATATTATTTTATATCAATTGCATGCTATCTTTATACAAATAGTTTTGGGATTAGCGATCACCTGTTGTCATTATGCCTTCATTGATTATTTGAGTGCTATGAATCCTTTGACACCTTAGCATAGATAATTTTAGTTGGACATATTTATATCACCAACATGGGTATCGTACAAGTGCTTAGTTCAGCTTAGTTACGATGGGTTCGTTATCACATGTGTCATAATGATTAATCTTCACTTAATAAAATATGGAATCGTGGTGGTTAGCCACTATTGTTAAAATTTGTGTACCATGACAAGGTATGTCATTGGTCTTGGTTAAACAAAATAATTTTCGCCTGGGCTAGCGGTTGTGCAGTGAGGGTGTGAATTTAACACGTTGTGGGTTTGTGGTAGACTCGCCTGAGTAACTTGTCAAGGACTTAATCTTGTGCATCGTTGAACTGGGCCTTAATCGTACAACCACATATCTAATGGGACGGACCTAGCTAACTAATTAGCAATGTCTTAGTTTCGGTTCTGTCTTGGAAGCGTGAGTTGCGGGATAGACGTATATTCACGATGGCGCAAGAGGAGGGGCCCTGTTTGGTCATAAAGACATTCAGTGTTGAAACCTTAGCGGGTAGAATTAGCTTAAGAAGGAGCTTTGTAAAGGCCTTGTGATGATCACTTAAGTCGCACGCCTAAGGAAGTGTGGTCAGACTCTTTGAGTTAATTAATCTTTTGTGGGGAAAGTTGTACAACCTCTACAGATTGTTAAAAACTATTCAAATAGCCATGTCCGTGGTTATGGACGTGCTCAGGGATTTCACACGAGAGGTAGAGTTTCTTAATAAAATATATCGGAGTGTGAATGGGAAGTTCACTTGATGAATATAATGTTTATTTGGTGAATGGGTAATTCACTTGGTGATTGTCTTGAGAAGTGAATGGGTAGTTCACGGGTTGTTTCAAAGAAATTGTTTATTTATTTGTTATTCTTTTCAATTACGCATTTCAATATATTTATTGTATTTATCGTCAATGTTGCTTTATACAAAAGAACCATACAGCTAACCTTTGTTCAAGCCCTGCATGAATACTATTTGCATATATTTCCCCACGACTTCCTGAGTACTTTATGTACTCACGGCTTTATGTCATTATTGCTCAGTTGAAGAATATCAAGCTGATAAAGAGTTCTTCGCCCAGGAGTACCATGAAGGTTTTACGGATTACGATACGCTCTCCACTCGATTACCTGTGGGCATGTTGATTGGCCTTTCCAAGTTTTCCCGTTCCACTGCAAGAGTTTATTTGTTTCTTTAGCCCTGCATGGCAAGTTAAGTAAACATTGACCATAAGGTTCAGTTATTATTACTATTGTTACTTTGAGATCTTTTTAGTTAAATCGAATAAATGGATGGTATTTCACCATTGTTTCCTGTGTGAGCTACTTACTGATCTAGGACTAGTTCAGAATACACAGAGGGTTCCTGAATCGTATTTTTTTTGTCCCGACACCGCTCCTCCCGTGTTGCCCCACTCGGCCAAGCCTTCCTCTACCCCTTCCCCCTCCTCCATTCTCTCCCTCACCGAAGTCCCCTCACCCCCCCACTGCCGAAGCTCCCATTTCTCTCTCCAAGCCAGCCGTGACTCCACCTCCCTCTCCAGTCATCCGTTCTTCGCGCCAACCACGTCACGAGGTGCCTCTCGGTCACCTCCCCCCATCCCCCGAGTTCACCCTCTCCTCTCCCGTCCATCTCGCCGCATTCGGCATTTTCCCGTCACCTGCCGAAGCTCGTTCTTCTTCACGTTCTGCCGCTGTCCTTGATCTTCTAGCAACATCGATACCACCGTTGAGTTCTTCGCTCCGTGTTCTACGTTGTGCTCTCGCTCCCATCGCCAGAAGATCGTTGGAGCTCTGTCGGCCCCTAGAGCCGCCGTCGGCTATGCATATGTCTCGCTGCCGCCACCCTTGGGTTCCCCATCGCTGCGGGATTCCATTTTTTGCTGTTGCCCGGCCACCACATAGCTCTCCCCGCCGGTGCCGCCGCTTGCTCTACCGCCTAGAGTAGCTGCCCTTGCTTGCTGCTGCTTCTCCTTTCTTTCTTTTGCCTTTACCTCTATGACATGTGGTTCTTTCTTGGCATACTATCATCCTCTTCTTTCACATCTCTCTCTCTTGGAAATGGGCCATGCTTGTCATTCTCGGTTGCTTTTCTTCGAAAAAATCAACATAGCAATTCCATTCTATTTTCTCTCTCTAAGGAATTTTCTATCATTTCATGTGAGCGCAAACTTCCGGATGTTCGTAATTAGCCACTATAAATAGGGGTGGTTGCTGTCCAGCAGCCCCCAAGTACTTCATTTGAAGAAACCCTAGCGTGTTTTAGGGTTTTAGAGAGAAAGGTGGAGAGGTTAGGTTTCTAGGCTTTGGATTGATTGTGTGCTCATGAATTGAGCTCTTGTCCTCCTGGAGGGAGTGGCTGTAAACCTACATCAAACTCAAATCAATCTATGCAAGATTTCTCCAAGTTAAGTTTCTTCTTGTTCTTACCCTTTGTTATGTGATTTTGAGGCTTTTGTTGATCCAGTAGTTTTCCTAGCTTGCTGTGATGTGTAGAAACCCTTCGAGGATCATCTTGAACATTCTTTACTCACGAGCAAGGTTTAGATCGCATTTTTCATTTTGACTCAGTTTTTTAACGCCCTTCACTCAAATGGAAAAATGTTAGAACTTTGGCAAAGATCTTGACGATCGTTGCTTAGAATAGGTTTCTGATATCCTTAGGAAGGTGTGTCTCAAGTTTAGAATCGTAGATCAAAAGTTAGATCAATTTGTGCTTTGGACGTCGGGCAGTTTTCCCTGTTCATCGTTAGGTGCGGTCGAGACGCTCGGTGCCTGTTGGTCGGACCGGGTCGGTCGATCGCTGGTGCACGTCGGTCAGACCGCCAGACTCATTTTGGGTTTGAGTTTTTGTGTCTTTTTCTTTGGGGTTTTAAGTTGGATTCAACACAAGTTTTCTACTATACTTGTTCTTTGATTTTCATAGCTCTCGTAGCTATTGAAGTGAAAATCGTGTTGAATTCAAACTAGGTAAAAAGGATTCATGCTCCTATTCACCCCCCTCTAGTCGCCTTTCCGGTCCTACAATTAGTATCAGAGCCCGGTTAGCTCTTCTCATAGATCTTAACCGGTGTTTGGAGCCATGGCGACTGACAAGTATTCAACCAAACCACCAGTGTTTGATGGAGTCGATTTTGCTTACTAGAAGGCTCGCATGCATGCCAACATCGAGGCTCAAGGGCACGCAATTTGGCTTAAGGTTAAAAATCCTTATGTTGTGCCAGCCAATGACGATGTGATCACTCCAGATGTGGAGGCAAATAGCAAGGCTCGAAAATTCTTGATTCAAGGGCTTAGTCGATCTGAGTTTGAGCGTGTCGCTCTTTTGAGGTCTGCTCATGAGATTTGGAAGACCCTTTGTGACTACCACGAGGGCTCTACTGCGATCAAGGAAGTGAGACAGAACCAACTCAAGAAAGAATACTCAAAGATCGAACAAAGGCCCGGTGAATCTTTGGATGAGTTGTGGGGAAGATTCTCAAAAATCCTTCATGACTTACGTGATGTGGATCTTGTGTTCACTGAATCTAAAAATGCACGTCGGCTCTTGGGTGCTCTTGATGTGAAAGTCTGGGGGATGAAAATCACTTACATCAATGACAACACTGTCATGAGTGAGCTTACCATGGATAAGCTCTACTCGAGGTTGAAGACGTATGAGATTGACTTCATCTCGCATCTCTCCAAGACAGAGTCGATGGCTTTAGTGGTTGACCCATCTAAGGGTAGTTCTTCTGATACTTTGGATTTTGGCTCATCTGGGTTTTCTTTGTCCGCTTTACACTCTTTGAGCGATGAGCAGTTAGAGAAGCTACCTGAGGATGACTTAGCCCTCATATCCACAAAATTCATGAGAGCCTACAACAAGGTGAGGAGCAGAAGGAGAGGTGGCCTGTTACCTGCTTTGAGTATGGTGAGCCAAACAACATTCGGGCTAAATGCCCCCAAGCTGAAGGGCAAGGAGGAGAATGACTTCCGAAGGCGTCCTCAAGCTCAGGATGCGAAAGCCAAGAAGCCTAACTACAGAAAGTTCGTCAACCGGGTCCTTGCTGCTCTTGATAATGTTGATATGAGCGATGTAGACTCGGGGACGGAGGACGACGACGATGATTCCCATGGCAAGAATAAGGCCTAGGACTTCACCAGCATGTGCTTCATGGCCAAGAACAGCCTCGACATCGACTCCTCCAACGACGATGAGCTTTTCAGCTATCCCGACGAGGTATGCCCCTCACCAAATGAAATGAACCGTGCTTTGGTTGTTGCTAAACGAAATCTGAAAAGGCAAGCTAAAATGATTAAGAAACAGGATATCATGATTGACAACTTGAACATAGAAGTGGTTAGGCTCAAATCTATTAATCCTGCTGATGATTGTGATTCTTGCTCTAGCTTGCATGATGAATTGACCAAACTAAAATCTGTTCATTCCTCTATTGCAAATCAACTTAAAGATGCTCTAAATGAACTAGAATCTCTCAAATCTAGTCCTGCTTGTATGGATGCTATTGCTCTAGATGTGACTGTTGTAGATGTCATTCCTTCACCTTGCTCAAATTGTGCTTTGCTTGAATTGAAGTTAGATAGTGCTACAAAAGAATTGATGAAATTTGATGCTAGTCACACTTGTTCTCATTGTGAGGATAATAAAATTAAAGTGAAAGAAATGACTAAAATGGTTCTTCATTCTAAGACTGCTTCATGTGAAAATTGTTATAAACTCACAGTTGAGAATGATGCTTTGAATAAGACTCTAGAGGAGAAATCTAAAATTGAACAATCCATGTCCATGACTGCATCCAAGAAAGCTGTTGATTCTGCATCTTGTGCTTTTTGTACTGAAGTTGGGACAAATTTAGATAAGATACAAGAGGCGTTTAGAGTCAAATTCAAATAGCAAGTGGGTAGGATTGAGAATGTTTCTTGTGTGTCTTGTGAGGCTTTAAAGGTTGAGGTAGCTCTTGTTAAAGAAAAGCTTGTTAGGACAATCAAGTCGAATAGGTGTGTCACCTGTAAGGATCTAGCCAAAGAAAATGATTACCTCAAAAAGGACTCTTGAGAGATTTTCTTGTGGGAAGAAGAACATTAACATGATCCTTGATCAATCTAAGGTGAGTGTGAAGAATAGTGGCTTAGGATTTAATTCTTTAGATAATTCTAAGAATCACCCACCTAAGGTTGTGAGAGTTGTTAAGAGTGGCTTGATTGAGGTAGAACCCCCTGAGCCATCTAAGATAGTCTTTAGATCTGCAGGTTTTACCCAAACCCTTTCTAGCAAGAATGATGCTTCTATTTCAGAAGGTTAGACCTCTTAAAAGGTCAAGTATCATTGCACTTTCTCCAAGAAGGATGGTCACTTAGTTGAGTTTTGCTTCTATAGAGCTAAGAGTGAGAGGAAGGAGAGAGTGCGTGCTTTCAAGTCCATTAGAGGAGTTCTTTCACCTACGAGTGTCTCTAGAGCTAGGCAGCCTGTCTTTCCTGCTAGACATAGGTCTAGGTTTGTAGATGACTTCTTTAACTCTTTTGGGAGCTCTAGGCAGCATTTTGGGTTAGGATATCATGAGAAGAGATCACGGGTAGCATCTAGACTAAGGGAGTACTGACCTTTTGGTAGGTCGATTTGAAGAAGTCTAGGTGGTTCTCGTGTGCATTCTTATGATTATCCCTCTAACCATTTTATTGCTGCTTCTACTGCTGTTCCTAAGCATCGTGTGGCTCAGTACTAGATTCCCAAGTCATTTATCGCTAACCTTGATCTTGAGGCACGATGTTCCCTGTTAGGTGCTCTATAGGTTAAATGCGTGCGAGGAAGGAGGACATATGGCTCGTTAACTCTGGTTGTTCTCGTCACATGACCGAAAATTCTAGATGGTTCTCCTCCCTCATACGTGCATCCGGAAATGAGTTGATCACATTTGGGGATGTTTCTACCGGGACCGTGACAGCCAAGGGCACAGTGCGCGTCAACAACAACTTCATGCTTAAGGATGTCGCTTTGGTAAGTAAGCTGAGGTATAATTTGCTATCTATTTCTCAGCTTCTTGATGAGGGTCTGGAAGTGAGGTTCAAGAATGGTGAGTGTAGAGTACTAGACTCCTCGGGTGAGCGTGTCTTTGGGATCTCTAGGTTTGAGAAGATCTTTAGTGTTGATTTCAGTATATCTTCTTCTTCCAGCCGTAGGTGTCTTGTGGCTTCAGACTCTCATGATCTAGTGTTGTGGCACCGTAGGCTTGGATATATAGGCTTTGACCATTTGACCAGGATCAATAGTAAGGACTTGATTAGAGATTTGCCTAAGCTTAAGAATGTTAGAGACCTAGTGTGTACACCCTGTAGGCATAGTAAGATGGTTTCTGCTTCTCATCCACCTCTTACTCTAATGATGTCTGATAGATTTGGTCAGCTCTTGCACTTAGACACGGTTGACCCTTCTAGAGTTCAGTCTGCAGAAGGGAAGTGGTATGTGCTTGTGATTGTGGATGACTTCTCCAGGTATTCATGGGTATATTTTCTGGTTTCTAAGGATGAGGCTTTTGGCTGTTTTAGAGAGTTGGCCCTTAGACTAGCTGTTGACCTTTCTGGAGCTTTAAAGACCATTAGAAGTGACAATGGCACAGAATTCAAGAACTCTTTGCCACTTTCTGCACTGAGAGAGGACTTGAGCACCAGTTCTCTTCACCTAGAGTTCCCCAGCAGAATGGGGTTGTAGAGAGGAAGAACAGAACCCTTGTAGAAATGGCTAGGACCATACTAGATGAGCATAGCACACCTAGGAGGTATTGGGCTGAGGCGATCTCTACTGCTTGCTATGTGTCCAATAGGGTGTTCTTGAGATATATCATAGGAAAGACTTCTTTTGAGCTTAGATTTGGTCATAGGCCTAAACTCTCTCATTTCAAGATTTTTGGTTGCAAGTGCTTCATTCTTAAACATGGAAACTTGGACAAATTTGAATCGAGATGTTATGATGGCATTTTTCTTGGATATCCTGCTCATTCTCGTGGCTATCGTGTATTTAATTTGGATACTAATAAAATTGTTGAGACTTGTGAAGTCACTTTTGATGAGGCTAGTCACGGTACTAGACACGATCTCAGCAGTACACGGTGTTCCTAATATTCGAGAAAGCATCTTCGTCGACGATGACTCTGACATAGAGGATGAAGGTCCAATCTATCCTCCAGTCATCTTTGAGATGGTTGGAGAGCTTGCTTATACTTCTCCAGCTTCAGCTGAGCAACCTCCTCCTATTTTCACTAGCAATTCAAGTGGCAAGCCCCTAGAAGTCTATGTCAAGAAACCTCCTGATTTTGAAAATCATAAGTTTCCAAATCATGTGTTTAAGCTCTCCAAAGCCTTGTATGGATTGAAGCAAGCCCCTAGAGCTTGGTATGATAGGCTTAAGAGTTTCTTGCTTAATAATGAGTTCAAAATGGGAATGGTAGATAAATCCTTGTTCACTCTTAGGCATGGCAATGACTTTTTACTGGTTCAGATTTATGTGGATGATATCATATTCGGTGGTTCCTCTCATGCTATGGTTTCCAAATTTTCAGACTCTATGAGCAGGGAATTCGAAATGAGTATGATGGGCGAGCTGACTTTCTTCCTTGGTCTTCAAGTCAAGCAACTGAAAGAAGGTACCTTCATTCATCAAAGCAAGTACACAAAGGACCTTCTTCGACGCTTCAACATAGGAAGCAGCAAGCCAATGTCTACTCCTATTGTCACTTCTACCGTGCTGGATCCTGATGAGGATGGAGAGCCCGTGGACCAGAAGGAGTATCGCAGCATGATTGGCTCCCTCCTCTACCTCACGGCGTCGAGGCCAGACATACAGTTTGATGTGTGTTTGTGCGCTCGATTTCAGGCTTCCCCTCGTGCCTCACATCGTCACGCAGTGTGTCGCATCTTTAGGTACGTCTAGGACACTCTTGACTTTGGACTCTGGTATTCTTCTGATTCTGCTCTCTCCATTCGAGTTTTTTCTAATGCTGATTTTACGAGGTGTAGAGTGGATAGGAAGATTACTTCTGGCACTTGTCATTTCTTAGGCATCTCTCTTATCTCTTGGTCTTCTAGGAAGCAGTCCTCTGTTGCACAATCCACTGCCGATTGGACAAGGATGACCGAACAGGCAGTTTGGTGCGACGGGTTGGATCAAGCGGCGAGGGGGTCGGTGCAAGTGCCTTGGTGGTTTCGACGGGAGCCCGACGGGAGAGACTTGCCGACATGATAAGAGCCATTGATCAACCTACACGTGGCGAAGTAGGCGAGTGCTTCACCAAGATTGGACTTGGTCTTCGGAGAAAGATTACGAAGGGGTATTTTGGTAATTTCACCATATACCGCCTTGGTAACCTTGGGCTAAACCGTAGCGCAAGACGACGCAAGGAGAAGCGATTTAGGTCAAGTGAAGATGAAGATGGCTCTTTAATATGCGTGCGTGAGTTAAACCCGTTTTTTGTTTTGACTCGATTTTTGAACGCCCTTCACTCAAATGGAAAAAGGTCAGAACTTTGGCAAAGATCTTGACAATCGTTGCTTGGAATAGGTTTCTGATATCCTTAGGAAGGTGTGTCTCAAGTTTCATCAAGTTTGGAATCGTAGATCAAAAGTTAGATCAATTTGTGCTTTGGACGTCGGGTTGTTTTCCCTGTTCATAATCAGGTGCGGTCAGACCGCTCGATGCACGCCGGTCAGACCTCTTGGTGCACACCGGTCGGACCACCAGACTCATTTAGGGTTTGAGTTTTTGTGTCTTTTGCTTTGGGGTTTTAGGTTAGATTCAACACAAGTTTTCTACTGTTGAAGAATCTAGACCTACCATTATGTGTTAATGGGGTTTTGGTGATTAATGACAAATCTAATTGTGAGACTAACACTTTCATTGATATACATATTGTGTAGTCTTATTTGGATATAAAAGGTAATAATCATGAAGGCATGCATGTGATTAATGACAAATCCAATTCATTGGATAAACAAAAGGAAAATCCAAACAGTATGCATTCATAATGATGAATCTATTTGTGAGACTAACATTTCTATTTGTTATATCATGTTTAGTCTCGTTTGGATATAAAGATCAAAAGAGGTATGCATTCTACTTTGTATTCATATATCTTGTTGCATTCCTCGGATCCAAAATATAGGTTGAACTCCACCAAAAGTCTAACTTGAATATGTGCATATGTTTCCATTACACATTTGTGTATGCACACATTTAGGGAGCTCAATCTATGTTTTGTGGTTTCATTAGTATTGATCCATATTTCCTTGTCCATATACAATTGGGATCTTTACTTTGAAACATGTCCTTTGAATATATTTAACTTGCATAGTTAATTTATTCATATGAGTATATGAGACTTGTGTAGTTCATATATTCTTGAATGTATTTAACTTGTGTAGTTAATATATTCATATGAGTATATATATAACTTGTGTAGTTCAGTATATACTCATATCCTTGAATATATTTAACTTGTGTAGTTAATATATTCATGTGAGTATATATAACTTGTGTAGTTTATATATGCTCATATTCTTGAATATATATAACTTATGTAGTTAGTATATTCAAGTGTGTATATATGACTTGTGTAGTCTATATACACTTATATGTGAGTATAACATAACTTGTGTAGTTTATGTGTGCTCACATATTCTTGAATATGTTTAACTTATGTAGTTAATCTATTCATAAGAGTGTATAAGACTTGTGTAGTCTATATATACTTATATGTGAGTAGAACATAACTAGTGTAGTTCATGTGTACTCACATATCTTTGAATATGTTTAACTTGTGTAGTTAATATATTCATATGAGTATATGAGACTTATGTAGTTAATATATGCTCATGTATTCTTGAGTTAATACGACTTGTGTAGTTCAGTATACACTCATGTTGAGTATATATAACTTATGTAGTACTTATATACTCATACCAAACTCTATTCAATTATTTGCTATTGAAGTGGTTATCATCAATTACCAATGAGGGAAAGATTGTGGTATCTTGTCCCGCCATTATGAGTTAATGGTATGTTGTGGTAATTAATGATAATCATATTGTGGAACTAACATTTTCCATGAGTTGGATGAATAGGTTATGTTCCAGGTGGTTGATGACTTGGGATGACATCATGTGTTGATAGTCATCAAGTCAAGAAGAGATGATCATGTGTTGATCATCAAGTCAAGTGAAGACCCATCATGAGTTGATGGATGTCAAGTGAAGAGTGCATCATGTGTTGATGCATATCAAGACTTCGGGATGGAAGATGTCATCATGTGTTGATGAGCATCAAGTCAAGATCCCGAAGTAAAGCTTCATCATGTGTTGATGAAGGTCAAGTAAGAGATGCATCATGAGTTGATGCATATCAAGTCAAGAACCGGAGTTGAAGCAAGGATGTGCGTCATCAAGCTTCAAGTGTTTGCGCAAGGCAAAGGTATGACTAGCTAGGGCTAAGGATGTGTTCCTAGTCTTTTACCGGTCTCGGTGTTTTGTTGGTAGACCGGATTGCTAGTATAGGTTGCCGTACTATTAAGAGGGGTCTTTGACTAGTAGCTTGAGTTTGTCATGTGTTGATAGCTCATTGTGTTTGCTCTAGCTCACTTTAACATGTTGCCAATATTTGTGAATGTGTTTTACAAATAGTTGTGGCTCATGGTTAATCCTTGTAGCATGTGACTTAAGTTTGCGAATCGTTTTGCAAATGGTGTAAGTCCATGTACCTTATTCCTTGTGGTGTGATTCTAAAAGTGTGCAAATGTGTTTTGCAACTTGTTGAGAATCTCACTTAAGCCCTTGTGTGCATTATGCATCAAATTAGCAAATGTGTTTTGCAATTTGAGTTGAAGCGAATGCAATCTGTGTTTCTCGGAAAATCGGATGAACCGACGTGTAACGTCGCGGTACAACCGGATGCGGTCATACCGGCGATTATCAATGATGCGACCCTTTTCTTGAGCATGTGTTGCTCGGGTGTGGAGCGGTAGTACCAAATGTCTTGGCGAGCTGACGACCGTAGGGGCCGGCCATTCCGATTATTTGTTAGCGGTTCGGTTTTTCCGAGAAGATGCATTTGTTGCTCATCTTTGTTTTGAGAAACCCTTGAGCGATGCGACCGTTAGTGTTTAGGAGCGACGACGCGATGCGGTTCGACCGCTTTCTTGGTGCGGTTGTAAAATTCGCAACGCTTGTTCGTGGGACTTAGCCGCATTTGGCTCCTTTGTGGAGCGATGCGACCGCAGTGTTTGTGCGGTTGTACTGATTGTTCTTGACGACCGGGCCTTAGTTGGCGGTCGTTCGATTTGGTGACCAACGGCTAGTTTTATAGCCGTTGGAGGAAAAGCGATACGACCGCCCCATAACGGCGGTCGTTCGATTTCCTAACTTTTTCAACAGACTTTGTCCCAACGGCTAGTTTTTGTGTGTGGGCTATAAATACCCACCTTGGCCGTGTGAGGAGAGTTGTCGGTGCCCCTTTGAGTTCTTTTGAGCTAGTGCAAGCCTCTCATACTCTTTTGTGCATGTGTTGCACTTAGTGAGGTTAGAGAGCAAACCCTAAGTGCATGTGTTGCCTTAGGTTGTGGATTTCAGATCCATAGAGCTTTGACACTTGATTGGTTCAAGTGAGAGTTAGAGTCTTGTTACTCTTGGTGTTTGCCGACACCTAGACGGCGTGGGCGTCGTGGCGCCAAGTGAGCTTCTCAAAGAAGATTGTGAGAAGACCAAGGTTTGTGAGTGGCGTGGTGCTCACCATCTCCTGAGTGGAGGAAAGAGCAACCCAAGTGGAGCGAGGTGTTTGATCCTCGGAGAAGGCTTAATTCGTGGAGCCGCCCAATTAGTTTGGGTTTCCCTCAACGTGGATTAGGGAGACCAAGCAAGTCTCGATTCACCACGGTAAAACATAACCGTGTCCATTGTGGTTTGCATCCTTGTGCCTTACTATTGCATTTACATTCATTGTGTATGAATGCTTGCTTTACATTGTGCAATTTATATACCTTGTATTAAATTGCTTATTCATTGTGTATGATTGCAATTGTTCGTTGTGCTATTCATCATTGCTAGAATTGATTAGCTTACAAGTCATATGCTTAATTGATATACTTATTAATAGACTTGTATTGTTGGTGCACTTAGGGGAACCTAGTTGATTTAGGCTTTAATTGTGCAAAACCGTATTTGTATTAGCTTCCGCATTAGAAATCGGTTTTAGAGCCTAAAGGAATTTAAAACGCCTATTCACCCCCTAGTCGGCCACCTCGATCTTACAAGTGGTATCAGAGCTTGGTCTCTCATTTATTAGACTTAACCGTCTAGAGAGTAAAGGATGGCGACTAGAGATTTAGTGCACCTTGGTGAAGCACCTAAATTTGATGGCACAAATTATGCTCATTGGAAAATCCGCATGTCATGTTATTTTAAGGCCATGGGCCTAAATATATGGCGGATTGTAGATGTTGGCTTTTCTCCTCTATTGGATCAACTAGCTCCAACAATTGAGGAAGAGAAATGCTTACATCTCGATGCCAAAGCAACTAACGCTTTATTTAGTGCTTTGAGTGTAGATGTGTTCTATACGGTATGCGATTTCAAGAACACTCATGAAATGTGGACACAACTTCAAACATATTATGAAATGTCCATTTCAACTAATGAGGATTGCATACAAGAGAGGTCGTCGGAGAAGAATGCTCAATCTCCAACTCGACGACGATGAATGCACAAGCACCTCCACAAATGATGAGTGCATTCAAGAGTGGACATCGGGATATGAATGCTCAATCTCAAACTCCGATGATGAAAAGTCCACAAGCTCCTCCACATCAACTTCTAGCTTGAAAATAATGACATATCAACTCTATCAACATCGCCTCATTGCTTTATGGCAAAAGGTAAAAAGAAGGTATATAATGATGATGATAATGATGAACCTTCATATGATGAGTTGATAGATATGCTAGAAAAACAAAATGTTTTTATGGGAAAGGAGGTTTCAAAATTCAAAGTTTTGAAGAAAGAATTGAACTTGCTTCAAAATAATTATGATGTTCTAAAGAATGAACATGAAACCCTCCTTCTTAAAAATTATACTAGCTCTAAAGTGGATATAGGAATAACATGTGATTTATTAGATGATATGCCATGCATAGCTCCTATTTCATGCAATTCATCTAAAATCAATATATCCACTTCTTGTGATGATTTAATTGATATGCCTTGTTGCTCTAAATTAGATGCTCCTATTTCTTCTATGCTTGTTGAGACTAACCTTGTAGAGGAAAACAAAAAGCTCAAGGCCCAAGTCTCAAGTTTGAAGAATGACTTGGATAGAAGCTATAAAGGGAAGGCTACTCTCGATGAAATATTGAGCAAGCAAATATGCTTACAAGATAAGAGTGGCATTGGATTTACTCCCAAGAAGAAAAAGGAAAATAGCAAAATGAGGCACAATGCAAGACACACGAAGAATATTAAGTGCCTTAATTGTCATGAGAAGGGTCACATTTCCTCCGTGTGTCCTAATAAGGAAAATGACAAGAGAGGACTTGGTTTTGTCACCAAGAAGAAGATGAAGAACATCCCAAAGCCAAATGGAAGACAATTCAAAAATGTCAAGTGCTTTGGATGCAAGAAGAATGGTCACATTGCCTCGGTGTGTCCAAATCAAAAGGATGTCAAGTCAAGACATTCAAAGAAGAGGCAAGCCGGAATTGAGCAAGATAAGAAGACATCAAGGGGAAGCAAAAGCCCTACTTGCTACAATTGCCGGGAGAAAGGACATTTTAGTAAAGAATGTCCCAAAGGTATCACTCCTAAGCCTATCATCTATAATGATCATTATTTGCTTAGGAAGGATAGAAATGGCAATGTGTTTGCTAGGAATGTTAGTTTACATAAAACTAATGCTAGGGCCATTTGGGTGCCCAAAAGTGTTGTGACTAACATTCATGGACCCAACCAAGTATTGGGTACCAAAATGCGCTTAAATGATTAAATAGGTACTTGGAGAAGCATTGGAGGTTTGGCTCATATATGAAGAGGTGGATTCCATCATATACAAAATTGGAGCCAAGCTTAAGGAAGATAAATTCATATCATAAACCAATGCTATCTCGGTAACAAGTATTTACATTGAAGTATCTAGCCCTTATACCTTGCGTAGGTTGTATTCATGTAAAATCTTAAAAAGGGTTGTTCTTGCTCTTGTGCTAATTCGTTGTTATTAATTTCTTGAGCAAGAAAGTGGTGGCACATTAAGGGGGAGTGCTAAATCATAACCATGTATACCACATCCCTAAGTGTGCCCAAATAAATTAAGTGCTAGTATTGTTTCTCAAAAATAAGCCATTTAGCCAAAAGTCAAAATTCTTGAAATTATTAGTATATACTTTGAAAAACTAGTTGCAAAATGTATACAAATGATTTCCAAATGTTTTCAAAGGTTTTGGTTCAAGAAAAAAACTATTTCAAATGAAAATGAGTTTCTAGCCAAAATTGTAGATCATAGTATCTTGTTTTTGACCAAAACTAGATTTTTGTGTAAAATCTATTCTAAAAGGAATTTGACTTTTGTCCCAAAATGAAAATGATAGAATTGGCTATTCTAAACAATTTTGGTATTCAAAATATTTCCAAAAGGCCAACCTATCAAAAGTTATTCGATTTTGAAACTCATCCAAAATTCAAGGTTGACCTAAGTGGTCACTTTCTAGCACTTAAGTGAGTTTTGCCATATGAACCAAAACTATTCACATGAAAAGGTCCATAATGGTATTTATAACTCATACATGAAATTTGATGCCTTAATTTCTTCATTTGCTCAAATTTGGTTCTTTTGGAGAAGTTTCTCAAAAATGAGCTTTATTGCGAAAATCAAAAGACTAATTCATAAAAACTATATTCATTGAAGTTTACTATCTCCAATCTAATGCATAAGGATCCTAAGTAACATTTATTTGAATATTAAAACAAAGGATCATTTGCAAAATTTCCTATTCCTTGATCTATTCGAAGCTCCGTGAAAATCGAACGATAGGAGTTATTCAGCGGTACAACCGATTTTGATGACGACCGCCTTTGCACAATGCATACGATCGAAGAACGGTATGACCGAAATTGAACTGCGGTTGTACCGATTTTGTTGTTTTGGCATCAATTGATTCCATTTCAATTCTATTCAATTCTAAATCTTTTGATTGCCTCCTCATGTCAAGATTGATCCTTGTTATCCTTGCAAGCTACTCACTACTAATTGTCCTTGATTGCAAGTGCAATTACTCAAGTGGTATCCTTTCCAAGAGTAGCTTCTCAAAATCATCTTGACATCGAAAAGATTCAAATCTAAATCTTTTTGGCTATCCTCTCAAGTCAAGTTGATCCTTGTAATCCTTGCAAGCTACCCACTCATGCTTTGTTGACTCCAAATACCATTTTGATCCTTGTGATATGTTTATCATTCAAGTGGTATTCCTTTAAGTGGTAGCACCTTTTGATCATCTTGATCTAGGCATGGAATTCATATTACTTATGTTTACAAGTGGTATTCTTCAAATGATATCATCTTGTCTTTATAAGTGGTATTCTTTCTAGTGATATCCTTCAAGTGGTATACTTCTTATACCCACCTACAAGTGATATCTATTTCAATCCTTGCCAATCAATTCTTTTCAAACCAAGCTCTCTCCGATACCTAAAATTCATGATATATCTTTTTCATGTGGTATCTCTCGATACTTTCATTTCATGATATATCTTTTCAAGTGGTATCTATCTAAGTCTTATCTCTCCAAGTGGTACCAAGTATCTACAAGTGGAATTAATTATTATTTGGTATCATCTTTGCTTTCAAGCCTTGTCGACGCATGTTTTCTTCAAGTGGTATCAACATGTGGATTTACAAGAGTATTATTTTCAAGTGGTATCTACAAAGTGATGTATAAGGATTATCTTACAAGTGGGTACACATAAAGACATTGGGGGAGAATGCTTTTGTGCCTAATGTCAAAAGAGAGAGTTTTTGGATGCAAATCAAAGATCAAGTGGAAGAAGTAGAAGTCATCTTAAGTGTTGGATGGACATATTTCAAAAGGATGACAAAGAGGAGATAATTGATAAAGGAACTTTTGTGGTCAAAAGAAAAGATATGGATTGACGAAGAAAACTCTTTGTGTGTCAAAGAAGTATCGTCAAGAAGAAAACCTTTGTG
This sequence comes from Phyllostachys edulis, assembly GCA_036346405.1. NCBI lineage: Eukaryota > Viridiplantae > Streptophyta > Magnoliopsida > Poales > Poaceae > Phyllostachys > Phyllostachys edulis. The sequence continues at coordinate 11,438,390 of CM070566.1, forward strand.
TGTCAAAGGAGAAGAATGTCTGTTTTCAAGAGGAACCTTTGTGTAAGGGGAGTTTTCCTAAAAGGTTTTGAAAAAGTATTATTGAAAAATGTTTTGATTTTTAAATGGGTAATCTATTATATGGGAAAACCAATTTAAAAAGACTCCTTATGGCTTCGTTTTACTTTGGATTTTTGTTGTCTTATGACAAAAGGGGAGTATGCTTATTTGCTCAAAATAAACTGAGTTTTATTGCCTAGCTGATAAGTTTTGCAAAGACTCTCCTTTTGCTTAAGATTTGTTTCGGTTTTGGTGCTTAATGCCAAAAGGGAGAATTTGTATGAGCTACATTTGGATGTTAATTTGTATGAGCTTTATTTGTTATTCTCTTGATCTCTTGTGTTGCCTAAAAGGGGAGAATCAAGGGGAGAATCTTGTGGTGCCAAAAGTGGGAGTTTACCAAGATTCTCTTGTCATTTCAATGCATGCATATAGTCAAATAGCCTAATTGATTATCCTATGTTGACTTATATCCAAATGTTGTCATTTATAAAGGATTTGTCATCAATCACCAAAAGGGGAGATTGAAGAATCTAGACCTACCATTATGTGTTAATGGGGTTTTGGTGATTAATGACAAATCTAATTGTGAGACTAACACTTTCATTGATATACATATTGTGTAGTCTTATTTGGATATAAAGGTAATAATCATGAAGGCATGCATGTGATTAATGACAAATCCAATTCATTGGATAAACAAAAGGAAAATCCAAACAGTATGCATTCATAATGATGAATCTATTTGTGAGACTAACATTTCTATTTGTTATATCATGTTTAGTCTCGTTTGGATATAAAGATCAAAAGAGGTATGCATTCTACTTTGTATTCATATATCTTGTTGCATTCCTCGGATCCAAAATATAGGTTGAACTCCACCAAAAGTCTAACTTGAATATGTGCATATGTTTCCATTACACATTTGTGTATGCACACATTTAGGGGGAGCTCAATCTATGTTTTGTGGTTTCATTAGTATTGATCCATATTTCCTTGTCCATATACAATTGGGATCTTTACTTTGAAACATGTCCTTTGAATATATTTAACTTGCATAGTTAATTTATTCATATGAGTATATGAGACTTGTGTAGTTCATATATTCTTGAATGTATTTAACTTGTGTAGTTAATATATTCATATGAGTATATATATAACTTGTGTAGTTCAGTATATACTCATATCCTTGAATATATTTAACTTGTGTAGTTAATATATTCATGTGAGTATATATAACTTGTGTAGTTTATATATGCTCATATTCTTGAATATATATAACTTATGTAGTTAGTATATTCAAGTGTGTATATATGACTTGTGTAGTCTATATACACTTATATGTGAGTATAACATAACTTGTGTAGTTTATGTGTGCTCACATATTCTTGAATATGTTTAACTTATGTAGTTAATCTATTCATAAGAGTGTATAAGACTTGTGTAGTCTATATATACTTATATGTGAGTAGAACATAACTAGTGTAGTTCATGTGTACTCACATATCTTTGAATATGTTTAACTTGTGTAGTTAATATATTCATATGAGTATATGAGACTTATGTAGTTAATATATGCTCATGTATTCTTGAGTTAATACGACTTGTGTAGTTCAGATACACTCATGTTGAGTATATATAACTTATGTAGTACTTATATACTCATACCAAACTCTATTCAATTATTTGTTATTGAAGTGGTTATCATCAATTACCAATGAGGAAAGATTGTGGTATCTTGTCCCGCCATTATGAGTTAATGGTATGTTGTGGTAATTAATGATAATCATATTGTGGAACTAACATTTTCCATGAGTTGGATGAATAGGTTATGTTCGGTGGTTGATGACTTGGGATGACATCATGTGTTGATAGTCATCAAGTCAAGAAGAGATGATCATGTGTTGATCATCAAGTCAAGTGAAGACCCATCATGAGTTGATGGATGTCAAGTGAAGAGTGCATCATGTGTTGATGCATATCAAGACTTCGGGATGGAAGATGTCATCATGTGTTGATGAGCATCAAGTCAAGATCCCGAAGTAAAGCTTCATCATGTGTTGATGAAGGTCAAGTAAGGATGCATCATGAGTTGATGCATATCAAGTCAAGAACCCGGAGTTGAAGCAAGGATGTGCGCCATCAAGCTTCAAGTGTTTGCATAAGGCAAAGGTATGACTAGCTAGGGCTAAGGATGTGTTCCTAGTCTTTTACCGTCTCGGTGTTTTGTTGGTAGACCGGATTGCTAGTATAGGTTGCCGTACTATTAAGAGGGGTCTTTGACTAGTAGCTTGAGTTTGTCATGTGTTGATAGCTCATTGTGTTTGCTCTAGCTCACTTTAACATGTTGCCAATATTTGTGAATGTGTTTTACAAATAGTTGTGGCTCATGGTTAATCCTTGTAGCATGTGACTTAAGTTTGCGAATGCGTTTTGCAAATGGTGTAAGTCCATGTACCTTATTCCTTGTGGTGTGATTCTAAAAGTGTGCAAATGTGTTTTGCAACTTGTTGAGAATCTCACTTAAGCCCTTGTGTGCATTGCGCATCAAATTAGCAAATGTGTTTTGCAATTTGAGTTGAAGCGAATGCAATCTGTGTTTTCTCAGGAAAATCGGATGAACCGACGTGTAACGTCGGTACAACCGGGATGCGGTCATACCAGGCGATTAGGCAATGATACGACCGCTTTTCCGAGCATGTGTTGCTCGGGTGTGGAGCGAGTACCACCGGTATCGAGCGGTACGACGACCGTGAGGCCGGGCCATTCCGATTATTTGTTAGCGGTTCAGTTTTTCCGAGAAGATGCATTTGTTGCTCATCTTTGTTTTGAGAAACCCTTGAGCGGCACGCACCGCGAGTGTTTAGCGATACGACCGCGATGCGGTTCGACCGCTTTCTTAGTCTTGATTGTAAAATTCCGAACGCTTGTTCGTGGGACTTAGCCGCATTTGGCGCTCCTTTGTGGAGCGGCACGACCGCAGTGTTTGTGCGGTTGTACTGATTGTTCTTGATGCACGACCGGCCTTAGTTGGCGGTCGTTCGATTTGGTGACCAACGGCTAGTTTTATAGCCGTTGGAGGAAAAGCGTACGACCGCCCCATAACGGCGGCCGTTCGATTTCCTAACTTTTTCAAGAGACTTTGTCCCAACGGCTAGTTTTTGTGTGTGGGCTATAAATACCCACCTTGGCCGTGTGAGGGAGAGTTGTCGGTGCCCTTGAGTTCTATTGAGCTAGTGCAAGCCTCTCATACTCTTTTGTGCATGTGTTGCACTTAGTGAGGTTAGAGAGCAAACCCTAAGTGCATGTGTTGCCTTAGGTTGTGGATTTCAGATCCATAGAGCTTTGACACTTGATTGGTTCAAGTGAGAGTTAGAGTCTTGTTACTCTTGGTGTTTGCCGACACCTAGACAGCGTGGGCGTCGTCTTGCAGTGAGCTTCTCAAAGAAGATTGTGAGAAGACCCGGCGGTTTGTGAGTGGCGTGGTGCTCGCCATCTCCTGAGTGGAGGAAAGAGCAACCCAAGTGGAGCGAGGTGTTTGATCCTGAGGAAGGCTTAATTGTGGAGCCGCCCAATTAGTTTGGGTTTCCCTCAACGTGATTAGGGAGACCGCAAGTCTCCGATTCACCACCAGAAACATAACCGTGTCCATTGTGGTTTGCATCCTTGTGCCTTACTATTGCATTTACATTCATTGTGTATGAATGCTTGCTTTACATTGTGCAATTTATATACCTTGTATTAAATTGCTTATTCATTGTGTATGATTGCAATTGTTCGTTGTGCTATTCATCCTTGCTAGAATTGATTAGCTTACAAGTCATATGCTTAATTGATATACTTATTAATAGACTTGTATTGTTGGTGCATTTAGGGAACCTAGTTGATTTAGGTTTTAATTGTGCAAAACCGTATTTGTATTAGCTTCCGCATTAGAAATCGGTTTTTAGAGCCTAAAGGAATTTAAAACGCCTATTCACCCCCCCTCTAGTCGGCCACCTCGTTCTTACAACTGTACTTGTTCTTTGATCTTCGTAGCTCTTATAGCTATTAAAGTGAAAATCATGTTAAATTCAAACTAGGTAAAAAGGATTCATGCTGCTATTCACCCCCCTATAGTCGTCTTTCCGGTCCTACACATCATCATCAAATACCTCGTAGGCTAAGTGCCCGAAGACACCGCGGGGCAAAGGATACTTTTTCTTTACCGTAACTTCATTAAGCGGACGGTAATCAACGCACATGCGCAAAGTATTGTCCTTGTTCTTTACAAAGATTGCCGGACAACCCCACAGAGATGAGCTAGGGCAGATAAAACCCTTCTCTTGCAGCTCACCAAGTTGTTTCTTCAACTCCACCAACTCATTCGGTGGCATTCGGTAAGGCCTCTTTGAAATCGGGGCAGTACCGGGCGCCAACTCGATAACGAAATCGAGGTCACGAACTGGTGGTATCCCTGGAAGATCTTCGAGAAATACATCAATGAAGTCACAAACCATTGGGACTTCACGAATATCTAGAGACGGCTTCGCTTCCAACGCGAAGAGATGCGGACCTTGCAGCTTCGGCGAAAAGCGAACCTGCTCACTAGAGGGACTAGACAAAGAGATGCACTTCTTGGCGCAATCGATTTGTCCCAAGTGCTGAGACGACCAATCCATACCAAGAATCACATCTAAGCTCGCTGAATGGAGGAGGATAAGATTTGCTAAAAATCCTACTCCCTCAATCACAACAGGAACATCCCGTCACTCAGATTCAGCTCTCAACTCCGAACCGGGAGAGCGAATGAGCAACGGGACCAACAAAGGAGCAAAAAGAAGCTCACCAACAGCAGCAAAAGACTTAGGAACAAAGGAATGAGATGCTCCTGAATCAAACAAAACAGTAGCAGGATGAGAGTTAACAAGAAGTGTACCCAACACAACGCCAGGTGCCTCCTACGCTTCCTCGGCGGAGATGTGGTTGACGCGGCCGCTACCCACACCTTGGGCTACGGGGACAACCTTCTGATCCTGGGAAGGACCACCTCCTTGCCCACGTCCTCCATTAGGACGAGGGGCCGCTCCAATCTTCTTAGGGCAATTATTCGCATAATGGCCCTTCTGATTGCAGAAATAGCAAGTGACGTCGGCAACATTGTGGAGGCCACCTTGCTGAGGCGGAGGTACATGTGGTCGAGACACGGCCTGCGGAGGACGAGGTGCAGGTGTAGAAAGCCTCGGAGGAACTGGGCTCGAGGACGGGCACCGAGCCTACCTCAACAAAACGGGAACACCGCCTTGGACGCTCAGGACTCCCACTTACGCTTGCGGGACTCTCCTAGCGCTCTTCCCTTGAACTCTGCAACGATGGTCTTGTCGACCAAGGTCTGAAAGTCAGGGAAGTCGACGATAGATAGCTTGTCCTGAAGCTCCTCAGACAAACCATCTACGAACTTCTCCTGCTTGGCTTCATCGGTAGCCACCTCTCCGGGAGCATAACGAGCCAAATGGTTAAACTCGTACAAATACTCCGTGACTGACCTTTGCCCTTGCTTGAGCGAGAGAAATTCCTTCTTCTTGAGCTTCATCACACCGGCGGGGATGTGAGCCCGACGGAAAGCAGAACGGAACTCCTCCCAAGAGATGAAATGGCGGCCACGGCATGGCGAGGAAACTTTCCCACCATGAAAGAGCTGCACCTTTCAGCTGATGGGAGGCGAAGAGTGTCTTCTCATGATCCCGCATCGAGCGATGTTGAGCTTTACTCAACCAGACACGAAGCGATCGTCAGATCCAGCGGGTCTTCCGACCTAGAGAAAGTGGTGGTGAGCCAAGGAACTCCGAGAGTCCTCGCATGGTGATGTCCACTTCTCCCCGATCCGAGACACCGAAAAGAGTGGAGGTATTGCGCGATAACCTCCGAATCCTTGTTCGATCCATTCGGTTTTGCTCGATCTGAGCAAGAACCGAAGCCATGGTCGGAGGAGGCGGAGCTCCTCATCCCACCAAGCCGATTGGCCTTGACCACTACGAATCCTTCCACCCATCCTGTTCCAAAGAGAAGGGTTGGCAACACAACCCAAAAATTAGAAGCTAAAGAAAGTGAAAAGCCAACGACTAGAGGAAAGAGCATCACCCTAACCGAAAGCTAAAGTAAACAGTGAAGGAAACGACTCTAAAAGCTCACAAAAAGGCTCAAAAAACAGCAAGGAAACACAAGACTTAAGAACAATTTCCTAACCACGACCAACCCAGATTGAAAGGACGAGTAATCGATCAAGAAGACAAAAATTCAGAACACTACTCTAGCTCTAACACTTCTACAAAGCAAGGTAAAACCAAAAAAATAGAAGTTAGATACTTAGCCAACTAATATCACATCTTACCCTTTTATTCCCACAAGTTTTAGTTGAATTACCCTCTCATTATCTACCTTAATTACTAGCTAGCAGCTTGCTGTCCAAATTTGAAATCCAGCTCCAAGCACTTTTTTCTTCACCAAAGGGCAACCCAAACTTCAATTTTAGAACTCTCAAGGTTCCCAAAACCGTAATTAAACGACAACAACTATCTTTTGAGAGAATGAGAGGAAAACAACTTTTTAAACTTAATCAAGAGTAAGATGAGATAAGAGAGCTAAGATAGGTAAGGAGTAAAATCTGAGAATTTACTTAGCTTTCATAAACCATTTGATATTTTGAAACTAAGTTTTTTAAATCATCCTAAAGACGACCAAGCTAGGGTTACTACGGCCAGTACGGCTCTGATACCAAACTTTGTGAGGACCCGGGAAATTCGACTTGTAATGCTTAGTCTTCCATTTGACCCTAGTATCACAAACAAAATATCACGTGCCTCGGGAAAATGTACACATCCCAGAAGTGTTGTACACACACCCTTTTACAAAGTCATGCATCAATTCCATTCAAGCACAGAACCAAAGCAAGACTAGATTAACAAAAGACAATATAATAAGGTTGTTACAGCAAGGGCCAATTGGCCACAAAAGCTAAAAAGAGATAAATAACAGCGGAAGTAAAATGCCATAAGATGGCGATAAACAAAAAAGCCGCAGTTTGCCTTTAAGCCCACAAGGCAACTGATCGAGCCACTAGCTAGTCGTCCAACACCAAGTCCGGATCACAAAAGTCAATCCCTTGGGGATCGACCTCCTCTGCACAAGTTAAGCAAAGCAAATGAGTACAAAATGTACTCATAAGACTTACAAGTAATGTACCTATACATAGCTACATGCAAGCTTTAACAAAGGTGTAGGTCAGAGGTTTATTTTCAAAGATAAAGCAATTTTCATTTGCAATAAGGTAATAACTTGAAAGCAGCTTTTTGCAATCTGTTTTATGTTCAAATAACACTAGACAACAACAATAATAATAGATAGATGACAACAACAACTTGGAAGTGACTAACCCATTAGTCACCACAACAATAGCATGAATTTCCCATTCATACCAACCAACATCAAGTTTTAATTAAAGGTTGTAGTCTAATTCTTGCGGAAAATAACCAAGCTTGTCCATATCCTAGGATGAGGCTATTCGAATAGATTTAACCCTGCAGGGGTGTACCAATGTACCCACACGTGAGACCACCTTTTCGCCAAGCTATTTATCACACTTCCTTTGGTATGCCGGCACGGTTAGTCTTACATGACACTTTCCAATGGAATGTATTAACTACGAGTCACCCATATGGAAGAAGCCCATACGTTGATGCGGAGTCATCAAAGATGCTCTCCTCCTTATAAAGGATGGTGCTCCTTGCAGTGGATAACGCTCCACCACTACTCACCCAAAACACTTAACACCTGTTTCTTTTTCAACACAACACACACACACACACTTCCACCAACGAACTCTAATCACAGCAAGATAACCTAGGCTCAGTAGTAGAGGATAAACATTTACCTACAGATTATGCAACTAGAGGATCAACTAATCAAACCATAATTTAACAACAAAATAGAGCATGCAATACATATAGTTGTAAACAAGATATTTAGACTTTGAAATAATGGGATTAGTATGATCAAACTGCTTGCCTTATTGGATATACTCAATATGTTGCAAAGGATTACTTTCGCAATCAACGGACTCGCTTCAACCTCAACTAAAAGAACCGATAAGAACGAAGAACACCGAAAAGACTCAAAAACCAACTTCCACCAAAAGCTCTGAAATTTTTACAGAAGGAAGAGAATGATTTTAAGGAATTTAGCAATAAGAACCAATTGATTTGGATTCTCAATGCAAAAGCTATGGCCAAAACAAATCTGCCTACTTTGAAAATTGTCAAAAATTCACTTCGGTTATTATTCATCCGAAATTAAATTTTTGGCACAAATTTCTAGAGAGGTGTTGCACCTGAAATTTTTAAGGTAAATAAAGCACCACATGATATGAACAACACAATTTGATTCACTTCATTTGGAGCTAGGATGCATTTTCCATGATTTTTCAAAGACATGAAAAAGTGCACAAGCTAAAAGCCTTTACAAAACTTTTGAAAATAGTAGCATGCCTAAGACCTATTTTACAACTAAGCTAACTAACAGAGGAAACCAACAAAGTTGATTTCACTCAAAAAGGAGCTACAGAGAAATACTTATGCATTTTTCAAGTTAAATGATTTTTTTAATGCAACAATTAAAGCTAAACTAATTTTAAATCTATTAACAGATTTTTACGAGCAAAACTAAGCTTACAACCATTTTTATATTAAAGCTTAGTTAATCAACCAAAAGGATTTAAAATGAAATAGTTATGCAATTTTAAAGTTTAATACAATTTTCAGCTTAACAAATAAAACTTACTGGGTTTTTAGAAAACACCACCGAAAAGGAAAAGCATGGGCCGTTGAGATCAAATCCAACGCCCACGCCAAGACTACAAAGACAGCCATGCACGGCGCACCAGAAATGATAACCAACGCTGATCAAGATCCAACGGTCCATCATGATCGAACCTTCTGGACGGTCCGAAAGTTCAAGCGAACGCGGCCGCCGATCTCGCGATGAGCTACCGAAGCGGCAACGTCGACGGTCCGAACGCTTCACGCAATCTCACCGCTGATCAAGAATCGGACGGACAAGGCTACGGGAGGTCCGGGGTCCGAAGGTCCCGCAGATCTCAACCGTAGATCTTGAAATGGACGGCTGACGTTCGGTGGTCCGAACGTTCACAGCGATCTAGATCGTTGGATCTAGATCAGACGGTGAAGGTTCAATGATCCAAACGTCACCCAAATCTGGGCCATTGATATTGAATCCAATGGCTCACATCGATGGAAGCCATCCGCACGCGACCGAGAGAGAGAGAAAGAGCGGGCCCCACTGTCAGCGACTGTAAGGCACAGAAAAGAAGGCTATTAATTGCTAAGCCATTAATTAATCGTGATTAACTATGATTAGTGATTAATGAACCGGATCTCTGTTCAAAAGGCACGCACAGTGAGCAATGAAGCTCGAGCCCACCCGACAGAGAGACTCAGAGGCATAATTAAAGCCACACATTAACTACTAAGCATTCATTAACACAGACATTAATATGATGATTAGCAATTAATGGAACGGATCTTTGTCTTAAAGATTATGGCACGCAGTGCCACTCGTCCGACAAAACACCCGAAGCGCTCCCGTGCTCACCGGCCGGGCGACTCAAATGCACAACGCAAGAACCAAGGGTACCACTGACCGCAATAGCAATGCGCACCCATTGGTAACCTTCTCGACAATGGCGGTCTAAAACGCCATGAAATGCCGAGAAGAGCGGAGGTGACAACACGGCCAAAGATGAAAAGCGAAAAGGTGCTTCGCATTGTTCTGAGAAGTGGGTGCCTGAGCCTCTAGGGACTAATTAGAAGCTACCTGAGCACCGAAGAGCTTCAAAGAAGGTCGGAGCAGCTCCGACGACGAGGAGGCTTGCCGGGGCTGAGGAAGACGATGTGGAGAAGCCGATCTGAGCAACAAGACGACACAAGAATGGTAAGGATAGCTCCATTAAGGCTCAGAGATGGTCTTTGAGCAACCAATTGGAAAATGGAGGGCTTACCGGAGTTAAAGACGAAGAGGGATGAACCTCGGCCGAAAAGGGAAAATCCAAAATTAGCCGCTTCCTATTGAGCAAAAGGTGATAAGAGGGACCAGCTTGAGCAAAAAGATTCCCAAATGAACCACTGGAACACCGAAGAGGAAGAGGCTTGCTTGCGGCCTCCAATGGCGATTCTAGGGTTTTTGTGAATTGAGCTCAACCAAGCACAGTGAGGCAAAGGCAAAGCTCAAGGGTGGTGAAAGAAAGCTGAGGGAGAGCTCAGTGGCTACTTATAGCCAAGAGAGCAGGGAGTGAGCAACGGCAACATTACCACGGTCAAGCCTGCTGCCATGAGCCGAGGGGATGGGAGCAGGTGAAGAGGAGACTTAGAGGGCACGCTCTGGCAAGCATTAACTGCAAAGAGTCGTTGCAAGGACGAGGAGAATGGACAAGGCTTGCTCTCCCATTCTGCACACGCCATGGCTTCGCTGGCGCATGAGCGCGGGACAGAGGGAAGGAGACGATGACCAGGGGCGATGGGGGTCCATCGGTCATAGAGAAAGAAAAGGGCAAAGCTAGCTCGGGTCCAAAGTGAGCAAGGGTTGAGCCGCACCGTAACACACTGGCCCAACACACGACGGTTGGATCTGATTTGGTATTTGAGATTGCACGAGAGAGGGAGGTCCAAAAGGCCCAACCGATAAAGATCGTTGGATTGCAGTCCAAATTAATCTGTTGAGACTCACCGTGCCACTTTAAACGCACCGAGTGCAATTAAGTGGGTTAGGCTCGACCAAGAAGGAAGTTGGCTCGAGTCAGACTCGGGTCCGACTCAAACCCAACAGAGGTTTGACTAGGGTTTGAAAAGGGAGCTGAAAACTTGGAATAATTATTAGAGATAGCAAACTAACTCCAAAAATTCTAATATTTTGACTGGAGGTTTCTAGCTCCAGGATAAACCTTACATAAATTTTCCAGAGGTTTTTATGAACAACATTTTTCTCCAGAAATTTATCAAAGCTTGTTCTAGGGTTTGACCAAGAGTCAAACTGGTTTGACTGCCTCTTAAAAATTATCAAATAATTTCTAAAAATTATGAAATTTTTCAGAGGTGTCACACAGCTTCCCTAGAACCAAGGAAAAACTATTTCCAGGGGTTGAACACAAGATTCTTAACAAGGAGGTCATGACTTTAGTCAATTGGGGATTTTGGTTTTTGATTTCCCATAATTCCTTTACAAGAATTACAGAAAAGTTCAAAAACTTCAAGATGCAAGAAAAGTTTTAATTTCTTCTCATTTTCTTACATTTGAAACACACACCCATATTTGGGATGTTACAGTCTCCCTCAACCTCCTTGAAGAGCACCGCGTACAGGCCATATCCACCATGGCAAAATACGCTAAAGGGGTCGCTTGGACATACAATAGGAAGGCCAGGATCCGTGCCCTAACGCCAGGCAACATGGTCCTCAAGCGAGCCGCAAATCTCACAACCATAGGCAAGCTGGAGTCGAAGTGGGAAGGACCATACATCATCACCCACAGCACAAGGGCTGGCTCCTACTACCTCGCGACGCCCGAAGGGCAACAAATTTAAACCATACATGGAATGCTAAAAGCCTCTGAAAGTTCTACCCTTAGGGCTATGTAAAAACCGGCTGCGCTCAAGAAATCACTACCCGTTAGGGCTATGTAAAAACCGGCTGCGCCCAGCAAATCACTACCCATTAGGGTTATGTAAATATCGGATGCGCCCAGAAAATGGCCACCCGCCGCCCTTAAATGACAGGAGCATGTACAGAAGCAAGTGTACAACCTCTCAGTGCTTTGTCCCCGTCCAATAAAAATGGGCAGCAGGGATCACACCAAATCACCTCGAGTATATAAACAAAGACACCGTGCAAGGCTTCTTAGCCCTGGTGCACACCGAGATCCCCAGAAGACCCGAGTGTATAAACAAAGACACAGTGCATGGCTTCTTAGCCCCGGTGCACACCGAGGTCCCCCGAAGACCCGAGTGTATAAACAGACACCGCACGTGGCTTCTTAGCCCCGGTGCACACCGAGGTCCCCTGAAGACTCGAGTGTGTAAACAAAGACACCGCGCATGGCTTCTTAGCCCCGGTGCACACTGAGGTTCCCCGAAGACCCGAGTGTGTAAACAAAGACACCGTGCATGGCTTCTTAGCCCTGGTGCACACCGAGGTCCCCCGAAGACCCGAGTGTATAAACAAACACCGTGCATGGCTTCTTAGCCCCGGTGCACACCGAGGTCCCCCGAAGACCTGAGTGTATAAATAAAAACATCGTGCATGGCTTCTTAGCCCTGGTGCACACCGAGGTCCCCCGAAGACCCAAGTGTATAAACAGACACCGCGCATGGCTTCTTAGCCCTGGTGCACATCGACAACCCCAGCAGACATGTGTAGACAAAGATACCACGCATGCTTAGCCCCAGCACAATACCTAGTCCACAGCACAAAAATGCACCAAGGGGATGGCGCAGATCTTCGCCTCCCCTTGCAAAAAAAAGTTAGGGCTCCCCCGGAGCCCTATCTAAAAAAGTATGGGGGACAGTGCTAGGCTTCGCCTCCCCCTTGCAAAAAAGTTAGGACTCCGCCGGAGCCCTATCTAAAAAAGTATGGGGGACAGCGCTAGGCTTCGCCTCCCCTCTCGCAAAAAGTTAAGGCTCCTATCTAAAAAAGTATAGGGGACGGTGCTAGGCTTCGCCCCTCCCCCTCGCAAAAAAAAAGTTAGGGCTCCCCCAGAACCCTATCTAAAAAAGTATGGGAAACAATGCTTCATCTCCCCCTCGAAAAAAAGTTAGGGTTCTCCCGGAGCGCTATCTAAAAAAGTATGGGGGCGGCGCTAGGCTTCGCCTCCCCTTGCAAAAAAAGTTAGGGCTCCCCCGGAGCCCTATCTAAAGAAGTATGGGGGACGGTGCTAGCCTTCGTCTCCCCCTCGCAAAAAAAGTGAGGGCTCCCCCGGAGCCCTATCTAAAAAAGTATGGGGGACGACGCTAATATTCGCCTCCCCCCTCGCAAAAAAGTTAGGGCTCCCCTAGAGCCCTATCTAAAAAAGTATGGGGGACGTCACTAGGCTTCGCCTCCCCCTCACAAAAAAGTTAGGGCTCCTCCGATGCCCTATCTAAAAAAGTATAGAGGACGGCGCTAGGCTTTGCCTCCCCCTCGCAAAAAAGTTAGGGCTCCTCCGGAGACCTATCTAAAAAAGTATGGGGGACGGCACTAGGCTTCACCTCCCCCTCACAAAAAAAAGTTATCCCCTCGCAAAAAAATCAGGGCTCCCCTAGAGCTCTATTGAGAAAACAAGGAGGGCAACGTCAAGCTTCGATCCCCCCTACACCCCACCTACAGCGAGCACACACACGAGACAAACAAACGTGCCAACAAAGCCTATTTATTCAACACTAGGTACATAGTACAAAGTACATACACCGAGGGCTCGGCCCGCTAAAAAAAGAAGGGGGTGGGATCACACTACATAATCTCATCATACAACATACAAATAAGTGGCGCAACAAATGGCTACGGAGTGCAAGACACACGGTCGCAACAGCCGTCTACGGGGCCATATCCCACACCTCCGTGCGTAGCACCCATGTCGGGACCCAAAAATGCAATTCTGGACCCTCTGTGTATATTGCACTAGTCCAAGATCATGCTAGTGTACACAGTGGCAACATCGATAAAATATCATTTCTATATACAAAGATGACTAATAAATAGGCAAATAACAACAAATATCAGAGTAACGACCTTAAGGTCAAGGCTTACAATTAATGCCCCAGAAGGCGAATAGCTCAATTAACCTACAGCGGAAGGTAACCGAATAACTTCAGTGAAGCACATCCATATGTCCATAGGCAATCGGCTGGGGTAGCATGACCTAGTTCATCACGATCCTTGAAGTAGACCATGTTGACTGATAATTCCTCCACTTTATCTGAATGATTATAGCAAGATCGAGCACACAATTGTACTCAACAAGTTGCACCACAGAATGCAATTATTGATGATGGCTTGTTCCAAAGGAAATGGCTTCTATGATTATTTTGCAGAAATACAACATTTGTAATTGAATACAAATAATAGATTGAAAGCATAATTCAAAACAAATAAACAATAATAATTTAACTATTATTTTCACAAAGGACACAAAGCCTAATCAATTTATTTCACACAACCATATGAGTTAAATCACACAGCTATCCCTTCCCAACTGGTTTTATGAAAATCTACCCTTCGTATGAAATCCCCGAGCATGTCTATGACCGCAGACGCGGCTATTCGAATAGATTGATTAACACTCTACAGAGGTTGTACACTTTACCCACAAGATGCAATCAACTAAATCAGAACTGATCACAACAAAATCTTTCTGAAACTTCATCTCAACAATTGACACTCCCGATGTGCTTTACCATCGTACCAACCCAAACACAGTGCTTTGGCACGACACACACCATTGGACAGGGAAGCGGCAAACCATCCCATGATGAGATCTACATGGTAGTCCACACCTCCACCCATCACTGAGCACCTAACCTACAACCTGAGTAGTCAATGCTGAGATTCCGTAACTTACTAAGTTAGGCCCATCCCATACCAGGCATGTGATTGTACGAAATGCCTAGTTCAATGGGGCACAAAGTTAAGTCCTTAACTGACCAAGGCGAGACTTCCAATTTGTAACTATGCCACAAAGATTATCATTCTCATTCACAAAGCTCCACCATATCACAAAGTATCCACCATTCGCCTTAGTATAAATCTTTTCCTACCCTGTCGGTTAAGTGCAACACATGCTATCACAAAGTAATAACACATAGCACACAGTTTTACACAAAGTTTCATAGTCACTTAGTCAAATTTATAATTGCAACTCAAATGATATGTGTGACTCGTAGCATGGCTAAGCAATACTATTCGTCTAACCAACCCACGTTGGTGATATGATAATGCCAACTAATAATTAACCAAACTAGGGTGACAAAAGATCATGATGATACAATAGGCAAGGTGGATATAATCAATTGGGTGAATAGCTAATCCTAAAGCATTTAAATAAATACTTAAAGTAAATGCAATAATTTGAATCAATGTAATTTTGGAAAACTGGGTTCAACATGACAAAAGGTACAACTTGCCTTGCTATAGCAAAGATGATATTATTTTATCTTCAATCTTCTACTTCCTTGACCTTCACTCCTTCTGACGATCCCAGACTTCAACGCCTAACGGAAAAGAAAGCACACAAACAAACCAGATTCAAAAATACAAATCAAATAAACTCCAAATTGAAATTGAATGGTGCTGGAAGATAGATAATGAATTTAGATGAATTTAAAAAATTGAATGGGTTCAATCGGAGTTCGGATGAAGAAGATATGGCTTTTGGAAGATCTAATCTAAAGAAAATACTCAAAAAGGAATTCGAATATTGTTTATCGAGCACTGTACATCGAGTACTGTTCATCGAGCTTGACTGTAAGTGGTCGTAGGGGGGTTACGACTACTGGTCGTAGGATGTTACGACTACTGGTCATAGGATGTGGACGCCGACCAGGATGCCACATCAACTGGTGACGTCATCGCTCCGGTGAACCTACTGCTCGGGCGCATAACGGTGCACGGCGGTGTCTCATCAGCGATGAGTGATACCAACATGTAGAGAACGCTATTACGAACTCATTGTTGCACTTACGGGTGCTTGAGGACGACGGTGTTGAACGATTTATTTAACCAATAAGCGGCGGCGGCGGGTTGTCCGCGAACGCTATGGGGCGTTCCTAAGGGAGGTGGGGCATGACGTCGAACGTCGCATGGTGATCACGATGGTGATGTCCATGCGCGGCGGAGACCATCGGAAAAGGCGCAATTGGCCAGCGAAAGGGCGGCGGCCGAAAGTGAGCAGAGGGAAAATTCTTGGGCTACATTGAACAAGACTTGAAATTGAAGGTGGGGTGGATAGATCGGGAGGTAAGGCGCATGGTGGCGTGGTTGGATCTTGGAGGGCTTACTGGAGAAACGAGGGACGCAGCGGAGACATCTCGGGCGGCCGAAGATGATGAGGACGAAGACGGCGCCGGAGATGTGGGGCACGAGAGCTCCGGATGGTGCGTACAACCTGTGGATAAGGAGGAGGCGATGACCGTGACGCGGCTACGGTGACTCGGGAAGCTTCAATGGTGAAGGAAGGGCAACGAAGGCGCGGCGCCGTGCTCGGAGAAGAAGACACTCAGCAGCGCTTGACGGCGCATGGAGGCGGAGGAGAGCTAGGGCACAGAGGCAGCGCAACGAGGTGGAGCGAGGGCGCACGGGGCGGTGCTATTTATAGCATGGGGAAGCTGGTCCGACACGGACGCCAAGACAGCGGCGGTGTGAACGCGCTGCGCACGTGTGTGCACACAAGGGAGGCAGCTTGGGCTGACAGGTGGGGCCCCAGGCATTAGGGTTTCGGAGACGCGGGGATGCGGTTGGTGTCGAACCCAGGATTAACACCCCAAATCCTCTATGTATTTCTGAACTAGTCCCATGATCAGTAGCTAGTTCACACAGTAAACAGATATGGTAACATCCATAAATCGCACAATTATATTAATAATCAACAGAGTTTATTACAAAAGAGGCTTACAAGCCAACAATAAAGAACACAAATAAAGACGAAGAAGATGTAGTAGAGTCCTATAATCGCCGCCACAGTAATCGATCAGGGTAGCGCCTAGTCATCGAGATCCACACAGGTAGCAAAGTCCTTCTCTGAAATTTATTTGCATGAAGCAAGGATGAGCACAACTTCCATGCTCGCAAGTTACACCCAATTAACAGATTATAATGCATGCAAGGATATAACAAAGGAAGGCTTATTGGTTAAATTTGCATAAAGCAGTGTTTTCTTTAAATACTTGTACTAAGTTCCAAAGCAGTTATTCTATAACTAAAATTCATTTTACAAATTCTCAATTTTATAGTCAGATAATATTCACACAAGAATGGTGAAGGATACCCTCCTATCACATAGCTTCCTGCCCACTTTCCCATTTGCATAAACCATTTGATAAAGTGTTTTGAAAACAAAATCAAAGTATAACTTTGAGTGGCTTTACTAGCATGTCCATGACCGTGGACACGGCTATTCAATAGTTCTTAACACTCTGCAGAGGTTGTACAATTTTACCCACATGACACTAATTCTCTAGTTTGTCCCAAGATATATCTATGCCACCGCCACTACCTTAGGTAAGTGGTCTAGAGCACGTGACAAGGCCTTTACAAAGCTATTCTCATGAGCCTCCTCGCTAAGGTTTCGCTCCTTTGGGCAGAACTCACAGGATTTGAGCCCTCTTGCGCCAGATGGGACTAACGAGGTCATAACATGACTACCCACCGTGATCTAAAGGGAACGACCACGGTGAAACATTGCAAATTAGTTGGCCAGGTCCCGCCCACACAGGATATGTGGTAGTACGATGTGGATCAGCAAAGGAACGCTCAGAGGCCGGTCCTTAAATGACTTGGGCGACTTTCCACAAAACCCATGGGCCTCGATCATAGAAATAACTCGATCCCGTGCATCAACAAGCACCATCCAAACAACCATTTCGCCCAAGTACAAACCATCATTTTACTTCATTTTTCAAAGTCATTTATAAACTTCCATAACACACCAATGCCATGGATATAGCTTTAAACAATATTTGATTTTTGGTAAATTCCCCAAATCAAACATTTTTGGGTCTAAGCATCACTAAGCATAATTTTTCCAAATGATCCTAGTTCATACTATTGTATCAACTGGGTTTTATCTAGGGTGACAATATATTTGATTCAAATATCAACATTGGCCATACAAAGGATTTAGGCATATCTATAAATTTAAAACAGGAATTTAAATTACTGAATATAAATAAGCATGCAGTAATAATTTTAAATAGATTTTAAATAATAGGTGCAAATATGGTCAAAGATGTAACTTGCCTTGCTCAGTTATTTGTTCTCAAACCGCCGAATCGACTCTCCAAGTCATCTAATCTATACGAAAATAAGCTAAATTCAAACAAAATTCAAAATAGAATTCAAATAAACTCCAAATTAAATAAGTTTAGATCAATTAGCTAGATCATGAATTTATATGAATTTATAAATTTGAATCGACAAAATCGGAGTTCGTATGAAGGAGAACGAACCACAGGAAGTTTCAAAATTACATGAAATGATGAAATAGGGGTTTTCCGAATTTCAGAATTATTTTTGTGAAGGAAAAGATGAATATGACGTCAGCTGACATCATCACAGGATTTTCGGCCGAAAGAGAATAGGAAAAGAATTTTGACACGTGGGCCCCACTATCAAAGAGAGGGTGCATGTGGACTGGGTTCATAGAGCTTTTGGAATGGTGGGAGATTGGGAGTGCCATGTGGGCATGCTAACTGGGCAGCCACGTATGCA
This sequence comes from Phyllostachys edulis, assembly GCA_036346405.1. Lineage (NCBI taxonomy): Eukaryota > Viridiplantae > Streptophyta > Magnoliopsida > Poales > Poaceae > Phyllostachys > Phyllostachys edulis. Next base: position 11,456,929 of record CM070566.1, read on the forward strand.
AAAGAGAGGACGTGGCGCCTAGGTGGTGCACGGGTCGCCCTGAGGTGGGCGAGCCACGTCGAGATAGGGTCGGCGGCCTTCGGGTCCAAGGAACCAATAACGGCAAAGACGGGCGACTACCGCGAGGTGTTCTATGGGTAAAGGAGGGCACGGGGGTTACGATGCTCACCACGGCGGTGCTGGGGCGCGACGGAAACGGCGGTACCGAGCAAAACGGTGGCGGTGAGATCGGCTTGTGGTGGCGATGGCGATGCGGCGGGTCTCCGGCAAGGACGAGGCGCGCACCGTGTAGGCGACGATCGCGCGGTTGCCAGTGTGGTTATGGGCCGGTGTCGCCGACGGCGCGCTAGAGGCGGCGACATCTTTATACGGCGCGAAAAACCTCAACCGCGTAGGTAGGAGCGAGAAAGGAGGAGGGTGGTGGGGGCGACGAGCGAGGGAATGTGCACCCTGCTCCCCTTTATAGGGCCGTGAGGTTGGCGAGGAGATTACACAAGGCGCGAGCGCACGACGACGCGCGATCCAATAAATCGTATGTGAGGAAGAGGGAGAGGGCGAATGGGTGCGGCATGAGGCGCGGAGGAGCGCTTGGGGTGGCGCGAGGAGAGAAGGCGAGAATAGTGGCGCTGACGAGTCCTTTGCAAAGTAAAATGGCGCGAGCGAGCTACCGCTACAGGAAGAAAGGAAGAAAGAAGAAGACAATGCGGGCGGGCCCACCTGGAAGAGAGAAAGGGGAGGGTGACGGGTGGGGCCAGAAGGAGAAAGGAATGGGAGGCGGGAGCGCTGTTGGCCATCCGATTCATATCTGACGGTTATATGGTCATACCGAAATGAAAGTAGAGCAGTCAAGGGCCGGTGTGATGAATAGGAGATGGGCCGAAGAGGATTTCGGCCCAAAAGCCTTAACCGGGATTTCAAATTATTTTCTAATTTTAAATAATCCGATTAAATAAAAAGAGCCTTAGAAAATAGCAAATAAAATCCAAAAATTCTAGAAAAATTCACGTAAATTTCTAGAGTTATTTTGGACTTAAAAATAATAATTCTAACTATTATTTGGTAATAGTTTTTGCATATAATTTATTTTGTCTTTAAAATAATTAGGAAAAGCTTTTAAAAATTGAAAAATTTTAGAAATTAATTAAATTTTCCTTTTTAAATTTAAATCCAATAAAATCCCAGAAAACTCCATAAATTTTCTTTTTGATTTTAAAACCAAGAAATTAATTAATTAATTAATTTTTTCTTTTAACAAAGAAAACTCTTTTAAACTACGTAAAATCAAGGAAAATCTTCGACAGCTAGAAAATTAAATAAAATAAATTCTTTATTTATTTTTATTTTGATAACAGAACTTTGGGATGTTACAGCTGGATCGGGTCAAGGAAAACAGCCAGAGGACGAGAGAAACTACCGTGAGCCGAGCCAAATTCGGTCCATGAAGGAAAATGGATAATTGAATTTCCAATTTAAGAAATAGATGGAAATTCAATTGAGACAAAATAGACAAAGAAATAAATTCGTAAAACAACCAAGAAAATACAGAAAAAAAAATCCTTGGAGCACAAGGAATCTAACTAAAACTGCTTTTTTTTAAATTGATGTTTAGATTAGTCAAATTAAATATTTTGAATTTAGGAAATTCCCAATCGAGCTTTATTAATTCAAATAAAATTGGTGAAATTTTTGAGGACCTAAAATACTCAAAAGATTTTTGAAAAGCCATATTTTGGGACGTTACAACCCATTCCAAAGAAATTTCCTCTTCGATGGCTCGTAGCCATAAATCGTAGATACTCCCTCTCCGCGCTCCACCCACGTCCGGAGGACACTTCACCGGAGTCCTTCGCCGACAGAGCCGCGAATTCAGCAAACAAGGTAATCACCGGACCTCGACACTCCCAGAAATCATGTATCTCCTCGCACGCGCCCTTGCGCTCTCAAAAGAGACAAAACTCTTCCATCGAGCTATCCAGATTTGCCTTCTTCCAATGCTGCCACTTAGCACCATGATAGGCAATGCCTCGGTAACACAGCTTCATAAGCCAGATAGATAGAAGGATGTGCTCGTCCTTCGGCCCTCGCAGAGGGACAGTGACCTTAGTCATCCGCCCCTAAGCAGGACGGGGCCCATGTCGAGCAGAGCATCAAAACAAGGGCAGCGCATCTTGCGTAAACCACGAAGCTAGCACATAAACAATACGTGAAGGAACAAACAACGAATGCCCATACACCTGAGTTTGCAAATTTTTCTTCATTCAAAAGGGGAGACCATTACACAAAAAGAGGTCAGCCTCCTCTAAACCCACTCCAAAGCACATGCAAAAGTGGAGTGGGGACAAAAAAAGAGAGGAAAACTAGTAAAAACTTAATGGTCTAGTAAGAATCTAAAGTTGGGGCCGCTTCAAACAAGCGGAGGGTCACACCTTGTCTCCGGGGGTGGCCCTCCGCTCGTTGGCCTCCAAAACTTCCGCCAGAGCTGCCACCGGAACCTTCCCTTTCACCCTCTGTGCCTAGACTACCCGGAGGGACTCCATCGTAGCCTCGGGACCACGTGGCCCCCAAAATCTTCAAGAAGGACATTGCTAATCCTTTGCGTCCAACGATGGGTAGAGGCCACCTCCTCGGCAGTCGCCACCGCAACAAAGCGGGTAACGAGGGCATCCATATGAGTGCAGTTCGCCTTGTCGAGAGAGGCAAGAGCCATCGACCAGCCTACATTTGTACAATGGATCCCGTACACGCAGGCCGCTGGGAGAAACACCTCCCCTACACGCTAAAGACACTCTAGGGTGATGTCCATCTCCGCCAGGCAATGACGCCTTGGGGGAGGCAGGGCGCTGAGGTCCACCACGATGCCCTCGAGGGTTTCCATCATGTCCTGTGTCGCGCGCCACTTGTTCGAGCAGATCCCGCTATGCCCAGATCTCCTCCTCGAGCACCTTCCGGACGCCGCGTAGAGCACGCACATTGCCCTGTAGGGTCGCATGCTCCTCCTTGAGCCCTGTTGTCCAAGCCTGAAGGATGGTGCGCTCCTCCTCGAGCCCTACCACCTGGGCCTCTAGGGCATCCAACTTCCCGACAACGGCGTCGCGCTCCGCACTCAAGGCCTCGCTCCGGGCATGCTCCGCGTCGACCTGCTTCTAGACCTCAGCAAAACCTCACGCCATGTCATCATTAATCGCCCACAATAACATTAAGGTATGCACGAGCATCGAGCTGTCAAAAAAATTAGAGAAAATTTCAGAAAGCAAGGGGTAGGCCAACCTTTGCTGCATTCGCCTCGACGCTCTAGAACATGTCCTGGAGGGATGTCTTCTAGAAGAGCTCCCTTACAAGGGGCGGAGCGCCGAAGCGAGCAATCTCCTCATAGACTCCCGCAGCACCCGCATGACCTTTAAGTCAGCAGGACAAAGTGGGCCCAAGTTCGTTGTACCCATGACAGCCGAAGCGGCGGCCGTCGAGGGTGCCGCCTCAAAACTCACTGATGCGGAGCCACCATCGCCGCGACTACCGCCCCCGTCACTAACAACTTCACCACAAACACTTGGGTTAGATCCATGAGCTAGCTCAAGGCAAGCGGGATACGATGCATACCAATGGGCTCCATGGGTCGTAGGGTAACCCCAAAGGTCCTCAAAGACTTATCATAAACATCTCGACGGTGTCATTATCCGATGACTCTTCCACCGACAAATTCGTTAGGCCAAACAAGCCCGCCACACCATCCGCCTCCGTCGCGGCATGCTCACCCTTCTCCGCCGCCGCATCATACTCGCTCGTCCTCACCGTCGTGTGATCAGCGGAGGAGGCACCGTGTACACCCGAGGAGAGGCTGCTGGACCGAGCACGCTCCCCCCGCTCTGAGGTCTCCTGCGCCACCCTCTTGGTCAGTCGCCCTGCCACATCCTCCCTGCCACAGGAAGAGCCACCCACCTTGTGGGACCAAGCAAAGGGCACTACAAAGAATCGGCCGGCCGCCGACCAGCATGCGGCACGCTTCTTCTTCCCCTCGTCTAGGTCCAGACGCTCCGCAAGCGGATCGACGCACCGTACGCTCGATTCAAGCAAGCCTCCCGCACGACCAACTGGTGCTTCGCATGCTCTTCGCCCGTATAGGGGCCCAAGAGCTGCTCCGTGGCTCGGGCCACTTCGACGATGGGCACAACTACCGAGGTACAAGCAGGCCAGGTCAGTAGTCAAAATAAACAAAAAGAAAATACATCAAAAGGGGAAGGGGAGCATATAACATCACCAAACTCAAGACTTTCGTGACTCCACGCCTCGGGGTCCCAAGACAAATGATGGCTCTGGAGGTCAATTTTGAGCCCCTAACTCCACACGCCACCCTTGTGCTAGGGGCCAAACCCCGAAGGCACAAAACTCCTCCACAAGGTCGCGAGTGGAGAGACGCTTTGTAACATCCCTATATTCCTGAGTTTTTGAAAATTTTGAAAACTTTAAAAACTAACCATTTGGTTTTATTAATTCGCTAAAGCTTAATCTGTAATTTAGAATTTTAAAAGAAGTTTAATTTGAATTAATTAAAACTTGAACTAATTGAAGTTGGTTTAGTTGAGTTTTACGGATTTTAAAGTTGGTTTTTCCTTTTGCCTTATGTTAAAAGTAATTACTTGCAAAAAATTAAAAGCAATAGTTGTGAAAATATTTTTACTAAGTCCTAAATAATTCAAGGGATTTCTGTGAATTTTACTAGAATTTTTGGGCGGCTTGAGCTATTTTCTAAAAATGCTTTTGCTTTTCTGGTATTTTCTAAAATAAAAAATCCTTAGAATTTCCCCCTCTTGGCTTGGGCCGAATCTTCTCGGCCCATTCCCAATTCATCTGCCCAGCCACGCCTATCTCCCATCTCCCCACCTCCCTTCGGCGATCATCCCACTTCGACGGACGGCTGCATCGCTCAGCGCCTTCCCCTGCTCTCCTCCTCTCTCTCACAGTGGGCCTCATTGTCACCTCCGCCGGGTCGTCCCCTACCTCCGGCCGTCAGCCTCCAGTGTCGCCATGATTCGATTCCGAGCCGCCTCCCCTCGCCTTCTAGCGCCTACCTTGTCACGCTTGGTCGCACCGCCCCTCACCTCCATGCCTGCGGCGCCCTCTTGTTCCCTTCTCCGCGGATCTCGTTGCTCGCCGCCCGCCATTAAAGCCGCACGACGAGCTCTCTTTCTCCTCCTCCTGCCCCCATCGCCTATAAAAGCAAGCCCCGGACCGCCTCTCTCTCTCTCTCTTCCTCACTCACTCTTCCTCTCTCCAAGGCGCCGGATTTGAGTTTTCATCACCACGGCCAGGAAGCTGGCCAGACTCGCCGCCGCAAGCTTCCTCCGCCGCCGACCCCACCTCCCAGATCGCCAGCCGAGGCACACTGTGCGCACTCTCCGCCCCTCAGAGTCTCTGTTGAACCCCCCGCTCGCCGTTGAGCCGCCGCCACGACCTCCCGTCTTGCAGTGCACATCAAGATCCCCATGAGCTCCTCTTCACGCTGGTGCCCTCGCCACGGCCCAAGGTTGTTCACGGCGACTATTGGCCGAGCGCGCCACTACACTCGGTCCGACGTGGCAAGCCGCGTGGCTGCCATCGTGGCGCCAACAATGGCCGCACACCCTTTGCTAACGTGTCACCCGGTCGGTGTGAGGTGGATTTTTTCGGTTTTCTTTAGAAAAATAATTTGGCCGAAAAACTAAATCCCAAGGCTGACGCCAGCTGACGCAATAAATTAATTTTTCTTTAGAAAATTAATTCCAAAAATCAGGAAATTCTTTTTTCTTGATTTTATGCAATTCCCTATCTTCCTTTGGCCATAACTTCCTCATTCGAACTCCGATTCGAGTGATTCAAATTTCTAAATTCATCTAAATTCCTTGTCTTCCTATTAGAATTTATTTAGTATTTATTTGGATTTTATTTGGAGTTGTTTTATTTATTTAGCTTTGTTCAAGACGATAGATTCCTGCTTCTAAGACTTCGCAGACTTCGATTTAATCGGCACCCCTACTCTTCAACGAAGGTAAGTCGAGACCTTTGATCATATTGAACCCATCTTTATAAAAGTATATTGTTTGATATAAACATGCATTGCTAATTCTATAATGAATGGTTTCGGATTAGTTAATTACCTAATTGCCATTATGCCTCCTTGATAAATTGTGAGCGACATGTATCCTTAAATGACATAAATCCTTGGACACCCTAGGATGGGTTATTTTAGTTGGATATTATTGTACTACCAACATGGGTATCGTGTTTGCTTGGACATGCTTCGGTAGACGTCGGTTTCACCATGAATCATTCAATATTAGTTTACCCCAAATAAGACCTGACGCGTGGCTTGTGTAGTAGCGCCGGTGTTGCCGATTAAAATGAAGTGTGGTCTGTGTGAGACCACGACATTTGTTGTCACCTTAACTAAAATTTGTGGTGCCAGAACTGGGGTGGTCCTCTGGCTGGGTTGAACCCAACAAAGATGAATTTGACTAAAGGAATTATGGAACCGTGGCAAGCCACTTTTGATAAAAGATGTTGTGTTTTGGCAAGTTTGAACGAAAATGATTTATGCTCGGACGAGTGGGTGGTGGTAAAAGGTGGGTGCCGTAACGCACACTTGGAATGTGGAAATGTCTCGTCTGAGCAACCAACTAAGGACTTAACCTTGAACCATTGATCTGGGCCTTAATTGTACAACCACATGTCTAGACTGGGATAGACCTGGCCAACTAATTAGCTATGCTTTGATTCGGTTCTGTTTTGGTTGGGAATGGCGCAAGAGGGGGCCCGTAACGGTAACCCCTTAGCGAACATAACCGAGTCAAATCAGAACTTTGTAAAGGCCTTGTCACGTACTCTAGACTGCTTACCTAAGGTAGTGAGCGTGGCATAGATATATGCTTAACAAACTAGAGAACTCGTGTCTTGTGGGTCAAGTCGCATAACCTCTCGCAGAGTGTAAAACTATTCGAATAGCCGTGTCCCCGGTTACGGACATGCCTGGTGATTTCACGCAAGGGGTAGACTTTAATCGAAAATGTTGGAATGGGTTGTTCGAATCTAGTTTTGGTTGTGGTTGTTGGTTGGGAAGTGAACGGGGTGTTCACTAGTTGTTTCAAAGAAAATTGTTTACTTATGTATTAATCTTTTAAATTGTGCTTTGCAATCTACTTACTGTATTTACTGTCAAATATTGCTTTCTGCAAAATAGCCATAAAGCTATCCTTGTCAAGCCTTGCATGAATATTACTTGCATACATTTCCTGCGACTTCTTCGAGTACATTCAAAGTACTCACGGCTTATGCCTCTGCTTAAATCAAGAGAGGAGGGTGAACCAAAGTGAACTCGAGCTCCATGGAGAAGATTATTTTGAAGACTATGCGAATTAGGTCGATCCTTCACTCAATTGCCTGTGGGCATATTGGGTGACCTCCACCGGATGTTTGGTTTCACCGCAAGCTCTCTTTTGTTGCTTAGTTCTCACGTGGCAAACTTTGTAAGACTTGACCATAAGGTCCTTTTGCTATTAAATATTAATTTGTCTACTTCATCTATAGTTTAGGTGTACGGTTTGATTACACCAATGTTGCAACTCGGTGCACTAGCTATCGATCCAGGAATAGTGCGATTATACACAGAGGGTCTTGGATCCGGAGATCCGGGTCCCTACAAAGGTGGTATCGAGAGCTGGTCGATCAGAGGATCGTAACCATAGTTAGCATGGTCGTTTAGTCAAGACTTCAAAATTTTATTTTGTAAATCAAACCAACAATTAACCTGAATAGTATTCTCCTCTCATCTTACTCTATTCTTCCTCATCTTATGCTAATCTCTCCTTATTCCGTTCTCAAGGTCTGACTTCTTATCTTTTCTGAACTTTGTTTCTGAATGTAAAGTGACCCTCTTATCTCGATAATCTCTATAGGATCGAGCTTTGCTTGGAGTCGCCCACCCATATAAGATAGATTAGTAGTGCAGTTACCCTTTTAATTTCAGTATCGTTTAGTCCGATAGATAGGATCTGTGGCTTGAGTTTTGTTGCCTCTTGTAGCTTTCCGGCTATTGTTCATTGGGTTAAACCAACTTTCCCCAATTAGGTTGTCCCGTCTTTCTCCCCTGTTCTCTCTCGTCTATTGTGCTTTTCCCTCTTTCCTATTGTGCTTTCTTCCTCCCGTCTATTAAACCTGGGAAGATTTGTTTCAAATGGATCAAACCCCCACCTCAGCAGGTCTTACTGGATCAGTGGACCCCAACGCTAGTGTTAACCCCAACGCACCACCTCCACTGGCCACAATAGCAGACCAAGGCTTGGGTCCGCTTTATGGCAACTGCATCAGCTTGATGGATGCCGAATGCATTATGAATCGATGACGAACCAACAGAATCGCATCACGCAAATCTTTAGTCAACATGATGTACCAGCACAACCAGATTGTTGTTGCTCTTATGACAATGGTGAACCAGAACCATCAGGGCACTGCCATGCTACCGCCACCACCAGCGTTACAGCCATCAAAGTTTGTAAGGTTCATAAGGGCACACCCACCTACTTTTTCCAACCCCTCTACACCACTAGATGCCGAAGATTGGCTATGCTCTATTGTGGAGAAACTCACCATTGCTCAATGTGATGATCGTGAAAAAGTTCTTTATGCCACACAGCAGCTAGAAGGCACCGCAGCAGCATGGTGGGAAAACTACTATGCAGGACATGAGGACCCCCAAGATATTACCTGGGTTGAGTTTGAAGTAGTTTTTCGTCGCTCTTACGTCCCAGATAGCGTAATAAAGGTAAAGAAAAATAAATTGCCAAGGATCCACCACTGTATATCCCATCTCCAGGACATGAGTCACGTTCTTCCCGAAGGTCACCATCTTGGGAAGTACGTTATCTGTTACAGATGTGGTGGACAAGGGCACTTCGCCTGCGGATGCCCTCAAAAGGGAAAGCCAAAACGAGATAATCCTTGTGCTAACTGCAAAAGCACGGGACACTATTATTCCAAGTGCCCCAAAAAGGAGCCTACCCAATATAAAGTCTATAACTATTGCGGCAAGGAAGGGCACTTCGTCAAACAATGTTCCTTACATAAACAAGCGTTCTTGGCACCACAAGCAACCTCAGCATTGGAAATCAGATCAGAAGAGCCTCAAACGTCTCACCAAGCAGCAATGATTCATCAGCCTGTCATAAGAAGTCCAGTGAGCCATGACATTACAAGCGAAGCTCAAGCTGAGCAAAGGCAATTATGGGTCAGCCCATCGAACCGGTCTAAGGATTGTGCCCGTATCCATGGTGGAGAGATAGGGCATAATGCCAGTGAGCACAAACTCGACTGCTCGAGCTGTGAAGAAAATCAACCACTTGAAGAGTGTCCAATGAACAAGCATGAGGAATTTCAAGCCAATCTTATCCAAGCCAAGGAAGACAGAACTGTGAGTACTCTCGCCAAGAGCAATCCCGAGGCACTCCATTTAGAAGCTACCTGCCATCAACCGGACAACCGTCACAAGAGGAAGATGGTGGATCTAGACCAACCTGATGCAAGTAACTCCAAGACTCGGGTGAATCAGCCTCAATACAACCCAGCACCAACCGCAGTCCCACTCATCACTCCAGGACCAGCACTACTTTCATCAATGCAGATATTCCGCGACAACGATGGTGGCCAACCTCAGCAGAACAAAACAACCCAGGCAAGGATGCAAGGTTTCAAATGTCAGGATATGGGATAGTTTGCCAATAAATGCCCGCGAAGACCATCAGCACTTCCTTCAACTAGCATTCCAAAAGCCACTCTGATCGCAACAATAACACCAAAGTAGCAGTGGTAAAAACAATGTAAAATACATGTCACAATCACAGAATACGAAGTTTAGGCTTGCCAATGCCTCAAGAAACAACCGTGAACTGGGCGGCCACTTTGTTGCTCCTCAACACATCCATTGGAGCCCCACACGAAGAGCTCGCCTCATGTCGCAGAATCCAAGAGTTTCAATCGCGCCAGATGGGCCACTATGCCAAGACTTGCCCACTCAAGAAGGCTTCATCAACAGGACATCCGCAGCAAGCCAGAATGATTGCGCAGCACCCTGCTAGTTTTGCTCCCCCTGATACCTTCCAGATCCCTGCAACAGCACCTCGCCCCGCTACCCCATGATTTTGCATCTTCGACAACAACACCAACCGCAGGGAAACAACAATTCAGCTCCAGGAGTCACCTGTTACAGATGCCACCAGATGGGTCATTACGCCACAGCTGTTCTTAAACGCCAAGCCATGACTCCGCCCACTTAACTTGGGAGCTATACCAGCCCGGATCACTACACCAGGAGCAGGCCAAGGAACAACACAGACTCCAAGTCAAGCCACCAGGACTTCACTTCCTTCTGCAAGAGGACAAGTGAATCAAGTCACCGTAGTACCAGCTCAATCAACTCAGAACTTCATTCTTGGTAAGTGCTAAGTCAGTGCAGCTTCAGTTCCAGTTTTGTTTTGCTCAAGAAGAGAAGTTGCTTAGAAGGGTGAGCAAAGTCTGAATCCCTGAACCTATTCTCTAGTCAGCCCGAATCTCGGGGTCGAGATTCCCTTTAAGGGGTATAGGTTTGTAACATCCCTATTTTCCTGAGTTTTTGAAAATTTTGAAAACTTTAAAAACTAACCATTTGGTTTTATTAATTTGCTAAAGCTTAATCTGTAATTTAGAATTTTAAAAGAAGTTTAATTTGAATTAATTAAAACTTGAACTAATTGAAGTTGGTTTAGTTGAGTTTTGTTGGATTTTAAAGTTGGTTTTTCCTTTTGCCTTATGTTAAAAGTAATTACTTGCAAAAATTAAAAGCAATAGTTGTTGAAAATATTTTTACTAAGTCCTAAATAATTCAAGGATTTACGTGAATTTTCCTAGAATTTTTGGGTGGCTTGAGCTATTTTCTAAAAATGCTTTTGCTTTTTTGGTATTTTCTAAAATCAAAAATCGTTAGAATTTCACCCTCTTGGCTTGGGCCGAATCTTCTCGGCCCATTCCCTGTTCACTCAGCGGCCCGGCCCGTCGGCCCATCTCTCTGCCACAAGACGCCTCCCCTTCTACGATCACCGAATTCGACGGACGGCTCAGAATCGCCTCACGCGCCTTCCCATTCTCCTCCTCTCTCTCGGCACGGGCCTCACTGTCGGCCTCACTTGCCGGGTCGTCCCTACCTCCGGCCACGCGCTCACCAGTCGCCTCACTGCGATTCCAAATGAGCCACGCCTGGCCTCGCGCTTTAGCGCCTACCTTGTCCATGGCTTTTGGTCACGCCTGTCCCTCTCGCCTCGCTAAATGCGCCCTCTTTTGCCTTCTCCGCGGATCCCGCCGTTTCTCGCCGCCGCCATTAAAGCCAGACGGCGAGCTCTCCTTTCCTCCTCGCCCCCACCCCGCCGCTTATAAAGCAAGCCCCGGACCGCCTCCTCTCTCTCTCTTTCCCTCACTCACTTTCCTCTCTCCTCCGCGCCATTGGATTTGGAGTTTTCATCACCGCCGCCGTGAAGCTTTCCGCACTGCGCCGCCGCTTCCCTCCGGCCGCCGCCGACCCCACCTCCGCATCGCCAGCCGAGGCGCACTGGTGCGACTTCTCGTCCGAGCCCGCGAACCCCGCTGCCGCTGCCGCCGCCTTCCGCCGCTTCTTTCGCCGCCGACTCGACAAGGTTGCCAAGTCCTCGCCATCACAAGACAAGATCCCGTGAGCTCTTCTTCACGCTGGTGCCCTCGCCACGCCACCACCATCGCGCTCATCTCGCCGGTGCTCTTCGCCAAGACAATACCATGCCGCGAAACCTACCAGTCGCCACCACCGTTACAAACCGTAAGGTCCAATGGAGCCACAACCCGCAAGCGCAAGGACGGATTGCTGGTTGCAGTGTGCCTATGTGTTTCTGAGAGACAGAGAGAGAGAGAGAGATTTTGAGATTGAGAGAGATCAGGGTTTTCTGAAATGGGCTTGGGAGTTGGGATATTGATTGGGGCACTAGGCAACTGCTGAGCCACTATAGGCTGTGGCTTGTGGGCGAACTAGGAAGCCCGGCTGTGAAGGAAGCCAGCCGGCTCGGCGCACCTTTTCGTGGGCTGCGATTTGCAGTGTGGTGTCGATCACGAGTGGGCTATGAGTGTGGTGTGGTGCTGGTGGCTTGGTGCCAACATAACGGGGTTTTGAGGATGTTACACGGTGATTGAACCCAATTTCTATTATATACATGTATTATACCTCATATATACTAACTTTTTGCCTAAAAAATTTGGGTGTTCTGCTCAATTCCCATGAACCTAGGTGGGCCCACCCCTGCTTGATTGATTATCTAATCAAAATAAAGGGTTGAAGAATAAATTAGAGAAAACAAAGTGGTTGAGATTAATGTGGTGAGGCAATAATAATGGGAGTTATACGGGTCTTTTTTCACTCAATAGATCAAAGGTACCTTGTTGAAAAATTGACTTCTGGCTTAGTTTAGCATTGTAGTGGCTTTTCTCTATAGTTATGTTTTGTTATGAATAGTGTTTGTATTCATTATAAGGTCAATGGGCCAATATATATACAAATACAGGTATGGCATATATGCAGATAACCCCTTAGATAACAGGAAAAATACACAGGTAATAGTACACATCTAACACCCCTCCCCCTCAAACTTATGGTGGATCAACAACATGAAGTTTAGAGAGATAGAAGCTGTGTTGGGCTCTGGTCTGTGCCTTTGTGAAAAAGTCTGTCAACTAAAACTCTGAGGCACATACTGAAAAGCAACAACCTGGTCCTACACCTCTATACGCATGTAGGAAGCATCAACACAAATATGCTTTATAAGCTCATGCTTCACCGGATCTTTAGCAATGCTAATAGCACTTGTACTATCAGACAAAAGAGGAGTTGGTGCAGAAACAGGAACACAAAAATCCTCAAGTAACCACCGTAACCAAGTAACCTCTACAGTCAACAAAGCCATAGCTCGCAACTCAGCTTTAGCACTCGTTCGAGAAACTATTGTTTGCTTCTTAGTTTTCCAAGCAATGAGAGAACCACCAAGAAAAATACAATAGGCGGAGAGAGACCGACGATCAGAGTGATCACTGGCCCAGGTGGCATCAGAATATGTATAGAGCTATAAAGAACTGGAGTGGGGGAAAAAGAGACGACGATTCCATGAAGATATCGTAGAACACGAAAAAGATAACTATAGTGGAGTTGAGTGGGAGCAAAAACAAACTGACTCAAGATATAAATGGGATATGAAATGTCAGGACGAATAACACCCAGATAAACAAGACTCCCAACAAGGTGACGATAGCGAGTACAATCAGTAAGAGGCTCACCATCAGTGAACCGAAGATGAACATTAAGCTCCATGGGAGTCTCAGCTGTGCGTTGATCATTAAGAAAAGCACGATCAAAAAGATCCTAGATATACTTTTCTTGAGACAGATAGAAGCCCTCAGAAGTAGAAATAACCTTAACCTCCAAGAAAGTAGCGAAGAGGACCCAGATCAGACATGAGAAACTGCTCACTAAGATGCTCCTTGACAAAAGTTATGTACTGAGAATCATCTCTAGTAATGATCATATCATCAACATATAGAAGAAGAAGCATCCGACCGCGAGGCAAGGTGTGAATAAAAAGAGCTAGACCATGAGCATTAACAGAAAAACCAGCCGTAGTGACAACAAAAGAGAAACGATCAAACCATGCACGATGAGCTTGCTTGAGGTCATAAAGAGATCGGCGAAGGCGACAAACCACGCTGCATATAAACCTCCTCACGCAGCTCACCAATGAGAAAAGCATTATTGACATAAAGCTGAGAGATGGACCATACCCGAACAAACGTCACAGCAAGAAGAGTGCGAACGGTGGTCATGTGAGCCACAGGAGCAAAAGTCTCATCATAATCACGAACATGCTCCTACTGAAACCCACGTGCCATGAGACAAGTCTTTTAGCGCTCAAGAGAACCATCAGAGCGGGTCTTAACCTTGTAGATCTACTTGCAAGTGATAGGAGTAACACGCGCGGGAAGAGGAACAAGATCCCACGTGCTAGTACGCTCAAGGGCAGCAATCTCCTCAGCCATCATATGCTGCCACTCTTGATGAATAGCAGCATCATGATAAGAGGTCGGCTCGGCAAGAGCAGCAGCAGCAAAACAAAAGCGCACAGGAGGTCGAATAGACTAGTGATCACGAAGAGCATATCGAGGAGGAGAGGTCAAGAAGATGACCCATCGAAGAATTTTCAACTCACGGACGATGAGTATAGTAGAGAATAAGAAGGAACAAGGCTGAGGAACCTCTCGAGAGGGTATCGATGGCGAGGAGGCGCGGCGGGCAGAGCCACGACAGGAAGGAGGCACAGAAGAGACCATGGCAATGACGGCGACGGCAATAGTAAAACCCTAGCCTAGCTCTAATACTATGTTATGAATAGTGCTTGTGTTCATTATTAGGCCAATGGGTCAATATATATACAAATACAGTATGACATATATGTAGATAATCTCTTATACAGTAGGAAAAATACACAGGTAATATTACACATCTAACAGGTTTAACTTTGTTTGGATATGTTAACTAATCTTACGAGGTAAAAGGGCGTAGAGGTTCTGCGCCAAAAACGGGCCACGTAAACAGGATTTCTGTGGCCGTCGGATCGTCGTTCAGCGTGTCCGCGTACGTCGGATCTTCCTCTACGTTTTGCCATCGCGCTTGGATGAGCCCAACAACGGGAGACAGGCGCACGTGGATCAGCCCAGCAGCGGCCGATCGTCACGCGGTGTGGGCCCCAACCCGACCCTGCCCCACCGGCCGCGGACGCTTCGTGTTTTGCATGCCATGCGGCGCGCGGGTGGTACTAGCTAATGTTATCTCTCTTAGAGTTGTAACACAAATGTTTTACTAGAATTGATATCTATATTCTCTTAGCTAATTAGAGTCTGTAATGTAGGACAGTACAACACTATATCGTATAAAGCCAAGTTTGGTCAACTTTAGTTTTCCCAATCAGGTTATCACGCGCTTCACCTTGTACGCCCGTGGAGCGAGAAAAACTTCTACGGGGACAATCCCCACGTGGGTACGCATGTCGCTGGTATTCCTCGCGTGGGAATGGTCCTCGTAAAAAATTGATTTTTTTTAATAATTCTTTTTTTATTCTGAAATACAGTAATATACCTCCGTTTTTTATTTTATAGAAATAATCCTACATCGCTGTACTGTTGGGCAACTTGGATCAAGTCGCCCAATGGTCGAGCAACTTGATCCAAGTTGCTCAAGATGACTTAGCCCATAGTCACTCAACCGTTGGGTGACTACTTGTTGTCAAGTCGTCCAACAGTTGTGCGACTAGACGGTTGTATAAAAATGCACACTCGGTCCTCTCACGGTCTCTTTCACTATTTCTCTCGGGAGAGAACGAGAGGAGATAAGAGAGGAAAAAAAGGAGAGGGAGAGAAGAAGAGAGGAAGTGGAGAGGGGAAGAAGGTCGAGAGAGGGGGAGAAGGAGATGAGAAGAGAGAACGACGGGGTGGAGAAGCAGAGAAGCTCAGGAGAGGGAGAGGGAGAGAAGGAGAGGAGAGGAGCTCAGGAGGTAAGAGAGAAAGAAGAAGGAAGCTCGTTGATAAGGAGAGAAGATCTTCATGTGAAGGTAATAGTCTCATCCATTCTTGTTCTCATCCGAATGTAGGCAACGTGTCGCTACTTAATGGTTTAGCGCGTATTTCATGAATGTATGTAGACAAATGACTAGTTGCAATGTTCGAAATATTTGCAGTGAGAAATCAGTCATGTCGGAGCCCACAAGATTAAAAGTGCATTACAGTGTTGGTACGATTTGTGAAGGTCCATATGATATTGACCTGAGTGGTTTCCCGCAAGTCAGTATGGTACACCCAGATGCGGAGAATGCTCTAATCGGAGATGTCCTACGTTGGCTCACCTGCAGCTTCTCCTTGGACCCCTAAGGTGTGCAGTGTCGTCCTACATGGGCTTTGGAGTCGGTCTGTCACGCACATTCAGTGGGAGTTGAGCAGACTGATGCGTACGATTGCATGGAAGAGCTTCGTGGAAAGCTACCGGCGTCGTGGATACGAGTGTATGCTACTCATGCAAGCATGTCCGAAGGGAGTCGCACGAGGCCCTGTCAATGGCTGTCGTCCGGTTGGTGGGAGCATCTCGGCGCCAGAGCGTCGCGGTTCATGAAGAGGGCGCGTGGTGAGGTTGCGAGGCGTAAAAGGAAGATCGCACATCGCACGCCGAGCCCATCGGGCAGTGCATGCAGGGGAGCATATCGACAGTATAGTACGTTAGATGGAGATCGATGACTTGATGGCCTGGGCCAAGGAGGAAGTTTTAGAAGAGGATGACGATGACTCTTCCGATGAGGACAAAGGTCCTATCCCGCAGGAATGAAATAGGGTGGACGTTGAGGGTCTTGGCTGCACGCACGACGCACGAACCACCGTGGGAGTGGCATGGTATGGAGGTTCGACTTCATACAATGTTTGCCGATACATGCGGTACCGCATTTGCTTCGTTAGCTCGCGCACTATGTAACTCCTTTGTCGATCAACTGCCGTGTTGTTATCGCTATGCGCCATTTCTCCAAAGTTCTCCACCGTATGAATTCCTAGCGATCGCAATATCACTTACCTTCCTACTAACAAATCATTATTACCTCAATCGTCCTCACAAAATTCTTAAAAATTTACCACACTACAACAACATAAGACGATCACAAATTGTTATTATGAGTCTAATGATTTTGTACCATTGAGAATCTACAAAATCATAAACGGACCAACCAACCTTGTCACCACTCTTTTATTTCCAAAAAATTAACAACCTACAAACAAGATTTATTAAATGTATTACCTACAAAATTGTCATTTCCACAATTATTTCCATCGAGTTAATAAAATAATAATATTATTATTTTAAATCGCCTAACAGTACACGACTTGTTGATGTGTCGCCAACCGATGGGCGACTCAGACACTTGTCGCTCAACCATTGTGCGATTTCTATAGTCGCCCGACAATGGAGCGACAAATGATTATTTCTGTAAAATAAAAAAACAGAGGTATATTATCAGATTTAAAATAAAAATAGATTATTTAAAAAAATCTAAAAATTTCCTCTAGAAGCCCTCTCTAACCGGTATTAGTGTATTAAAATCTAGCCAAGAAGCTCCTATCAACTTGGCCAAGGTTCAAGTTCAAAAGTCCTATAAGTGAAATTAATGCCATTTCAAGTCATCTTTAAATTTCCCGTGACATCGCTGCAAGTCAAAGCATCTTCAATAGTGTATTTATTGTCATCTCTTAGCTATATCACGTCAACAAAATCCTACGTGGAGGAAAGAGGGAGAGAAGAGAGAGCAGAGGTCGTCTCTTCCTGAAGAGAATATTGTGTACGCGAAACAAGACATGATACATTAATCTATTCTAGTTGACTTAACATATAGACCTGTTTCAAAGAAAAATTATAAAATATAAATGTTAAAGAGTGTATTAAAGATTATCTATTAGAAATATTATCTGTAAAAATAATGTAACATATATTAGAGACAAAGTTATCTCTATTGAAGATGTCATGACTTCGTGTGATTGACCAGAATGGGTAGGCAACTGTGTCCGGCTACCGAGGATTGCTTGCCTGTGTTAAAGTTTTTGTTGAATTCTCCAACGCAGCCAAATTATGGTTCAGATCAGGACAAAATTTGAGTCTGTCGTACGGGATTGCTCCTCTGTTTCGGATCTGTCCTTGTATCCAACAAGACATGAACAAAAGCTGTGGTAGATTTACAATGCCCTATGCTGCTCGCATGAGCCAACCACTTCACCAACTGAACTGTCTACCAAAAGTAGGATACACATTACACATGCATCTGTTTAGATTGGTACATTTCTACAGGCCTTTTCACATGCTCGCCAGATACATCAGGCCACTAGAAATTCACAATAATCAAGAAAAAAAACGTCTCACCAGCCTTCGCTACTCTTGCATCCCTGTTCTTGTTAATATACCAAACATACAGGTCTTTGTCTCTGACCATGTTCTCCAAACAAGGAAGCACAACAGGGTTGTGTTACTATGCAAAATTTTGGTACAAGCACTTCGCCCAAGTGCCATTCCATAAGAATCTTCTGCGGTTGTGCGGTTAGCACATATTCCCCCTGCACTGGAAACAAGGACAAGCAGATTTGACAATACATTCCCTTCCATCGCAATTGATGGACAGATCTGGCTGCAACCAAAATGTACTACCTTGCCTCCTATCTATCTGAAGGAATTTCATTTGATGGAGTTACATTGATGCTCTGAGATCGAACTCTGTCGATGATCTTCTGCCTGCCGGTCAAATCTTCTTCATATCCGACGATCTGCATAAGAAACCGGAGTTCATATGAGTTGGGCAGTGGTGTCAAGTGTCAATCGCCAAGTAGGAAAGTGTTAGTTCTAGGATAGAATGCACACCTGAGACTCTGTCTGTGTCTCACTGAAAGGGTAGTATGCAGCGGGGCAGGGGCGGGGGTGGAGTTTAAGCTTTGAACGTTTGTCCCAGGGGTGCTGTCTTGCTTCTGTGGTCTGAAGGAAACAAATGGCAGTCACCAGTAAGGGGAAATATTTCAATGTGCAAGTGAGTAATAAGATGGGAGACAAGTTTCTGCTGCATACGCATAGAAATTGCCTGTTATTTAAAAGAGAAAAGGATCTGAGTAAACATGCTGGTCTGTTTGAATTTTCATGTTGTCATTGTATGGAGAAGTGAAAGCATTAGCAAGATATTAATGATTGAATGCATGAATAGGTCGAAACTTATTAGAATTGGGGAAGTCATCCAGCTTGATTAATACATTCGAAGTTATAGTAGCTCAAAAAGTTTATATTTACAAAGGCACACATTATCCATGTAGTTGCTCACTTTAAGGAATTGTACACGAAAAGAAAAGATGTCAACTTTTGCAGAGTGCAGGCATGTAAAAAAGTGAATAACTACCAACTTACATGTTCAACCAGTGCCTTGAAATACCAAACGAATGTGTATTTTCCTGATCTTCACCGACAACAGAAACATCAGGTGCAAAAATCTGCATTAGCAGTTAAGGATCCTAGGGGTGGTGCCTTTGTAAAGTATCGAGAATGAACATTAATAGCAAAGCAAAGGCAAAATCTCTATAAAAATAGGATACACTCCTAGGAGGTTGCGCATCTTGAATCTGCAATAAAAAAAAAATTGTCAAGTTGCCATTTTTAGACATCCAATAAACATGTCCATGCCACTGCAAGAGTAAAGCATATGAATCACACTACCTTGGATGACTGAACTAGTAGGTCCTCTATGGCATCTGCAACGTCGGGAACAGAGCTACTGTCCAGGTGTTTCTCAGTTCTTCTTATGTTTCTAGGTGTATCATTAGCCTTGCCAATTTGCAATAATCGTCTTCTTTTGCTAACAGCAGAAGCATTTATTTTTTCATTAACAGAGGCATTACCTGCTAAGCTAACATGGTGAGTTTGTGGTGGAAAAAAATCCTATCACAGCTTGTACAATGAACAATTACCAGAGCTGCGTTTTGAACTGCTTCTTGGTACTTGAGATTCACTAAGCGGCTCAGAGCAATCAAATCTGGAAATCGTATTGGCTGCCTGTGTGGGATATTGACTTACAGTGCACAGACCAGCATCTCTGTCCTGAGAAGTAGGTGGTTTCGGCTGAAACCGATCATAAGGAATAATTGTCTCCTGCAATGACAATTTGCTATATTGTTAATCAATCCCATGCTCGCAAGTCACAACCTATCAACAAGAAGACAGTAGCTGCCTGACAGGCAAGATTTGAATATGCTCAAAACTACGCACAAATGATGTATACCTGTCTTACACACTCGAAGAGCCACTCAACAGTAATGGTTGGAATTCCCATGTTATAGTAAGCCTCGTACTTTGGACCGCTTGCAAATTTGCAGATAAGATGGGTCACTTTCTTTGTTGCTTTCTCTGTAAATTTAGCTCCTAGAATACAGCACAAGTTCTTCAGCGGAAATATCTCTTTCGGGTCATATTGAGAAACACAGAAACGAAAATCTTCAAACCCCGGGAATGGGATGTGACAGCGCAAAGGAGAGAAGATGGGATGATTTCCAACATCTTGCAAGCAGCCCGCCTTTACAAAATTTTAAATGTAAGAATTGGAAGCTTATACTATTTTGCAAGTAGAAGTGCAGGGCATCAATAATATGCTTCTTGTATACAGATTACAGAGTGAAGAAGTGATCATGATCACATAAGCGTGTACCTTCAAACACGAGTGTATCCAGTGAGTTGAAACAACAGTTGAATGAGAGAAGTCGCAATGCATGTTGTTCTGTCCATGGCACTCGATTATGAAATCCACAACTGTTGATTCCATGTCATCCACCATAATGCCTCCGCCTTCTCTGACCCAGTCAACAACCTCAGTTCTCTGAATTAAGATGAACATAACCACTTCGTCAACAGAAAGCAAAGCAAGTGGTAACTAAAAATTATGCATATCATCAAAAGAAAACAAGGCACTATCTAGATGAATATGCTCAGGCATTTTTTTAGCTCCGGCGTACTATGTCTAGCAAGTAGCAACTTCAAATAATTTCTCAACAAGTTGATGGATCAGCAATTCAGCATCTAATATTTGAAAATTTTAACAGTATAATTTACTGTCGACCTGTTTGTTCCGGACACCAAATCTAGTGAATATTGAACCAGGAGAAGTCATCATAAGTGGAAAAACAAGGTGACACAAATAAAGAAATGAATGAGATAATAATAGCTTTGCGTACCTTATCATGAGAAAATGAATTTGAGAAACAAAATGTTTTCCCTTTGAAAGTATTTGAAGATCCGCTACTCTGCTAATTCATTGCAGAAGAAGTTGCTTGGAATTGGGGTTGTACTCGCTAGTACTGACCACTCCATTCTGTTGACTTGATTTTGCAGACCTGGTTGCCGCTCGGTGTTTTTCATGTTTTCATGTTTGCCCTTCCTGCTTTTCTTTCAGATGACAAATCTTTTTCTAGTTGTTTATCATGTGAATCATTGACAGTTGGAACAGCAAAAATTCGACTTGAGCTTTTGGCTGCCTTTGTTTCACGTGTATCAGCAGATTTTTCCATGCCCACATACAAAAATTCTGAATTCAAAAGGTAGAAAAACAATGGAAAATGAAGTCAAGCAAGAAAACATGTATTTTAATATGATCCATTTCAACAATCTGATATACAACTAAATCTGGTGCTTCCATACCTTTTGAGAGTAACTCGCTAGCCAAATGAATTGGAGATACTTTGACTTCCTTTTTTGCTCTATTGCAGTCTTCTAACCACGTTACTTTTACCACATTTACTATACCCCAAGCAGCCAGACGTCTTACCTCCTTTTTCTCTCTGATAAGACAAATAAGCACCATTAGTTGCAATCACAACCAGTTCATAATAAAGCTAGTATACACAGAAAGTGACATGAACTTACTCCTCTGAAGGTGCACCTAGTATAATATGAGTAAGCCTCTCACTTAACATAACATGCCGGGATCCACCACCATTCCGTACCATCATGACTAACCGTGACAATTCTTTCTCCTCAAAACCCACCAGAGAAATTCTGCACTGTGATAAATAAAGATCATCATCTTCTGCCTCTGAGTCCTCAGCTACATGACTATCGACCTGCATTTTGTTTGTTTCTTGGACACTAGGTGCGCCAACAATATCAGTGCTGCGGATCTTTGAAGCATCACCAAACGAAGCAGGCACGTACTGTGACGTTGATACTGAATCGTCAACTGATGTTGCTGGAACAGGTTGAAAACTTGCACTTGCACTACTGATCTCTGGGTTGTGTTGCTCCTTAAGGGAACTTTTCACACCATTAAAATTAGTAGAATTCTGACAAACAAGATACGAACTTTCATCTAGGCAAGCTGCGTTCCAATTAAGAAAGAAAAACACGAGGTTAGTTTAACCTTTCTAGCTTTGTAACTTCTATAGGAGAAACAAGCAAATAACAGCAGCAAAGCCGATAGTAACCCATGTATGTTGACTATTACCTCTTCGAGCAACCGATTGGTCAACCCATCTCGGATCTACAATGTGGATATTACCCCATTTTTGGGCCACAACATACTTGTCACCTCCAGGTTCGTAATAACATGTTAAGAAAAAGTTTAAAGATTTTCTGATAAATAAGACAGATGCATAATTGCATATAGCAAATCAAGTGCAGTATTTTTAGAAAGTTGTACAGAAATGAACAACACTAATGGAATGTCAAGCAGCATGTGCCACCAACAGTAGAGCAAAAATTAAGTTAATTCTGATGGGCTAATGTAGGACATGTTTGTTTTTCCTTGCCCACTCTAACCTAGCCTTGATAGTCGGCAAGGAAATCCTTGCTAGTGTAGGATAATAAATTAGGTTATCCTCAAAAGCAAGGAAATCCTTAATCACTCTTGGGTGAGCAATGTAACCAAACATGCCTCCTTGCCCAATAGCAAGTCTAGTCAAAGGGTGAGCAAGGAAACCAAACAGGCCCTTAGTTTTATATCAGTGCTTCATCATTTGCATTGTAGGGATGGATACATGGCTTTAGGAATTCACAGCTAACATTTCTAGCCTTCTATATGAGGAGTATGATTGCATAGATTCCCGAAATTTAATTTGGTCTATGAGTTTTGCTGTTGAGTGCCTAGAAACTATAAAGACCCTTAATAATCAGATTTAGCCAAATTTCTTTGGATGTGTCAACTACACCTTTCAGTTGTGCTGGGGAAATGAACCTAAGGGGCCTTGCTTATGAATCATCATTGAGACACCCTGTTACATGTGACATACCACAGCACCACCTTTTTTCACTGAGCGTAGATTAACAGCCTAAAGTGACTGAAGACACATGAGCGTCGTTACAACATTACTTGTAATATTATCCCTGTACTGCTCTATTACCTATTCTATAGCTGTGTGGGAAACACAGGGTGGAGGATCCCATCTTTGGTCAAAAAGCAAGGAAGTGTATTACTTTCTTGAGATCTATTCCACTATAACTCAAAAGGAAAGAGACAGAATAACTAATTTGAACAGATGAAATCTCAAATTTGAGAACATTAAATGCAGAAAACACCAAAGGATATATTTGCAACTAAATGAGTGCACTTCCTTGTAAGATTTGCTGAATACTGGCCACCATTCTGCACTATTATTTCTGCCAATTCCTTCCGTTCATCTGATTAAACAAAAGAAATATAGGGCATGACAAATGAAGTAAAAAAACATTGAACAGAATAAAGCATATTGGCATATGTAGTTGCCATAAGACAGTAGTGATGATATCTTCTTAATGCCACAGATTTTGGCAGTTCTACATGGCTATGGCCAGCAGTTCATTACCTGAACTGGCACCAGTTCCTACCAGCTAGCTATCAACAGTTTCTGGCCGGTTTCCAGTGGGATCGCTATGGCACAAATCTTAGCCCCGATCCCCACAAAACCCAGGCATAAACTACCAGATACTGGGCAGGAACCACCTGTAAAACTGTCTGGTTTAGTCCAGTTCCCATTCAAAATTGAAAAATGGCCAACTCTTGACTAATTCTTGATGGTTTTAAAATTTTACATCGAACAATAATGGAAAGCCCAGAAAACTTGGCCATAATCAGGCTAATTCAGAATATCTGAGCAATGTTCACCAGCTGGGATTCCAAATACCACCATATGCCAGTATTTCCAGTAAATGGTAGTACCTGTTTACCGCCGGCTTTATGAACCTGGGCTACATCATTATCACATCACATTTCATTTGATAAATTATCCCCATAGTCAACAACTACCGATTTTTAATAAAAATGCAAGAGAAAAGAATGTATTGATCGAAAGGAAAAGTTGAACTCACTTCCATCTCCAGGCTGAATACAATTGAAATGCACCTACCTGCATTCAGTTTGGTGATGCAAATATTCAACCCAGTGAAAGGAAGAATCCTGTAAGGTTCATGAGGCACAACACGATGTTCAGTCCAGCATTGCTCCAACCAGTTCATGCTGACGATGGGCTTCTTCAGAATATTCACAGCCCACTGCACAACACAAAAAAGATTAAAGCACATCCCTATTAGTCATATCAGGCCAACAGTACATGACATCGTAAAACAATTCTTGCTTCCATGCCAAGGTCAGAGAAGTTAACAGAAACCAAATATAGCAGGCAGTTAGTCTTGCTAGCTTTAAAGCATAAGAATCACAGTAGGTACAGAAGCTTCATAGGTAATCAGTAAGTAGGGAAAGCTACATAAATCTAACATGAAAATGGGAACAGCCAAATATCGTAATCAACCCTAACTAGTTGAACCAAACAGCTCCGCTCAGCATCCAAAGTGCCAACCTCAATGCATGCCATAAAATCAAGCAATTGTTTCTGTTAATGTTTGCTACAAAAATCCCAACAACCTAGAAACACATTTATCTTTATGTTGTGGCTAGCTGGAGTTCAAACGAAAATGAACTGTACCAGATTTATGGCTTAATTTGGCAGTTCACTAATAACTAAACTGATACTATGTGCACTGTACAGCATTGAACAGTGCCTAAACAAAATAAAGGAATTGCATATAATAGTATAATATATTTGGCAATTTTCTATACTGACGTTATGAAAGAATTACTTGTGAACTCCAGAGGCTTCACTCCTAGATGGACTACATAACAGTCCATAGTACATGTAGGATAAGCACATATAACTTTACACCAACTGCAATGGCAATTAGCAAATCATTTCCATTCCATGTTAACAGCTTTCAGCATAACTTACTTTATACTTGGCAGCCAAGACATCCTTTGCGATTACAAAGTTAACATCCATGGACACTTTAGTTTGCAAAAGACCACCCATAGCTGTCACAAATTGTTCAATCTTAGCCTGCAAGAACAAAAACAAACTTGAGATAAATACATCATGCATTTACTAAAGGAACTGTAACAGTAAGACAAGATCTGATACATAATACCTTCTCATCTTTTTCAAGCCTGAACAAAGTATCTTAACCCCATCCATTGCAAGACAACAAGTATAACATTGCTTAGGCAGGAAGCGCGTTCCTTAGCACAAGAAAGAATGCACTGTGGTCCTGTCAAAAATTAAACATGGTCTTACACTCAACGCTAAAACACAAAATAGTTATGGAAATATGTTTTATTATTAGTCATTAGAGGAACTTATTAGATGGCTTTGGTTGACTGCGGTTTCAACCTTAGAGAATTTTATGCACTACAGCACTGCAAAACACATCACACTTTGGCTCCATATTAACAAGGAAGCCTGACTACGTAGACAAACAGGCATGTGACCGTAGCTTCACTTCAAAAGAAATTTTACATAGATTGCTTTCAGATTTTTCTAGATGCACTACAGTCTACAGCACTGCAAAACACATCACACTTTGGCTCCATAATAACAAGGAAGCCTGACTAAGTAGATAAACAGGCATGTGACCGTAGCTTTACTTCGAGAGACATTTTACATAGATTGCTTTCAGATTTTTCTAGATCGTGGTCCTTACTAACTCATGACAGAGTACCAAAATAACATCTGCACTATTGCAACATTCAGCTACCAGACTAGTAAAATGGTTAATCCAATTTCTATAAGTTCTAGCCCTAGGGCGTGAAAACTTTGCAAACCACAAAGTAATTGGGGACTTCGACTCCATCAAATCTAAAGTAAAAGCAAGATATAGTGAGATACCACCATTTAAGGCACTAAAATAGCATGCTAACCGAAAAAATTCAAAAGATATGTCCTCTAGAGCATTCATAAACCATAATGATAAAAATTATGGCGTACAGCCGCATAGGATCCCAGATCCTCGTATCTGATGAATTTAACAGCTTAAATACAGTATTACAGCCAAGTTCGCTACAATTTGAGCTACTAATTTTTTATTAAAAAAATGCTATTCAGAATTAAACAAATTTTAGCTCCAAATTTAAAAAATCAGCACACTCCATCAAGCAAATTGCACCTCTAGCCCTCATATCTGAAAAACTCTCAAACCTTAGCTACGCTGATCCAGTATTGCAACAATCTGAAACACTGACGTCTAGTAAGATAACAACCAAGAAATAAATCCAAATCAACGAGTTTAGGTTTAGTTACCACACTTTACCGAGAAAACATGGGCCTATCTGTTTGCGGATTACAGATGCACAAAGTCTAAAATCCAAGCCACAAGCTCCCCAAATTCACGGCATTGAAGCCACTTAGTGTCAAATTTCACTGTCATTTGAGCTAATTCCACTAGATAACTTCACAGCTCACAATCACCCAAGAAAATTAACACTCTCATTGTCAAATTACACAAAATCAGCAGCGCACTTTACCGAGCAAATTGCAGCCTTTGGCCCTCAGATCCGCGAACCTCTCCTGCAGAAAGGCGAGACCAAAATGGAAGCAAACATTTAGGGATTTGGGAACCGAAGAGGCGGTCGCGCCGCGAAGGGGGTGAGTGGGGAACCAAGGGTGCGTACGTGCGAAGAGGAGGAGATGACGTGGAAGTCGAGGGGCCCCGTGCGGCCGGGGTCGGCGCAGAGGAAGACCTCCGCGCCGTTGAGGCGGAGCGCGTCGTGCAGGGCGTCGAACACCTCCGGGGCCACCAGGTTCCGCGACAGGAACACGCTCGCGCCCGCGAACGTCACCGCCCTCCGCCCGCCTGAGGAGGCCGCAGCGGCGGAGGCGTACGACGGCGTCATCGGGGAGTGGCGGAGGCCGCGGCGAGGCGGGAGCGTAGAGGGTAGGAGGCGGGAGAAGGCGGCGAAATCCCCAAAAGCGCCGGATAGCAGGTTCGAGTTTCAAAATTTCGGGAGGAACCGACAAATGACCGACCGATACGGCGATACCCAAACAACGTTGCCAGAACTCGGGCGTTACCTAAATATTGGCAAAACAGAAGCTTGGTTCATAGTATGAACATAAAATTAATTCTCTATAAATGTGCACTTCGGTCCGGCTTTAATAACTACATGAGTCTTACTGATAAAGACAAAGCTAAGCAGATAGCAGAGAAAAGTTGTTGGCCGGAACGAGAGAGGATGACATTTTTTTATGTGTAGCTACCAATTTCACAAGGGGTTCCTATTAAAACCCTAGCAACACCTAACTTTTGAATATGTCATTCAGTTTTGCCTTGAAAAACCCTTCATTCGAGGAATTTCTTGTCTATTGGCCTCATGAGCAAAACCCTACGAGTTTTCCGGTCAACTTTATCTTCTAGATTGTGAATGTGACCGCCCTAAGAAAACCCTTGATCTCGATTTTTCCCGGTTCAACCGACCGGTTTTATAACTACGGTTTGGTTTAGAGCCAAAATAGATTGTCAAACTTTGGTGTAGTTGTTGTGTTGTTTGGTTTGGAACCAAATATATTTGCCAAACTTTAGTTAAGCTATGGTTAGTTGTTTTGTTTGAAGTTAAGATAGAATCTCCTAACTCTACCGATAAAGAGGTGGGTTACCTCCTCTCACATAATCATGCATGCAAGAAAAATAGCTTGGAAAAATCCACAACTTGTACATGTGTACAACTACAAATCAGCAGAAAAAATAATTAGTTCCTTATATGCCACTAAAATTTTGTGAAATCCCTGATTGTGTCACTAATACGTGAGATCAAGTCAAACAATGAGTGACACATGAGGAATGAGGTAAACTTTCGGTGGCATATAAGGGATTTGTCCTAGAAAAAATGTAGCAAACTGAAGCAGAACAACATCTATTTTCACCAATGAAAGTGTTTTATATTAATTAGCAGGTCTAATTCGCAAGTATGTACACAGAAGATAGGAAACCATAAGTACATCAGTTACAGGTGCACAAGAGAAGTTAAGAACCCATTAGCTACCAACATGTAGCATCAGGCTGCACAACACAAAAAAAATCATAGTTTCGTCATCAGGACGAGCTAACCATATAAAGCTACCATAATCACATAAGACTAATAGATGAGCTTAATTATATCTACTAAGGTGTCCATGTCACCTAATCCATCACTTCGCAAAATATGACCAACTCATTCACATGAAAATTCAGCTCACACCTACTCTGGCAGTAGACCATGCACATTCAGAAATGGCCACCAACACCTCCGTCGTCATATTTGGGATCAAATAAGTCTAACACCCAAGCTTGGGAAGTATGATCAATTGCAATGTTGAGGTAACTACGGAAGCGATCCTGGTCCAGCTTGATAAGGTAGGCCGCAATCTCAATCTTGATAGTGGGGTCTTCTACCCGCTTCTAAATATTAGTATTAGTATGATTGTGTTGTTTGTTGAATAGAGGCATCAGCGTTAGCACACGCAAGAGAGTCTGCAAGTCTCTTAATACTAGTTGTCATATCATCGTTTGATACTTCGCCACTACGACTTGCCTTGGGTGGCATCTTAGAAGGCAAGTTGTGTCATAGACAGAGAACAAGCAAAGGTGGTTGTGGAGGGAGGAATGGGTAAAAGATGCAACAATCCTAGAACTTGGTCTTTTTGTATACGGTGAGCACACAACAGTGTCGTAGGAGAGGCCCACCGGTTCCAACGACCTGGCGAAGGCCCCAAGAAGGCCTCCGAGGAGCACCGAAGGAGGCAAGCCAAGAGTGCACCTTGGTCAGAACAGAGGTCAACAACGTACCCCTCGCACAAGCTTGGAGGGTACATCGACCTAGACAAAGGGTGCCTCAGGTACCCTCGCACAGGGTAAAGGACGCACGAAGGCTACCAAAGGTGCCTGGTTAGTGGACAATGCCCCCGGGGTGAGAGAGCCCCAAGGGCCCTCAGACCACCTCGCAGGAGAGGGGGGGGGCAATGCTACCAGTGGATCGGAGAAGCACATACGTCATGGACCCGGTCGCCTAGGGAGGCCTAAATACCTCAGAGCCCCTACACCTAGGGGTCTTCGATGGATAAAATCATAATCCCATATACCCGCTTTTATGGCTCTATAAATAGGGTTTTGCCCCCCATGTAATAAAGGATTACTTTTTTCAAGGGTAATAAAGACACATTTATGCGCTTTGACACCGATCCCCTCTGCTGAGGACCTCAGGGCTCCCCCTTCGTAGTCGTGGGATACCTGGGTTCCTATGTTCTCTATTGTCTAGTTCTGCTGCTACAACAAATAGTTATGGACTTAGGCTCGTTGGCTACACCAAAATTTGGCAAGGTCGATTGGTGTTACCAACAAACCAAGGGCGCACACAAATTTTGGTAATAGTCCAAATGATGGCCAAATTTATTAGGTAATACTAAAATTGGTAAGGTTTTGGGTAGCATCAAACAACCCCCCAATGTTTTGAGGTTTCAAAAACAAACTTTTCGGTTCCAAAGCAAGGATTGGACTTTCGAGTTTGAGCACCAAGTGTTCAGATTACAAAAACACAATGTTTCAAGTTCTAGCACCAAGTTTTCATTGAAAGTTCACGAGTTTTTCGCATCTCGAGGCATGGGTTCTACACATTTTTCGAACAAGTTTTAAAATGGTTTTTAGGGTCGGAGCGGCAACAAATATGTTTTCATATTATTTTTTCATTGTTCATCTTATTTTTAATAGAGTAAACTAGAAATCCAATGTATTACAGTATAAATTGCACAAAGCCCCATTTATATTGGTAAGCGCAAGTATGAAGTAGACCTACGTGTTTCGGTCCAAAAATTGCACAAAACCAGAGTGTATGGTGGTAAGTGTCACGTAGCCCAGGTTCTCCACCGAGGCGCGCCGCCGCAGGGAGCCTCACCTCCGCCGGGACCCGGGAGCTCGTCGGTGAACTTACTTGGAAATCCTCAAAGCATCAGGTACCTAAGTGCAAGATTACCATTCCTCTCTTCTCCAGAAACTTCCCCAAAACCCCACCCATCCCACCGCCTTCCCGTCACTCTCCCCACCTACCCGAAACCCCATCCCTCCGGCGGCGGCGAAGATGATCATTCCGGTGCGCTGCTTCACCTGCGGCAAGGTCTCCCCGCTCCCCTTCCCACCTCCCTGTTTCACTTGGTGTCTAAGACGCTAGGGGTTTAGGGTTCGTTCTTCCCCTGCGTCTAGGGTTTACTGTCTTGACTCCAACCCTTTCTCTCTTCTGTCCTGTGGTTTCGCAGGTGATTGGGAACAAGTGGGACCTCTACCTGGACCTCCTCCAGGCCGACTACACCGAGGGGTAGTGTGAATTTACTTTACCAATTACTATCCCACGATTCGATTTATGTGTCATGTAATCTTTTCTGCGTTGAATTATATGTTTGGGTGTTTGGGAAGTAATGCGTTGGGGGCGATTGGGCTGTGCATGTTGGGTGTGGATTGTGGATCAATGTTCAGTCCTGAAATTGCAAGAAGACTGAAATCCGGGTTCAGTTTTTAGATATTCATGCCTCTCGAAATGGACTTGGTTAGTTTGGGCATCGATTATGCGAATACTAATTGGGCACACAGAGTTGGTTGAGGGTGCAATGACCGCCACCGTTCCGGTAATCTGCTAGGCTTGTTGATGCTGAAGTTTGACATGTAGAATGTAGCCAATGAGAGAACGGCAGGCAGTGAGTCCCTGTGGACTTTAGGATTCTGTAGTAGATGTAATCGAGGAATCTCATGCTAGCCTATGATAGTAACATGTTACAAATAGCTCACTTCTGTAGCTTCTGGATCAATGCCTGCTTGCTCTCTGTCTGTGGCCCTTTAACAGTCTGTTGAGGACATGTTTTCCTGCTGTGAATGTTTTATGAAAAACAAGGATTCTATGATAGCCACCAAGGAAACTGCCTCTATAAGATTGTTCTGAATAGTTGTGTTCAGCACTATTTAAGGACATACTTGGGGTAAATTCTATAACAATGTTCTAAAAACGGGTCTACTAGGCCATATACTTGACCGTATACAAGTAACGGGTGCCCTACCTGTTACCGTGTAATTGCTGGTTATGCCGCATAATCAGACCGATCACGCCATATAATCACTACTAGGTGGGTGACCCGTCGAGTACCGGTTACCGATTTTTAGAACCTTGTTCTACAACGCAGATCTAGATGTGCATGTGTGTTCCTGTTCTGATATTTTAGGTGGATATATATGTGGCTATATAAAAAACTAGTTTGCCCACTTTGCAGTTTGCACCCAGTTGATGCCTTGAGCTTACATTTTGATTTAGTCCTGTTTTAGATTTACTGTAAAAGATTGTCACCATTTGATATGCATATCGGTTGTGAATGGATCTGTTGAATGTTTTTGGTGTTTCAAATATTGGGATTTGGGAGTCTAAAATGTCGGTGTCAGCGCAGTCAAAAGCACAAAAGGCGCGTGCCTAGGTGCCCAGACGAGGCGCAGCAAGGCAAAACCGCCTCAAGCTGCACCAGGCGCAGCGCCATAGGCGAGGCGTGCGCCTTTTGGCTCAAGGCGGCAAGGCGCGAAGCGCACGCCTTGCAGCCATCTTCCATCTCTTGCAAGGGAACAAAACTTTCTCCATCTCCCGCAGCAAATGTGTGGAGAGGGAGGGGAGGAGCTCTGCTTTGAGGAGCTGGGGAGGAGGGAGGAAACTCTCACCATGGGGTTTGGAGTGAGAAAGAGGGAGGTGTGGTGAGGGAAAGATGTAGGGGGAGCTCGGGTTGGGGAAGAGCAGATGCTGGACAGAGGAGTGGGTGAGGGGGAGAAAGGGGAAGAACTCGGCTTGGGGTTAGAGAGGAGATAAGGACGAAGGAATAGGTTGGTTGTAGCTCACTACTTTATATTTATCTCTACTGCTCTCCTGCAATTATTGTTGTGCTCCTTGGTAACTGAAGGGATAACAGTGCATTGGATCTTCATGGCATGTGTGGAAACTGAAGGGATCAACCGTGCATTGGATCTTCTATGGCAAGTGTGGTGTGGGGCTGCATATAGAATATGTACCCTCATGCTAGCCACTTGTGCATTCTCAACATGAAATGTATTTCTTTATTTCAGCTGTCTTCGAAATAATAGGGAAATAATTATGCTATGTATTTGCGCCTAGTGTTTCTCAAAGACGCTTTTTTGTGCCTTGCGCCTCAGGCCTAGGGCGGATCCATATAGGGCCTAGTCACTCAATTTTTGGCTTTTCGTCCGCAATGGTATTGGATTAATTCCCACCGTTGGTGTTCCCACTGGCCCAAAACTAGTACATCGGCACATGATGTTATTTATACTTTCAACTGCGTAAATTAACTTGCTTGTATACGTAGTGCCCTCACTTAGTTTTTGTCCTGGGTCCGTCCCCGCCTCAGGCGATTTAAGGACCTAGCACCTTAAGTGCACCTTGCGCCTTTAACTGCCTTGGTCGGTGTTAGAGAGAGGTAGCCACTAGCCATATAAATCTTTTACTACATACACAAAATTATCAAGGGAACTTCAATGATCATCATTTGCTTTTTCTGAAAATTAGTGGCCTCGATGTACCTAGTATCAAGGTTCAAGAAAGCGTTAGGCGCTAGTCGAGCGGTGGCCCGGCGCCTAGCGCTTAGGCTACAAAGCTTGAAAGCGCAAATAACAACAGGTAGAATGCGATGAATTGAGCAGGCAGTTGGCATCCAATTGAGCAAGATAGAAGGTCAATTACCTGAAGAAGCAAGACATTGGCAGTTTGATGTAGTCATGTAGATTATCTCCCCTCTAAGATCTTGATGTAAACATGTAATCAATTAATCATGTAAACCTTTATATTTAATCAATGATGAGTTATTTGCTATTTTATAAGGGAATGTACGAATGAATGATGAATGAATTAAACATATATATGCAGCCACACGTCTCAAAGACTTAGCATAGAAAGACATATCATAATCACAGTCTCAACTTCACATAGTCTCACACAATAAGACATAGCAACTACACATAGACATAGTCTTAGAATCTTAGAAGCAAGCAAAATACTAATAGAGTTCATGATGAATTGATAATATGACTCAATCTGCTAATCATGAGTCAATCTTCATCCTCTTCCTCATAATTCTTGGTAACAACCACTTCATCTTGATTGGACTCGAACTCAATGTCGTCCTCCCCCTCATTGATATCCTCTTCAGAATCAGACAAGAAATCATCTTTATGAAGTTCTCTCTCTTGCGTTCTTACGAGGTTGCATGGCTTCACTAGCCCCAGATGCTTCATTAGTAAGATTCCATGTAAGCCCCGTACCTACCTCAACCTCTTGATCATTATCACCACCTTCAATTATCCACTTTTGAGCTTGTATAGCATCAGAAGCCAGAAGTGACATACCTTGAGGACGACAGAGCAAAGGGGGATGGCGGGTTTGGCGGCGACCTCGATTGATGTGGCGGTGAGATGGCTAGTGCTGGGTCGATTCGGCGGTTAGTGATGGGGAGGCGAGCTCGACCATGCGGTGAGCTCGATTCGACGAGGATGGTCGGAACCCCATGCAGTTTGATTCGGCAGAGGGAGGTGGGGATGGGGCTGAACCCTAGTGGAACTCGTTGGGGTCGGGCCATGCCTTGCTCCGCTTCTCATTGTCCGCTTTGCCGAGCGCCGCCCAAGTCGCTTTGGATCGGCTAGCCGGTCCTGGCGCCCGCCTGCTTAGCACGCCGACTTCGTCGAAGTCGTGGCGGAAGGGCACCACCGAGTGCCTAGGCCCGATTTCTTGAACCTTGCCCAGTATAGTTGAACAAGTCATCAATGAAATGATTGACATCTGGATTAGTGAATGGTAGCCTAGCTCTCAGAATTTAGGATGCTCTCGTTCCACTGCCTCCTCCATTCCTTTTTGTGAGAATCAAGGATTTGAGAAATTTTCTGATAGATTTCTGTGGTGGTCTATATATATGACTAGGAAACTCAGTCCAAGTTACATGATTTAGATTTAATGAGATCTACCTAAGCCTATACAGCTATAATAATATGGATCTTGATTGAATTTGCAATGGCTTCAGATTGACTCATTTTCTAAGCCACGACAGAATGCGGGCATATGCTTGATGTGTGTTTCTCTTAGCAAAGCCATGAGTCAAATTAAATTTGAGTTAAGCCAAGCGTATGGTGAGCATTTTTTTTTCACTGCTAATTTTACACTAGCAAGTTGTGATTTCTTAGACCAGGAGCCAATAATTTCGTTTGATCAGAGCTAAGTATGGTGCCCCTTTTTTAGACACAAGGCTAAGTTTGGTGCCCTTTCAACGAAAGTTTCTCGTATTTCCTATGCACTACAATCTTGGCAATTACTTACACATCACACTAATAATTGGTGTGTTCTTCATGTTAGATGGTTTTGCCAATATTGGTATGGCCTAATACAATTTCTAATCGTCAAATTAATTGAAAAACTGTTGTGAGTTGAATCAACTGGTATAAATCGTTGTATGCGATCACCCACTGTAATTCAGTTGTCTGTCATTTTTTTATTGTGTGATTCAGATACATATTGAGGGAGGGAGGGAGGGAGGGGGAGGGCTGTCAAAAGTTTACTGGCCTTTGTGACTTTCAAAATTTTCATATCATAAATATGAAATGGTTCCCAGTAATTCTGGCACCACTGCCAATTAAAGATCATTTTTCTATTCTGTTTTCAGGGATGCTCTGGATGCTTTGGGCTTAGTCCGGTACTGCTGTAGGCGAATGCTGATGACCCATGTCGACCTCATTGAGAAGCTGCTCAACTATAACAGTAAGTTGATTTTGTTTGGCTCTGCGGTGTGCAGTCTTCACTTGTGGTTTGTTTTCTCATCTCCCGGCATGTCACTAACACTGTCATTCGTTGCCAGCTCTGGAGAAGACTGAGACCAGTTAAATGAACCGGGCATACTCCAACACTTCTTCGTTGCACTTAGTACCCTTCAGTCGAGTGCTATGCTGTGTATGACATGTATCTGGACAAACTACTGTTATGCTGATGCAAAAGTTGTTTCTGCACATGAATGACTTTGGAAGGACTTTCCAGGTTTCCATGTAACCGGTGATATCCCTGCTGTATTTCAGCAATGTAAACGTTTCTTTACTGACACTGAGACATGAGCGATTGAGCATACTAACGTATTGCAGTATTGGTATGCACTAAGGGTGTTAATGGGTTGGGGTTAAAATGGGTTGAACGGGTTGGGTTTTAATTCGGGTTGAGTTTGGATGGGTCGAAATGGGTTGTTGTAGTTAACGGGTTGGGTTTGTAGTAAAAACGGGTTGAGTTGGGTTGGTGTGGGTTCAAAAATTTCGGGTTAAAATGGGTTCAACCCGTGGATTTAATGAATGTGTTGGTTTTGGGTGGAGCTATGGACATTACATATGCTCGATCCGATCATCGTCCTCGCGTGCTAATTGTCGCACCGTGTCTCTGGATGAGTCACTCGGGAGAGGAGATCCCGAGAGCTAGGGCTAGCAGGAGGGTGGGTGGGTGAGACAAGAAGGAATCATGAGGACAACGATGCTGAGGCAGATGCTGGTCTGCTGCAAGCTCTACATCTCTGATAGCCGGAACACGCCGGCCCTGCGCGCCGTCGAGCAGGCGGCGCGCCTCCACCTCCACCCGGCCGGTGACGCCTCCGCCGTCCTCGTCAACAGGTTCACCGACGACGCCTAAAACAGGGTCGGCTACACGCTCGTCTCGCCCCTCGCCGCGGAGAACGTGACCTCCCCGCCACCGCTGCAGCGCGCCGTGTTCGGCATGGTCAGTGCCGCCTTCGGGGCCATCGACTTCGGCTCGCACACCAGCACGCACCCGCGTCTCGACGCCGTCGACCACGTCTGCTTCCACCCTCTGGCCCAGGCCTCGATCGACCACGTCGCCGCGCTCGCCAGAGCGGTGGCCGCCGACATCGGAGACAAGCTTCAAGGTTGTTGATTTCTCTCTCCGAATCATTCCACGTGAAGGATCAGTACATTGCTCAAATTCTTGGTGCTCACTGGAGGCAGCTTGGCTACTTCAAGCCCAACTCTTCAGGGGGTCAATGGAGGGGAGCACTGGACGCAGAGACACTGCCCATCGCCCCCGACGCCGGGCCCGAGAGGCTGTCGACATCCAAGGGCGTGCTGGTCGTCGGAGCAACCGACTGGGTCGACAACTACAACGTGCCGGTTCGATGTGCAGGTCCAGGAGCGCGACATGATCGAGACGTTCGGTGGTAGCAGGGCTGATGGGTTGGGGAATGAGTTGGAAATGGGTTGAAACCAAATTGAGAGAATTGGTTTGGGTTGGTTTGGGTTGGAGTTGTTTGTCGGTTGGGTTGGGTTGGGTTTTTGGAGGTAGAGTAGTGGGCTGGGCTGGGTTGGGTTGATATGCTACTTAGAAGTGGGTTGGGGTGGGTTTGGATGGGGTTTCAGCCCATTAACACCCCTATATGCACCTTCGTTCATTCGACCAATGCATCTCATTCCGTTGGACTTCCATGCCAATTTTCCATGGTTTATCGGTTGCTTTATTCATGCGCAACTTCTTATTTGCGAAAGGAATAAGTCCATTGTACCCCTTTGAACTTTCAAAAAAGTCTTTTTAATCTCCTTAACAACAAAACCAGTTTTTTAACCCCCTAATTTTTCGAAACCAGGTCACTTAACCGCTCTAGGCGGTTTTGCATACGTGGTATGGTTTTGCTCACGGGGCACCCACATCATCCATCTTCTTCCTCTTCTCTCTCCTCCCATCTTCTTCACCGTGCCTCCTCTACTAGGCTGAGCTTTGTCGTGGCGGTGCCATAGCCCCTTTGCTCCTCCCCACCCACCACCGCGCCATGGCGCACTTGTCCGCCTCTCCCTGTTGTTGTCCGTGGAGGCCCATGAGAAGGCTGACCCCAACGGCCCCAAGAAGTCGTTCGCGTCTTCTTCCCGGAGCCTGCGTTCCGGTGGTGTTAGTGAGCTTCTCTTGAATTTGTTCGTTTCATAATGTGTTCCATCTTCTTCTCGATCTAAAACCCAAATCAATTTTGTGATTCTGCAGTCACCTAGCGAGATCGAACCCGTCTTCTCCGCCTCTGTTCGTGCGCCACCGCCTTCGATTTCGTTGCCCACGACGTGCCTTCAACCAATCGGACCACACCATCAACTTCCTTGTCTCTTCCCAGTTCCGATGCGTACCTCAACGTCACTGGGAGACCTCTGTTCGCCACCATCAACTCCTTCCCCGACTACGACTATAGTCAACCCACCGCTGCCACTCTCGGCCATGACATCTTCTCTTTCCCCTTGCTGTTTCCCCTTTGCTAATCAATCTTCCCCGCCACTGAAGCACGACAGTGCATTCGTCCCCACCGCCGCATCTGCTCGACGTCGACAAGACATAGAGCGCCCCCATCGCTACTGGTGCCACCCATCGATTCCCCGTGGAGCCTCCTTTCTGTTTTGTCCATCACTAGAGCTCCACTTGCCACCGCTCGCCATTGACGCTGTTCACTCGAGAGCTTGCCATCCGCTCTCCATCTTCTCTCATCCACCTCTCCGAGCATGCGCATGGCGCCACGACAGCGCCGACCGGTGGCGGATGTCGGGTGACGAAGAAGGCGGCGCAGAGAGGAGGGGTGGGTAGATGGGGAGGCTGAGGAGGCGGAGGTGGCGACAGATGGGGAGGTAGAGATGCAGCGACTGAGCATAGTGAAGAAGATGGGAGGAGAGAGAATAGAAAGAAAGAGAGGAAGGAGAAGGGTGATGTGGCCTATGGGTGCCACATGGGCAAAATCTTGACACGTTTAGCGCTGACATGGAGAAAACTATGCCACGTATGCAAAACAACCTAGTCAAATCGCCTAAAGGGGTTAAGTGGTCTGGTTTCGAAAAATTAGGGAGTTAAAAAAACCGATTTTGTAATTGAGGGGATTAAACATACTTTTTTTGAAAGTTCGAGAAGGTAAAATGGACTTATTCCTTTGCAAAATTTAAACGATTGATGCTTCGCCCCTGTGGCCTCCATTGTAAGAACTGCGATTTGAGGAGAAAATCGTGATCATGCTTGTGGTAAGTGCTAACTTTAGATGAGTGGCTTATACTGTTATACTATGCATGATACACTTACCTTCTGCTAATATATGGCCGTCCATTTACTTGTCTATCACCGTTCGGTGAGACCAGCGACTTGCAAGGTGTTGACTATTATCCTATTATCCATAGGTAGGATCTGGATTCTCCGTAGTACCGTAGAGATCAGCCATGTAAACAGTATTTCGTGAGAAAGCGGACAACGCTCTGCTATAGCAACAGTAGGTAAATTACAATGACGATTTTACTATAGCTAGAAAAACACCGCATACTGTAGCACTTGATCTCGGTTTTTTTAATTTTTAATTGGATTATAGAGATCGCTCCTAATACTTATACACTGTAGATCATCTGTATTGACTCTTTCAATGTTGAGATTCCAATACCCATGTGTAAGTGTCACCATTACTTTTTTCGTTGTCGGCAAGTAGGGTGATCATGGCTTCTTGATGTCGGTTTGCTCATGTTGGCATGTATGCACAAAATGCTTTCCAAGATCCCTGCCACTGTCGTAACCTCCAGAGGTTGGTCCATGTGATGTAACATGCCGGCTTATGAAATGTTCGCTTTCCAACATCTTTTTAATGAATTCGTTGGACCGACCTGCTCAGATCATTCGATGTCATGCTGCAGATGACGATTACTCGTGAAGCCGACACTGATTAGATAATATTTTGGGAGTTTTTCTTTGTTGTTAAATACTTGGACATGCATCGTCATGACTCACGAGGCACAACTTAGATTAATATTATAATGTGATCACTTCTTACAAGGATAATACCTTCTACAGATCCTGATTTTACCATCTTGGAACAATTTGATGAACATACAAGACATTGGATGTAGTTGAACATATCTCTACTACTTAAAATGATTTAGTGGTGGTCCGTTCTGTGCACACCACCACACTCTCACAAACAATTGATGCAGACACATGGGCCCGAGGCCAATCACTTCCCTAGCCTCCTGCAACCCCAACCCGCACTCGTACTCTCTCTCTCGCTCTCGCATCTCCTCCTTGCTCCGGCCACTCCCCGCCTCCCCCCTTGCTCTTCTGTTATGCTCCACACGCCTCCGCCCCCTCCCCTATCGTCACCGCCTTCGGTAACTAATACTACCCCGATTTGATGCAAATTATTCACAAAGCTTGGGTTAAATAAGTGAATGTACTTTGGTTGTGTTTGAAATTGTATCATGAGATACGTGTAATCAGAATTGATATTGAGAAATTATTTATTTCTAAATTGTGGCTTTGATTGGCCATTTGATAATCTGGTAAAAGCTAAGAACTAAATAGTTCAAGAGCAATTCATCAGTTCTGTGCTTGTAACATTTGAATATGTTTTTTCATAAGATCTTTGCATTTATAGGTGCTAGGTGTTACACGAGACGGCGGAGGAACTTTAAGTAAACAAGATCAATCGCAGAGACAAGAGATTTTAACGTGGAAAACCCTCCCAATGCGAGAGGAAAAACACGCGCCACCAAGAACAATCTTCACTATATCGGGTGAGGTTACAACGCCGATTTACAACTCTAAATCGATATGTCCCAAACGGCGGCTTACAGGATATATATACATCATGGAAACCCTAAATTGACTAGGATCCTAAGCCTCTGGCGACGGGCCTCATACGCCCATCCCGTAAGGCCTAATAGATGTATAGAATTTGGATCACAAATCAACACTAGGTTGTTCAAATATACTCCATACCTACTAAAACTGATTATAATGCCCAAGAATTACATGTGTGTTAAGCATATTGCTTAGAAATCATTGATATAAAGTATGAGTTTCCGTTGCAACGCACGAACATATGACTAGTTAAGTTAAATTCAGCAGTAATTTAATGTTCACAACAGACATGCCAGCCAATTTGAGGAAATATATTAGCTCATATCTAGAATGCACTTTTATCCTAAAAAGGGAGCGAAGGGTATAACAGACACCATTGATTTGGGTGTGGGCAACAACCCACAATTACATTCTTCCTACTTTATTTCTTATTTCTCATCCTTTGGATAAGAGAACTTAGTGTAACAAAGGAAATGCATCCTTCTGAGAGGAAAGAACAGACACTTGAGAAAAATAAGAACCAAGACATAATCAAAAGATAGGCTTGGAGGAGGGCATTGCACGTGCCACCTCTCACCCAAGAGCAAAATTAACTTAAAAAGAAAGAGGAAAAAGATCTATACACAAAAGGATAACTCTGCCATGGACCGGTCAATCAAAGCTTGAAGATCGGCTCCATCTTCCCTGTATGTACTCTTCCAAGGATGTGTTCGCAGTGATGAAATCGTTGCTACTGACACAGGCAGAATCATCATCGACATCAAATGCAAGATTGATGTAGGACTGGATGTTGGTGTTATTCTCCGGCGGTGTAGCCACACCTTCATCGCCATCGCCATCGCTCTCGTACGACAATCCGACTTGTGATCTAGCCCACTTAAGAATACCATTGTCACCGTCAAGTAGCTTCAGAACCTGATGTTTACACAGGGATACTTGTAAGATACAGCACAAAGGAAATACACAACATGATAAGTTACGCAATCTATTGTTGGAAATAAAATCTTACAACTGTGATGAGCGGACGGCGTTGAGGTGCTGGTCTGATGCAGAGGGAAGCAGCGAGAGTCATCCTCTCGACTTCATTGGTATGGCCTTCAGTAGGCAAGCTAGGATCTACGAGTTGCATTAGCTTTCCTCCTTGTAGGATAGAATTCGCCTATACAAAACAAACCACCATTAATTATCTGTTCAAAACAAAGAAAATAACCATTCTTAACCATAATTCAAGCCAGATTTCAGATTCAAACAAGAAATTAACACATAATGATGCATAGAACATGACCTACCCACATCACTAGACTCTCCTGGCCTTTCGGACAACCAGTGCACAGTGGTTTCCTGCCTGAGATGAGTTCAAGAAGAACGACACCAAAAGCGTACACATCAATTTTGCGGTTCACCTTGCCATGCATGAAGTATTCAGGGGCTAAGTACCTGGTGGAAGGTATGTCTACATCAGTAAGGCAAATGTTGAAACGAAGGTAAAGCTGGTGAACAAATGATCAGCTAACTAACCCGAAAGTTCCTGCAACATCATTACATGTGATCTGGGATGTTGCATCGGCAGCCCAGAGCGCAAGGCCAAAGTCCGATAACTGCATCACACGAATATAGAAAACTTGAATTCAATTAATTTG
Organism: Phyllostachys edulis; assembly: GCA_036346405.1. NCBI lineage: Eukaryota > Viridiplantae > Streptophyta > Magnoliopsida > Poales > Poaceae > Phyllostachys > Phyllostachys edulis. The sequence goes on from CM070566.1 coordinate 11,498,150, forward strand.
ATGTTGCACAAGAACTGAAGCATTTCTTGCCATTGGATGGGGGAAGGTTACCTTTGGGTCGAAATCCTCTGAGATGAGGATGTTTGATGACTTGACGTCCCTATGGATCACTGGACAACTGTTGCTGTTACCATGGAGATAATCCAGTGCTTTAGCAACTCCCACAGCCACGTTGAACCTCTCGGTCCAACCAAATGCGTTCTTGCATTCTTTCTCACCTACATCACATTAACACTAATACGAGTTTTTTACATGGCAATGGCACAGGGAGAAAGCAGGTGGTAAAAGATCTGAAACACACCTCGCAGTATCTCTTCTAGGCTGCCTCTTTGCAAGTACTCGTACACCAACAGTAGGTCATTGTTCTTGAAGCAGAAGCCAATGAGGGATATGATGTTCTTGTGGCTGAGGGAGCTGACAATCTCAATCTCTGAGATGAACTCCTTCAGTACCTCATCGGAATACTTCAGCATCTTCACAGCCAACTCCTTACCATTTGCCAAACAACCTCGGTAAACTTGACTTGTGCCACCTTGACCAATTATACACTCTGCACGAAACAAACAATTTTATCGCTAAACAAAACATGTCTAAAAAACAGCAATAACAGAGACAAATCTGAAATGCATACCAGGTGAGAAATCAGAAGTGATCTTTGCAAGCTCACTGTAACTGTATGACGAATAAATGGATGAGAATTTCTCTTTGAGTGAGGTCAACTCCTCTGGAATTTCCTTGTTCAATTCCTCGATCACCACAGGAGGCCTTCCTGAATTGTTTCTGGAAGGGGCTACCACCCGGTCACGCAAAATACGACTGGCACTGGTGGTTGAGTCTGGTCTTGTGGTTCTGTGCTCTAAATGGACTGGCGAAACTGCTGAATACCTGCTCGGGAGCCGCATTGCCCACTGCACCACAGACATCTTGGACTCGTCAGGCAACACAGATTTTCGGTCTGGCAAGAACTTCTTCCTTAGGAGGGGCCAGCCGGTTGCCATTTCTGGCAATTCGCGTTGGCAACCCTTCACCGGAACCAGTGCTAATGAAACTTCCTTTGGAGGTGCGGGAGACCTCGTTGGCATGGTGACAGCCCGAGAAATGGACCTGTTGTCCTTTACATAATCGTCCAGAAGTTTCTCTCCTATCGAAGTCAGGAGCTTCCGGTAGCTCCTCCTAGGTGTCTCGGCCACTGCATTCCATTTCCAGACTTCAGCATACTGAATTCATAGCCAGTACACACCAGGAAATGAAAAAAAATGCAAATTAAATTGTTTAATCGACATACTTGTGCTAGCGCTGTGGTACGGTTCTTGTTGTACCGCATCTCTATGGTAAACAATCTTGCCATTGTCCACTGCAAGAACCGAGCAACTCGTGGGAACTCTCTTTGCACAGTACTTGGCAACTGAAGTGGAGGAGGATCTAATATTTGGAGTAAACAACAGTACTAAAGTCAGAGAACAAATTACTTTGGATTAAGATTGCAACATGGAGTGGAGAATGTGTCAAATTAAGTACCCAAAAGGCCGGGAATTCTGCCCGACACCGAGGATCAGATGTGCGGCACCATAAGAAGCCGCTTCTTTCACCAGAGTTTTCCGGATAGATGATCCTCCACAGACCTTGAGCTCCAAATTGATCTGATGCATGTAAATGGAACAACAAAGTGATGAGAAATTTGAAGCAACCTTCCATTAAGATCAAGGAGTTGCAAAATTCCAACTTCTCAACTTTTTGCAGATAGACAAACTTTTGCAGTTCAATTGCATGAAAGGCCAAAATGTTGGTAGTAAAAAAATTAAGGGTGACCAAAATTGCAAGGCGTCGAAAAAGAAAAGACAAAAGATTGGACCATCCAGTAAAAAATTGGCAGCATGAGTGATACGGCAAAGGTGGACAGCTTTGAGCCAAAATAGGACGGACCAGTGATTACCAGCCAAATTGGGAGGTAAATCGCCAGGAAAAGGTCACGGCTTTGAACCTCCAGTAAAAAAATTGGCGGCATGAGTGATACGGCAAAGGTGGAGAGCTTTGAACCAAACTAGGACGGACCAGTGATTACCAGCCAAATTGGGAGGTAAATCGCCAGGAAAAGGTCATGGCTTTGAACCACCACCAATGAATGAATAAAATCCGCAAGTAGCTCACGAATAAAGTAGAAAGGAGAGAATTTTGTTTTGCAGTTGAGTATTGGGACGACGGACCTGCTTGAGGTTGCAGAAGCCTTCGTACACGGCGAGCACCGACACGAGCGAATCTGCGGCCTTGCTCCTCTCCTCCAATCCCATCCCTCCACCTCCTCCTCCTAGACAAGGAGATAAAAACAGAAAAAGGGAGGATTAATCTCACAAGAATATCGAATCAGGAAGAACAAAATAGTCCCCAGCTCTGCAACTCCAGCTGATCGTAGGAACAAAAACTAGTACAATCCAAACGATCACAGGGGCAAACAGAGCACGCAAGCCAAACTTAGCAGATTAGAACCGCCTGAAACTCAAACCACGCCCAGATTAAGACCGAGTAATCGACAGCTACCCGCGGGTGTGATGGGTGCATGGAGCGGGGCCGCACCGTCGGCGGAGGCAACGTGGAGGGCGACGACGCGGTCGCCGGCATTGGCGACCTTGACGAGGGCCCAGGTGAGGAGCTCGCGGCTGGCGGCGTCCCTCCTGATCCCCACCACGATCGCCCTCCTGCTCCCCGCCGCCCCCACCGCCGGCGCGGGGGACGGGTGGTGGTGGTGGCGCGCGCCGTCCGGGACGAGGAGCCTCATGGCGGCGGCGTTCCCCTCTCCCTCCCTCCGCTCCTTTTAATTTCCGCTCCCCGCTTTTGCCGCGCAGGGAGAAGACGAGAGAGGAGAGGAGAGGAGAGAGATTGATCGGTGTCTCGGTGTCTCCGTCTCGTGTGTAGGTGTGTGTGTGGAAGGATGGATGGCGATGATCCGAGGGAGGCTGCGTTTTATGCGGCTTCTTGCTTGTTGGACCGCCGGTAATGTCAAACAGTTAGCAGCCTCTCGTTAGTTTAGTACTAATAACTTGTTACTTAAAGAGTTTGCCGCTGCCTGCTTAATTTGCAGAGATACTACACGTATGTGGATTAGGGGCGATCTCCACGGGCCGGTTCAAAAGTGAAGGTCAAGACCAATCACTACGATATTTTTCTACAGTGTTTTTGATACAGTGAAGGTGAAACATTATCTTCTCGCCTGTTGTTGCAACATTTGGCTACAGTACTACAACATAACACTATTCGCATAACACGAAATACTGTTTGCACAATTGCAGAGGATCCGAATCCCACAAGGTTCGGAGTGGGGTGGGTGGGGTCACATGCAAAGATGCCTCGAGCATATACATAGTCTCACATTTGCCTCACGGACTTGATTAGATAAGCCTACTTATGGATTTTCCCCTAAAATAATCCATTTATAAAAAAATCACACAGATAAACTATGCTTTATCATTTTTTTTTACAAAATAACCCACAATCTTCAGGCCATCACACGATCAAGGTCCAATAGCTCTTGGTCCAAAGAATTAGGCGACGCGGGGCTCACTTGTGCGACAGAAAGGCAATTGAGGCCATGGTCTGTCACATGTCTCAGTCGTGAGGTGGTGGTGCGACTAAGGCCCGTGCCAGGCATAGTCGTTGCGCCAGAACGCGACTAAGGCCAGTCATAGATCAAGCCGGCAACTGAGCCCAGTTACGTTCTAGCTTAGCGACAGTAGACTAATTTTTTAAGAAATGATTTAAATAAACTTAGCTTTAATTTTACAAAATTAAATGGTTGGAAGAGTTGTTTATAAATAATTGTTTATGGTAAAAAAGCTGGAGTTTGCTGACTATAATTGTTTGTAAATAAATCATGTTTTAACCATTTTACGTGGATGGGTACGTGGATGTTCACCCTTTTAAGTTTTTACACAAATAACCCAAAATTTGGCAAAATATTTTGTAAGCTTTGATTTGAGTGAGACGAGAATGGAGCAACGAAGATGAGATTGCAAGCCCGGCATAACACTTGACCATGAAGGTCTGAATTACATGGCACGAGGGTTTGGTTAGGTGCATATGTTTGTGTGGCTATTCCTACGATACAAATGGCTACACGCACGAAACCTACAACTCGAAATACAACTACGATACAAACACATTGTAACACCCTGATTTTCTAAGCCTTTTCGAATTTTTAAAATAAAATAGAACCCTTTGGTTTTGATGAGAGTTCAAAGATTAACATGAGATTTTAAAAAGAGCTTTAAATGACTAAGACAAACTTCAACTAATAAAAACTTGGTCTTCTTTGAGTTGTGTGGGTTCTAGAGCCGCCCCTCCCTCCTGTGTGCACCTCCCTTTGTGTTTGGACTTCCCTTGTGTCCGCACCTCCTCTATGTGTTTGGACATCCCTTGTATCCGGACCTCCTGTGTGTTGGACCTCCCCTTGTGTCCAGACCTTCTCTGCATTTGGACCTACCCTGATTTTATTCCGACCATCAAGACCTCCCTTGATTGTATCTTGACTGTCAAGACCTCTTTGGATTGCATCTAGTCCTCGGGATCTCCTAGTCCTTTGGACCTCCTCGTCCCTTGGATCTCTTAGTCCTCGGGACCTCTTAGCCTTCGCACCTCCTCAAAGACTTCCTATGACCTCAGAGGACCTCCTTGTCCAATGACCTCCCCGAGGGTCTTTTGCAAAGACCACCCTTGTGGCCTTTTGCAAAGACCACCGTCTTGGTCTTCTTGCAAAGACCACCTTTTGTGGTCAAGACCTCCTCTGGGTCACGACCTCCTCTTGGTCACGACCTCTCCTTGGCCGTGACCACCTCTCTTGACAGACTATTTTCCAAGTTTGACTGGTCTCACTTGCCATCTTGCTCACCTTTATCTTTCTTCGCCACATAAATACCTTGTGCGTTTAATACCTGTTATGTCACATTAAATGCGGCCACTTACGTGGCACCTTGATTTCTTTCCTGGTCTCCTCCGTTCATAGCATACTTTGACTTAATCCACTCTCATCTAATGGGTCGCACCGCCCCCATCTCTACCTACCTTGGACACGTATGCCTTTGAGATTTCCAATGCCATTCCTTCTCTTTCTCCCCGCTAAGAATAGCCTATTTAGCTTATCATCATCGCCTTTTTACACAATTATTCCTTTTGCTCTTGGCGGTTGCATGGTGTTGAAGCTTGCGCCAAGAACTCCGTTTGAGCTTGTGTCGCCGCCTCACCGACAGCTGACTCCACCGAGCTCTGCGATGCCCTTACCACCATCGCTAGTTGGTTGCTATCCAACCACCGACCAGCTCCTTCATCTTGTCCTAGAACTCGTTCTCGGCCTTGGTGAGTCCTCTTGTGCCTGCTCTCTCTTGTTCTTATGGCCTCGTTGAGCAAGAGTATCATCCTTAAGACCTCCTCCTCTTGGATCTCCTAAGGGCCTCTCGCAAGGACGATCCTCTTGGGCCTCCTTGCTCTCCCAGGACCTCCTTTTGCAAAGACCACCTCCTTGGTCTTTTGCAAAGACCACCTTCCCGGACCTCCTCGGTGCTGTAAAGACCACCCCCGTGGCCTTTTGCACAGACCACCCTCTTAGGTCTTTTTGCAAAGACCACCCACCTTGTTGGACCTCCTCCCTGTGAGTCGAGTCTTTTTCTAAAGAACCCATTTTTAGGGTTGTGTCATTTTGTTGGTTGAGTTTTGACTTTTCCTTCGAAGCTCTTTGGTTTGGTTTGGGCTCTGTTTGAGTTTGTATCTTTCCTCCCGTGTAGATTGTGACAACACCGAGGAGCCCGAGTATTTAGAAGAGGAAGATTCTCAAGCTTTAGAGCAAGGCAAGTCATACCTTTGATCATGTTGAGCCTAGTAATTCAAATTATTTAAGTTCCATTTCAAATGATTATTGCATGCTTACTTCAATTTAAGTAATTCAATCCCTGTTTTTTTTTAACTTTGTAATTATCTCTGTTCCCTTTGTACAACCAAATCTGACATTGAATCATTCACCCTTGATGCCATAGATGAAAATCTAGCTGATATAATAGTATGAGCTAGAAGTGTTGCAAAAATTTAATGCTTAGCCATGCTTAGACCAAAACTCTTGTTTTGGGAAATCTTTCTGTCAAAAGACCAATGCTGTCAAATACTTTAAGCCATGACATTGGGTTGTCATAGAGATTTGCAAATATTTTCAAAGGAAACGGAAAAGGAAAAATTGGTTTGGACTTGGGCTAATAGGTCACTGGATGGTGCATGTTTATGCACTGGCTCAAGCCGTAGGCTTGAG